>LR738710.1:662838896-663102608 GCA_902687465.1 Secale cereale | reverse complement strand
CCGGCGCGGCCAGGAGGGGGGCCGCGCCACCAGGGTGCCTGGAGCCCTGGTGGCCCCCCTCCGGCCCTACTTCGGCTACCGGGAAGCTTCTCGAACGCTGATTTTTTATATAATTTTTCCGGGATTTTTCTGGCAGTTTACGTGATGGGAAAACCTGAAATACAAAAACAGCAGAAAACAGAAACTGGCACTGGGGTGCACTGAGTTAATAGGTTAGTCCAAATATGATCAAAAGTTTATGGAAGTGTATAAATATCATAGCAATATCACCCAAAAGAGGCATGGAGCAAGCAGAAATTATAGATACGTTTTGGACGTATCAACATCCCCAAGCTTAATTCCTGCTCGTCCTCGAGTAGGTAAATGATAACAAGAATAATTTCTGTGGTGTCATGCTATTAACCATATAGTACTTTTCATAGTCATATGACAAAAGCTTACTGAGACAATGAATCTGTAGTAATTAAGTTGCCTCATGAGAGAATCACAAAGAACTGAAAGTTTTACAACATTATACTGAAACATCAAATAGATTTGTAATGAGCATGGTGTGCAAATATGATAAAGTGATATCTCGCTTGCCCCCTTTAGTGAAGCAAAACATAAATGCAGGGGCACCTCCAAGGTTTAAGTGATGACTAGATACAATGATTTCAGAATAAACGATATCACAATCATGCAAAAGACAATGCTGATACGTCCAAAACGTATCTATAATTTATGCTTGCTCCATGCCACTTTTGGGTGATATTGCTATGATATTCATACACTTCCATACACTTTTGATCATATTTGGACTAACTTACTAATCCAGTGCACCCCAGTGCCAATTTCTGTTTTCGGCTGTTTTTGTATTTCAGGTTTTCACGTTTCGAGAACTGCCCAGAAAAATCCAGAAAAATTATATAAAAAATCAGTGATCCGGAAACAACACTGCGTCCGAAGGGCAGCCTGGGGGGGCCACAGGGGCTCCAGGCACCCTGTGGGCGCCCCCCCCCCCCTGGGCCGCGCCTGGGGGGCGCCTGGGCCCCCCGAAACTCCCCCGGTGCCCTACTTTGGCATATATTAATAGGACCCTCCGAAACCCTCAGAACAGGAACTCTTTTCACGATCCCATCTCTGTTCCGCCGCCGCCGCCGCTTCCAAGATCGGGAGCACCAGGAGAACTCTTCTCGGCACCCTGCCGGAGGGGAGGATCACCACCGGGAGTTTCTCCACCACCATGGACGCCTCCCGGATGACTTGTGAGTAGTCTCCCTTGGACCATGAGTCCATGACCAGTAGCTATGTGATGTTCTCCTCCCATTCTTGTGCTTCACTAATTAGTCCTCGTGAGCTGCCCTACATGATCGAGGCACCTATGTAATCCTTATGATGTTGCTATGTTGAGTTTGCTGGGATCCGATGGATTATGAGATTATGTTCAGATTGATCTTGAGTAATATATTTGATTCACCTCTTTTATATTTTAGTTCATAAGTAATTCTTGCATGTTCTCCGTTGTTACTTATTGCTTTGGCCGAGTAGTAGGTAGTGACTCCAAGAGGGAACGTTATGCTCGATTGTGGGTTCATGCCCCTCGACGACTAGCTTGAGTGACAGAAACATGAGTCTAGGGGATGTGTTGTTGCCACAAGGGGGAAAACAACGGTGCTTGTGCCCGCGGGTGCAAGGATTGTTTTCTCTACGCAAAGTTCTTTTAATGCAGTTGTCTGTTGCATTGAGTTTACACTATGGGTGGGACTCGCACCTTAATACCAGTGAGATGTTCTGGATAGATATCTCAAGGTGGATGATTAGTAGTAGATATTTATGGATTTCGGTCTACTTAATTTGGCGTACCGCCCATGCTTTGAACCTCAACCTTTCTTGCAATGTAGTCAGCATTGGTTTGCGTTCATAGTCCTGTCAATTGCCCAGCTGTAATTTGTTTACCTCACATAGTTGTTTTATCGTCTTTTGGGAGAGACATTACTAGTGAACATCATGAGACTCCGGTCCATATTACCATCATTGATCACATCCACTATTTACTTTTCGTTATTTATTTACTATTGCAAAAACTATCTATCACTACTATCATTGCTTTTAACCCTTTGTGAACTACAAGGCCGGAGGGATTGACAACCTCTCTGTACTCGTTGGGAGCAAAGTTATTTGTATCTGTGTGCAGGTCCACGTTGATTGCTAATTGCGCCGTTAGCAGTTGACACCTACTTGTTGAACCTAGGAGTCTCTGGGGAATCGATCCTTGGCATCTTTGCTAGGTGAAAACACTTCTACTTACTGCATCTTACACCTTCCACTTGGGGTAACCAACGAGGGGTTCGAGGCCCATCAAGGAGTATTTTCTGGCGCCGTTGCCGGGGACTCCACTCTTCAGGATAGGGGAGTTGCATGCTATCTTTTACCTTTGCTTTTTAGTCTTGTTAGTTTACCTTTCATTTTTGCTTTAGTTCCTTTTAGCGAAAATCACAAAAATAGTTATCTTGTTCTTTAGTTATCATTATGTCGGGTCCTTTTGTCTTTGACGAGGCAGAAGTTCTCACCTTTAAACAAAGAGGTGGGGAAAGTTTGAAAGATGCTTGGTATAGAATTAATGATTCACAAAAAAGAGCCACCAAGAAGCAACCTACTACTATCTTGCTTAGAAATTTTTATGTTGGAATTACTTCTTGGAATAGGTTTATTCTAGATACTGCTATCAATGGAAATTTCCTAGAGGCCCCAGTTTGGGAGTCTCTTAGTATTATTGAAAATCTTGTTGGGAGTCGCCCTGTTGTTAGCATTCGAGAGGACATCACCCTAGCTCACATTATGAAAAAACTTGAAAAAATAGAGCTAGAGATGCCAAGCACTAATAAGATGAATGAGTTGGATCGAAAGATCCAAGGGAATTTGAATAGACTTGATAGCTCCATGCATAAAATTTTCAAAATTTTGGAGACCGTCAAATTCCATGATTCTGACTCTTCTAGGATGGACAAGATTGAGGAAATATTTGATACCTTAGGAACTACTTTCTCCTCGATCAAAACCGAAAAGGTAGAAACTCCGGCAAAGAGGGAGCCTAAGTTCGTTCACGTTCCAAAGGCTCCCCGTTCTAAAAGCAATCCACCTATTGCCAAAGGGGTTGAAACTGTAAAGACTTTGGAAGAAACACCTATCGTTGATGAATTTATAAATGAATCTTCCCTTGACTTTTATCCTTTTGGTCTTCTACCTAGAAGTATCTCTCTGAGGCCTTTATTTGAGAGTCCTCTTAAGACTAGTTGTATTATTGAAGAGCTTTTTGATGATCTTGATGATGGTTCAATTGATACAACTTGATCTATGCATTATGCCTAGCTTAAAGGCATACAAGAAAGCGCTTTTGGGAGGCAGCCCACATGAATAAAATTTTTGCTTTTGTTGTGTCTTGATGTTGTTTACTGCTGTAGCATCATCATTGTATCTTTGCTTTTCATATTTGTGCCAAGTATAGCCTCTGATTGCTAGAAAGTTCAAAAGTTGTGAGGTGCTGTCCAGGAAACAGATTCTTTCCTTGGATAGAAAAATTCGTATAAAATCACCAGATCATCTTTTTGGTCTGAATTTTTTCGAAAGAGTTCTCTATATAATTGTATTTCGTGCGTCAGTTCTGAGTTTTTTGATTTGAGTTGCATAAGTATCCCGATAAGATCAATTACTGCCTGCTGTTCTGTTTTTCACAGATTCTGTCCTGTTTTGCCTTTCCCTCATTTTGCAAACCTTGAGCTTGCTTTTTCTTTGCAAAAACCTTTTGGCAATCTTGAGAAACAGTAGACCTTCAAGAATATCCTTATTTCCAGCAAGGTATAATTATTTTATTAAGGGTACTAACCTCGCTAATCAGATTATGATGAGTTGTGTATGAAGGGAGTTTTCAAGTGTGCGAGGGAAGATGATAAAAAGATTCAGGAGTGTCAAGCGCTCAAGCTTGGGGATGCCCCCGTGCACCCCCAAGAAATATTCAAGGAGACTCAAGCGTCTAAGCTTGGGGATGCCCCCGTGCATCCCCTTCTCCATCAACACTATCAGTTCGTCTTTCGTTTCGCTATATTTTTATCACTTCATGTGTTATGTGTTATGCTTGGAGCGTCTTGCTTTTAGTTTTCTTTTTAGTTTTTCATAACGAGTCGGAACCCAGCATTCCTTTATGTGGGAGAGAAAGACGCTCCACCTCTACCTAGAACATTACATAGAATTTTCATGTCTATCTATGTTGTGTGTGTTCTTTGTCTTTTAATAGCTACTATCATACTCTGCTCTTAGTATTCATGCTTATCTTTCCAAGAGCTTTTATTTAGTTGGTTGCTTGAACTCTCTTTAATTACCATGCTCACCTTATTAAGAGAGTTTGCTTCCGTTGCATGGGTTAATGTGTCTATGATAAAGATGCTACTTGCATGATGGTGCTTAGTAGTTCAGGTTTTCTTTTGGTTAATCTCAAATAGCTGGGGGGTTCCCAATGTGTTATTGGAGTACCAACTTGGTTTGTTTGCCTATGATGTGGTATGGTTTAGTAATATCTTCCTTCGAGAATTTATTTTGATTGACTTGGCGTATGCTCACGCATATTCAAGACTGTAAAGAAAGTCTGTCAAGCCTTGATGATCTTTTGTTTCTAAGTAGTGATATAACTACCATGCCTGATTCAATATTGCTTTGTCGCTCTGCATGATTATGACCGTCATTGCTCTCTTAGTTGGTCGCTCCCAGTCTTTTGCTAACCTCCACCTGTACTAAGCAAACTAACCATGCAATACATAGCTCATGGGAAAGTAGCCTAAAAACTATTGTGGTAAAGAATATGTTGCTTATGTATCTTATTTCTTATAAGTTGCTTGCTGAGCGGTAACCATGTTTCTGGGGACGCCATCAACTGTCACACTCTTGTTGAATATCATGTGAGTTGCTATGCATGTTCGTCTTGTCTGAAGTAAGGGTGATTTACCGTGGGTTGAATAACTATGCATATTGTTAGAGAAGAACATTGGGCCGCCAACCAAAGCCATGCATCATGGTGGAAGTTTTAGCTTGGACCTTAATCCTCAATCTCTTATGAGAATATGCTTATGCATTAAAGAGGAGTCCATCATCTATTTTCTATGTTGTCCCGGTATGGATGTCCTCAAGTTGAGATCTATCAAAAACGAGAAATCAAATGCGATCTATCTCCTTGGACCTTTGTACAGGTGGCATAGAGGTACCCCTTTGTGACACTTGGTTAAAACATATGTAATGCAATGATAACCCATGGGGATCCGAGCTAATTAGGACAAGGAGCGAGCACTATTAGTATTCGATGCATGAGGCTTGCAACTTATAGGATGTTTTATGCATGACACATATGAAGTACTACTACCGTTGACACAATTGCTTCCATGTTTTCAAAATAAAAAGCTTTAGCACTTAACCTTTCTTTTACCTTTATGTTGAAGCACCAACTACTAAGAGCCTGATTGTCATTCTGAGTGTAATGTGCATTATCCCAAAGTAGCATTGTCTTTTGCATGATTGTGATATCGTTTATTCTGAAATGATTGTATCTAGTCATCACTTAAACCTTGAAGGTGCCCCTGCATTTATGTTTTGCATCACTAAAGGGGGCAAGCTAGATATCACTTTATCATATTTGCACATCATGTTCATTGCAAATCTTTTTGATGTTTCGGTTTCATGTTGTAAAACTTTCAGTCATTTGTGATTTTCTCTTGAGACAACTTAATTACTATAGAATCATTGTCTCAGTAAGCTTTTGTCATATGACTATGAGAAAGTCCTATATGGTTAATAGCATGTCACCACATAAATTATTCTTGTTATCATTTACCTACTCGAGGACGAGCAGGAATTAAGCTTGGGGATGTTGATACGTCCAAAACGTATCTATAATTTCTGCTTGCTCCATGCCACTTTTGGGTGATATTGCTATGATATTCATACACTTCCATACACTTTTGATCATATTTGGACTAACTTACTAATCCAGTGCACCCTAGTGCCAATTTCTGTTTTCGGCTATTTTTGTATTTCAGGTTTTCACGTTTCGAGAACTGCCCAGAAAAATCCAGAAAAATTATATAAAAAATCAGCGATCCGGAAATAACACTGCGTCCGAAGGGCAGCCTGGGGGGCCACAGGGGCTCCAGGCGCCCTGTGGGCGCCCCCCCCCCCCCCGGGCCGCGCCGGGGGGGCGCCTAGGCCCCCCGAAACTCCCCCGGTGCCCTACTTTGGCATATATTTAAAGGACCCTCCGAAACCCTCAGAACAGGAACTCTTTTCGCGATCCCATCTCTGTTCCGCCGCCGCCGCCGCTTCCAAGATCGGGAGAACCAGGAGAACTCTTCTCGACACCCTGCCGGAGGGGAGGATCACCACCGGGAGCTTCTCCACCACCATGGACGCCTCCCGGATGACTTGTGAGTAGTCTCCCTTGGACCATGAGTCCATGACCAGTAGCAATGTGATGTTCTCCTCCCGTTCTTGTGCTTCACTAATTAGTCCTCGTGAGCTGCCCTACATGATCGAGGCACCTATGTAATCCTTATGCTGTTGCTATGTTGAGTTTGCTGGGATCCGATGGATTATGAGATTATGTTCAGATTGATCTTGAGTAATATATTTGATTCACCTCTTTTATATTTTAGTTCATAAGTAATTCTTGCATGTTCTCCGTTGTTACTTATTGCTTTGGCAGAGTAGTAGGTAGTGACTCCAAGAGGGAACGTTATGCTCGATTGTGGGTTCATGCCCCTCGATGACTAGCTTGAGTGACAGAAACATGAGTCTAGGGGATGTGCTGTTGCCACAAGGGGGAAAACAACAGTGCTTGTGCCTGCGGGTGCAAGGATTGTTTACTTTACGCAAAGTTCTTTTAATGCAGTTGTCTGTTGCATTGAGTTTACACTATGGGTGGGACACGCAACTTAATACCAGCGAGATGTTCTGGATAGATATCTCAAGGTGGATGATTAGTAGTAGATATTGATGGATTTCGGTCTACTTACTTTGGCGTACCGCCCATGCTTTGAACCTCAACCTTTCTTGCAATGTAGTCAGCATTGGTTTGCGTTCGTGGTCCTGTCAATTGCCCAGCTGTAATTTGTTTACCTCACATAGCTGTTTTATCGTCTTTTGGGAGAGAGACATCACTAGTGAACATCATGAGACTCCGGTCCATATTACCATCATTGATCACATCCACTATTTACTTTTCGCTATTTACTTACTATTGCAAAAACTATCTATCACTACTATCATTGCTTTTAACCCTTTGTGAACTACAAGGCCGGAGGGATTGAAAACCTCTCTGTACTCGTTGGGAGCAAAGTTATTTGTATCTGTGTGCAGGTCCACGTTGATTGCTAATTGCGCCGTTAGCAGTTGACACCTACTTGTTGAACCTAGGAGTCTCTGGGGAATCAATCCTTGGCATCTTTGCTAGGGGAAAACACTTCTACTTACTGCATCTTACACCTTCCACTTGGGGTAACCAACGAGGGGTTCGAGGCCCATCAAATGCTACTTTGGGACAATGCACATTACACTCAGAATGACAATCATGCTCTCAGTAGTTGGTGCTTTAAAAGAAGGTGGAGACTCTCGAACCGTGGCTTTTGTTGGCAAGGTTGAAAACCCATAGTCGGAAACAAAGACAAAGCATGTACCAGAGCTCTTGGTTTTAAAAACAGAGGTAATAATTATTATTATTATTTAGATTATGCATGTTTCGTCAACGAACGCTAGCAGACAACTCAATCACTTCTTGAGATGGACAAGTTTCGAGGAACGGCTCCCGAATGAGGACGATCACATCCTCTTAATCTCCTTTGTTTATCACTGCCAAAGTTTTCTGATTTCTCATGAACAAAGCGTGAAGGAGGGTTTGTTTGTTTATATTATTTTTGAGCCGGGCGCACTCAATGCCAGTTCCTTCTCGTATTATGGGTTTGCACATTATACATGCAATCCCGGGGTGAAGCTTGTCCAACTTAAAAAGATCATGAATTAACTACTACTTACTCATGAACTTAAAACAGAGGCACAAAATAGGAATGCATTTTTTTTGAATAATTTCGAGATGGTACATGAAAGTCTCCGTTAGGAATGGCAGGTAAATACCATGTAGGAAGGTATGGTGGACTCATATGGCATAACTGGTTTAAAAGAATTTGGATGCACAAGCAGTCAGTCCGCTTAGTACAGGCGAAGGTTAGCAAAAGACTGCGAGCGACCAACTAAGAGAGCAATGACGGTCATAATCATGCAGAGCGACAAAGCAACATTGAATCAGGCATGGAAGTTATATCGCTACTCAGAAACAAAAGATCATCAAGGCTTGACAGACTTTCTTTACAGTCTTAAATATGCGTGAGCATACGCCAAGTCAACCAAAATAAATTCTCGAAGGAAGATATTACTAAACCATACCACATCATAGGCAAACAAATCATGTTGGTACTCCAATAACACATTGGGAACCCCCCAGCTATTTGAGACTAACCATAAGAAAACATGAACTACTAAGCACCATTATGCACGTAGCATTTTTATCATAAACATATCAACCAATGCAACAGAAGCGAACTCTCTTAATAAGATAAGCATGATAACTAAAGAGAGTTCAAGCAACCAACTAAACAAAAGCTCTTTAAAAAGATAAGCATGAAAACTAAAAGCTAAACATGATAGTAGCTATTGAAAGACAAAGATCACACACAGCAAAGATAGACATGAAAATTCTATGTTATGTTCTAGGTAAAAGTGGAGCGTGTTTCTCTCCCACATAAAGAAAGCTGAGCTCCGACTCGTTATGAAAAGCTAAAGAAAACTAAAAAGGAAAACTAAAAGCAAGACGCTCCAAGCATAGCACATAACACATGAAGTGATAAAAATGTAGTGGAATGAAAGACGAACTTATAATTGTTGATGGAAAAGGGGATGCACGGGGGCATCCCCAAGCTTAGATGCTTGAGTCTTCTTGAATATTTCTTGGGGGTGCATGGGGGCATCCCCAAGCTTGAGCGTTTGACACTCCTGAATCTTTTTATCATCTTCCCTCGCACACTTGAAAACTCCCTTCATACATAACTCATCATAATCTGATTAGCGAGGTTAGTACCCATAATAAAATAATTGTTCCTTGCTGGAAATAAGGATATTCTTGAAGGTCTACTGTTTCTCAAGATTGCCAAAAGGTTTTTGCAAAGAAAAAGCAAGCTCAAGGTTTGCAAAATGAGGGAAAGGCAAAACAGGACAGAATCTGTGAAAAACAGAACAGCGGGTAGTAAATGATTTTTTCGGGGCACTTCTGCAACTCTAATCAAAAAACTCAGAACATACACACAAAATACAATTGTATAGAGCACGCTGTCGAAAAAATTCAGACCAAAAAGATGATCTTGTGATTTTATACGAATTTTTTTATCCAAGGACAGAATCTGTTTCCTGGACAGCACGTCACAACTTTTGAACTTTCTTGCAATCAGAGGCTACACTTGGCACAAAGTTGAAAAGTAAAGATACAATGATGATGATACTGTAGTAACAACATCAAGACACAACAAAAGCAAAATAAAAATTTATTCATGTGGGCTGCCTCCCAAAAGCGCTTTCTTTTATGCCTTTAAGCTAGGCATAATGCAAAGAGATCAAGTTTTATCAAGAGTAAAAGAATAGCTAGCCCGTATAACGGACTCAAAAGGTAACTTAATCTTCTTTCGAGGGAAGTGTTCCATCCCTTTCTAGAGAGGAAATTGGAATTTTATATTCCCCTCTTTCATATCAATGATAGCACCAACGGTGCGTAGGAAAGGACGTCCCAAAATAATTGGACAAGAAGGTTCACATTCAATATCCATAATAGTAAAATCAACGGGAACGTAATTGTCATTGACAATGATAAGAACATCGTAGATCCTCCCCAAAGGTTTCTTTATGGAAGAATCAACGAGACGAACACCAAAAGAACAAGAATCAAAAGGTTTCAATTTAAGCATATCATATATTCTTTTGGGCATAACGGAGGTACTAGCTCCAACATCGCATAAAGCATAGCAAGAGAAGTTATTCAACTTAATTTTAATCATAGGATCCCAACCATCTTCTAGCTTTCTAGGTATGGAGGTTTCTACTCTAAGTTTCTCCTCCCTAACTTTGATGAGAGCATTAGTGATATGCTCTGTGAAGGCAAGGTTAAGCATGCTAGTGTGGGGATCTTTAGCCATTCTTTGTAGAAAGGTGACAACTTCTGAGATACTACAATTATCAAAATCAATTTTATCATTATTGGGCAGAATTGTAGTGTCATCTTCTTTGTTTGAATTGCTCTCTATTATAAGAGTTTGAACGTCTTCCCAAGTTTGGGGAAGCTTAGGAGCAACTTTAAACTGAGGCTCATACTCTTTTCCTGGAAGACCATGCCATGGGCATAACTCTCCATTAAGACTAACATAATCACAAGGTTTATTACTTTTGTAGATCCCGACAGTGGTGATTGGCGTGATGGAAGAAGGGGTGTACTCCTCCCATTTAGTGTTTTTGGTGGAACCCATAGCAGCAAGCAAGCAAGATAACTATTTTTGTGATTTTCGATAAAAGATACTAAAAAACTGAAAGGTAAACTAACAAGACTAAAAAGTAAAGGTAAAAGATAGCGTGCAACTCCCCTATCTTGAAGAGTGGAGTCCCCGGCAACGGCGCCAGCAAACTTTGCTTGATGGCTTCTCGCCCCTCGTTGGTTACCCCAAGTGGAAGGTTTGAGATGCAGTGTAGCGGAAGTTTTCCCTTGGCAAAGATACCAAGGATCGATTTCCCCTGAGACTCCCAGTTTCAACAAGAAGGTGTCAACTGCTAACGGCGCCAGATATTAGCAATCAACGTGGACCTGCACACAGATACAAATAACTTTGCTCCCAACGAGTACAGAGAGGTTGTCAATCCCTCCGGCCTTGTCGTTTATAAAGGGTCAAACACAAGTGATAAAAGTGATAGGTATTGCTGCAAATAGTAAGTAATAGCAGAAAGTAAATAGCGGATGTGATCAGTGATGGTAATATGGACCGGGGTCCCATGATGTTCACTAGTGATGTCTCTCTCCCAAAAGACGATAAAACAGCTATGTGAGGTAAACGAATTACAGCTGGGCAATTGACAGAATTATGTGCGCAAACCAATGCTAACTATGTTACAAGAAAGGTAGAGGTTCAATGCATGGGCGGTACGCCAAGGCAAGTAGACCGAAATCCATCTGCATCTACTACTAATCATCCACCTTGAGATATCTATCCAGAACATCTCGCTGGTATTAAGTTGCGAGTCCCACCCATAGTGTAATCTCAAAGCAACAGACAACTGCATTAAAAGAACTTTGCGTAAAGTAAACAATCCTTGCACCCGCGGGCACAAGCACCGTTGTTTTCCCCCTTGTGGCAACAGCACATCCCCTAGACTCATGTTTCTGTCACTCAAGCTAGTCATCGAGGGGCATGAACCCACAATCAAGCATAACGTTCCCTCTTGGAGTCACTACCTACTACTTGGCCAAAGCAATAAATAGCAACGGAGAATATGCAAGAATTACTTACGAACATAAATATAAAAGAGGTAAATCAAATATATTACTCAAACACAATCTGAACAAAATCTCACAATCCATCGGATCCCAGCAAACTCATCATAGCAACAGCATAAGGATTACATATGTGCCTCGATCATGTAGGGCAGCTCACGAGGACTAATTAGTGAAGCACAAGAACGGGAGGAGAACATCACATAGCTACTGGTCATGGACCCATGGTCCAAGGGAGACTACTCACAACTCATCCGGGAGGCGTCCATGGTAGTGGAGAGGCTCCCGGTGGTGATCCTCCCCTCCGGCAGGGTGCCGGGAAGAGTTCTCCTGGTGCTCCCGATCTTGGAAGCGCGGCGGCGGCGGAACAGAGATGAGATCGTGAAAAAGGGTTCCCGTCTCGAGGGTTTCGGGACACGATATAAATATATGCCAAAGGGGGGCATCAGTGGAGGCCTGGGGGTCCCAGGCGCCCCCCCGGCGCGGCCAGGAGGGGGGCCGCGCCACCAGGGCGCCTGGAGCCCTGGTGGCCCCCCTCCGGCCCTACTTCGGCTGCCGGGAAGCTTCTGGAACGCTGATTTTTATATAATTTTTCCGGGATTTTTCTGGCAGTTTACGTGATGGGAAAACCTGAAATACGAAAACAGCAGAAAACAGAAACTGGCACTGGGGTGCACTGAGTTAATAGGTTAGTCCAAATATGATCAAAAGTGTATGGAAGTGTATAAATATCATAGCAATATCACCCAAACGAGGCATGGAGCAAGCAAAAAATTATAGATACGTTTTGGACGTATCAGCAGGGGGCTTCCAGGAGCCGCGTGCAGTTGCATGCATCTTGGGAGGAGCCCATGCCCCGGCTTCCTATCGCATCTTCAAGCAGTTTGCCCGTGAGGTGAACGCGGCGCTTCCCAGGCCTGACGCCGCGTGCAACCTCAGGTGGACCAAGCAGTTCATCGCCTTCGACCCCAAGGACCAGCTCAAGTGCACTGCAGCCCCAGACGCCCTCCCGATGCTCTGCAACCCGACCATCAGCAACGTCCTCGTAACCAAGACCCTCATCGACGGTGGAGCAGGACTCAACGTCCTCTCCGTCCAGACCTTCGAGACGCTCCAGGTTCCCTACGATCAGCTCCACCCGACCAAGCCATTCTACGGAGTCACGGATGGCTCCACACTCCCGATGGGGCAGGTCCGCCTCCCCGTCACCTTTGGTGATCGCGACAACTACCACACCGAGCTCATCGACTTCGAAGTCGCCAACATCCACCTCCCGTACAATGCCATCCTTGGGTATCCCGCCCTCGCCAAGTTCATGGCGGCGACCCATCAGGGCTACAACATTCTCAAGATGCCCGGGAGCGGCGAAGTCATCACGATCGCCTCCGACGAAAAGGAAGCGGTGCGTTCCCTGGAGCACGCCTAACAGACCACGACGGTCGAATGCTCCGATAAAGATGGAGCTGTCCTCGCCCTGCAGACCGCCCTAAAGAAGAATAAGAACCTACCCGTCAATGGACCTCAGGACGTAGGGGCTTCTGACGGCCTGGCCTCAGGACTTGCGCCTGCTGACGAGGCGCCCTCCACCCTCGCATAGGGGGACGCGCTCGATGCCCCTCTTGTCCTCGGCTCGGGGGCTCTCCTCTGGAGTGTTTCCGGACTGACCGGCGTCTCGAGGGAGGTGTTCGGGCACCACCTGCAAGCGTGTCTTGACGCGCGTTTTTGTGAGCCCAGCGGGAACCGTTCAGCGCTGGGGGCTCAGGACTTCATCAACCAAGTTGCCGAGGAACTTCAGTACGCAAGACTCATCCGCGGTGGGCGTAATCGCACAACCCCAAGTTCACCTGCTCGCAGCCCGAGCGACCACTTCCGCATGTGCGTCGACATCGCGGGTCTCAACCGAGCCGCCTCTCAGGAGCCCTTCTGGTCGACGACGGTCGGCCGGAGGAGGGCCCTCCCCTGCAGCTACGTCCACACAATCTTTGGCTTCCGCAACGCAGCTTCCACGTTCCAGCATCTCGCGCAGCAGGCCTTGGGGGCTCGAGAGGCTCAGTGGCAGGCGGTCCGGACGGAGCAAGAACCGGACCCCTGCGACCACTGAGAGCCTTTGGAGCCCCTGGGCCTCAGGAGCTCGACGATCCTCAGGAGCGACCTGCACGGCTCGCGTCTTCAGCTACCCCAACTCTTCTTTGACAAGTATCAGGTGACACTTTAGGTATCCAATCGAGGGCGCCTCTCGGGCTGCATCATCCTCGGACTGCAGGGGGCTATCCCCCCGCAGTTGTCTCCCTTTTTGCATGATCAAGGCTAGATGTTTCTTTCCATTCGCATTATCTACATGCTTGGTGTCCTCACCGCCACTAAGGTCATGAGCCCTTGTGAGCCCACTCGCGACCGCCCCAAGATTAAGGACTGGCACAGCGTCTGTGCTCGGGTCCGTCCCTGCAACATCGCTAAACCCAAGGGCTGAGCTCTGTCTCGCGAGCCATTCCTGTGACATCGCCTCCCATGGTCCTTGGTGCCTTGTTCTCGCATGGGCTAATCGTGGATGGGTAAGTAGGGGCCCATGGTAGGTGCCTCGCTCACGCGGGAACCGCGCGCCGGCTGTTTTTCTTTTGGATCGTTGCATGAGAAGACTGTGCACGACGTCCGTGCTCGGGTCCGTCCCTACAGCATCGACAAATCGAGTGGTTGAGCGCTGTCTCGCGAGCCATTCCCGTGACGTCACCTCCTGGGGTCGCTGGTGCTGCGGCCTTCTCATGCGATACCCTCTAGAGATGCACTCGGCGCAGGTCGACACAACACCTCTATTTTCACATTTTGCAGAAGAAGACTCGGGCGCAACCCGCCTGAGGGTAGGGTCTCGTGAGTGATGCGTAAGCTCACGAGAACTTCCTCAGAGTCGTTCAGCTCATCCTGAGGAGGGCCCATATACACCTTGGATGTCCTACCGTGCAAGCCACGTGTCAGGACGGGGTTGTACACGCCACGAAGTCTCTCCCGGTGGGAGGCTCCCTTCCACGGTCCGATGGAAGTACCAAGCTCTGCACTGGCAGATCCAACCGAGGAGCGGTTATGCCCACGAACCAGTGGAAGCACCAAGCTCCACGCTGGCCGCTATGACCGAGGCGCGGTTATGCCCACACTCCGCGCAAGTGTGGTAGCTCTATGCTCCGCGCTAGTTATAAACAACTGAGGGCGGCCCCCAGTGGTCGCACCAACCTCAGGGAGCTTTTCAGCTCACGACGCTCATAGCTTCTCCTTGGATGGGTGTCGCGAGGGGGGATAGGCACGGGGGCTATGCTCAGGTCACACCTGGCATACGCCACCCTACAAGGTGCCCAGACACCTGGCCTTCTGGCACCCCCATCCCAGGCGAAGACTCGTGGGCAAGGTATGGTGCTCGTTCTCCTTCATGAGAGTTGTTTGAACGGCAAGGGGGGCCCTTGGGCATCGCGACCCAAGGGCCTAACTGGCCACGTAGCCCCTCATCCCTTGAGTCTAGTTATGATGATAACCCCGGTCACCCGGAGGGCTCAATGGCGATCGAGGTATGCGCGGGGTTGGGCCCTGCCGACGCAGAACGAAAATGGGATTGCTTGAATGTCAAGGGGGACCCTTGGGCATCGCGACCCAAGGGCCTCACTAGCCACGTAGCCCCTCATCCCTTGAGTCTAGTTACTACGGTAATCCCGGTCATCCGGAGGGCTCAATGGCGATCGAGGTATGCACGGGGTTGGGCCCTGCCGACGCATAGCACCTAAGCAAACATGAAAGGAAGCAAGCATGGAAATCATCTAGCTATTACAATAACGCCAAGTTTTTCGAATTCAAAAAAAGTTCTTACGCCTCCCCGAGGCACTCGCACTTCTCTCCTTGAATAGGAACGGATCAGGCATTGCCGAGCGCATCATCACCGGTCTCCACCTCCTCGGCTGCGGAAGCTGTAGCCTGGAGGAACGCCTCCACCAGCGACGTGACCCTCACCCTCAGGGCCTCGGCAGCCGTGCCCTCCATGACTTTGGTCACGGGCTCGGTCAACAAGGCCAGGTCAAGGGTGGGATCGCGAAGACTTAGGTGGCTGCACACCTGCGTCAGGACCAAGGTAAGGAGTGTGCGGCTCTCGACGTCGGCTAACTGGCCAATTGCGGCCGCAACATCGTGCAGGGACTCCATGAGCGCAACAAGGAGCCCGGCGGGGCCTTCCTCCGGGGCGGCTAGCGGTTCCTTGAACCCTTCCCCGTAGGTGGCATGCAGCGCCTTGCGGGCCTCAAGGTCAAAGGCGACAAGGGCCTCGGGACTCACCGCTGCCGAGGCCGCAAGGGCTTCCTCCTTGTCGCGAGCGGCTTGGGTCGCCCTGGCCTGCTCAACTTCAACCTTCAGCTTCTCCAGGGCCGCGCAGTCAGCAAGCTGCTCCTGTTGCAGCCGGGACGTCTCAGTCTTCTGCGCTTCGAGCTCCTTATCCAACCTCTTGAGCTCCAGGGCGCGCCCAATGCCTTCCTCGCGAAGGGCCTCCAGCTTGCTCTCCGCCGCAAGGCAGCGCTTCTTGAAGGATGCGGCGTCGGCTCGCGCGGTGTCACGAGCCCACGTGGCCGCCACAGCTTCCTCTCGACCCTTGGCAGGGACCGCCGAGGCCTGGTCCCAGGAGGTCCACGTAGACTCATCTGCCAGGAACCACCCGCGGATCAGCCCCAGGCGCCCTTCTATCAGGTGGCCATCACCATCTTGCAGTTCGATGCGAAGACGACCCAGCGTGGCGGAGGCGGCCTCCAAGGTCTCAAGACCAGGCTGCGCCGGCTGGCGCACGGGCACCGACAAGACCGACTACTCGACCAGGGGCTCAGGGGCTCCGGGCCCCCTCGCCAGAGCAGCCGGAGCAGAAGCCACCGCAACCTCGCCGGACGCGGGGACGTCCTCGAGCGACACCATCGCCGCGTGATCGGTGGCCCGGTCGACCGGGGCACCCAGCACCGCGGCATCCTTCCCTGAGGTCGCATCGGCAGCCGGAGGGGCAGGGCATCGCGGCGTGACCTCCCCCTTCGCCTTCTTCATCACACCTCCCAGGCTGCTGTGTCAGGGAAAGCACATCAGGGACACGGCAACTAAGGACAGGCGAGAAATTGCACACTTACTCGTCGGAGGCGAGGCGCGCCCTTCTCTTCGCCAGCAGGTCAGTAGCAGCCGCTGGCGCCCTGGGCGTGCCGATAGCCCGGGCCTGGGCGAGGCATGAGGCCACAGTCCTGGGCGCAGCCGCGGTCGCCGGGTTCGCTGGCACGATACTCCTCGGCGGAGTCGCCACCTTGCTTCCCCCGGACGCAACGCGTCCGGATCGATGTGGAGTGGCCGCCTGGGACCGTCTGGCGGCACCTGCGCCTGGCATCATTGCTCTGGCGAACGCTTCGGAGGAGTCCCCCTCGTCGTCCGGGGTCTCCTCCGAGCCCCCCTCGTCGCTCTCGTCGTCAGCACCGGAAGACACGTCGAACGTGGGTGGAGTGCCCACGGGCGCACCAAAACCCGACACGGCCTTCAACAACTCGGCCTTTCAGGGCGGCTGTACAACAGCAATAGGCCCCGGGGAGATCCTCCGGAACCATCCCCAGGAGTATTCCCGAGGTGAAATCCTGATCGTCCTCGGCCAGCACCCCTGAGTGCAGTCGGAGCCTGTTATCGTCTCCCATCATCTCCCACATGGGGCGCGAGTGAGGCTGCAGCGAAGCCAGACGCTGCCTCAAGAACTCCTTCACGATCTGGCCCCCTTCGAGCCTCGAGCTCAGGTCGGCCTAAATCCTCGCCAGGACAGGCCCGACAAGGGGGTCGGTGATCTTCGCGTAGCTCCAGCCGACGCGCTTCGCCAGACGGGCAGTTGGCAGCGCCAGCAGAGGGTGGACGCGCTGGGCATCCAGATAGACCCACCTCTTCCAGTGGGACTCTATCTTCTTCCCGGCCATCATCAGCCGACAACCCTGGCGATGGAAGACGAAGGAGATGCAGCCCGAGCACGGGCCATCGTCGTACCGGTGCATGGAGAAGAAATGGCGGAAGAGGGCGACGGTCGGCCTCACCCCCACGAGTGCCTCACAGTAAAAGGCGAAGAGCGACAGGACGAAGATGGAGCGAGGCTGGATGTGGAGAGCGTGCACCTGGTAATGCTCCAGGATGGCGTAGAAGAACTCGGAGAAAGGTGGCACGAGCCCCACGGAGATGATGTGGAGGAAGAAGGGGTAGCATGACTTCGACAGGGTCCGCATCATGGTGGATCCCGCCCAGATCCGCGTCGGGCCGTGCTCGTTGTGGGCGCTCGATAAGAAAGGTTGGACCTCTGAGTAGTCCTCCTCCATGGTGATGGAGGACTCCTCGAGCGCCGCATCAAGGGAAGAAGCAGATCCAGACGCCGACGCAGCACTCTTGTTCCTCTTCGCTATGGTTGAGGGAGCCGAAGGACGCAGGCGATTCAGGAAGGCAGGAGGCGAAAGGGGGAGAAATCTGAGCAGGGAGGAAGGAGAGCGATAACTCCCCCAGCGGAGAAGGCCCCTTTTTGTCAAGACGCATGGCTGCCGAGACGGCATGGGGAGCGGGGTCGTCCGCGTCCCATCCAACCGTCACGTGCCAGCGTGGCCCGCAGCCTTTTTGGGGCCCGCGGCGCTTCGTCCTCGACTAAGGCTTCGCCCGAAGCCAACTTCGCGCGCGCCTTGGGCCCGGGGCCTACTGTCGGCGTCCTGGGAACCAGGGTACCCAGACTTGCCTGTCTGCGGGCCGCGACGCGCTCCTAAAAACGGCCTGGTACGGCCCAGCTGATCGACCAACTGTCCAAGACCCTCGCGAGGACAACGATGTCAAGACCCCCTCAGGAGTGGCCTCGGCAAGGTGCTCCGGAGGGGCGGAGAATCCAAGGCCAGGCCTGCCTCAGGAGGAGGCAGTGATGTCACAAGTGATGCACCGCGCCAGCGGGTGCCAGCGTCCGCCAGTGGCGCAGTTGTCATTTCGGTGCAAAGGGGACAGCGCATCCGCTGGTTCCCAAGGAGCGGGGCAAAGGTTTCCCCTTTGGTGCAACAAGAACGAAGACCGCAAGGACGACGAGGAGGATGTCACCGTCGAGCCCACCACCATGTAACCGCCTGATCCTTTTGCAGGCGAAGACCGCTTTAGTCAGGATAGGAACGTCCTTGTGTTCCCGCTCAAAAATGGTCATTGTGGGATCCCTTCTCGCCTAAACATTTCGGGGGAAGAGGACCATGGCCGCCTATATAAGTAGCTAGAACCCCCACTGTGGAAGGGTGGAACCAGGTGAAGACAAGTCGAACCGAGCCTAGCCAAGTAGATCAGATCCATACACTCTGCCACCACACAAGGGGCAAGAACACTTGCCTCCTGACCCTCCTGAGCTCACCTCCCGAGCTCAGAAACCACTGTACTAGCTCATATTTCAGCCCACCGAGGCTAATCCACCAAAGCAGGAAGTAGGGTCTTACACCACACGGTGGCCCGAACCTGGGTAAACTCTTGTGTGTTCTGTCTGTTCTTTGTTTGAATCCCTCCACCGAGACGAGAGCGAGACGCTAGGTAGACGCGAGCGGGAGAGATCTTCATTCATGACCATGTGTTCGAACTTCTTGGGTTTTGCGGAGCCCTAAATCCGACAGTGGGTGTGGTAAAATTTAGATCCCGACCCAATATAGTGTCCGGAGTTCGCAAAGTCTCCGGCGCTGATGACTCAGACCCGGGGGAATCTGGGCGCTCCTCGGGCTCCGCTTCCGACCCTGAGCTTGGGATATGTAAAGTCCCGCCCGAAGGAAGGGCATCCGGCTCAATGGGTTTGGAGACCCGAACACAGCTAATCTTCGATTTGAGAGGGGAAGTGTTTTTGGCTCGTTCCTCGACGGTTGCCACCAGATGAGTGATCGGGGAGGAATTATCTTCCCCCTGGTTGGTTTTAGGCCCGATCCGATCATTGGCAACCGAAAGCCCTAAGGTGGCGATAAGATATAGCAGCTCGTTTAAGGACGAGGTATCCGCCGGATCCACTTTTTCGAGTGTCCGAGGCCTATGTAGCAGTGATGCTCAGTGACCGCAGGGGACGTGGCTGGCTTAACAGCCATGCGAGCGCATGCGGTGAACCCGCCGAGCTGGAGAACCTGACCAAAAGTCAGGCTTTTCCCGGAGGTGATGTTGTCGTTGATGATGAGACAGGCCACCAATCGCTTCTCGCGACTACACAGCAGAGCTCTCAATGAAAGCACCATTGCCCGTGTAAAAACCGGCTGATCTCGGGTAGGGGGGCCCAAGCTGCATATCTGAGGATCGGTGGTAGTAGGGGGTGACAAGGACACAATGTTTACCCAGGTTCAGGGCCTCTCGATGGAGGTAATACCCTACTTCCTGCTAGATTGATCTTGATGGATATGGAGATTACAAGAGTTGATCTACCTCGAGATCGTAATGGCTAAACCCTAGATGTTTAGCCTATGGTTATTTTGTTAGCCTCTATGGACTAAACCCTCCGGTTTATATACACACCAAAGGGGGCCTTGGGTTATACAAAGTTGACTTGAGGAGGAAGGAATCATTACATCCGGACATCAAAACTTGCCCTTCTACATACATAGGAGTCCTACCCGGATACGGGGATGGTCTTCTGTTTTATCTTCACGGCCCATAAGTCCGTCCCACCACCAGTAATCCGGACACCCGAGGACCCCCAAATCCAGGACTCCCTCAAAGGGGCATCTTCGATGATCAGCTGTTGTGCTTCAAAACAAATTCCAATGTTTTTAAGGTGAGGTGACTTTATTTGGAGACAACCGACACAAAATTCTATTCCCAAAACAAGCAGCAAGCGCTCCAGGGCAGGGCAATTGGAGTGGATGACGCTATACAGTGAGGCCTTTGATAGATAAACCACCACAAATTAAAGTTTTTTTAGAAGTGGGAGTTGAAGCATTTGTACCAGATTGTCTGGTAGATGGCATCGAGCAAAGGTGGCGGTGTGGATAGAGGAGGAAAACCACGAGATGGACAACGGTGGTGTGGGCAGAAATACACGGCGTTCGATTTGTGGTATGTGATTTCCCTAGTAATGGTAGAACTCAAGCTGCTAGAGTTTTTCGAATTCACGGGATGTCAGCCAGGCGTCCACCATGCAGGGTATGGACAGCAAGCAGCATGTCAGGATGCAGAAGCGTTGAACGGAGCCCCGATGGGAGGAGATGATGGCTCTGAGGAGTTCAAAATCATGAACAACAGATAGCTGACGACAGTCGAGATTAAGAGGCGTGGTGCGCCATAGAGTGCGCCAATGGGATGCGAGGACTTGTGTGCGGCAGCCATCCTTGGTGGGGAGAAGGGAGATGATCTCTCCAAGGATGGCATCCGGGAGATCGCTGATGCGGTCCACTCGAGATTCTACGGGTTCCTCGGATCCGCAGCAGCCAGCCGACTCTATTTTCTTTGTGGGCATCGTGTCGAGCCCACGGGTTTAGCATATTAGCGAGAGATGAGCCTAGTGGCCTAGCAAGTGGGGAATAAAGTGAGCGAGGGTTTTCTATACCATTAAGGAAGAAGGTGAACATGGGTTTTCTTTAGGGGGCAACGGTAGCAGGACAGTCCAGCGAGATGCAGTAAGTGGAGGCAAGGAGGAAGAAGGTTTTTTTTGGGAGCTCCCCTCTTCAATAAATATGGGCTTTTCATAGGAGAAAAAGCAAATGGCATTTAAGATGGATTGTCTTTTGTATCGCCGTCTGTCGTGTTTCGTCCTCGACACTCTTCTACAGGAAGCCGATTAGAGACACTCTCCAGCTCTCCAGCTTATTGCCATTCGAAAGAAGAAGAAAAAGACGCCCTCCTCCTCATCGGTAACCTTTTTCAACTTTAAAAAAAGTTATGTCTCCTTCTCAGGCCCGCTTAGCATCCACCAAATTAGAGGATGTGGTACTGCATGCAAACACTCATACTGGTCGTAGCGTGGCAAAATAAGGGGTCAAATAACAGGCCCACAACATAGGTTGTGAAGGTTCACACGCTAGTCAACATTCACATTAAACTAACATTCACAAGTAAGTTCAACATGTTTATGCATCTCAATGATTCTCCAGATAGACTATAACAAAGACAAATATGTGATAAGGTGTAGAAATAAAGAAAAAATGATCGATGCTTCTTTGAGCAAAGGGCGTCCCTATGCACGCATTAATTTCGTGGGCATGCTTCTTTCTACTCAATGTTGCAAGCACTTTGAGCATGTTGGCAACTCCACAACTAGCTTGCTGGTTCATTTTGCAATTGTCGGTCACACATTGCAGCACTTGTGCAAGGCCCGTAGGTTAATTTGAGAACAAGTACACATAGGTTAATTTGACAGACATGACTTATAAGTTGACCAAAGTCATGTCACATTTTTTGGAAACATGTCGTAAAGTAACGAGATAGACCTTCTTCTTCAAGCCAATCAACATGTGTTCAAAAAACTAAAATTGTCAACAAGTAACGTGGTAGACCTTCTTTAACATGTATTAAAAAACAAAAAATGTCAAAATTTGCAAAACAAGGACCTCAAGGTTAATTTAACTAATAGGATGGATCATAATGTACATTTAAGCTAATTAAATGTCTAATATGATCCATACCATCAGTTAATTTAACATGAAGACAACTTCCCATTCCCATCCGGTCACCCATCTGATGGCTGCTCTAGCCTGGGCACAGTTAACTTGGGATTTCTCTTAGATGAGTTTCGGTAGAAAAGTTGGTCCTTGTTGATATAGGATGCCTCTCTGCATCCTTTATGGAGTGCTCGGGTGACCGCCCGTCGCTCAATGGCCAATGCCACGTCCCCAGTGAATGTAGAAGCTTCCCTCCCTCGTCTAGTTGCTTCCCGCGTTTCCCCCTATTTTTGCCGCCTACCCACCTATAGAATCACCTCGCGCCGGCCAATTCCTCTCTAAACCCCTGGGGAGGCGGTTGAACAAAACAAGTCTAGACTTGTTTCTAGTGGATTCGTTGATGTGACAGCGAAAGGATGTGATAGCTGACTCTGACAAAATAATTGACTACCACATTGGCATACATGAGCATGGGGTCCAGTAGTCAGCGTGCTGTACGGAGGAAGGGTATGAATTGATTGGCTCATGTATGATGACCACTGGAGTAATCCACTCATATTGTACGTAAACAAATTCATGCAGACACAATTGGATTTCATATAAACATGACGGATTTCATTACACAAATAAGTGGTGCTGGTCTGGAGCTAAAGGTAAAATTAATATACCTATTCTAAATAGTCGCCAGCCGATCTATTTGTCTTCCTCATGTCCAGCTGCCCGATCATCGGACTGCCGACAGCCCCGGAGGTATATGCTTCAGTGCAAAGGGCAGTTCGCTTCCCTACTGCTTATCGGAGTGGAACCCCCGACTGATGCTTCGGCCAGAGGGGAAGGGGTAGCTCCACTTTCGTGGAGCCCATGTGGGGTCGACGATGGTCTGCCCTGAAGAAGAATCGTGCAAGACACGGGATGTATATGCCGGTGCCGCCTCAGTGGTGGCCTTCAGGGATACAAGCGGTGGCGGCCTCCCGTGTTCTACTTCTCCTCGCTGATGGCAGCGAGGCACGGACATGTTGGCCATAACCTCGTCGACATCTGTGCAGCTGGCTTCTTTCTCTGCCTGCATGGCGCGACTACGCGCACGTCGATGGCGGATGGCATGGCCGTAGGCATTGGAGGCGCAGTACGACACGTCATCGTCAATGGAACCTACGATGCCCGTGCCGCTGTGCTCCCCGTCGTGCCGGTGTGGAGCAACTCGCCACTCCTCCATGAGCTAGATTGGAGCAGCCAGTTGTGGAACCACGCGCTGGCTTAGGGCGGCAACTGGCTCCGTCGGGCTAGGTGAGGGAGGTGGAGTAGCGAGCGACATCGGTCATTACCGTTGGGCTCGGTATGGCACCCAGCCGGCTTTTATGCCTAACAACTGCTCTTCCTGCTCGTCCGATGCCCATCGAAAGAGTGGAGAATATGGTGGAGGAACGAGGATCTTGGCCGGTGTCTCGCTTCTATACGTGTGGCCGGAGTATGTTTCTCGGATTCCACGCGGGTTTAATGTAAGGCACTTGAATGCGGCGAGGAGACTCGTTCAGCCAGGCGTGCAGCAGGCAGCGCCCTCAGCCAGTGCGCCACATCAATAGCAGACACAGTGAGAGGTCATGTCCGCCCTATACTGCCATGACCGTGGATCTTTGGTCGTTTGCTTCATACTCCCTCCATCCAGGTTTATTAGGCCTCTCGACCAAAACACAGGTTTCCATGCGTGATTTACCTGCACGCAGCCCAGGCTCGGTTATTAATTTCCTTGTCGCTTTGGAACCAGGCGCAAGCTCGCGCACGCTCGCCGCTGCATGTCACATGCATGCCCAACAAAATATGATTAGAAGAGTCTGCATTGGCTTGCGGCGCTCCGGAAGACGAACTATAGCCAGGGAGATCGATAAAGAAATGGTGTTTAATTTTCTTGTGGCAGTCGGACCAACGGAGGGGCCTAATAAGAGCGGACGCGCTCCCTCATCCCACAGGCCCAATAAACCCAGACGGATTAAGTAGGATTGAATCCTATAGGAATTTTTTATATGGAATCTCGTGTAGTACTACATTTCATTGGAAATCTAGTATCCACTCCAACTTTTTCTTTTTCACTACCTTTGCTTTTCCTGTGGGATCAAACACTCAGTGCTAATCCTATGGGATTCAAGTGGACATGCCACTTGAATCCTTTATTTTTCCTATTCTCGAGTTTTAAGAATCCTAGTACTACGAATCAAAGAAAAGAAATAGAGGGAATACTTGCTCCAAATGATGTGCCTCAAGAATAGAGCTAGCAATCGACTATACTACTGATTAGGTGACCTTGCGCTTAGCTCTTCGCCTCTTCCGGAAGTCAAACAATGATGATAGTACTACAGTACCTTCGTACACTTATGGCAATCTGACACCGAATGAACAGTTGCACGTCCACGCGTGTATAAGCCTACTATTGTAAGAAAAAGCTTCTCCTCGTCATGTGAGCCACCACGCGCGCATGGGCGAGGGAGAGGGCGTACTAAGCAAGCTTCTCCTCGTTCTGGGAGTTGACGAGACACACCAAAAAAGGGCAACCATGTCCATGGCTACCATCCATGCATGTGGGCGAGGGAGAGTGCATGCATGATTCACGTTCCATTGAAAAAAAAATTGCGTACATGTCATAAAAGATAATAACTTAATTTGTACATAACATGCCGCATCATGGTCAAACTTCGATTCGTTCACGAGTGGTTCCCGGCCCTCCACTAAATGAACAAATACTACAGTTGTCAAATTATCATGTGAGATGCCTCTTCGTACAGAAACGAGCTCACCGTGTAGCCTCGCGAGAGTGTTAGGGGAAGAGGCAAAGAGTACGTGCGTTAGTGCGTGCACCTCTTCTCTTCATGCACGTACTCCTTTTTTTGGGTGATTCGTGCATGTACTCCTTTTTGGGGATGCTTTGTGCACGTACTCCACCTTAGTTCATGACCGTTGGTGAGTCTCTCCTACTCCATTTTCTTGCATGACACGTGGACCTGGATGCTGGATGTCTAATGTCGCTTGAGATGCGTTAGTATTTCCCCAAGGAATAAGACACAACAACGGCAAGGTATTTCCCTCAGTGATGAGACCAAGGTTATCGCACCAGTAGGAGAACCAAGCAACACTATGTAAACGGTACATGCACACAAAGAACAAATAATTGCAACCTGATGCGTTAAAGGTGTTGTCAATCCCTTCCGGGTAATGATGCCAAAAAGTGACGTAAGGATATGATAAAATTATAGTAGATTGAAAGATGCAAATAAAAGCAAATAAAACTCATCGGTATTTTTGGGCTTTTGATAATATAGATCTGAAAATAAAAGTTGCAAATAAAGAAAAAATGCAAATGGCAATATAGATCTGAAATAATATGATTGGAAAATAGACCCGGGGGCCGTAGATTTCACTAGTGGCTTCTCCCGAGAAAATGGCATGCGGTGGGTAGACAAATTACTATTGGGCAATTGATAGAAAAGCAAATAATTATGATGATATCCAAGACAATGATCATTTATATAGGCATCACGTCCAAGATTAGTAGACCGACTCATGCCAGCATCTACTTCTATTACTCCACACATCGACCGCTATCCAACATGCATCTAGTGTATTAAGTTCATGGAAAAATGGAGTACTACAATAAGAACAATGACATGATGTAGACAAGATCTATTCATGTAGGAACAGACCCCATCTTTTTATCCTTAATAGCAATGATACATGTGTGCCTTGCTGCCCCTTCTGTCATTGGGAAAGGACACCGCAAGATCAGACCCATTACAAAGCACCTCTTCCCGTTGCAAGATAAATAGATCAAGATGGCCAAACAAAACCCAAATATTGGAGAAGAAATACGAGGCTATAATAATCTAGAACAGATATTAAATCAAGGCAAATCTGATCATAAACTCACAATTCAACGGATCCCAACAAATACACCGCAAAAATCCATTACATCAAATAGATCTCCAAGAGACCATTGTATTGAGATACAAAGAGAGGATAAGCCATCTAGCTACTACCTACGGATCTGTAGGTCTGTGGTAAACTACTCATGCATCATCGGAGAGGCACCAATGAGGATGATGAACCCCTCCGTGATCATGTTCCCCTCCAGCGGAGTGCCAAAAAAGGGCTCTAGATTGGATCTCGTGGTTCTAGAACTTGCAGTGGCTGGAAAAAAAATTCGTCCACTCCTCTAGGGTTTCTGGAATATTAGAGAATTTATAGAGCGAAGAGGTGATGCGGGAGGCCATCGAGGTGGGCACAACCCTCATGGGCGCGCCTGGGGGCCCAGGCGCGCCCTGGTGGGTTGTACCCCCCTCGGGGCACCCGCCCCCCAAGTGTTTATCTCGCCCATTGGATGTCTTTTGGTCCAAAAAAATCCACAAAATGTTTCGCTGCATTTGGACTCCATTTGATATTGATTATCTATGATGTAAAAAAACAAGCAGAAAACAACAATTGGCACTTGGCACTGTGTCAATAGGTTATCCCCCAAAAATGACATAAAATGATTGTAAAACATCCAAGAATGATAATATAACAGCATGGAACAATAAAAAGTTATAGACACGTTGGAGACGTATCATCATCCCCAAGCTTAATTCCTTCTCGTCCTCGAGTAGGTAAATGATAAAACAAATTTTTTGATGTGGAATGCTGCCTATCATGTTCATCGCATACTCTTTTCTTTATAGCATGGACATTTGGACTTTTATATGATTCAAAGCAATGGTCTAGTTTTGACATGAAGACTTTGATACTGAAGAATATCAACAAACAACCATGTCTTTCAAAATATCAATACTAAAGCAAGTTATCCCTAGCCCACCAAGCTCAATCATTGATCCATTCATGCAACACATCCAAATATTAGCTATATCCAATGCTCAAGTGTGATAATAGTGTTCCGTAGTTGGTGCTTTATAAGAGAAGATGTAGACTCAAATAAAATAAAAATTGCATAAAGTAAAAAAGATAGGCCCTTCGCAGAGGGAAGTATGGATTTGTAGAGGTGCCATAGCTCAAAGCTTAAATTGAGAGATAAAATTATTTTGGGTGGCATGCTTTTCTCGTCAATGAGAACGACTTAGAGTTCCCAACACTTTCCATGCTAGATATATCATAGGTGGTTCCCAAACATAAAATAAAGTTTATTCCTTTTTCCACCAAACTTTCACATGCCATGGCTAGCCGTATCCACGGTTGCCCTCCATACCAACACTTTCCAAGGAATTTATTTTTTTGACAACATAAAGTAAATTTCCTTTTTCATTTCAGGACTGGGAATCCCTATTACCGCCATACTCTCATGCAATGACAAGTGAATAACCACTCATGTTGAGAATAACACATCTAGCATGAAACATATTAGCCACCCCTCGCCGTTTCATGAGCGGTACAGGCACACAAAAGAGAAGTTTATTTTTAATTTAGAGTTGACACATACAAATTTGCTTAGAACGGCAAGGAAATACCACATATAGGTAGATATGGTGGACTCATTTGGCACAACTTGGGTTTTAGGAATTGGATGCACAAGTAGTAATCTACTTAGTACAAAGTGGAGGCTAGCAAGAGATTGAGAAGCGACAAACCAAGGAACGAAAACCATCATAAGAGAACATTAAACATAACTAACACTGAATAGTGCAACACAAGTAGGATGTAATTTCATTGCACGACTATTGACTTTTGTGCTTGCATAGGGAATCACAAACCTTAACATCAATATTCTTACTAAAACATAATTACTCATTAACATGGCTCATATATCATTATCATCATATCTCAAAACTATTACAAATAATCAAGTTTATTTTGTCCAATGATCTTCATGAAAGTTTTTATTATATCCCCCTTGGATATCTATCACTTTGGGACTAGTTTCATATGTTGCCTTTGATAAGCTCAAACAAATATAAGTGAAGAACATGAGCATCATATTTCTTTCTCTCAAACTAATGTAGGTGAAGCATGATATAATTTCTTCAAAGTTAACAAAACACACCGTGCTCAAAGAGATATAAATGAAGCACTAGAGCAATTCCATGGCTCTAAAAAAATAAGTGAAGCATAGGAGCAAGCATAGCACAATTTGGCTCTCTCAAATAGGTGTGTACATCAAGGATACTTATTAAAAATTAAATAGAAAAACAAGCATAGACTCATATCATACAAGACGCTCCAAGCAAAACTCATGATATGTGACGAATAGAAATATAGTCTCAAGTAAAATACCGATGGTCGTTAGAAGAAAGAGGGGATGCCACTCGGGGGTATCCCCAAGCTTAGTTGCTTGATACTTATTATATATTATCTTGGGGTGTCTTGGGGATCCCCGAGCTTAGCATTTTTCTGCTCCTTATTTCTTCATCCATCGTGATCTCACTCAAAACTTGAAAACTTCAATCACACAAAAGTCAACAAAACCTCGTGAGATCCGTTAGTAAAACAAAACTAATCTTTACTCTAAGTACTATAGCAAACAAATTCATATTTTGTAATATTATTATACCTACTCTGTTCTAACTTTTCTATGTCAAAAACTCTTCAAAAGAAACCAAAGATCAATCAAAATAAGCACATAACACAAGGAAAACAGAATCTGTCAAAAATAGAATAGTTTGTAAAGATGCAATTTTTGACCATACTTTTGCAACTCTTAAAATTCTGGAAAAAAAAAGGATAACATGGAAAAAAAATATGTTGATAAATTCATAAAATAATCATGAGTTTATCATGCTCCAGTAATCGTCAAAAATTCTAACTCTGGACGCAAAAGTTTTAGAATTTCCACGCAATCAAATCAACTGTCAACCAAATCATCCCAAAGGCTTTGCTTGGCACAAAAATTTATTTAAATCACAAAAACACATCAAACCAGAGGTATATTGGGTATTTTATTGAAAATGGCAAGAAACCCAAAAGGCAAAAATATACAAGTTGGGTTGCCTCCCAATGAGCGCTATCGTTTTACGCCCTTAGCTAGGCTTGATATTTCAATGATGCTCACATGAAAGACAATAATTGGAGAACAAAGAGAGCATCATAAAACATGTGACAAACACATTTAAGTCTAACATACTTCCTATGCATAGGCATTTTGTAGGCAACCAAATTATCAAGGCAAGAAATATCTAGCATATGTAAGGGAGAAGAATAAAACATTGACAATCTTAACATAACAAGAGGTAATTAGTAACATGAAAATTTCTACAACCATATTTTCCTCTCTCATAATAATTGCATGTAGGATCATACTCAAATTCAACAATATAGATATCACATAAAATATTCTCTTCATGATCCACATGCATAAAAGTCTTATAATCTTCCAAGATAGTGGGATTAACATCAACTAAAGTCATGACCTCTCCAAACCCACTTTTATCAAAAAAAATCGTAAGACTGAACACTCTCCAAATATGTGGGATTATTTTTACCTAAAGTTGACACTCTTCCAAACCCACTTTCAGTACCATTGCAATCATTACGATAACTAACATATTCATCATGAGGCATAAATAAATTTTCAAGATCATAAGAAGAATCACCCCAATCGTGATCATTGCAATAAGTAGAGGACATATCAAAATTAGCATCCCCAAGCTTGGGGTTTTGCATATCATTAGCACAATTGATATTAGTAGAATTTATAATAACATCATTGCAATCATGTTTTCATTCAAGTAGCTATCATGATTCTCTTTATAAATTTCTTCTTCTAACACTTCATCACAATTTTCTGATTCATGAATCTCAAGCAAAACTTCATAGAGATAATCAAGTGCACTCAACTCACTAGAAATTGGTTCAACATAATCAGGTCTTTTGAAAAGATTCGCAAGTGGATGAGGATCCATATCAATTGATTTTTGGCAAGCAAAGATGCAAGCAAATAGAAGGCACATAGAAACACAAGCAAAGATAGCAAACAAGATTGCAAGCAAAAACAGGTCTAAGGAGAAAACGGCGAAGGAAAAGCAGGACGAATAAAAACGGCAAATTTTGTGAAGTGGGGGAGATGAAAACGAGATGCAAATGGAAAATAATGTAAATTGCAAGGAGATGATATTTGTGATTAGGAACTTGATAGATGTTGATGATGTCTCCCCAGCAATGGCGCCAGAAAGTTCCTTTGATGTCCCTTGAGATGCGTCGGTGTTTCCCCAAGGAATAAGGGATGATGTAGCACAACAACCACAAGGTATTTCCCTCAGTGATGAGATCAAGGTTATCGAACTAGTAGGAGAACCAAGCAACACTATGTAAAGGGTACCTGCACACAAATAACAAATACTTGCAACCCGATGCATTAAAGGGGTTGTCAATCCCTTCTGGGTAACGATGCCAAAAAGTGACGTAGGGATAGGATAAAATTGTAGTAGATTGAAAGATGTAAATAAAATCAAATAAAACACATCAAGGTATTTTTGGGTTTTTGATAATATAGATCTAAAAATAAAAGTTGCAACTAAAGAAAAAGGCAAATGTATATATAGATATGAAAGTATATGATTGGAAAATAGACCGAGGGGCTGTAGATTTCACTAGTGGCTTCTCTCGAGAAAATAGCATGCGGTGGGTAGACAAATTATTGTTGGGCAATTGATAGAAAAGCAAATAATTATGACAATATCCAAGACAATGATCATGTATATAGGCATCACGTCCAAGATTAGTAGACCGACTCCTGCCTGCATCTACTACTATTTCTCCACACATCGACCGCTATCCAGCATGCATCTAGTGTATTAAGTTCATGAAAACGGAGTAATGTAATAAGAACGATGAGATGATGTAGGTAAGATCTATTCATGTAGAAATAGACCCCATCTTTTTATCCTTAATAGCAATAATACATGCGTGCCTTGCTGCCCCTTCTGTCACTGGGAAAGGACACCGCAAGATCGAACCAATTACAAAGCACATCCTTCCGTTGCAAGATAAATAGACCTACTTGGCCAAATAGAACCCAAATATTGGAGAAGAAATACAAGGCTATAATAATCAAGAATGGATATTAAATCAAGGCAAATTTGATCATAAACTCACAATTCATCGGATCCCAACAAACACATCGCAAAATGTCATTACATCAAATAGATCTCCAAGAGACCATTGTATTGAGATACAAAGAGAGAAGAAGTCATCTAGCTACTGCCTACGGACTAGTAGGTCTGTGGTAAACTACTCACGCATCATCGGAGAGGCACCAATAAGGTTGATGAACCCCTCCGTGATCGTGTTCCCCTCCGGTGGAGTGCCGGAAAAGGGCTCTAGATTGGATCTCGTGGTTCTAGAACTTGCGGCGACTGGAAAAAAAATCGTGGACTCCTCTAGGGCTTCTGGAATATTGGAGTATTTATAGAGCAAAGAGGCGGTGCGGGAGGCCACCGAGGTGGGAACAACCCACCAGGGTGCGCCTGGGCTGGAACAAAATTTCGTTGACTCCTCTAGGGTTTCTGGAATATTGGAGTATTTATAGAGCGAAGAGGCGGTGCGGGAGGTCACCGAGGTGGGTACAACCAACCTAGGTGCGCTTGGGGGCCCTGGTAAGTTGTGCCCCCTCGGGGCACCCCCAGGTGTTTCTTTGGCCTATTGGAAGTCTTCTGGTCCAAGAAAATTCCACAAAATGTTTTGCTGCATTTGGACTCCGTTTGATATTGATTTTGTACGATGTAAAAAAAACAAGCAAAAAAACAGCAACTGGCACTTGGCACTATGTCAATAGGCTAGTCCCAAAAAATGATATAAAATGATTGTAAAACATCCAAGAATGATGATATAACATCATGGAACAATCAAAAATTATAGATACGTTGGAGACGTATCAATGTCCCACGTGTCGGCAGAAGGAAGACGAAAGCTTTCCGACGACCGAGAAGGAGCAAGGAACCTCCATTTTCTACACTCTTAATATTGTTCCTGCTACCTTCCACAATAACAATGATCCACATATGGACCATTTGTAACCATAGTCATGCTACCTATTGTACTGACCATAGGGCTCGTACGGGTTGTCAATTAATGCGCCTTCTATGGGCGGTCGAGTTCATGGGCCTTCTACGGGCCATCAAGTTCATGAGCCTTCAACGAGTCGTCGAGTTTATGGGCCCAATTGATAGATAAAACATGTGCCGCGCTATTCGTGGACCTTTAACGGACTGCAATATGGGTCGTAAACGGGCTAAAACTTGAATCGTCCGTTTGTGGGCCCGACCTTAATGGGCCGTTAACATGCGGGTATGTATCATGGGCTTAATTCTATCGGCAGGCGTGATGGGTCGTTAACGGGCGTGAATAGATGATGCTATGGAAATGGCCCAATAGTTTAATGGGCTGCAAACGGGTCGACTTTAACCACGGGTTGAATTTTGCCCATTAGTGGAATAGGCCAGTAATGGACCGTAAGTAACTGAGGTCTGGAAATGAGCCCAAAGAAATGGGCCCTTGGAAGGATGAAAGAAAACACGAGCTTGAAACAGCCCAACTAAAAATGGGATGTTATTGGGTTTAAAGTTATACACTATTCACTATGGGCCAGTTTCAACACGGGCCGTTAATGGGCCAAATGTTCCAAACGATCGTGTATGGGCCGAAATACGTCATGGGCCGGCCCTCGACCGGAAGTTACAAATGGGCTGGAATTATATAGAACGGCCCACATGATCTGCTGGGCCAATTTTGGAACGGCCAGAACGGGTTGTGAGTTAGCGGGCTCTAAATGGGCTATACGCGAGCAGACTGTTATCAGGATTTCGATGGGCTAGCCCCTTAACTTTTAACCAAGTCAAACAGGCCGACCTTTTAAACCTGATTGGGCCACTGTTGGGCCTTGCCACATGTCGACGTACCATAGGCACCTCATGTCCATTGGACGGTTGGCAGCTGTCCCAACGCGGATGTGACACGTGGTTCCTTCGGCTAATGAGAATTTTACACGTGGAAAACCGCCATTGGTCGGGGCTGTTAATTATCCAGAGAAAACGTTTCTTAATTATCCAGAGATCTGTAACTCCAATTGCATTGAGATTTTAACACGATTTTTTCTAGATATAAGCTTCCTTCCGCCCGAAGTAGAGCAGCAACCGCCTTACGAGGTGAGCACAAACCACCACGGTGCGCTTGGGCCCTGGGGCGCGCCCTGGTGTACTTTGGGGGTTGTGGGCCTCCTTTTGCATTGATTCAAACTCCTAAAAATCACATATATTCCAAAATAATTCTCCGTAAATTTTATTGCGTTTGGACTTTGTTTGTTATGGATATTCTGTGAAAAATGACATTCGACAAACAGGAACTGGCACTAGGCACTGGATCAATATGTTAGTCTAATAAATCATATAAAATGTTGCCAAAAATACGTGAAAGTTGTATAATATTGGCATGAAACAATCAAAAATTATAGATACGACGGAGACGTATCAATCATCACCCCCCAAGTGCCATTTTTTTGTAAAAAATGCATGTAAGTCGTCCGGGACCAGAGCCTTAAGTTCAGCAATGCTAAATAACGTTGTTCCCACTTCCTCGTCTGTATAAGGCATTAGCAGAGCCTCGTTCATATATGCTGCCACCTTTCGTTTGACCTTCTCGAGAACCTCCTGGTTGGCAACATGCACCTTGGCGATAAAGATGTGCTAGAAGTAAGCGTCGATCATGGGTCTCATAGAATCGTTATCCTCCTTCCGATCACCTTTTTCATCCATTAATCAATGAATAAAGTTCCTTTTCTTCAAAGTCGTGGCGAAGTTATTGCAATAATTCATTCTGGTCACCAAATCTGAGCGAGTTCGCCCAACCCTTTGCACCCAGTATATGTCTTCTTTCTGCATAGTTTCCTCGATCTCAAATAATAAGTGCCTTTGCCTATTTGCCAAGTCATCAGTGAGTGGCCCCGATCGCAAAAGATCAAGCTCCTTCTTTAGATTCTTCAAATAAAGCCTAGGAGATTCCAGCACTGCCCGATCCCAATCATAGAGATCCTCGTGGACCATTTCAGTACGGGCACCAAGTGTTACATAAGTCAATGTTTCAGCCCAAGCCTCGGTCAAACTATTCACCATCTCGTCCTCTTTGAGCTGGTGTGCTTCGAACTGACGCCGACGCCTCCAATGTTGATGTAAATTTGTAGCTTCTCCCTTTGTGTTAAGAACTATTAGCCTATGGCCAGACTTTAGATGGGGCGCATTTGTAACAACAAAACTCGGAACACAAGCCATGAAAATTTGCATTACAAACTACCATGTCCAACCGTTCCCTCAAGCGATGTGTCCTCCAAGTGAAGAGATCACCTGCATACCCCATATCATCAAGCTTAGAGTCCACCATAGCATCTCTAAAATTCTACATCATCCGGATTGGCCACGGAGCGACAGCCTCCTTTTCATGAGAGTATAAGATTTTGTCAAAATCACCGACCACAACCCAAGGGTGTGAAGATTGGAGACACAAGTTCCTCAAGTAGTCTCATGACATCAATGAAGTTTTTTGTCTTACCCATCACCTCTAGCACACAAGGATTGTGTGAGAGAAGTAAGAGGCCACCACTGGCCTCAATGCTCTCCACCACCTCGACATGATCCATCTTTTGTTTTATCATTAATTTTTCCAGTCTAGATGTATTCAGATGTGTTACGGACAGAAAGAACACATCCGACCCCCACTTCTTCTCGAGATCCAGAAGCGATCTCACTACCACGGTACTGGCCATACTGTGGCAGTTCCAACTTATGAGTTTCATTGCGTCCGGTGATCACCCTCTTTGGGAGTCACCAATGTCGAACCCGTATCTTGGACTAAAGTGCTAGCATCGAATCGATGTATCTTCGGGGAATGAATAATTTGGTGAGTACTCATCAAAGATTTATCAATAGGTGCAGTAGTAATATTCTCCAAGAGATTTATCTTGTCATTAAGAAAACCAGTGGGCGACGTCTGAGAGGGAGCCGATGGCCTCACCCCAACCGTACCATCATGTCCAATCATGTGCTTGCAAGCCATAGGAATGATCGCTCCATTCATGCCACCAGTATCAATGTACGTAGTCAAATTCTCCTGAGGGTTGGGATCTCCTGGGTTGCCTCTGCCAGATCCTCCTCCCCTTCCAGCACATATATGCCTCAGTCCCTTCCTCTCTTGTACCTTGAACCCCTCCAATTGTTGCTACCGGCGGTCCGTTTATCGTTGCCGTTCTAAGCAGCATCACCGTGGGCAGTGTCACTATTTCCAGTGCCGCTGTTACTCGCATCAGTATTGTTGGTGCCTCCATTATGCCAGCCTCTACGTCGACGCTTTGGCCATTTTACGCTTTATCCTCCATCCATGGGAGTGTCCGCCAAGTAGACATCATAGGTGGAGGTAGCTGCCAACGTGCTAGTGTGAGTGACGGCTGGCGACGAGGTTGTATATGAAGGTTCTCCGACATCTTCATCCATGTCAGTTGCCTCTTCAGAGGTTCTTACTAGGACGTCGATTAAGTCCTCATCGATAGCTACTAGGTGGGTGGAGGGTGGGTAGAGGGTGGGTTGAAAATTCCAGCTTCTCCAGATTTGATCATAAGTCGAGGTCCGATCGCCCGAGATGCCAAGCTTTGAATCTGATCTAACATCTGGTTCAGAAGCGCTTCGTAGGACTAACCGATGTCTTGGTTAAAGGCAGTGCTTACATGAAGCTTTCTCGAGGTCCCACCTAACGTGGTTTCACTGCTTTCGTTGGTCAAGCTTGATGCCTGATCTGGCGGGGTAACGCTCGGCTCTCGGCTCGAAGCTAGATCCCACGTGTAGTCTGCGTTGTGATCTTGATCTGAGATCAAATCTGAGATCGGCCTGAAGGCGTCGGTGTAATCTTCGGACTGGTCTGACACCCGACTCAAAAACCCAAGCTCGTCGCGAGCATCTGCGGCGTTCTCCAAGTTTCCAAACCTGATGGTTTGCCCTAGAGCGAAGCTTTTGATCCGGCTGAGGTGGCCAGTCGAATCGACGTAAAGTGTAATGCTGCCAAAGAGAAAGAGCTGTTCGGAAAAGAAAGTCTTCCCACAACCAATATTGTCGTCGATCCACAAGTGAGTCGTCATGACCACATATCTCGAATAGGTGATCTTGGCTAGATGGTAACTGGACGAACAAAGGACACGGTATTTACCCAGGTTCGGGCCCTCTCGAAGGGGTAAAACCATAGGTCATGCTTATATTGTGTTGATTATGGATGGGGTACAGAGTACAAGTTAATCTACCTCAAGATCTTGTGTGTATGAATCTACCTATATTGTCTAAACCCCTCGGCTTATATAGACACTGAGGGTACCTAGGGTTACATGTAGGTATATTACATCAGGGGATAAACATGTCGAGGAAGCTCACAGGAGATTCCCTCATGAGTACGCCGAGGGCCTAAAAATGTGGCTCTCTGGTTGGTAGTTTGGGGGTCCTCAACCCAACGCACACTTGGGGGCCGACGTAGTTAGCACCCCGTGTGTAGGACACCATCACTTCACAAGCCTCTATTTCGCGTGAATATAACCTCATGCATGAAACCCGAAGAAATGATCATCCAGCAAAAAGTTTACTTTCCAAGAAGAATCTTTACAAGTTGATGAACCAAAAAACTCCTACCGATGGTAAATTGTAGACACAATTAATGCCCAGCTTGATGAATATGAACGACTGTTTAAATAGTCGGACCAGGCAGACTGGTTCGACTTCAATTTGAGCGCAGTGTCAGAAGTTCTCAGTCAACACATTGACGCGACGCCAATCAACCGTCTGGTCACGTCAGTGTGACCGACATGAATGCGGTAGACGACCGCTCTATCACATCTGCTCCGAGCGGCAGTGAATGAGCGGTGAGAGTTTTGGGTGGGACCACATAGTCTGGTGCCTATGCGCGGATGCCCGCAAACCTCCTATTGATCTGCCTCCGGCTTGTGGGATTTTGGACATCCATACCGGTCCGCAAACATTGATACACGGCGTTGGATGACAAAAAAGGTGTGTTGTCCCAATGTTTAGGGGTGTTTTGATGCATTTCTCTCGAGATGCCCTTGCATCATTTGGCGTTCGAAGGTCTCACATAATACGGAAAAATCTTGTATCGTCCAACCATGTACTTTGGTATGTGCTTTATCTATAAGCGGGGGTGATGACCTATTTTGAGGGGATGGAATTTAAAAAAAATATTTTACCATCGAATATTTTCTCCTACGCTCTATGTTTGTATTCTTTTTAGTATCACGTGAGAAATGTTTTAGTGTTTTTTAAGAACACATTACAGACGTAGACGCTTATATATAAGCTCATACACTCATTAAAGCATATAAGCTACGCATCAACGGCGCCCGCTCACGAGCGCCACGTTCGAAGTTTTACTGTCACGTTTTACTGTGTCGAGGGAAGACCGAAACAAAACGCTTGCATCGCTCGCACCTCTCGCTCCCCACAATTCTTTCGTTCTCTCCTTCCAGTTAGGGTTCCCGCCGCCGCCGCCCTCACCGGCGCTCGTGCTTCACCTCCCGTAGCTCCACCTATCATCCAGCGTCATCTCCCCCGATCTACTCGATTTCAATATCAGGAGCGCACGGGAGCGCGAGGTGCGCGTTGTCGGGACAGGGGCCATGTGGAGGCTCAGCCCTCGGATCCCTCCATCTCACGGGGCCAGGGCACCCAACCGCGCCGCGCCGCCGCCGGCATGGAGGCCCGGGCTCGGGCAGCCGCCACGGTGTCAGGTGCGCCAACGAGGTCTTTAGGGACTGCGTGGTGGGCGTGACCTCTCCCAGCTCACCACCCTCGCCTGTGAGGCTGCGACGATGAGTACCAGGTCACGCTGCTCTTGTAGTCCCAGCTCATGGTCGTGCTGCTGGACAAGCCCCACGACGTGCCTTGGATTCGGTCGTGGCGCAGGCTAGGTTGTGTTGTGCTGTCTGATGTGTTGTACGCGGTACGCACCGGGAGGTTTGGTCGGTCGAAGCCAGGTATGAGTAGCTTCTTGAGGCTAATGGATGGATGGATGTGTGCACGCCTGTATGTGTGTATGGATGTCAGGGTCATGTTGCTTGGTGGGCATAGGCCGGGGTAGAACCTCCTTTTGCTTGGTGGGAAAAGGCTGATGGATGGATGCATGTATGCACGCCTATGTATGTACGTATGAATATCACGCTCAATTTGCTTGATGGGCAAAGGCCGGGGGTAGAACCTCCTATTCGGTAAAAAAATGAGGGACAATGATGATGACTTTGGCTGAAATAAGCCTGTCTTGAGCAATCAAGACTGTTGTGGCCTGTGGGTACTAAATTAGAGCTCACCCTTACCTCTCTTGCAGCCTGTTCAATTCATCGGTAGTGTTCGATGTTCTACTCCTCGGATGGTCACTCTGATGAGCGATAACCAGGACAGTTTGTTTACATTGCGATGGATATGTTGTGCAGCATGAGATGTGAGTGTTGGGCTTGAAGATCAATGATAGAACTGAGCCCTCTTTTGCTATGCTACAAATACACAAATTTTTCTTATCTACTATACAGTGTTCTTCTTTGTGTTCTATTTCTCTATTGTGTTGATGTGAGTGAAGATCCATCTGGAGTTGGGATTTATGTCTTCTTTTGGTGATGAACTCAACCACCCTAAGGCTACTTGGATTGATTTATATTTGGGTTTGTTCTGCCTTTCTAGTTGTACATACTATATGTATTACATGATTGTCCTTTTTCTCCAATATCTGTAGCTATTGGCAGTTTTATTCCTGTGGTTAACAAGATACTGTTGATACGTCCAAAACGTATCTATAATTTCTGCTTGCTCCATGCCTCTTTTGTGTGATATTGCTATGATATTTATACACTTCCATACACTTTTGATCATATTTGGACTAACCTATTATCTCAGTGCACCCCAGTGCCAGTTTCTGTTTTCTGCTGTTTTTGTATTTCAGGTTTTCCCATTACGTAAACTGCCAGAAAAATCCCGGAAAAATTATATAAAAAATCAGCGTTCCGGAAGCTTCCTTGCGGCCAAAGTAGGGCCGGAGGGGGGCCACCAGGGCTCTAGGCGCCCTGGTGGTGCGGCCCCCCTCCTGGCCGCGCCGGGGGGGGCGCCTGGGCCCCCCAGGTATCCGCTGATGCCCCCCTTTGGCATATATTTACACCGCGTCCCGAAACCCTCGAGGACGGAACCCTTTTTCGCGATCTCATCTCTGTTCCGCCGCCGCCGCGCTTCCAAGATCGGGAGCACCAGGAGAACTCTTCCCGGCACCCTGCCGGAGGGGAGAACCACCACCGGGAGCCTCTCCACCACCATGGACGCCTCCCGGATGAGTTGTGAGTAGTCTCCCTTGGACCATGGGTCCATGACCAGTAGCTATGTGATGTTCTCCTCCCCTCTTTGTTCTTCACTAATTAGACCTCGTGAGCTGCCCTACATGATCGAGGCACATATGTAATCCTTAAGCTGTTGCTATGTTGAGTTTGCTGGGATCCGATGGATTGTGAGATTATGTTCAGATTGTGTGTGAGTAATATATTTGATTTACCTCTTTTATATTTATGTTCTTGAGTAAATCTTGCATGTTCTCCGTTGCTGTTTATTGCTTTGGCCAAGTAGTAGGTAGTAACTCCAAGAGGGAACGTTATGCTTGATTGTGGGTTCATGCCCCTCGATGACTAGCTTGAGTGACAGAAACATGAGTCTAGGGGATGTGCTGTTGCCACAAGGGGGAAAACAACGGTGCTTGTACTCGCGGGTGCAAGGATTGTTTACTTTACGCAAAGTTCTTTTAATGCGGTTGTCTGTTGCTTTGAGTTTACACTATGGGTGGGACTCGCAACTTAATACCAGCGAGATGTTCTGGATAGATATCTCAAGGTGGATGATTAGTAGTAGATGCAGATGGATTTCGGTCTACTTACCTTGGCGTACCGCCCATGCTTTTGAGCCTCAACCTTTCTTGCAGCATAGTTAGCATTGGTTTGCGCACATAATCCTATCAATTGCCCAGCTGTAATTCGTTTACCTCACATAGCTGTTTTATCGTCTTTTGGGAGAGAGACATCACTAGTGAAGATCATGGGACCCCGGTCCATATTACCATCACTGATCACATCCGCTATTTACTTTCTGCTTTTACTTACTAGTTGCAATTATACCTATCACTATTATCTCTTGCGTTTGATCCTTTGTAAACGACAAGGCCGGAGGGATTGACAACCTCTCTGTACTCATTGGGAGCAAAGTTATTTGTATCTGTGTGCAGGTCCAGTTGACTGCTAACTATCTGGCGCCGTTAGCAGTTGACACCTTCTTGTTGAACCTTGGAGTCTCAGGGGAATTCGATCCTTGGTATCTTTGCCAAGGGAAAACTACTGCTACACTTCATCTCAAACCTTCCACTTGGGGTAACCAACGAGGGGCGAGAAGCCATCAAGCAAAGTTTTCTGGCGCCGTTGCCGGGGACTCCACTCTTCAAGATAGGGGAGTTGCACGCTATCTTTTACCTTTGCTTTTTAGTCTTGTTAGTTTACCTTTCAGTTTTTGCTTTAGTATCCTTTATCGAAAATCACAAAAATAGTTATCTTGCTTGCTTGCTGCTATGGGTTCCACCGAGAACACCAAGTTGTGTGACTTCACTAGTCATAACAACGATGACTTTATCTGCACGCCTATTACTACACCTGCCACTTCAGCACCTTCTTATGAAATTAAACCTGCTTTACTGAACCTAGTTATGAAAGATCAATTCTCCGGTGCTGGAGATGATGCTGCTTTGCACTTAAATAATTTTGTTGAACTCTGTGATATGCAAAAGTACCGAGAAGTAGATAGTGATATTGTTAAGCTTAAGCTTTTTCCTTTCTCCTTGAGAGGAGGAGCTAAAATTTGGTTTCAATCCTTGCCTAGAAATAGCATAGATTCTTGGGACAAGTGCAAGGATGCTTTTATTGGAAAATACTATCCACCTGCTAAAATTATCCAACTAAGAAGTAACATAATGAATTTTAAACAATTGGATAATGAACACGTTGCCCAAGCTTGGGAACGCATGAAATCTCTTGTCAAGAACTGCCCTACTCATGGTTTGACTACTTGGATGGTTATCCAAACTTTTTATGCAGGCTTGAACTTTACCTCGTGGAACTTGTTAGATTCGGCCACGGGAGGAACCTTTATGTCAACTACACTTGGTGCTGCCACGAAGCTTCTCGATGAGATGATGACCAATTATTCCCAATGGCACACCGAACATGCTCCAACAGGTAGGAAGGTAAACTCTGTCGAGGAGATTTCCTCCCTAAATGAAAAAGTTGACTTGATCATGTCTCTACTTTCGAAGCAATCTTCTATTGATCCTCGTGATGTTCCTTTAAATTCTTTGATTGCTCAAGATCAAGTAGATGTGAACTTTATCTCTAGAAACAATTTCAATAACAATGCTTATAGGAGTAATTTTGGTAGCAATCCTAGACCGTTCCCCTCTAATTCTTATGGGAACAACAATGCTTATCCTAGCACCAAGAACTCCACCCAAAGAGATAGAGACATGCCTGGTTATGAGAAACTTCTAGAAATAGAGAAGGCCACTAAGAACTACATGCACACCCAATATGAACAAAACAAAACCTTCTCGAGGCAATTAAATGAGCATACTGCTATCTTGCAAGACATTGGTAGACAACTAGAGAGCCTAAATATTGAGATTTCTAAACTCCAGACTAGGCTCACTATCACTGAGACCCAAGTTTCCAATATGTCCCACACACAAGCCACTTTGATAAACCAAATGGCAGCTAAACCCGAAGTGGTTGCACCCCTAAGGGAGGAAGAAGATAGAATTAAGAGCCTTCCTACCCACCACACTGTTGCTACTATCCAAGTTGTTGAGGATATCCAAACTCTTAGCACCCAATGCACTCCTGGTCCCATTGGACCTATTAATGGTGATGCTATGACCATAGAAACTACCAAACAAGTGAGCCTAAAGGACACCACTACCACTTTACTTGATAGTAGTGACCTTGATTTTGGTAATTGCACCCTTACCGAAGTTATTAATTTTCTTCACAAGATGTCTAAAGATCCCCGCACTAGCACGCTTAACCTTGCCTTCACAGAGCATATCACTAATGCTCTCATCAAAGCTAGGGAGGAGAAACTTAGGGTAGAAGCCTCCATACCTAGAAAGCTAGAAGATGGTTGGGATCCTATGATTAAAATTAAGTTGAATAACTTCTCTTGCTATGCATTATGTGATGTTGGAGCTAGTACCTCCGTTATGCCCAAAAGAATATATGATATGCTTAAATTGAAACCTTTTGATTCTTGTTCTTTTGGTGTTCATCTTGTTGATTCTTCCATAAAGAAACCTTTGGGGAGGATCGACGATGTTCTTATCATTGTCAATGACAATTACGTTCCCGCTGATTTTACTATTATGGATATTGAATGTGAACCTTCTTGTCCAATTATTTTGGGACGTCCTTTTCTTCGCACCGTTGGTGCTATCATTGACATGAAAGAGGGGAATATAGAATTCCAATTTCCTCTCAAGAAAGGGATGGAACACTTCCCTAGAAAGAAGATTAAGTTACCTTTTGAGTCCGTTATACGGGCTAGCTATTCTTTTACTCTTGATAAAACTTGATCTCTTTGCATTATGCCTAGCTTAAAGGCATAAAAGAAAGCGCTTTTGGGAGGCAGACCACAATGAATAAAATTTTATTTTGCTTTTGTTGTGTCTTGATGTTGTTACTACAGTAGCATCATCATTATATCTTTACTATTCAACTTTGTGCCAAGTGTAGCCTCTGATTGCAAGAAAGTTCAAAAGTTGTGACGTGCTGTCCAGGAAACAGATTCTGTCCTTGGACAGAAAAAATCGTATAAAATCACCAGATCATCTTTTTGGTCTGAATTTTTTCGACAGCAAGCTCTATACAATTGTCTTTCGGGCGTCTGTTCTGAGTTTTTTGATTTGAGTTGCAGAAGTGCCCCGAAAAAATCATTTACTACCTGCTGGTCTGTTTTTCACAGATTCTGTCATGTTTTGCCTTTCCTTCGTTTTGCAAACCTTGAGCTTGCTTTTTCTTTGCAAAAACCTTTTGACAATCTTGAGAAACAGTAGACCTTCAAGAATATCCTTATTTCCATCAAGGAACAATTATTTTATTATGGGTACTAACCTCGCTAATCATATTATGATGAGTTATGTATGAAGGGAGTTTTCAAGTGTGCGAGGGAAGATGATAAAAAGATTCAGGAGTGTCAAACGCTCAAGCTTGGGGATGCCCCCATGCACCCCCAAGAAATATTCAAGAAGACTCAAGCATCTAAGCTTGGGGATGCCCCCGTGCATCCCCTTCTCCATCAACAATTATCAGTTCGTCTTTCGTTCCACTATATTTTTATCACTTCATGTGTTATGTGCTATGCTTGGAGCGTCTTGCTTTTAGTTTCCTTTTTAGTTTTCTTTAGCTTTGCTTGCTGTTCATAACGAGTTGGAACTCAGCTTTCTTGGTCTTTCAATAGCTACTATCATGTTTAGCTCTTAGTTTTCATGCTTATCTTTTTAAAGAGCTTTTGTTTAGTTGGTCGCTGGAACTCTCTTTAGTTATCATGCTTATCTTGTTAAGAGAGTTGGCTTCTGTTGCACTGGTTGATATGTCTATGATAAAAATGCTATGTGCATAATGATGCTTAGTAGTTCATGTTTTCTTATGGTTAGTCTCAAATAGCTGGGGGTTCTCAATGTGTTATGGGAGTACCAACATGATTTGTTTGCCTATGATGTGGTATGGTTTAGTGATATCTTCCTTCAAGAATTTATTTTGATTGACTTGGCGTATGCTCACGCATATTTAAGACTGTAAAGAAAGTCTATCAAGCCTTGATGATCTTTAATTTCTGAGTAGCGATATAACTTCCATGCCTGATTCAATGTTGCTTTGTCGCTCTGCATGATTATGACCGTCATTGCTCTTTTAGTTGGTCGCTCCCAGTCTTTTGCTAACCTTCGCCTGTACTAAGCGGACTGACTGCTTGTGCATCCAAAATCCTTTAAACCAGTTATGCCATATGAGTCCACCATACCTTCTTATACATGGTATTTACCTGCCATTCCTAACGAAGACTTTCATGTACCATCTCGAAATTATTCAAAAAAGCATTTCTCTTTTGTGCCTCTGTTTTAGTTCATGAGGAAGTAGTAGTTAATTCATGATCTTTTTAAGTTGGACAAGCTTCACCCCGGGATTGCGTGTCTAATGTGCAAACCCATAATACGAGAAGGAACTGGCATAGAGTGCGCCCGGCTCATTAAAAAATTATACAACAAACAAACCCTCCTTCACGCTTTGTTCATGAGAAATCAGAAAACTTTGTCAGTGATCAACAAAGGAGATTAAGAGGATGTGATCGTCCTCATTCGGGAGCCGTTCCTCGAAACTTGTCCAGCTCAAGAAGTAATTGAGTTATCTGCTAGCATTCGTTGACGAAACATGCATATTCAAAAAAAAATATTACCTCTGTTTTTAAAACCAAGAGCTCTGGTACATGTTTAGTTTTTGTTTCCGACCACGGGTTTTCAACTTTGCCAACAAAAGCCACGGTTCTAGAGTCTCCACCTTCTTTAAAGCACCAACTACTGAGAGCATGATTGTCATTCTGAGTGTAATGTGCATTGTCCCAAAGTACCATTGTCTTTTGCATGATTGTGATATCGTTTATTCTAAAATCATTGTATCTAGTCGTCACTTAAACCTTGGAGGTACCCCTGTATTTATGTTTTGCTTCACTAAAGGGGGCAAGCGAGATATCACTTTGTCATATTTGCACACCATGCTCACTACAAATCTATTTGATGTTTCAGTATCATATTGTAAAACTTTTAGTTCTTTGTGATTTTCTCATGAGGCAACTTAATTACTACAGATTCATTGTCTCAGTAAGCACTTGTCATGTGACTATGAAAAGTTCTTATATGGTTAATAGCATGTCACCACAGAAATTATGCCTGTTATCATTTACCTACTCGAGGACGAGCAGGAATTAAGCTTGGGGATGTTGATACGTCCAAAACGTATCTATAATTTCTGCTTGCTCCATGCCTCTTTTGTGTGATATTGCTATGATATTTATACACTTCCATACACTTTTGATCATATTTGGACTAACCTATTAACTCAGTGCACCCCAGTGCCAGTTTCTGTTTTCTGCTATTTTTGTATTTCAGGTTTTCCCATTACGTAAACTGCCAGAAAAATCCCGGAAAAATTATATAAAAAATCAGCGTTCCGAAAGCTTCCTTGCGGCCAAAGTAGGGCCGGAGGGGGGCCACCAGGGCTCTAGGCGCCCTGGTGGCGCGGCCCCCCTCCTGGCCGCGCCGGGGGGGTGCCTGGGCCCCCCAGGTCTCCGCTGATGCCCCCCTTTGGCATATATTTACACCGCGTCCCGAAACCCTCGAGTAGGGAACCCTTTTTCACGATCTCATCTCTGTTCCGCCGCCGCCGCGCTTCCAAGATCGGGAGCACCAGGAGAACTCTTCCCGGCACCCTGCCGGAGGGGAGAACCACCACCGGGAGCCTCTCCACCACCATGGACGCCTCCCGGATGAGTTGTGAGTAGTCTCCCTTGGACCATGGGTCCATGACCAGTAGCTATGTGATGTTCTCCTCCCCTCTTTGTTCTTCACTAATTAGACCTCGTGAGCTGCCCTACATGGTCGAGGCACATATGTAATCCTTATGCTGTTGCTATGTTGAGTTTGCTGGGATCCGATGGATTGTGAGATTATGTTCAGATTGTGTGTGAGTAATATATTTGATTTACCTCTTTTATATTTATGTTCTTGAGTAATTCTTGCATGTTCTCCGTTGCTGTTTATTGCTTTGGCCAAGTAGTAGGTAGTAACTCCAAGAGGGAACGTTATGCTTGATTGTGGGTTCATGCCCCTCGATGACTAGCTTGAGTGACAGAAACATGAGTCTAGGGGATGTGCTGTTGCCACAAGGGGGAAAACAACGGTGCTTGTACTCGCGGGTGCAAGGATTGTTTACTTTACGCAAAGTTCTTTTAATGCGGTTGTCTGTTGCTTTGAGTTTACACTATGGGTGGGACTCGCAACTTAATACGAGCGAGATGTTCTGGATAGATATCTCAAGGTGGATGATTAGTAGTAGATGCAGATGGATTTCGGTCTACTTACCTTGGCGTACCGCCCATGCTTTTGAGCCTCAACCTTTCTTGCAACATAGTTAGCATTGGTTTGCGCACATAATCCTGTCAATTGCCCAGCTGTAATTCGTTTACCTCACATAGCTGTTTTATCGTCTTTTGGGAGAGAGACATCACTAGTGAAGATCATGGGACCCCGGTCCATATTACCATCACTGATCACATCCGCTATTTACTTTCTGCTTTTACTTACTAGTTGCAATTATACCTATCACTATTATCTCTTGCGTTTGATCCTTTGTAAACGACAAGGCCGGAGGGATTGACAACCTCTCTGTACTCGTTGGGAGCAAAGTTATTTGTATCTGTGTGCAGGTCCAGTTGATTGCTAAATATCTGGCGCCGTTAGCAGTTGACACCTTCTTGTTGAACCTTGGAGTCTTAGGGGAATTTGATCCTTGGTATCTTTGCCAAGGGAAAACTACCGCTACGCTGCATCTCAAACCTTCCACTTGGGGTAACCAACGAGGGGCGAGAAGCCATCAACTGTCGTCCTGTTTGTCTTGTTAGTAAGCATGTTAGCTTTTGCCATATGCTTCTTCAAAGACAAACTTCGATCCTCCACGGGATTGCAAAGAGTTGTCATTAAAACAGATTGCCAAAATGTGCTATCTATTTTTGTCAGAGCAGACCCTTTGTTATGATCCTCTTTGCTATTTAGTTCACTGGTCATCAATCTCTTTTTAAGCTGCTACTGTTAATATTAACTGCCACATTGATTATTAGAATCACCTGATGCATTAGTGCGGTACAGATCCCTCACATGTTGCTTAAACTGAGAGTATAAGTAAATTTATCAGCTGGAAAGTTTTTGTGGGTTAAAAATGTCTTTATATTTTGTCTAATCATGAATGAAAGTCCTCTTCCAGCTTTTGCTTGGGCCATTTGGGATCTATATGTTGGCCATTGCCCCCCCCCCCTTCACATTATATGTTTTAGAATTTATTTAGTGATCGTGCTTTGGTTTTTCTAGGCGACCTCAATCGCCGCCACGAGAGGAACAGGGGTGGAGGCTGCTCTTGGGTACGAGAGGAGCACATCAGGGAATTGTTCAGAGGGTAGGCCAAGGGACGCCGAGTCGAGTTAGCCGTCAGGTAATTTTGAGCTCGATCTTGGACGACACATGAGCCATGTTCGGCTGCTTGTTAATCTGCATTCCCTTCTTTCTCGTTTCCCATCCAAACTAACTGTTACTTTTGGGTATAGATAGAGCGAACACGTTCATGGCTTTCTGTGATTTTCCTGGCTGATTTGGGTGTGAATCGCGCGTTCGCCCTGTAAAACACAGTGCCGCAGGGGCTCTACCCGCACCCAGATGTCGACCTCAAGAAGCTACGCCAGCTCATCCTCGAGGTCCGACGACCCCAGGCCTGACCTCAATGAATGCCCATCTGCTTCCCGGTCAGTCCCCTTTTAGTGAGTTTCTCCTTGTTGCTCCAATGGATCCAACAATAGATAGCTGCAAAATTCTGACTGCCGCTTCCCTCCTGTGTCTTGATTGCAGTTCTATCCGAGCCTTAGTTGGTCAAGTGCTGGCCAACTATAAGTCTCATTGTTAGTCAAGAGCACATTCATCTTCAGCATTACACGGGTTCTTTTTCATTTTTTCAGAAGTAGGGATTGACTTATAATTTATTCTCTTTTGAGAAAATCGATAGAGTTGCAGAACATTTTCTTTCAGTATCATGTACCATTCTGCATTTTCCATTAAAAACGGAACGATTACCTCCTGCACTGCAAGTAATCTTATTTGTTCTTTGTTATTTGTTTCTAGGAAACATGAATTGAGTGATGATACTATAGATTTCACTGGCCACGTGCTTGCTCTTTACAGGAACGATAGCTACCTAACCGAGCTACCACTTGATATACTGTTAAAAGAATGGAAGTATGACTTAACTAAAGATTTTAGCTTTATCTTTCCCTCATCCTTGAACTTGTTGATTTTGTAGGGTTTTGTGGATCGTGTTGGTCGTTCTGCGGCATTGGAGTGGGCCAACTACCTGACGACAGGCAAGATCGAGGTGATGTCCGTGTAGTGGTTGCTCGGCCGCGACCATGGGGTGAGGCTCCTTTTCTTTTTATTTTTGTGATCGTTTGATTGTTCAGAAGATAGGTTAGACTTTTTGTGGCATATCATATTAGGTTTTGTCTGTTTGTGTAGACCTTTTCCTATTTTATTATTGGCTGTGTGACGAGAAGTCAGAGCGACAAATCTGAAGCGACTCCTCCCTGGTAAGTTCCGTGTACTGGGATTTTACTTATTGATTTTTTTCTCTAAATGGTAGAATGATACTTCTTCTGATATTTGTATTCTAGAACAATCCTATGTTTTGTTCATGTTACTATAGAAGTGTGTCCCCCTTTTATTCTGATAGCAAGATGCTCTTTATTTTCAATGCAAATAAATGATTACTGGAGCCCATGTATATTGTACAGCAATGCAGTATGTGGTGTTATTTTTTATTTTTTATAGATAGTGGTAAAAATGAAATTTGATCCACAAGTATGTGGTGTACAATTCATGGAAAACCTTACTGGGTTGATAACAATTAAATTTGATTTAGTACTACCTCAAGAGTTCTTTATTTGTGCTTTATAAAGTCAGATTAATTTTCATTTTTTTAGTTGTATGCTTTGTAGATCAGTATACTGACAAATGGTGCCCCGGCGTTTTAGTTTATTATCTGGTCTTTCAGACCCATTAACAGTGAATTCATTTGAAGGTTGGAGGGTCTACCCCGGAATCATTTGAGATCGTCGCACGAGTTTCTTCTGAAGCTGTGAGATCTGGGACGATGGATACATTGAGCTTGAGGAGAAGATCAGCCACTTCATCCATGATGATGCACTCATCCACTAGGTATCTACGAAACATCTTACTTCCTATGTATACTTGGGTCATCTAGCTATCAGTTTCAAGTCACAACTTGCAAATTTCATAAATTCGTTGGATAAATATTTGAATATGGTTCTTTTTTCTAAGAAATGAGACAATTTGGAAAATAGAAACTTTAGCATGGATCTAGAGGTAGCAGCAACCCAATCAAGCTATACAACATGCACCTGAGATCACTCTGTGTGCCATGTCACCTGTTCCATTTCCTTCCTGTTATTTCATTCCATCATACCAGTGTAATTTACTTTCAAATAGATGCAAATCTAGAAATGGTTATTGGGCCTCTATCATCCATACATACATCCAAGTTTAACTAGAACAGGAAATGACCTTCATCCAGAATTTGTAGCACTTGCTGTGTTCCCTTGAAAATTTGATGTAATGATACACGGTGTAATTCTGTACGTGCGGTGGAGCGGGCTAGCTGGACGATGGGGCATCATCGGAGGTGGAGGAGAGGTCCGACGAGAGCAGCAGCATGTACCTCTGTTGGTACTGTTTGATGTAGCTAAACATGTCTTTGTTAACAAATTTATTTACTAAGCATTATTTATTTGACACTTCCATTGTGATGCTTCCAGGCCAAAATTAATGAGATTTACAAGCTATTGACACTATGTTTTATGTGTTGTTTGCAGGTACTGATCTTGGTGTCGATTCCTACCTCTAGCTTCAATGGACACAACTTCGGTTGGTCACATGTTTCTTGGTTGTTCAAGTATGCTTGGTGGTTCTTCGTTGAGGGTTGAGATGGACCATGCACTGGGTACATCTTCTCTTATCTCTCCATGTGCTTCTTAATTTTCTTGTGCAATGAATGCTGAATTTAGACAATAGTGATTTGTTTGCGCAGTCCATGCTTTGGCATTGAAAATGTGAAGATGGAATTATGGGTTTGGACCGTGATGGTGGTTGATTAATTTTTATTCTGGGCATTAAATTACTAATATGAACTATAGTTACAATTGTTTAATTACACTATTTTGTCTGCTAAATTCTGGGCATTGGGTCCAATCCATATATAGCTAATAAGATGATTATTTAGTTTTTCCATTGGACGCGGAACAATTTTACCATATGCGGCTATTTTCAGGTTAGTAAGTTTTGTTCTTCATTATAGCATGGACTCTTAGTTTCTGAGTAGTATATGATTAATTTGCTCTTACTGGAGACAAAAAATTCCCTCAAACTGCAAGGAATGAAGTAATGTAATACAAGGAGAAAATTAGATCTGTCTCACACCTCACCTTCAATAATAAGATAACTGGTGGATATTTATGGGAATTTTCTGGAGAAAATATTAGTTGGGGATTTGAAATTGGAAATGAAAAAGGTGTGGAATGCCAAGTGATGTCTCTGTTTGTTATAAGCTGCCTTGTCATACTAAATAAATGTTTTCTCCTGTTGTAACACACATATTGATCTTCTACTTCTTTTCTAATCAAACTGAGAATTATACTATTCTCTTTTTGTCCAATAAGCCCCACTAATTGGGAAACCAGAAAGGTTGGCTACAATTCCATAGTTTAATACTTCAGTGTTTGATCACGGATATAGAAGAGGATTCGCTTGAACTAAATGATATTGAAGCTCCCAATAGATACAATATTGACACTATTGGACATGTATGTAAGTTTCTTGTTCTATCTGATCTATTATCTTTGTTATTATCATGGCTATATCATTTTATCTTTGAGCCCATCATCCTCTGTAAGGTTATGTGTATCTCATTTGCTATCATCGGTTATTGCCTGCCGAATTGAAGAGTTCTCAGTTCCAGGCTAAAGGATGGTAACTTCAAAAGTAAATCATTTCCTGCTTATCACAGACCACTGTCCATTGCTCTCAATCCCTTCCTTTCTCCTACCAGTATTTTCAGGTGCACTACCCAAAAGAGAACCTGCAGGAATACATCGACCTAGATGATGATACACCGCCGATCAAGCTTGCAGGCAACGTGCACGGTGATTGTTGTATCATGCTAGGAACGTACAAGAGGTCAACCATCACCACGAACTGGTCATAAGGGAAGGTGCACTCCAAGGCGCTGCCTCGCCCTCATCGTGCGGTCGGCTCTAAATGCACCATCAACTATGACAGAAGCCGTGTGTGAATATAGTCCATCAATGTACGCTTTATGACGTGTTGAAGCTTGCCTCTGCTTTTGGACGCTGCAACGCGTTGCAATTGAACAGCTAGCATATATCTTGTCAGTGCATTTAACCTCTAAGATTGCCACTGATCGTGTCTATAATGTGACTAACTACATATGTGTTTCATTGCTGCTCCTTTGTTCTGTTAGAAATGACAAATTCTTCACACCAGTATCAAATCATGAACAAAGCATGTTGATTGGCACAAAGAGGAGAGAGGAAGGGGTGTGTCCTACTTGGCACCGCCAAGCTTCCGCTCAGGCGGCGCGCCATGGGCGCACCCCGACCCCTAGTCCATATAAACACACACGCATACCCTACCCTAATGTGTACCTCGAAGAGATTGAGCTGGCACATCATGTTGAAATTAACGAAGTCACCATAGACGCCTTGTAGTCGACGGGAACGTCTCCTCCCACTGAGAGTGCATTGCCAGAAATCCTGAAATAAATTCAGGAATTATGCGAGCATCAGGATTTTGAACTATGTCAGGCTAGAGATAGCACGATCATCCTAACCATCCAACCACACAGGTTGGTTTGTGAGACACGTTTCAGTGTTAGATAAGTATATATGTATCAAATCTAAAATACTCCTTCTTTTTTTATATACAAGGCCACAAATTCAAATTACAGGTATTATGATAAAATTTAATACATGTTTCGCATTTCAACTTTCTTTCTTGGTTACTGAGATTATTTAATAGACCGCGTGCATGCAAGAAAACTGAATGGAGGAAGTAGTTGAGTGCCATTATGATTATATGCATGCAAATGTTAAACAATTTGCTAGTACGAGGAAACATCATTATTTTTTACCTCGATTACTGTTGGTGGCCTTGTATAGATACAAAATATATATTTCATAGTGACTTTGTATAAGTAAATGGAGGGAGTAAGAATTCTGGGACAGATGTAATACTACGTACGTAGTTCGGGCTACAGCTGGCCAAACGGGTCGGACCAATCTAGCAAGCCCTTGAGCACGCCGACACGGCCCGCCGTGGGCTAGGCACGACACGGGCTAAAATGGGACAGACATGATACGCGGCACGCCTTGGGCCATGCTTGAGCTTGGAGGCTGGGCACGCGGGTCGGCACGGCAGAGCCCGTTTTTTTAATTATATATACGTAAAATACAGCCTAATAAGCCTAGAAATCAGCCCAACATGCTAATAATATGTAGCCCAGTGTGCTAAACGGACCAACATACAGACCCATTTACTAAATAGGTCGTGTCTGGGCCTAGAGGTACAGCACGTGGGCCGGCACGGCACTACCCGCTTACTAAACGTGTCTCCGTGGGCCGTGCCGTGCCAGGCCGGATCAGGGTGGGCCGGGCCGGTCCGTTAGGCCAGGTCTGGTTTGGGCTCACGGCATTGAATTCGACCGGGCTGTGCGTGCTGCAGCTTCTCGACCTCTCCCCTCTCCATTCCGGAGCCGGATCCTCCTCCGTTTCGTTTGTATCTCATCTGCTCTGCTCTGCTGCCGCTCTGGTCTGTAGATCTAGTAACTTAATCCTTCTCCACTTCTTTCTTTATTGTGCGATTGTGTGCTAATTTTCAGTTTTATTTACAAATTTGTACCTTTTGTTTTTCACAGGGAGGATCAGAGTCAGACATTGGGGTTTTGTAAGAAGAGGCGCGTTGCAAGAACTGGTGCGTGCGGCAATGGCGACCGCGCCCGGTGACGTTCCGCCGCCCTTGGCCACCCCCGTTCTTCCTCCGCTGGCCAAAAGGGTGAAGGAAGACCCAAGTTTTCCCCAAGCCTCGCCGGTGGCTCCGGCCATGACGGCGGAAGACTGGTCCAAATGGTCCACGCTTCCGCCGGACCTCGTCCGCCGCGTCGGCGACTCCCTCCTGTCCACCAACGACCTCGACTACTACATTCACTTCCGCGCCGTTTGCCCGGGCTGGCGCGCCGCCGCCGCCGACCCCATGAGCGACACCTCCAACCCCCGCTTCGGCCCGCGCCGGTGGATCGTCCTCGACGAGGACTTCCAGACCGAAGGGAAGCTGCTCCTGCTGAACACTGAAAGCGGCCGCTTCCTCCACAGAAAGCTCCCGCAGCTCAGCGACCACTACGTCGTAGCCACAACTCGCAATGGCTACTTGGTCCTGGCGGACAAAAGCCCTCCTCACTCTGCCAGCGTCGTCAACCCTCTCACTGGCGTGGTCATCCGTTTCATGGCGCCTGTGCCCCCCGAGGTGGGATACGCTGCTGTCTCCCTTGCCAACTCTGCCCTCGGGCTCACCTTGTTCGGCGACCCATCTCACAAGATTTACTCGGCCTATCCCCACAATAAGAGTTCCGTCGTCCACGAGGTTCAGCAAGCAGCTTATGTTTTCTTCCGTAACGCGGTCGTGGGCGGTGTCTACTCCGACAATATACCGCATGCCAAGATTGCTCGTTTATGCAGATCGCTGATGCCTCCAGATGCAAAGGACCTTTGTTTTCCAGTGGCTTTGGGTAGAGAAATGCTGCTTGTCGGGACTGCAGAGGGATCGTTCTTTATTTTCAACACAGACATCGATTTAGGTAAGCTGGAGGATGTGGACACCATCAACAACTATTCCATTTTCATTGGTCATCAGAGGTGCCTGGCAGTCGATGCTGATAAGTTCATAGGCATTGAGGCAGACTGCATCTACTACACTGAAAATCTGGGTTCGTCCGCTCGTATATGCAAGTGCAACTTCAAGGACAGAAAAGTAGAGAAGTTCTCTGAAACTGACGATTTCATCAAGAAGGACAAGAAGTTTGTCCTTGTTGCTGACCGCCCTTTGACGATCATCCACCTTCTCTCCAGCTACACCATCAACATCCCTGACTCTCAGCTGGCCTTGCAACAGATTCCATAAGGCGCCGGCAGATCTTCGTTCAACTCTGGGGATCTCGATGACAGACTGACAAGGCTATGCTTTCGCTAAGTAACTGCTCCTAATTATTCTCTAGTCTCCTGCTTTGTTGTTTTGGATATGCCTTGCCTTGCAACATGTAAGAAACAGGTTGATCCTAGGTTAGATCACCTTTAGTGAAACTACCATTTGCTGGTTTAATTATTACTTGGTTTGTGTGTCCCACTTCTTACTTGCATTACTACTACTCCTACTTAGCAATGCAATCTGGTGCTTAATTTCTGGCAGCGGTAAATGTTGGCCTGATTTTTGCAAAGTTCTGAATTCAGCTCCTGCAAGTGGACTGTTGAACTTGTTACCGTGCCTTCTTGTTCTCTGCATGCATTATTTATTTTGCAACGTCATGCACTGGGCAAAAGACGGGTTTTCTATTTGGTTAAAGGTGGTCACTCGAGGCCAGGGTCAAATCAAGGTAGGGAAGTAATGCTCCCCGGGATCTATTCTTCAACCCCATGAACTAATTGCACTTTTAACTTGTTCCTTGTATTTCTGGGAATTACTGCAGAGACCCAATCTGCAGCACCATTGCTGTTAAGAACAGAGGGCGCATTGATAAATTTTCTGTGTATACATTTTTCTGACACAGTTTGATGTTGCTGTCTCTCTCTAAATGGCTTGTGTAGTTTCTTTACATATTTTTTCCGGGCAGATGCTGTACATTTACACATATACTTATTATCCTGTTCATAGGATCATACTATGATACAGGTTGAAAGTATGCAGAGAGCAGTAACTGAAAGTAACACAGGTCAGTGGATGTTGAAGGTAACATAGTCTCGTCTTGTTCTTTGAGAAAAGATAATGCCAGTGGATGTTGAGCTCTTTTGAAGCTGTAGTTTACCTGTCAGCAATGCATCAGTTTTTTTTTCCAGTGTAGCAGCAGTGAGCGTGGTGTAGCATCAGTGGGTAGCAGCAGTTTTTTTTTCCACACTAGTCGAACCCTCGTATTACCTTTAGTGTAGGTTGAGTCCTAAGCTAACTAATCCGCATCATGTGTCTACTGTATTGGGCCGAGGAATTGACTTTGCTTTATTGTACTCGTATTTATTTATCTCTTGTTTCTTGTTAGTACTCCACTGTTTGCAATTTATATGGCTGGTGTCTCTCTTCCTTGAACCGAAGAATTGACTTTACCTTCTTCCAGTGGTCTTTTCTCAATGGTCAGTATTTGGGGTGTTCCTTCTTCCAGTGGTCTTTTCTCAGTAGTCACTAACCTTTTTGTGAGTCCGGTGGCTATGTCGTTTGTTGTTAGATCTAAGTTTTGCTTCCTAGAACCACAGCTAAACTTCTTATCCCTCCCTGTTGTTTCAACTGCCTGAATTGACCTACTGCTGACATTCATTGCAACTCGTGCAAGGAATTTCAATCCTCTGGTACTGATTAATTGATAGTGTGGTGAACGTTTGTTGTACGATCAATTCATGTCAGTTTTCCACATGGATTTTCCTTTGTTTTGTGTCAACGACCAATTAGTTTTATGACGATGTTTTTTTTTTCATTCATTCAGTTTACGTACCAATTGCTTTCCCTGATATAAAAAAAGCAGATCAGTTTGTACACTTGGTGGAGGATTAGTGGTATATAGTGGACGCTGCGTTTTCTACCTCTGAAACAAAACTGAATGAATGCTTCTTCCGTAGCTTCTACCTGGGCTTCGAGATAATCGCTGGTCTTATTATCTCTTGGAGATCGTTGTTATATGAGTGAGTCTGTGAGTGCTAGTTGCGGCATTTCGGGTCATCGTGTAGGTCAACCAGAACATCGCGCTGCTTCAAAAGCTGACACTAAAAGCATCTACAGCCGCATAAGAGCATCTAAAGCCGGACTTGGCAAATCCGTCCGCTCAAATGTCCGCAGGCATTGACCGGGCACCCTTCAAATGTTGCGCTGCACATCCACATACCGCAAAGTTCGATCCTCAAATCCATGTAATCGATGCACGTCGATCATATAGTACAAATTGTCTGAATGCCAAAGTTCGAAACAAAGCAAAGCAAATCATAGTTCAACAAACCGGACATGGCAAAATGAAATATATGTCCGAGCGTGACGGATGGCCTCAGATCATTGGTTGTGCGTCTGCTTCGAGCGGAATGCGACCTCCACCAGGCGGAATGCGTCCCGCTTCGCCTGCATCCGGGCAGCCTGCTCCGCCGGTAGCTGGGCTGCCTCCTCCGCCTGCATCCTGGCCGCAACTGCCCTCACCACCTCGTACTCTTTACGGTCGTTGATCTCCTTCCTCTTGCTCGCGAGCCACTTTTTGGCATGCTCGTCCAAATGGTTTCGTCCGCCAACATGATTCTCACATCGTCCGCGTCCCGTGCAAGTTGCAACCTCTCCTTCTCAAGCTCAATATCGCCAAATGTCTTGGCCTTCTCGAGTTCCCATTTGATCGCAGCTTGTTGCTTCTCCAACTCGATCTTCTCGAGTTCAATTGTGAGCTTCTTCTCCGCCCTCTTCTGATCCCATTCCATCCTCTCTTTTGCGCATCCAACATGAGCTTGTACCTCTCCTCCTTGTTCTCCCTCATCAAAAATATGCCCGTCCATGTTGACGACATTTTGGTAGCCGCGGCATCCCGGGTGGCACGTGCCTTCTCCCACTTGTTTCCCAACTTAAAATGCGGTGGTGGCTTCCAATTCATACTCCGTTTCGCTCGGATCTTCATTGTCATTGATCATGTTCGACACGAACGCCTCCTACATGATTATAATTTACAAGCACTGGTCATGAGCGAAATGAACTAGTGGTCTATGCTAAAATCTGATCGGAGAAGAGCAAAGAAAACGCACTGACTCTTGTTCGGTCATTCCGTTGAACATGTTGAGGGCAGCCCGGGCACTGCCGGAGCTCGTGCTCATCCACGCCTGAACAAGATGCGGCGAGTCACGCACGTCGATCGCCGGCATCTGCATGGTCAGAAAGCTCTCCGGAATGGCCCAGCCGATGGTCGGATCATCGTCTGTCCCAACGCGGTAGGACAGAGTAATCCGCGTAGGCGCTCGGAGGAAAGTGGTGCGGGGATCCGGGCGTGGCGGAGGAGACAACTGCTCCACCCGTCCCAACCTTCCTGCGACGCCGTCGCCGCCTCCCTATCTCGCTGTCGGTGTCAAAACCGGCAGATCTCGGGTAGGGGTGCCCAAGCTGTGCGTCTAAGGATCGATGGTAACAAGGGACTGGGGACACGATGTTTACCCAGTTCGGGCCCTCTCTATCGAGGTAATACCCTACTCCTGCTTGATTGATCTTGATGAATATAGGTTACAAGAGTTGATCTACCTCGAGATCGTAATGGCTAAACCCTAGAAGTCTTAGCCTATGTAATTGTGATTCTGCTACCCTCTACAGACAAGACCCCCTGGTTTATATATCCACCGGAGGAGGCCTAGGGTTACAAAGATTACTTGGGAAGGAAGGAATCATTAGATCCGAACATCTATCATGCCTTTCTACATACACAGGAGTCCTAACCGGACACGGGGGATGCTTGTTTATCTTTATCTTCACGGCCATCACTCCGGCCCAGCTTCAATGGATCGGACACTCGTGGACCCCCAAATCCAGGACTCCCTCAGTAGCCCCCGAACTTGCCTTCAATGACGAGGTTGTATCCGGCTTCGTGTCTTCTGTCTTGCAATGTAAGTTCTCCTTCGGAACAGATGATAGTTCGGCTTCATATTTAATATTATACCCTGTCGATTCCTTACCGCTGTCGCCTCGGCTTCCACGTGTCAGACGAATGCGAACCGTCTAGGTATTTACAAATAACCCCTTGACCATGCAAGGAAGGCGTCTATTTAAGGAGATTAAATCTCAGATGCCATTCCACACCACGCGGAAATCCTTAGAGCTTGCCACAGAAAATTTCCCAAACATGGCCAGCGCTCCCAGCTCTTCCTCACGCCCCCACGGCCCTCAAGCAGGCGATTGGGAAAGCTGCTCAGTATCCCACGCCCATCTGAATAAACTTCAGACGCAAGGATATCTCCCTCCCGCGGATCTACTCCCCGTTCGGGCTGGATTAACTTCCATCGACGGTGAAGCCTTGGCAGAAAACTTCCCCAATTCTACTATAGAGGAGCGGGTGTGCTTCCTCTCCTTCCTTTTGAGAGGCGTAGGATTTCCTAACCATTCTTTCCTCAGAGGATTCCTGGAGTTTTACGGCCTTTAACTGCACAATCTTACGCCAGGCTCCATCCTGAATATCGCAGGCTTCGTCGCTCTTTGCGAGCTGTTTCTAGGCTGTGAGGCTCATTTCGAGCTGTCGGTGTACTAAAGTAGGGGTACCTTAGTATCCCGAACTTGTGCACGGGCAGTAGCGGCGTCCCGTGGCAGGGCTTGCCGTGCGTCCGCCAAAGCCCACTGAGGTTCCTTTGGAGCCATTCAAGAACAAAGTATTCAAGCTAAAGAAACAAGGCCCCGGCAAAAGGAGCTTGCCGGGAAGGCCACTTAAGGCTCAAGACCACTTCTTTGGTACAAGACCCTGGCGAGAGGAGCTTGCCGGGAAGGCCAAACACGGCATTTTAAGAGACTTGCCGCGACGCGCCGCGCGTCGCGGCAAGGCCCGGAGAGCGACAAGCTTCCGGGCGCGGCAAGGTAGCGGCCGCAGCAAGGCGCTTGCCGCGGCAGGCTTCCACTATGTGCCCGCGCTCCAGCTCATCCAGCCACGCGTCGCCCTGGGGCCCTTCCAGGGGCACGTGGCGGAGGGCTGTGCAGCCCGGGGTACACGGTGGCAAGCTGCGATGACGAGGCCACCATCGTGGCGGACGGAGACGCCCTGACGGACGCTTTTTGCACTGTTTGGGGCGACGGCGACGGGCATTTAATGCCCTTGTCCCCTGCCGTCAGGGTTAGGTATAGAGCACTATGCACACATTGTTCCAACTACCACTGTTTTTACATTTTTACCCCCATCTGCGTTGCCACCTGTCGGTGACCCCTTTGACCTATAAAAGGAGGCCCATGCGCAACGTGAAGGGGGTTCCGATCTTCGATCACTCTCACGCTCGGTGTTGCTAGCGACAAGCACTGTAGCTCTTCTTGCTCCCGAGCCAAGAACGCAATACAAACTAAGGCAGGAGTAGGGTTTTACGCATCCGTGCGGCCCGAACCTCGGTAAACCGCTCGCGTGTTCGCCTCGATCCGCTCTTCGTGCATCCTCCGCTCCCTTGCCGTACCGAAAAGGGGCTCCGGTCCCATAGGTGTTCGTGGGCGATCAGTTTCCCCGACATCTTTGGCGCGCCAGGTAGGGGGGCGTCGAGGTTGTGTGAACCCGATCCGGCGTTCACGCGGGCGAAATCTTCAGCAACTTCATCGACTTCATCGACATGCCGCCGAAGAAGAAGGCTTCGGAGGTAGCAGGCCCGTCCGCGTCGATCCCGCCGCCACCAGAGCCAACGGTCGGTGGGGTAGACGCTGGCGGGAGGGCGGACGCCGGCGAGGAAACTCACGGCACCGCCAAATCCAAGGACAAGACAGACGACCGGGCGCACTCCAAGACCTCGGCATCCGTGCATGCTCCGCGCCCGTCTCAGGAGGCGCCGGACCGGCAGCGACGTGGTACACAAGGTACCATACACTTGCTAGGCCAAGGGCAAACTGGCGGTTCGCGGGACGCTCAAGGCCAACGTGCTGGCACGAGCAAGGCGCGGTCGCCGGGACGAGACCCTGCTCCTTCTAACATAGTTAGAAGTCCGAGCATATGTCGCTCCTCGCACTGCTCGCCACCGCTACCCTCCACCCCAGCGGAAGCTCTAGCTCGAGCTCAACTGCTCCTCGACTTCCCTCTGGCGGCCGACAAGGCCGACGACTGGAGGGCCACCATCCAGAGCCTCATCGCCTTCGCCAACAACGACACGCCGCAGCAGCCGACGACGTCGCGGCCGCGGCAAGTCAGCCAGGCGCGGGCTGATGTAGACAAGACTGCAGGGGGTGCAACCACCGTGCACTCCCCGCCACGAAGGCCGAAATCGCTGACTCGCCGGATCAACATCGACGACGACTCCACGGCGTCGTCGGATCCACGAGCTCGCCGCGATCAACGCCAAGTCCTTGACGACAGACGACAAGAAGACGCTCGAACTCGTATCGAGCGTCGAAGAGAAGCGCGGCGGCAATCCGACCAGCGCGCTGGGCCCGCTGTCGACATGCACGCGCCCGGAGAACCAGGTGACTTGCCGTACGCGGCGGGTTGTCCTGCGTTCACCCGTGAGCTGCGGCAAGTCCAGTGACCCAACATGAAGAACTTCAAGCCCGACGTACCCAAAAAGTACGACGGCAAGACTCATCCGTCAGAGTTCCTCAGCATCTACACCATCGCGGTGCAGGCTGCCGGGGGACGAGACGAGAAAATACTCGCAAACTACTTCCCGCTTGTGCTCAAGCCGAACGTCAGATCTTGGCTCATGCACTTGCCGGAGAATTCCATTTCTTCTTGGGCTGACCTGTGCCATCAGTTTGTCGGCGCCTTCACAGGTGGCCACAAACCCCATGGCCAGGAGAGCGACCTTCACATACTCGCCCAGAAGGAAGGAGAGTCCCTGCGAAAGTACATCCAAAGATTCAGCCGCGTCCAGCACAACATCCCTGATGTCCACTCTGCCGCGGTTATTAGCGCGTTTCACCAGAACGTGCGTAATCGCGGGATGAGGGAGGAAATGGCGATGTGCAAGATCCGAGACGTCAGTGAGCTTTATGCCCTGGCCGACAAGTGCGCACGCGCTGAGGAGGGGAGGAGACTCCCCGGAGAGGATACTGGAGCAGGGGGAACAGATAGCGAGGATGCCGCCCCGGCAAGGAAGAACCGGCGGCGGAACAACATGAAGAAGAATAACAAAGAAGTACTGGTCGTTGAGCAGTCCGGCAAGGAGGATGGCGCCAAGAAAGCCCAGGCTGGCAGCTCCGGCAAGGAGACTGTGGCGGCCGCCGACAAGCAGGACAGCTCCGACAAGCAGTACTGCAAGATCCACCGCACCAAGGGCCATGACCTCCAAAACTGCAAAAGGGTCGAGTACCTCATCGAGCAGCAGAAAGCTGAGTACGAGCGACGCGACAAGGAGAAGGCCCAGGGAGGTGGAGGAGAGCCCGGCAAGAAGCGGCCATTCAATGACCGGGGAGGACGCCGTGGCAAGGCCAAGCAGCGGCAAGGAGACAGACCTCCCCGCGGCCGCGACAAGGACGAAGATGAAGACGACGACGAAGATATGGACGACGGGGACAACAGCGAGCAGGTGTTCCAGAAGGCCACATAAGTTCTGTGCGTCGATGGAGGTGCCTCTCTGCATACTTCCCACCGCCAACTCAAACAATGGGTGCGGGAAGTTAATGCAGCAGAGCCGCCCGTCGAGTCGCGCAAACTTCTGAAGTGGTCCAGCACGCCCATCATCTTTGACATTGAGGACCACCCTGACCACACAACTGCGGTCGAGTGTCTGCCGATGTTGGTTTCACCAACCATCCGCAACCTCAAAGTCACCAAGATGCTGGTTGACGGCGGGGCCGGCCTGAACCTGATCTCCTCTGCTGTGGTCCGGAAACTACAGATCCCCGACAGCGAGCTCGAGGAAACCGGCACATTCCAAGGGATCAACCCGGGAAGAAGCAAGCCGAAGGGGAAAATCACACTACTAGTGACTTCTGGCGGAGAGCTGAACTTCAGGACCGAGAGGATCACCTTTGACAATGCCGATATCCCATTGCCTTACAATGGGATACTTGGCCGTCCAACGCTCTCCAAGTTTATGGCAGCCTCTCATTATGCCTACAACATGCTCAAGATGCCAGGCCCGATAAGCGTCATCTCTGTCCCCGGCGACAAGAAGGACGCACTTATCTGTGCCGACAAGATTTACCGGGACGCAGCAGCCGCGACAGATAGCAAGACACTTGCCGCTGAAGCTCCCGGGGAGAAGAACAAGACCAAGTCCGGCAAGAGCTCTGGGGCCCACTCCGGCAAACGCACCTCCTCGGAGTGCTGCGCTGCCGTCGAGGACGCACCATCGAGCTCCACCGGTGATAACCCTCAACCGTAAGGGGTCGAGATAGTCTTCGCGGGTAAGAATAACCCAATTTATTGATTCGACACACGGGGAGCCAAAGAGTATTTATAAGCTTTAACAGTTGAGTTGTCAATTCAACCGCACCTGAAATATACTTACTTGCAACAAAAGATAAGTGGTAATAGTGATATGATAGTGATGATAGTAATAGTAAAAGTAAATAGTAACAGTAGATAGCAAAGTAAATAGCAAAAGTAACGAGTAGTAACAAGCAAGGTTTAAAATACTGTAGGCTAGGGAGATGGATGGTTGGGCGTTGCATGGATGAGATAGATTCTAACTTGGGTCACGGCACACGAAAAAGTAATGATCATCTAGGCAAATATCAAACATTAGGCATGTATCCCGTAGGTAGTTGTACGTGCTTGCAATAAGAACTTGCACAACATCTTTTGTCCTACCATCCCGCTACGAACGGGGCCAAAAGGAACTAATGGATATTAAGGTGCTCCTGTCAAAGAGCACCGGAACAAAGCAATGAACTCAATGGATACATGTAATCCTCAAACTACGGACCATCCCCTTTGGTGTCCCAAGCTGTCACTTTTGGGATCGCCGGTTCCGAACCGTAACAGGTGCATACAACTCATGGATAGGATCATGAACACAAATATATTCATACAAACACATATGGTTCAGATCTGAAATCATGGCACTCGGGCCCTAAGTGTCAAGCATTAAGAATAACAAGTTGTAGCAAAGATGATAAACACCATACTAGATGATAGGCAACATGCCCCCAACAATCTGACGAACTATTACATGATCTAACTCATCCAATCCCTACCATCTCCTTCGCCTACAACAGGGGAATTACTCACACATGAAGGGAGAAGTCATGGAGGGATGATGGAGTGGTGATGATGATGACGATGGCGACGATCTCCCCTCTCCGGAGGCCAAATCAGCCTCCAGATTAGCCCTCCCGAGGAAGAACAGAGAGTGGCGGCGGCTCCGCGATGAAAAACTGCGAAAGAACTTCCGATCTGGGGTTTCTGCGTCGGGAGGAAAAATACGGGCTAAAGTAGGGCACCAGGGGGTGTGGGCCCCACCCAGGCGCGGCCCCGGCACGGCCCAGGGGGGGGCGTGCCCACAGGGCGCCTGGGCACCCCCTGGCCCCCCTCTGGCCCCACTTTTGGTATTTGGTTCCTTCGGGTGCGTGGATTTTCTCTGATTTTTCATGGATTTTTCTGAGATGCTTAAAAATCCGTTTTCCTGCACACAAATAAACCATACAGGCAGCTCTGCTGAAAACAGCGTCAGTCAGGGTTAGTTTAGTCCAAATCATGCAAGAATGAGGCCAAAACAATATCAAAAGTGTTTGGAAAAGTAGATACGTTTGAGACGTATCAACTCCCCCAAGCTTAGCATATTGCTTGTCCTCAAGCAATTCAGTTTAACGAACTGAACGCGACAAAGAAAACTTTGACAAACTCTTTTGCTTCATTAGAAGTATATAAGCATGTACTACGAAAAGAATTTAGCAAGTATTGAAACAGTACTTATGAGGACAATGCAAGGAGCAATCCTTCTTTCAAGTGACCAGTCACAAATACTTAAAAGTAAATAATATATTACTGAAAATCAAGACAAGATCACATTGCACATAGCTTGAGCATATTAGGGTGGTATCTCGCTAGCCTCCATGAGTGAAGCAAAACATAAATGCAGAGACTCCTCCAGGGTTTTAAAGGAGACTAGAACTAGGAATTTCAGAATAAATCATATCACAAGTATGCAGAAGACAATGTAATACTTTGGGACAATGCACATTATACTCAGAATGACAATTATGCTCTCCTAGTCGGTGCTTTGAAGAAAGAAGGTGAGACTCTCAAACTGTGGCTTTTGTTGGCAAAGTTGAAAACCCGTGATCGGAAACAAAAACTAAACATGTACCAGAGCTCTTGGTTTTAAAAACAGAAGTGAATATGTTTTTGAGAGGTGCATATTTCGTCAACGAATGCTAGTAGATAACTCAATCACTTTTTAAGCTAGACAAGTCTCGAGGAACGGCTCCCGCATGAGGATGATCACATCCTCTTAATCTCCATTGTTTATCACTGCCAAAGTTTTCTGATTTCTCATGAACAAAGCGTGAAGGAGGGTTTGTTTGTTATATTATCTTTTCGAGCCGGGCGCACTCAATGCCAGTTCCTTTTCATATTAGGGGTTTGCACATTATACATGCAATCCAGGGGTGAAACTTGTCCAACTTAAAGAGATCATGAATTAACTACTACTTCCTCATGAGCTAAAACATAGGCACAAAAAGAGAAGTGCTTTTGAATAATTTCGAGATGGTACATGAAAGTCTTCGTTAGGAATGGCAGTTAAATACCATGTATAGGAAGGTATAGTGGACTCATATGGCATAACAGGTTTAAAGGTTTTGGATGCACAAGCATTCAGTCCGCTTAGTACAGGTGGAGGTTTAGCAAAAGACTGGGAAGCGACCAACTAGAGAGCAATAACGGTCATAATCATGCAGAGCGACAAAGCAACATTGAATCGGGCATGAAAGTGATATAGCTATTCTAAAACTCAAAGATCATCAAGGCAAAGTAGACTTTTAGTCTTAAACATGTGTAAGCATGTGCCAAGTCAATCCAAAAATTCTCTAAAGGGAAATACCACCTTAGTATACCAGACTATGAACAGTGCAATGCATGTAGATCATTTCAATAACACATTATATACTCTAGTTATTCGGGACTAGCCACAAGGAAAGCATGAACCACTGGAAGAGCATTGTAAACATAGCACTATGTCGCTACAAGCTGGTCTCTAGATCATAAGTACAGGCATATGTACAAAAGTAGAAACAATAAGAGTTCATACCGGTCTTCCTTGTTGTTTCCTTTCAGTCGATCTTCGTCATCACTGCTTGTCACTTGCACGATCGAACACAGGAAATATAATCAAATGCCATCACGGACTCGAGCTGATCTCTGAAAACAAAGCAAACTAAAGAGAGAAAGGAAATCTTTTTGGATTTTTCAAAAGTTGAATAAAAGCAAAAGAAAGAGAAAATCTTTTTGTTGTTTTTGCAAAGAGAGAAATAAAGAAGAGCGGGCAAAAACTTCGAAAAGATCAAAGCGAACAAAACAGATAATACAATGGAAAAGTGAGAAGGGCACGTACTCCCCCAAGCTTAGGCTTTTGGCCTAAGTTGGTAGCAGCTACTGCCCCCAGGAGCCTCCTGCTCCAGGGGTATGGTGGTGAGTCCAAGGGTCGTAGAAGGATGTTGGCGCGTACACCGAACTCCTCGGAGTCTCCCACGAGGAAGGTTCCAAACGCCAAATAGAGGAAGACCCTTCACCAAACTCGGTGGTGGTCTCTTCCTGAAAATGTGGTATCTCACTGTGCCTCTCCTCGTCGGGCACAACCCCCTCCATGGGGTTATGAAACTGATGCTGGACCAAGAACTCATCGAACTGGACAACATCAAAGGACCATCCGTTCGTGCGAGAAAAATCAAACAAGAGAGGTGCAGGTAGACGGATCTCGCGTTTCGCGGTAGTTCCGAAACGCAAGATATAAACAAGGTTATCAAGCTCAGAACCCATGGTAACAAACTTATGCCTTTTCATAGCAGCAAGATCAAAGCTTAAATAAGTAAAAGGAGTATCATCAGGGTGTGGAGTGCCTCCAAGATGCTCTAAGATAAGTGTGGCATAAATGCCACCATATAAGTCCCCCTTGTTACCGTTCATAGCAAGGCGTCGAGCAATTAAGGTACCCAGATTATAATCAGACCTCCCTGAGAGGGCTGCTGCCAGATAGCAATATCCGGAGCAGAAATGCTGCTCGTGTTGTCACGAGCTAACACCCCTCTAGCAATATAATATGCAAAATACCTGAGGTGAGGAAACAAGATGCTGGAGATCTTCGACCGATGAATATCCCTCGTACCCATGCTGCAGAGAGAGTTGATGACGGTTTTCAGCTCGGAGGGCTGAGTGGCCATCCTTGTCGTCCTCCCAACGTTCGGCACACCTATTACTTCACAAAAATTTCCCAGAGTCATGGTGATAAGATCATTATAAATTTTAAACTCAATAGCACCTGAATCAGGATTATATCTAAAACTGTTAATGAAACCGGAGGTGAGTTTTTGATACTGAGTAACACGGCTTGTGACGAGCTGTGTCAAACCTGCATTAGCACAAATATTATAAAACTCATCCTTGATTCCCGCAGCTTCCATGAATTCATCACATGGAAATGTCATCGCACGTGCTGGACTTGTGTCTTCCAACAACTCCAGGGGCACATGATCCTCATTATAGCTCACCCTAGCAGTCGATGGTGAAGCTGCGGCTCTAGTGACTCGATCGGAGTGTGCGGGCCTCCTCTTCTCAAGCCATCCTTTTGCCCTTCCTAACAAACTCATTTCTGAATTTTTTTACAATTTACAAAAACGAGGATTAAAACAAAGTGAGCTAAGGCAAACTACTCAACTCACTTGCCCAAGGCATAAACTTGCATCAAAACTTGGAAAATAACTTTCTACACATGCATGCAAGCTCATCTCTACAGCACCAAGAACTACTAAATACTCACAAATGAGGATACCAATCAAAAATCTAATTGGAGGGGTGGAGGAGTCACATACCAGGGAGTATTTGCTCAAAATTTCAGCTCAAATGATGGGCTGTAGAGAGAGATCGAAGAATCGTCTCCAAGAACAGCAAGAACAACAAGAACAAGACCAGAACTCGGGTTTCTGGAAAAAGAGAGAGAGAGGGGAAGAAGAAGTACCTGGAGGGGGGTCCCGTGGGCCCCAGGCGCCCTGTGGGCGCGGCCAGGGGCTGGGCCGCGCCAGCTGGCCGCCTGGGCCACTGGTGGCCCCCCTGGCTGGCCCTAGGACTTTCCGGGTCTCTCCCGTTGTGGAAATTTTTAATATAATTTTTCTGGAATTTTTCTGAAAACTTCACTGTTGAAATTTTTTCGAAGTTCAAAAAGCTGCGAAACTCTCTGAAAACTCGAAGCAGTTAGTAGTATTTTTAAGCTTCAAAAACATAGATACTTGGTACAGCAAGTAGGACAAAACTAAAAACAAATGAAAACATAGCAAGCTCAACTCTTTATCCATATAAAACACGTTCACCAGTAAGGTTGATCAAGTCTTACCAACAAACAAGCGATATATAGAGCAAAAAGTCTCACCTCCAACGAAGTAATCACTGAACTTTTACCATGATGGACATTGTCCCTACCAAGATAGTTTTGTATTTATGAGGCGCATGTAGTGGACAGTCCCATTCTCCAATTTTCACGGTCTCGATATTCTCTATAGAGTTGAGGGCATGCCTCCTGTCGGTCTTCTTCGGAAAATATACCGTGTGTTCTTTATCATTCACATGGAAGGTAACCTTCCCTTTATTGCAATCAATAATAGCACCTGCGGTGTTAAGAAAAGGTCTACCAAGAATAATGGACATGCTCCCATCCTCGGGCATGTCAAGCACAACAAAATCAGTAAGAATTAAACAATTAGCAACTTCTACTGGAACATCCTCACAAATACCTATCGGAACAGCGGTTGACTTGTCAGCCATCTGAAGGGAGATATCTGTAGGAATTAGTTTCTCTAAACAAAGCCTCTCGTAAAGAGAGAGAGGCATAACACTCACTCCTGCTCCAAGATCACATAAAGCAGTTTTGACATAATTATTCTTTATGGAGCAAGGAATGGTGGGTATACCTGGATCACCGAGCTTCTCAGGAATCTTTCCACTGAAAGAATAGTTAGGAAGCATAGTAGATATTGCATCATTAGGAACTTTTCTTTTGTTAGTGACAATATCTTTCATATATTTTGAATAAGGAAGTAACTTAATAGCATCAGTCAAAGGGATTTGAAGAAAAAGAGGTTTAATCCATTCACAAAACTTATTATAATGCTCTTCTTCTTTAGATTCGATGGACTTACCTGGAAATGGCATGGGTTTCTGTACCCATGGTTCTCTTTCCTTCCCATGTTTTCTTGCGATGAAGTCTTCTTTAGTGTACCTCTTACGTTTGTCAGGTGCTTCTTCTTCTCGAACTTCAGGCGGATCATTTTTCTCATTATCATTACCTTCAGGTTCAGCACCGTCTTCAGTCTCAGCATCGGAAATAGATACACTGTTGGGATCAATAGCTGGCTCTTCATCTGCAATAGGATCATTAGAATTGTCAGTCTCTTTATGTTTCTTCTTCTTATTTGGAGAGACAACAATTTCTTCTTCCTGCATTTGAGAATCTTGCTCGATTCTCTTCGGATGTCCCTCTGGGTAAAGAGGATCTTGAGTACTGGTTCCTCCTCGGGTCTTAATCCCAAAAGCCTGCAATTTATCTTGTTTGGCATTGTTAACAAGCAAATCTCTTTGCACATTAGAAATTTGATCAAGCTGAGTTTGAACCATATGAAAATGCTTCACAAGACATTGAACATCATTAACTGTTCTATCTAAACATCAAGCAACTTTTTGATAGCAAGGGAATTATCATGCAACTGACTTTCTATCCTCTCATTAAAATGATTATGTTTCATAATAAAATTATCAAACTCATCTAAACATTGATCAGGAGGCTTACCATGAGGAATGTCACTTGCGTTGAAATCTAAAAGGGAGTGTACCTCTACCATAGGATAGTGAGTGGTAGGCTCACACAGCTTCTCAATAAGGGGTAGATTCTTCACGTCTTTAGCTTTAATACCTTTCTCTTTAATAGACTTCTTTGCTTCTCGCATATCCTCGGGGCTTAGATCAAACATGCCCCTCTTCTTTGTTGGTGGAGGTGGTTCAGGGACGGACCAATCTTCATGGTTTTTGGCAATCCTGCCCATTAAATCCTCCGCATCGTCCGGTGTTCTTTTCCTGAAAACACAACCAGCACAACTGTCCAAATAGGACCTGGACTCATCAGTTAGACCAGCATAGAATATATCGATTAATTCATTCTTAGGAATTTCATGTCCTGGTCTAGCCCGAATCAAACCGCAGTACCTCCCCCAAGCTTTAGGGAGGGACTCATCCTGCAACTGTTTAAAGTTATAAATTCTTTGTAAAGCAGCATGTTGCATGTGAGCAGGAAAGTACTTATCAAAAAAAGAGTGAGCTAAGTCCTGAGGACTCTTAATGGAACCACATGGAAGTGAATCATACCATGCTTTGGCACCTTCCTTCAACGAGAAAGGAAGAAGCTTGGTCACATAAAAGTAGCGTATCTTTTCATCTGTGGTATACAAGCTACCTAACTCACCGGGTTTAGTCAGGTGTGCAATAGCATCATCATTTTCTCTGCCATAAAAGGGGTCAGCTTCAACCATAGGTATAAGTGAAAGATCAACAGAGAAATCAAAATCAGGATCATCAATGCATATAGGAGATGTAGCAAACTCAGGATTAGGAATGGTTTTGTTTTTCAAAGAGTGTTTTTCAAATATTTTCTTAATAGTTTCAGGGTCAGAGCCAACAAACTCTGTTAGTTCCCTGCATAGATCTTCATCAAGCATATAGTAATCATCATCAAGGAGCCTCTCTTTGAGTTTACTCAAATCGGGATAATCATAAGTTTCACCAATAGGGTAGCGAGCAACATGAAGTTCAATTCCATATTTTTCAGCAGCAACAGCAATTTGTTTCTCAAGAGCATAACCAAGCGAACTAATATCATCATCAAAAGTAGTAGAAGCATCATCAAGAGTATCAGACATAGTAACAGGTTCAGTAGGAGCATCATGTGGTGGTGGTGAGGCAAACTTACTCATAATAGAAGGTGAATCAAGTGTAGCACTAGTGCTCAGAGCAGTACCTCTTCTTGTAGTGGATAGTAAGATCGGAACCTTGGGGTCTCCTTTCTTACCCATAATGAATAAAGTGCAGCAGGTAGGATACCTCAAGTAGACTTGTAAATATTGCTATGCTCCCCGGCAACGGCGCCAGAAAATGGTACTTATTAACCCTCAACCGTAAGGGATCGAGATAGTCTTCGCGGGTAAGAATAACCCAATTTACTGATTCGACACACGGGGAGCCAAAGAGTATTTATAAGCTTTAACAGTTGAGTTGTCAATTCAACCGCACCTGAAATATACTTACTTGCATCAAAAGATAAGTGGTAACAGTGATATGATAGTGATGATATTAATAGTAAAAGTAAATAGTAACAGTAGATAGCAAAGTAAATAGCAAAAGTAACGACTAGTAACAAGCAAGGTTTAAAATACTGTAGGCTAGGGAGATGGATGGTTGGGCGTTGCATGGATGAGATAGATTCTAACTTGGGGCACGGCACACGGAAAAGTAATGATCATCTAGGCAAATATCAAACATTAGGCATGTATCCCGTAGGTAGTTGTACGTGCTTGCAATAAGAACTTGCACAACATCTTTTGTCCTACCATCCCGCTACGAACGGGGCCAAAAGGAACTAATGGATATTAAGGTGCTCCTGTCAAAGAGCACCGGAACAAAGCAATGAACTCAATGGATACATGTAATCCTCAAACTACGGACCATCCCCTTTGGTGTCCCAAGCTGTCACTTTTGGGATCGCTGGTTCCGAACCGTAACTGGTGCATACAACTCATGGATAGGATCATGAACACAAATATATTCATACAAACACATATGGTTCAGATCTGAAATCATGGCACTCGGGCCCTAAGTGTCAAGCATTAAGAATAACAAGTTGTAGCAAAGATGATAAACACCATACTAGATGATAGGCAACATGCCCCCAACAATCTGACGAACTATTACATGATCTAACTCATCCAATCCCTACCATCCCCTTCGCCTACAGCAGGGGAATTACTCACACATGAAGGGAGAAGTCATGGAGGGATGATGGAGTGGTGATGATGATGACGATGGCGACGATCTCCCCTCTCCGGAGGCCAAATCAGCCTCCAGATTAGCCCTCCCGAGGAAGAACAGAGGGTGGCGGCGGCTCCGCGACGAAAAACTGCGAAAGAACTTCCGATCTGGGGTTTCTGCGTCGGGAGGAAAAATACGGGCTAAAGTAGGGCACCAGGGGGTGTGGGCCCCACCCAGGCGCCCCCCCGGCGCGACCCAGGGGGGGCGCGCCCACAGGGCGCCTGGGCACCCCCTGGCCCCCCTCTGGCCCCACTTCTGGTATTTGGTTCCTTCGGGTGCGTGGATTTTCTCTGATTTTTCGTGGATTTTTCTGAGATGCTTAAAAATCCGTTTTCCTGCACACAAATAAACCATACAGGCAGCTCTGCTGAAAACAGCGTCAGTCCGGATTAGTTTAGTCCAAATCATGCAAGAATGAGGCCAAAACAATATCAAAAGTGTTTGGAAAAGTAGATACGTTTGAGACGTATCAACCGGCAAGTGCAAGAAGGCGATGGCAGCTCCGCCCACAACCAAGAAGGTGTCCGCCAAGGAGGACGACACTGGTGGTACTTTTACCATCAGTGCCACGCTCGACCCTAAATAGGAAAGCGCGCTCGTTGCTTTCCTGCGGGCGAATGTCGACGTGTTTGCATGGCAACCGTCTGACATCCCCGGTGTTCCCAGGAAAGTGACTGAGCACAAGCTTGCCGTTTGTCCTCACGCGCGGGCCGTCAAGCAGAAGGTCAGAAAGCAAGCGGTGGAGTGCCAAGAGTTTATTGCAGAAGAAATCAAGAAGCTGGAAGCGGCAGGCCTTGTCAGAGGTGTACTTCATCCCACGTGGCTGGCCAACCCTGTTGTCGTGCGCAAAGCGAATGGGGAGTGGAGGCTTTGTATAGACTTCACCGATGTGAATAAAGCTTGTCCCAAAGATCCATTTCCCTTGCCGCGCATTGACCAGATTGTTGACTCCACTGCTGGATGCGAGTTGCTTTCGTTTCTTGATGCATACTCAGGATACCACCAGATCTTCATGGCTAAAGAAGATGAAGAGAAGACCGCGTTCATTACTCCATGTGGCACTTACTGCTTCATACGCATGCCCTTTGGATTGAAGAATGCCGGTTCAACGTTTGCGAGGGTAGTCCACACTGCTTTTGAACCACAGATACACAGGAATGTAGAAGCTTACATGGATGATATAGTGGTCAAGAGCAAGGACAAGGATACTCTGATTCAAGATCTAGATGAAACTTTTGTGAATCTGTGCAAGATACAACTCAAGCTTAACCCCGAGAAGTGCGTGTTCGGAGTCCCCTCCGGCAAGCTTCTCGGGTTCTTTGTGTCCCAGAGGGGGATTGAAGCCAATCCCGACAAGATCAAAGCCATCGAGCAGATCGAAGCTCCAAAGCGCGTCAAGGATGTCCGAAGGCTTGCCGGTTGCGTGGCTGCTCTCAGCAGGTTCATTTCTAAATCCGCAGAACGCGCCCTGCCGTTTTTCAAAATCTTGAAAAAGGCGGGTCCAATGAAATGGACTCCAGAAGCGGAGGCAGCGCTGCAGGATTTGAAAAGGTACCTGTCCTCCACTCCAATACTTGTCGCACCTAAGCCACAACAGAAGTTGCTGCTGTACTTAGCAGCAACCAATCAAGCGGTTAGTGCTGCGTTAGTAGCGGAAAGAGAGGCAGATGAGGAGCCCACAGCCCCGGCAAGCACATCCAGCGACAAGCAGTGGGCTTCCCCGACAAGCTCTGGCCCCGACAAGGATGGGTCTGCGCAGATGCAAGAAGAGGTACGGAAGAAGATGGTGCAGCACCCAGTTTATTTTGTCAGTTCCCTCTTGCAGGGGGCTAGGTCAAGATACTCTGGGGTGCAGAAGCTGTTTTTCGGCCTTCTCATGGCCTCAAGAAAGCTGCGCCACTACTTCCAAGCACATGAGATAACAGTGGTCACTCACTTTCCGCTGAAAAGGATATTGCAAAATCCAAAAGCAACAGGCAGGATTGTCGAGTGGGCACTGGAGCTGTCAAGCTTTGGTCTCAAGTTTGAAAGTACTTCAACTATCCAGAGCAGAGCATTGGCAGAATTCATAGCAGAATGGACGCCAACGCCAGACGAAGAAATTCCAGAGACAAGCATCCCCGACAAAGAAGCAAGCAAAGAATGGATAATGTACTTCGACAGTGCCTTCTCGTTGCAAGGCGCTGGCGCTGGCATGCTGCTTGTCGCACCCACCGGAGAACACCTAAAGTACGTCGTCCAAATGCACTTTCCCAAGGAGCAAGCAACAAACAATACTGCAGAGTATGAAGGTTTGCTTGCCGGCCTCAGAATCGCAGCAGAACTTGGGATCAAGAAGCTTATCGTGCGGGGTGACTCGCAGTTGGTCGTCCGACAAGTGAACAAGAGCTACCAAAGTCCATTGATGGAAGCATACGTCAACGAAGTGAGAAAGCTTGAAGAACACTTTGAAGGCTTGCAGATGGAGCACGTTCCAAGAGCTCAAAACAACATCGCAGACGGCCTGTCAAAGTGTGCTGCACTAAAGCTACCTGTGGAACCAGGGATCTTTGTGCTCAAGTTAACTCAACCATCCGTTACACCATCGGCTGGACAAGGTAAGAAGAGAAAGTTGATCTCCGGTGACTACTTGCCGGCAGAACTTCCCGAAGCCGCCGCCAACAAGGTCCCCAAGATCAACGATAGAGTTGCTAATGAACAGTCTGCTCCTACAGACCTTAGGGTTTGTACAGTTGAAGCAGGCATTCCCGACAAGTTTTTGTTGGGGAACGTAGTATTTTAAAATTTTCCTACGATCACGCAAGATCTATCTACTAGATGCATAGCAACGAGAGGGGAGAGTGTGTCTACGTACCCTCGTAGACCGGGAGCGGAAGTGTCAAGTGACGCGGTTGATGTTGTCGAACTTCTTCGCGATCCAACCGATCAAGCACCGAACGTACGGCACCTCCGCGTTCAGCACACGTTCAGCTTGATGACGTCCCACGAGCTCTTGATCCAGTTGAGCTTCACGGGAGAGTTTCGTCAGCACGACGGCGTGGTGACGGATATGATGTGTTTACCGGCGCAGGGCTTCGCCTAAGCACTGCAACGGTATGACCGAGGTGTGTTTCTGTGGAGGGGGGCACCGCACACGGCTAAAACAATTCAACTCGTGTGTCTTTGGGTGCCCCCCTGCCCCCGTATATAAAGGATCAAGGGGGGAGGCCGGCCGGCCCTTGTTTGGTGCAGCTAGAGGTGCAATCCTACTAGGAATAGGATTGCAATCTTATTCCTAGTAGGAATCACCAAAGAAGGAAGAGAGGGAAAGGAAAAGAGGGAGAGGTGGCGCCCCCCAATCCTAGTCCAACTAGGAACCCTAGGTGGGGCGCCGGCCAGCCCTATGGGCTGCCTCTCTCTTTCCCTTAAGGCCCACTATGGACCATCCCCCTTCGTAGGGGGTTCCGGTAACCCCCTCCGGCAATCCCGTTAAATCCGAAACTTTTCCGGAACACTTCCGGTGTCCGAATATAGTCGTCCAATATATCAATCTTTATGTCTCGGACATTCCGAGACTCCTTGTCATGTCCGTGATCTCATCCGGGACTCCGAACTATCTTCGGTACATCAAAACTCATAAACTCATAATACCGATCGTCATCAAACGTTAAGCGTGCGGACCCTACGGGTTCGAGAACTATGTAGACATGACCGAGACTCATCTCTGGTCAATAACCAATAGCGGAACCTGGATGTTCATATTGGCTCCTACATATTCTACGAAGATCTTTTATCGGTCAAAACCGCATAACAACATACGTTGTTCCTTTTGTCATCGGTATGTTACTTGCCCAAGATTCGATCGTCGGTATCTCCATACCTAGTTCAATCTCGTTACCGGCAAGTCTCTTTACTCGTTCCGTAACACATCATCTCGTGACTAACTCATTAGTCTTTTGCTTGCAAGGCTTATTGTGATGTGTGTTACCGAGAAGGCCCAGAGATACCTCTCCGACACTCGGAGTGACAAATCCTAATCTTGATCTATGCCAACACCACGAATACTTTCGGAGACACCTGTAGAGCATCTTTATGATCACCCAGTTACGTTGTGACGTTTGATAGCACACAAGGTGTTCCTACGGTATTCGGGAGTTGCATAATCTCATAGTCATAGGAACATGTATAAGTCATGAAGAAAACAATAGCAGTAAAACTAAACGATCATGGTGCTATGCTAACGGATGGGTCTTGTCCATCACATCATTCTCCTAATGATGTGATCCCGTTGATCAAATGACAACTCATGTCTATGGCTAGGAAACATAACCATCTTTGATCAATGAGCTAGTCTAGTAGAGTCATACTAGGGACATACTGTTTTGTCTATGTATCCACACATGTACTAAGTTTCCGGTTAATACAATTCTAGCATGAATAAAAGACTTTTATCATGATATAAGGAAATACAAATAACATCTTTATTATTTCCTCTAGGGCATATTTCCTTCAGTCTCCCACTTGAACTAGAGTCAATAATCTAGATTACAAAGTGATGATCCTCACACCCATGGAGTCCTGGTGCTGATCATGTTTTGCCCGTGGAAGAGGCTTACTCAACGGGTCTGCAACATTCAGATCCGTATGTATTATGCAAATCTCTATGTCTCCCTCCTTGACTAGATCGCGGATGGAATTGAAGCGTCTTTTGATGTGCTTTGTTCTCTTTTGAAACCTGGATTCCTTCGCCAAGGCTATTGCTCCAGTGTTGTCACAAAAGATTTTCATTGGACCCGATGCACTAGGTATTACACCTAGATCGGATATGAGCTCCTTCATTTGCTGCTTCCGAAACAGCTATGTATTCCGCTTCACACGTAGATCCCGCCACGACGCTCTGCTTGGAACTGCACCAACTGACAGCTCCACCGTTCAATAAAAATACATATCCGGTTTGTGACTTAGAGTCATCCGGATCAGTGTCAAAGCTAGAATCGACGTAACCGTTTACGACGAGCTCTTTGTCACCTCCATACACGAGAAACATATCCTTTGTTCTTTTCAGATACTTCAGGATGTTCTTGACCGCTGTCCAGTGATCCACTCCTGGATTACTTTGGTACCTCCCTGCTAGACTTATAGCAAGGCACACATCAGGTCTGGTACACAGCATTGCATACATGATAGATCCTATGGCTGAGGCATAGGGAATGACTTTCATTTTCTCTCTATCTTCTGCAGTGGTCGGGCATTGAGTCTTACTCAACTTCATACCTTGTAATAAAGGCAAGAACCCTTTCTTTGACTGATCCATTTTGAACTTCTTCAAAATCTTATCAAGGTATGTGCTTTGTGAAAGTCCAATTAAGCGTCTTGATCTATCTCTATAGATCTTGATGCCTAATATATAAGCAGCTTCACCGAGGTCTTTCATTGAAAAATTCTTATTCAAGTATCCTTTTATGCTATCCAGAAATTCTATATCATTTCCAATCAATAATATGTCATCCACATATAATATTAGAAATGCTACAGAGCTCCCACTCACTTTCTTGTAAATACAGGCTTCTCCAAAAGTCTGTATAAAACCATATGCTTTGATCACCTCATCAAAGCATATATTCCAACTCCGAGATGCTTGCACCAGTCCATAGATGGATCGCTGGAGCTTGCATACTTTGTTAGCACCTTTTGGATCGACAAAACCTTCTGGTTGCATCATATACAACTCTTCTTTGAGATATCCATTCAGGAATGCAGTTTTGACATCCATTTGCCAGATTTCATAATCATAAAATGCGGCAATTGCTAACATGATTCGGACAGACTTAAGCATCGCTACAGGTGAGAAAGTCTCATCGTAGTCAACTCCTTGAACTTGTCGAAACCCTTTCGCAACAAGTCGAGCTTTGTAAACAGTAACATTACCGTCTGCGTCGGTCTTCCTCTTGAAAATCCATTTATTTTCGATGGCCTGCCGATCATCGGGCAAGTCAACCAAAGTCCACACTTTGTTCTCATACATGGATCCCATCTCAGATTTCATGGCCTCAAGCCATTTTGCGGAATCTAGGCTCATCATCGCTTCCTCAGCAGGTTCATCATGGTCTAGTAACATGATTTCCAGAACTGGGTTGTCGTACCACTCTGGTGCGGAACGTACTCTGGTTGATCTACGACGTTCAGCAGAAACTTGATCCGAAGTTTCATGATCATCATCATTAACTTTCTCACTGATTGGTGTAGGAATCACTGGAACAATTTTCTGTGATGTACTACTTTCCAATCCGGGAGAAGGTACAATTACCTCATCAAGTTCTACTTTCCTCCCACTCACTTCTTTCGAGAGAAACTCCTTCTCTAGAAAGGATCCATTCTTAGCAACGAATATCTTGCCTTCGGATCTGTGATAGAAGGTGTACCCAACAGTCTCTTTTGGGTATCCTATGAAGACACATTTCTCCGACTTGGGTTCGAGCTTATCAGGTTGAAGCTTTTTCACATAAGCATCGCAGCCCCAAACTTTAAGAAACGACAACTTTGGTTTCTTGCCAAACCATAGTTCATAAGGTGTCGTATCAACGGATTTAGATGGTGCCCTATTTAACGTGAATGCAGCTGTCTCTAAAGCATAACCCCAAAACGATAGTGGTAAATCGGTAAGAGACATCATAGATCGTACCATATCCAATAAAGTACGGTTACGACGTTCGGACACACCATTACGCAGTGGTGTTCCGGGTGGCGTGAGTTGTGAAGCTATTCCACATTGTTTCAAATGAAGACCAAACTTGTAACTCAAATATTCTCCTCCACGATCAGATCGTAGAAACTTTATTTTCTTGTCACGATGATTCTCTACTTCACTCTGAAATTCTTTGAACTTTTCAACTGTTTCAGACTTGTGCTTCATTAAGTAGATATACCCATATCTGCTCAAATCATCAGTGAAGGTCAGAAAATAACGATACCCGCCGCGTGCTTCAACACTCATTGGTCCACATACATCAGTATGTATGATTTCCAACAAATCTGTTGCTCGCTCCATGGTTCCGGAGAACGGAGTTTTAGTCATCTTGCCCATGAGGCATGGTTCGCAAGCACCAAGTGATTCATAATCAAGTGATTCCAAAAGTCCATCACTATGGAGTTTCTTCATGCGTTTTACACCAATATGACCTAAACGGCAGTGCCACAAATAAGTTGCACTATCATTATTAACCTTGCATCTTTTGGTTTCAATATTATGAATATGTGTATCACTACAATCGAGATCCAATAAGAATAGACCACTCTTTAAGGGTGCATGACCATAAAAGATATTATTCATAAAAATAGAACAACCATTATTCTCTGATTTAAATGAATAACCGTCTCGCAACAAACAAGATCCAGATATAATGTTCATGCTCAACGCTGGCACCAAATAACAATTATTTAGGTCTAAAACTAATCCCGAAGGTAGATGTAGAGGTAGCGTGCCGACGGCGATCACATTGACTTTGGAACCGTTTCCCACGCGCATCGTCACCTCGTCCTTAGCCAATCTTCATTTAATCCGTAGTCCCTGTTTCGAGTTACAAATATTAGCAACCGAACCGGTATCAAATACCCAGGTACTACTACGAGCATTAGTAAGGTACACATCAATAACATGTATATCACATATACCTTTGTTCACCTTGCCATCCTTCTTACCCGCCAAATACTTGGGGCAGTTCCGCTTCCAGTGTCCAGTCCCCTTGCAGTAGAAGCACTCAGTTTCAGGCTTGGCTCCAGACTTGGGTTTCTTCGTGGAAGTAGCAACTGTCTTGCTATTCTTCTTGAAGTTCCCCTTCTTTCCCTTGCCCTTTTTCTTGAAACTAGTGGTCTTGTTAACCATCAACACTTGATGCTCCTTTCTGATTTCTACCTCCGCAGCTTTGAGCATAGCAAAGAGCTCGGGAATTGTCTTTTGCATCCCTTGCATATTATAGTTCATCACAAAGCCTTTATAGCTTGGTGGCAGTGATTGAAGAACTCTATCAATAACACTATCCTCATCAACTTTGCAACCAAGTTGAGTCATATGATTGTAGTACCCAGACATTCTGAGCAAGTGTTCACTGATAGAACTATTCTCCTCCATCTTGCAGCTGTAGAACTTATTGGAAATCTCATATTTCTCAATCCGGGCATTTGCTTGAAATATTAACTTCAACTCCTGGAACATCTCATATGGTCCATGACGTTCAAAACGTCGTTGAAGTCCCGGTTCTAAGCCGTAAAGCATGGCACACTGAACTATCGTGTAGTCATCAGACCGCGATTGCCAGACGTTCAAAGCGTCCATATTAGCGGGAGGGGGTTTGTCACCTAGCGGTGCTTCAAGGACATAATTCTTCTGTGCAGCAATGAGGATAATCCTCAAGTTACGGACCCAGTCCGTGTAATTGCTACCATCATATTTCAACTTAGCTTTCTCTAGGAATGCATTAAAATTCAAAGGAACGTTAGCACGGGCCATTGATCTACAACAACATAGATATGCAAAAATTATCAGGACTAAGTTCATGATAAATTAAAGTTCAATTTAATCATATTAATTTAAAGAACTCCCACTTAGATAGACATCCCTCCGGTCATCTAAATGATCACGTGATCCAAATCAACTAAACCATGTCCGATCATCACGTGAGATGGAGTAGTTTCAATGGTGAACATCTTATGTTGATCATATCTACTATATGATTCACGCTCGACCTTTCGGTCTCCAGTGTTCCAAGGCCATATCTACATATGCTAGGCTCGTCAAGTTTAACCCGAGTATTCTGCGTGTGCAAAACTGGCTTACACCCGTTGTATTTGAACGTAGAGATTATCACACCCGATCATCACGTGGTGTCTCGGCACGACGAACTTTCGCAACGGTGCATACTCAGGGAGAACACTTATACCTTGAAATTTAGTAAGGGATCATCTTATAATGCTACCGTCGTTCTAAGCAAAATAAGAAGCATAATAAGATAAACATCACATGCAATCAAAATATGTGACATGATATGGCCATCATCATCTTGTGCTTTTGATCTCCATCTCCAAAGCACTTTCATGATCACCTTCGTCACCGGCGCGACACCTTGATCTCCATCGTAGCGTCGTTGTCGTCTCGCCAACTATTGCTTCTACGACTATCGCTACAGCTTAGTGATAAAGTAAAGCAATTACATGGCGATTGCATTTCATACAATAAAGCGACAACCATATGGCTCCTGCCAGTTGCCGATAACATTACAAAACATGATCATCTCATACAAAACCGTATAACTCATCATGTCTTGACCATATCACATCACAACATGCCCTGCAAAAACAAGTTAGACGTCCTCTACTTTGTTGTTGCAAGTTTTACGTGGCTGCTACGGGCTTAGCAAGAACCGTTCTTACCTACGCATACAAAACCACAACGATGTTTCATCAAGTATGTGCTGTTTTAACCTTCACAAGGACCGGGCGTAGCCACACTTGATTCAGCTAAAGTGAGAGAGACAGACACCCGTCAGTCACCTTTAAGCAACGAGTGCTCGTAACGGTGAAACCAGTCTCGCGTAAGCGTACGCGTAATGTCGGTCCGGGCCGCTTCATCTCACAATACCGCCGAAGCAAAGTATGACATGCTGGTAAGCAGTATGACTAGTATCGCCCACAACTCATTGTGTTCTACTCGTGCATATCATCTACGCATAGACCTGGCTCATGATGCCACTGTTGGGGAACGTAGTATTTTAAAATTTTCCTACGATCACGCAAGATCTATCTACTAGATGCATAGCAACGAGAGGGGAGAGTGTGTCTACGTACCCTCATAGACCGGGAGCGGAAGCGTCAAGTGACGCGGTTGATGTTGTCGAACTTCTTCGCGATCCAACCGATCAAGCACCGAACGTACGGCACATCCGCGTTCAGCACACGTTCAGCTTGATAACGTCCCACGAGCTCTTGATCCAGTTGAGCTTCACGGGAGAGTTTCGTCAGCACGACGGCATGGTGACGGATATGATGTGTTTACCGGCGCAGGGCTTCGCCTAAGCACTGCAACGGTATGACCGAGGTGTGTTTCTGTGGAGGGGGGCACCGCACACGGCTAAAACAATTCAACTTGTGTGTCTTTGGGTGCCCCCCTGCCCCCATATATAAAGGAGCAAGGGGGGAGGCCGGCCGGCCCTTGTTTGGTGCGGCTAGAGGTGCAATCCTACTAGGAATAGGATTGCAATCCTATTCCTAGTAGGAATCACCAAAGAAGGAAGAGAGGGAAAGGAAAAGAGGGAGAGGTGGCGCCCCCCAATCCTAGTCCAACTAGGAACCCTAGGTGGGGCGCCGGCCAGCCCTATGGGCTGCCTCTCTCGTTCCCTTAAGGCCCACTATGGACCATCCCCCTTCGTAGGGGGTTCCGGTAACCCCCTCCGGCAATCCCGTTAAATCCGAAACTTTTCCGGAATACTTCTGGTGTCCGAATATAGTCGTCCACTATATCAATCTTTATGTCTCGGACATTCCGAGACTCCTCGTCATGTCCGTGATCTCATCCGAGACTCCGAACTACCTTCGGTACATCAAAACTCATAAACTCATAATACTGATCGTCATCAAACGTTAAGCGTGCGGACCCTACGGGTTCGAGAACTATGTAGACATGACCGAGACTCATCTCCGGTCAATAACCAATAGCGGAACCTGGATGTTCATATTGGCTCCTACATATTCTACGAAGATCTTTTATCGGTCAAAACCGCATAACAACATACGTTGTTCCTTTTGTCATCGGTATGTTACTTGCCCGAGATTCGATCGTCGGTATCTCCATACCTAGTTCAATCTCGTTACCGGCAAGTCTCTTTACTCGTTCCGTAACACATCATCTCGTGACTAACTCATTAGTCTTTTGCTTGCAAGGCTTATTGTGATGTGTGTTACCGAGAGGGCCCAGAGATACCTCTCCGACACTCGGAGTGACAAATCCTAATCTTGATCTATGCCAACACCACGAATACTTTCGGAGACACCTGTAGAGCATATTTATGATCACCCAGTTACGTTGTGACGTTTGATAGCACACAAGGTGTTCCTACTGTATTCGGGAGTTGCATAATCTCATAGTCATAGGAACATGTATAAATCATTAAGAAAGCAATAGCAGTAAAACTAAACAATCATGGTGCTATGCTAGCGGATGGGTCTTGTCCATCACATCATTCTCCTAATGATGTGATCCCGTTGATCAAATGACAACTCATGTCTATGGCTAGGAAACATAACCATCTTTGATCAATGAGCTAGTCTAGTAGAGGCATACTAGGGACATACTGTTTTGTCTATGTATCCACACATGTACTAAGTTTCCGGTTAATACAATTCTAGCATGAATAAAAGACTTTTATCATGATATAAGGAAATACAAATAACATCTTTATTATTGCCTCTAGGGCATATTTCCTTCAGTTTTGCCCCGGCAAACTTGCCGGGGGACGTCAAGCTCCGGCCGAGCCACGGGTTCTTGCCGTAGAAGCTGACGTTCCCGCAGCAGCACTAACGCCTTTAGTCCTTGTTGTTGAGCCTCAGGCTCCAGAATGGGCACAGTAGATTGTCCGTTTCCTTCAAACAGGAGAACCTCCCGAGGAACCAGAAGAAGCAGAAAGAATAACCCGGCAGTCGAGTATGTATCAGTTTGTCTGCGATGAACTGTACAGAAGAAGACTCAACGGTGTCAAATTGAAGTGCATTTCCCGGGAAGATGGGCAAAAGCTGTTGGCAGAGATACATGGAGGCATATGTGGTCACCACATTGGCGCAAGAGCACTTGCCGGCAAGGCGTTCCGCCAAGGTTTCTTTCGGCCAGAAGCCTTCCAGGATGCGACTGCACAAGTAACCAAGTGTGAAACGTGCCAGTTCCATGCCAAACAGGTACATCAGCCAGCTCAAGCTCTCCAGACGATCCCTTTGTCCTGGCCATTTTCGGTCTGGGGGCTCGACATCCTCGGCCCCTTTCCCCGCGCAGTCGGGGGCTTTGAATACTTGTACGTCGCCATCGACAAGTTCACAAAGTGGCCGGAAGTGGAACCAGTGAGAAAGGTGACCGCACAGTCAGCAGTCAAGTTCTTCAGGTCGATTGTTTGCCGTTTCGGAATCCCTAACAGGATCATCACCGACAATGGCACACAATTCACAAGTCGCACCTTCATGCAATACGTCCAAGACCTTGGCGCCAAGGTCTGCTTCGCTTCTGTTGCTCACCCAAGGAGCAACGGTCAAGCGGAGAGGGCAAACGCTGAAGTGCTGCGCGGACTCAAGACAAGAACTTTCGACAGGCTGCACAAATGCGGAAGAAACTGGATTGAAGAGTTGCCGGCGGCTCTTTGGTCAATCAGGACGACACCAAATCGAGCCACTGGACAGACACCCTTTGCTCTTGTCTATGGAGCAGAGGCAGTTCTCCCCACGGAACTCGTATACGGGTCGCCTCGAGTGCTCGCTTACGATGAGCTCGAGCAAGAGCAGCTGCGGCAAGATGACGCACTGCTCCTTGAGGGGGACCGTCTTCAGGCTGCTGTACGAGCTGCTCGATACCAGCAAGCTTTGCGCCGCTACCATAGCCGCAAAGTTAAAGCCAGAAGTCTCGAGGAAGGCGACCTTGTTCTTCGGCGCGTTCAGTTCGCCAAGAATTCCAACAAGTTGACGCCGAAGTGGGAAGGCCCTTATCGGGTGAGACAAGTCACAAGGCCCGGCGCTGTCTGCCTTGAGACCGAAGAGGGCTTACCGGTGAGCAATTCCTGGAACATTGAGCACCTTCGCAAGTTTTACCCATAAGGCGTGGTTGCCGTGATCCGCTCCGGCAACCACCTTTTTGTACAAGTCTTGCCGCTGTTGCATGTAAACCTTTGTACAAAGCCGGGCGCAGACCCCGTGCATCAGTAAAACTTATGTGCCTCGCACAACTTGTCGTTTCATGCCTTTACATTTTTCTTGCATGTACTATCTGACACTTTGTGCAGCACGCATCCCCGGTAAGCAATAACGAGCCGCAAGGTTCCATATCTATGTTTCCTACCTTTTCTTTTCTCTCAAGCAGAAAAAGTTTTCCTCGCGCACGAGTTTGCCGGGGGGAAGGAGACAGTGGTATGGACCAAGTGCCGTTCAAGAAAGCCGCGCCTTGCCGGGAAGCAAACGTCACAAAAGCTAAGTCACCAAAGTTTGAGCAATCAAATTTTTAAATTTTAAAGTTATCTTCCTTGAACGACCGCACTTTGTATGGAAAACCTGTGCGTGGAGGAACCAACTCGTGGCTAGCCGCACCCTTACTTTGTTTCGAGCACGCTCAACGGCTTAAGCGTGATGCGACAAGTGTCGCGCCCTTACTTCGTTTCCGAGCTCGCTCAACAACCTAAGTGTGCTGCGACTAGCTGCGACAAGGTTTCTTGTCGGCAACGGCACTGCCAGCAGGCTGCTGAAGTTCCGCACTCAGCGCTCGCGGCAAGGGTCCCTTCGCCGACAAGTTCCCTAAAAGCGTAGGGTAAAAGCATAGAAGGCGAAGAAGTCAAGTAAAGGAAATAACATTGCATTAACTACCCAGAATAAAGTTGTATTACAAAATGATTTGTCGCAGCACTAATAGATTTTTGTCCATAACACGGTTGGCAGCGACAAAGGAAGCAGAAAGGAAAACAGCCTAGTCTGCGCGGTCGCCCTCGACTCTCTTGATCTTGCCCACCTTGGCCACGATAGGTGCGACAAGGGCTTTGAGCGCCTCCTGGTCGGCGTCGGGCGGCAAGATCCTGAGGACGTTGTTGAGGTTGAGTCCCGGGTTGCGGAAGACTATCTTCATCAGCACCTTCTCCAAGACGCCCGTGCAGAGCCTGCGCGCCTCGTTCGCCAGCTGCGTGGGGATCCTTTCCCGGAGCTGCTGGAGGGCCGGCGCCACTCCCCTGAAGAACAAGCTCAGCTTCGCGCTGTGGGGGAGGTTCTCGTCGGTGGAGTACCCGAGGTGCTCCGTCCCCAGCCCCGCCAACTCTCTGTCGATATCGGCAGCGGCGGCAACAAGCCCCTCGGTCCAGTGCTCCACCGTCAGCCTGAAATTGTTTTGGGAGAGGGCGGCGCTATCCAACAGTGCCCTCTCAGCCCTGAGGTCCTCCTTCAGCTTCGTCGCCCGCTCTCTGGCGCCGTCAAGTGATGCGGTGAGGGTGGAAAGCTTCAACTCCAGATCAGCGATGGAGTCCTTGGCGACGGCAAGTTCCTTGCCCTTGTCGGAGAGGCGGACCTGCAGCTCGGAATGGCTATGGGCGTCCTTCTCCCTCTCCGACACAAGCGCGGCAACCTTCTCTTCGCTCGTCTTCAAGTGGACCTCCAGTTGCGTCACCCTCGCCTCCAAGTCTCTCTTGGCGGTCTCAGCAGCTGCAGCGGCGTCCTTTGCTTCCTGCAAAGATCCGCCGAGGGACTGTTCGCGCGCGGCGAGGTCGTCCTCGTGGCTGTCGAGGTCGACCTTCCGCTGCGTCAGTTCGCCTTCCCGCCGGGACAACTCCTCGGCGGCGAGCCGTTGCTGCTCCTCTGCTTCGGCCTTCTCAAGGATAAACGCCTGATGCGCCTCGGCGAGCTCCTCCCGCTCCTCCGCCAAGGATCGGAGAGCCGCCTGGTTGGCGGCCCGGAGCTCTTCAGCGCGCTTCTCCAAGTCGACGCCCGCCTTGGCGGCCAGAGCCTCTCGGGACTCCAGCTTGGCCTGCCTGGCGCGGTACAGGGCCAGAAGCCTCCGCAGAAGCCGCTCCTCCTCGGGCTTGCTACTGCTGCCGCGCGCGTCGACGAACTTCAGCCCGGCGGAGGCGAGGACTTCCCCGTCGAAGACCTCTCCCTCCGCTGGCGCCCTTGACGTGGACGCCCACGGGAGCTGAATGAAAACTCCGTTGCCAGCCTCCAGGTAGGCGCCTGTGTCGGCCGCGGCAGCAACAGGATCGGCAGTCGGCGCAGCATCTGACGCTCCTGCGGCCTCAGGGCCGTCAGTGCGACTGCCGGTCCCCTCCTCAGCTGCCGCGCCGGCGGCCTTCGCGGCCTCTTCGACGGCGGGCTCGTCAGTGCCGACCGCCTCTTCGGTGGCTGCGGCGTCGCCGGTGTTGCCGCGCGCGTCCTCCTCGGTGGCGGCCTCCGTCTCCATCGGCTCTGCGGCGGACGGATCTGAAGACAAGAAAAATAAGAAGAAAGAAGAATGGTCAAGCAAATATCCAAAAAGAAAAATTCAAGAGAAGAAAAGTCCAAGGGTTACCTGCGCGGGCCTCTTCTTCGACGGGGTTCCTTGCCGGGGAGTTCTCCCTCGGCGGCGTGGTGGTAGCCCCCGCCGGCGGAGGACCGCTGGCGCCTCCCCCTGGCGGAGTGCCTTCCCTTGGTGGGGTGCTCGCCCTTGGCAGAGTATCCTCCCTCGCCGGAGAGTTCCTCCTTGGCGGAGAGGTCGAGACGTGCGGCTCGTCGGGAGCAATCTCTTGGCGCTCCTGAGGCTGCGGCTCTGCTTCTGCACAAGTCAACAAACAAACAAAACGTTAACAAGGATAAGAAGCCCACGCGCGCCCGACAAGCGAAGAGTGAACAGAAGACTTACGCTGGGGGTTGCGCTGGGGGCTGCTCTGGAGAGTAGCTTCCTGGTCCAGCAAGCTTGTCGCAGGCGCATCCCCTGCTGCTGCGACGGGCTCGTCCTCAAGATCGACCATCGGGATCTTGGCCCTCTTCGCCGCCCTCTGGGCCAGGGTCCTGGAAGACAGGCAAAATCAGAATCAGGCAAAGAAGATTCAAGACAAGAGCAACAAAAATCAAAGGAAACAAGAGTTGCCGGTACTTACTCTTCCTCCTCCTCGTCGGAACTGAGCACGGAGAAATCAAAGTCCGCCTCGCGCGTCCCGGCGCGAGGAGCTGGAGGAGTAGGCTCCCTCGGACGCTTGGCGGGAGCTGGAGCGGTGGTCTGAGAAGACCCCGCTCCGGTTGTCGCCGAGGCACGAGGGGCGGAAGGAGCGGTAGAGCCGGCGCAGGAAGATCTTTCTCCGATTGCCGTCGAAGCACGGGGCACCCCCTTGACTGCCTTGCTTGTCGTGGTGGCGCGTGTTGAACGGCGCTGCGGCTGCTGGCCCGCCGGCTGCCCCGCCACGTCTGCGGCTTTGCGAAGGCGCCTCCTCGCTGGAGCCCGAGGACTTGCCGGTGGCGGTGAACTACCCGAGGACGAAGAAGAGGAGTCGAGATTCAGCGACCCGCCTGAGTCTTCGGCAGAATCGCTTGATCCGGCGCCCTGCTTGGCGGGCCCACTCGACTCTGTGCCTTGCTCGGCGGCCTCGCTTGTCCCAGCAGGTTGCCCGACAGGCTTTATCACTTTGAGGAGCTCTTCCTCCTCGGCCAGACTTACCGCCTCCGCTGCATCCGCCTCCTCCAAAGTATATCCGAACTCGCCCGCGGCCCTGGCTGCAGCTGCCTGCTCCAACCTGGTGGCAATATACGCCATCTCCTGGTCGGTGGTGTCGCGGGTGAGGCCCCTCTTCTCGTCGGGCTTGATTGGCAGCTCCACCAGGTTGTCGAAGAACGTCTGCACGGCTTCGTCGGAAGGCTCCCGCCAAGTGGGGTCAATCCCATGGGAGTCACACAACGGCATCGCCGCGCGGATGGCGCTGAGCGACGAGTTGTTACACAACGGAACTACGCCCGGCGGCAACGCGAACCACTCTGGATGGTTGCGGTCGTACTTGAATAGCGCATGGAGCATTCCGTTGAGCTCCATCACCGTGAAGTTGTAGTTGAGGCCCGGGCGCAGCCTCATAATGTCCGCCGCGTTATCAAACTCCCAAGCAGGCCTTTTCCTCTCCTGCAAAGGAGCGATGCGGCGGCGAAGAAAGTCTGCCCCGACAGCTCCTACAGTGAGCCTGGCTTGCCGGAGGCGAAGAATCCTAGTGGTGGCTATCTTCAGCTTATCGTCCTCGGGGGCCAGGTCACTCCAGTCGTTGCCGCGCACTACTGCAACTTGGCGCCGGGAAGTGAACTGCTGTGGGTCGTCCTCCAGGATCCAGCACCAGTTGGCCCTCCACTCGTCCCACTTGCCACGGAGCTCCCCCGTCAAGTAAGCCTCTTTCTTATGAAGCCTAAATATCCAAGAGATCCCGCCGGACAGAGGAGACCCAGACTCGACTCGAGGCGTAAAGTAATGGCAGAAAAGAGCTACATTGGGGTAGACTCCGACAAAGTTCTCGCACAGATGTGCGAAAACGGCCATGGTCAAGACGGCGTTTGGGGTGAAATCAAGGAGATGAAACCCGTAGGTATTCATAATATCACACAAGAACTCCGAGTAGGGCGGGCAGAGCCCGCAGTAGAAGAACAGAGCAAAAAAGGCGTATCCTCCCGGAAACATCTCGCAGGCCTCGGCGGGGAGTACCTTAGTGCGCGGGTGCGCTTTTGTCTCCCTCGACCAGAAGAGGTAGAAGGAGTCCTTCAGCTCCTCCGCGCTGAGCCTCGGCGGGAAGACCACCATCTTCTTCCGCATTGATGCTAGTTTCAGCGCCTTGGCGGTCTTCGTGGCCTTCGCCTTGTCGCCCTTCGGGGCCATGGCGGGGACGGCAAGGGAAGTCGACGGCACTGGGGATGCTGGCGGCGGCGGAGGAAGGGCGGGGCGCTGCTCTCTTTCAACCTTCGGGGAGGAGGGGAGCAGCGGGGGTTTCTGGAGGATGAAGAAGCAGCGGGCGAATGGAAGGAACTGCCCCTGTTTCCCCTGCTTTTAAGGGGGAGAGGGGGGCGTTCCGCATTTCCCCCATTAAAGAAACATGCCACGATCTCTCCCACGACGCTGCAACCGACGCGTGCCGTTAGGGAGGGGCGCGGCGGATACGGAGTGGGATGCGGCGCGCCGTGGGCCGCGTGTGCCCGTGCACTGTTTTGGGCCTGGCCCAACAGCGCTCGGCATCGTGTGTGGCCCAGGCCCGGGGGCTCCTGTCGGTGTACTAAAGTAGGGGTACCTTAGTATCCCGAACTTGTGCACGGGCAGTAGCAGCGTCCCGTGGCAGGGCTTGCCGTGCGTCCGCCAAAGCCCACTGAGGTTCCTTTGGAGCCATTCAAGAACAAAGTATTCAAGCTAAAGAAACAAGGCCCCGGCAAAAGGAGCTTACCGGGAAGGCCACTTAAGGCTCAAGACCACCTCTTTGGTACAAGACCCTGGCGAGAGGAGCTTGCCGGGAAGGCCAAACACGTCATTTCAAGAGACTTGCCGCGACGCGCCGCGCGTCGTGGCAAGGCCCGGAGAGCGACAAGCTTCCGGGCGCGGCAAGGTAGCGGCCGCGGCAATGCGCTTGCCACGGCAGGCTTCCACTATGTGCCCGCGCTCCAGCTCATCCGGCCACGCGTCGCCCTGGGGCCCTTCCAGGGGCACGTGGCGGAGGGCTGTGCAGCCCGGGGTACACGGTGGCAAGCTGCGATGACGAGGCCACCATCGTGGCGGACGGAGACGCCCTGACGGACGCTTTTTGCACTGTTTGGGGCGACGGCGACGGGCATTTAATGCCCTTGTCCCCTGCCGTCAAGGTTAGGTATAGAACACTATGCACACACTGTTCCAACTACCACTGTTTTTACATTTTTACCCCCATCTGCGTTGCCACCTGTCGGTGACCCCTTTGACCTATAAAAGGAGGCCCATGCGCAACGTGAAGGGGGTTCCGCTCTTCGATCACTCTCACGCTCGGTGTTGCTAGCGACAAGCACTGTAGCTCTTCTTGCTCCCGAGCCAAGAACGCAATACAAACTAAGGCAGGAGTAGGGTTTTACGCATCCGTGCGGCCCGAACCTGGGTAAACCGCTCGCGTGTTCGCCTCGATCCGCTCTTCGTGCATCCTCCGCTCCCTTGCCGTACCGAAAAGGGGCTCCGGTCCCATAGGTGTTCGTGGGCGATCAGTTTCCCCGACACGAGCTATGGCGAAAATTCTTCTGCCTCGTCCCCCGCTCCCAAAAGGGATCTGAAGGAAATATGCCCTAGAGGCAATAATAAAGATTTTATTTGTATTTCCTTATATCATGATAAATGTCTTTTATTCATGCTAGAATTGTATTAACCGGAAACTTAGTACATGTGTGAATACATAGACAAAACAGTATGTCCCTAGTATGCCTCTACTAGACTAGCTCATTGATCAAAGATGGTTATGTTTCCTAGCCATAGACATGTGTTGTCATTTGATCAACGGGATCACATCATTAGGAGAATGATGTGACGGACAAGACCCATCCGTTAGCATAGCACTATGATCGTTTAGTTTAACTGCTATTGCTTTCTTCATGACTTATACATGTTCCTATGACTATGAGATTATGCAACTCTCGAATACCGTAGGAACACCTTGTGTGCTATCAAACGTCACAACGTAACTGGGTGATCATAAAGATGCTCTACAGGTGTCTCCGAAAGTATTCGTGGTGTTGGCATAGATCAAGATTAGGATTTGTCACTCCGAGTGTCGGAGAGGTATCTCTGGGCCCTCTCGGTAACACACATCACAATAAGCCTTGCAAGCAAAAGACTAATGAGTTAGTCACGAGATGATGTGTTACGGAACAAGTAAAGAGACTTGCCGATAACGAGATTGAACTAGGTATAGAGATACCGACGATCGAATCTCGGGCAAGTAACATACCGTTTGACAAAAGGAACAACGTATGTTGTTATGCGGTTCTGACCGATAAAAGATCTTCGTAGAATATGTAGGAGCCAATATGAACATCCAGGTTCCGCTATTGGTTATTGACCGGAGATGAGTCTCGGTCATGTCTACATAGTTCTCGAACCCGTAGGGTCCGCACGCTTAACGTTTGATGACGATCGGTATTATGAGTTTATGAGTATTGATGTACCGAAGTTAGTTCGGAGTCCCGGATGAGATCACGGACATGACGAGGAGTCTCGGAATGTCCGAGACATAAAGATTGATATATTGGACGACTATATTCGGACACCGGAAGTGTTCCGGAAAAGTTTCGGATTTATCGGGATTGCCGGAGGGGGTTACCGGAACCCCCTACGAGAGGGGATGGTCCATGGTGGGCCTAAAGGGAAAGAGAGAGGCAGCCCATAGGGCTGGCCGGCGCCCCCACCTAGGGTTCCTAGTTGGACTAGGATTGGGGGGGGGGGGGGCGCCACCTCTCCTATTCCTTTCCCTCTTCTTCCTTTTGGTGAATCCTACTAGGAATAGGATTGCAATCCTATTCCTAGTAGGACTCCTTCCCTAGCCGCACCAGGAAGGGCCGGCTGGCCTCCCCCCCTTGCTCCTTTATATACGGGGGCAGGGGGCACCCAAAGACACACAAGTTGAATTGTTTTAGCCATGTGCGGTGCCCCCCTCCACAGAATCACACCTCGGTCATACCGTCGCGGAGCTTAGGCGAAGCCCTGCGCCGGTGAACACATCATATCCGTCACCACGCCGTCGTGCTGACGAAACTCTCCCGTGAAGCTCAACTGGATCAAGAGCTCGTGGGACGTCATCAAGATGAACGTGTGCTGAACGCGGAGGTGCCGTACGTTCGGTGCTTGATCGGTTGGATCGCGAAGAAGTTCAACAACATCAACTGCGTCACTTGACGCTTCCGCTCCCGTTTCTACGAGGGTACGTAGACACACTCTCCCCTCTCGTTACTATGCATCTGGTAGATAGATCTTGCGTGATCGTAGGAAAATTTTAAAATACTACGTTCCCCAACAGTGGCATCATGAGCCAGGTCTATGCGTAGATGATATGCACGAGTAGAACACAATGAGTTGTGGGCGATACTAGTCATACTGCTTACCAACATGTCATACTTTGCTTCGGCGGTATTGTGAGATGAAGCGGCCCGGACCGACATTACGCGTACGCTTACGCGAGACTGGTTTCACCGTTACGAGCACTCGTTGCTTAAAGGTGACTGGCGGGTGTCTGTCTCGCTCACTTTAGCTGAATCAAGTGTGGCTACGCCCGGTCCTTGTGAAGGTTAAAACAGCACATACTTGACGAAACATCGTTGTGGTTTTGTATGCGTAGGTAAGAACGGTTCTTGCTAAAGCCCGTAGCAGCGACGTAAAACTTGCAACAACAAAGTAGAGGACGTCTAACTTGTTTTTGCAGGGCATGTTGTGATGTGATATGGTCAAGACATGATGAGTTATACGGTTTTGTATGAGATGATCATGTTTTGTAAAGTTATCGGCAACTGGCAGGAGCCATATGGTTGTCGCTTTATTGTATGAAATGCAATCGCCATGTAATTGCTTTACTTTATCACTAAGCGGTAGCGATAGTCGTTGAAGCAATAGTTGGCGAGACGACAACGATGCTACGATGGAGATCAAGGTGTCGCGCCGGCGACGAAGGTGATCATGACGGTGCTTTGGAGATGGAGATCAAAAGCACAAGATGATGATGGCCATATCATGTCACATATTTTGATTGCATGTGATGTTTATCTTATTATGCTTCTTATTTTGCTTAGAACGACGGTAGCATTATAAGATGATCCCTTACTAAATTTCAAGGTATAAGTGTTCTCCCTGAGTATGCACCGTTGCGAAAGTTCGTCGTGCCGAGACACCACGTGATGATCGGGTGTGATAAGCTCTACGTTCAAATACAACGGGTGTAAGCCAGTTTTGCACACGCAGAATACTCGGGTTAAACTTGACGAGCCTAGCATATACAGATATGGCCTCGGAACACTGGAGACCGAAAGGTCAAGCATGAATCATATAGTAGATATGATCAACATAAGATGTTCACCATTGAAACTACTCCATCTCACGTGATGATCGGACATGGTTTAGTTGATTTGGATCACATGATCATTTAGATGACCAGAGGGATGTCTATCTAAGTGGGAGTTCTTTAAATTAATATGATTAAATTGAACTTTAATTTATCATGAACTTAGTCCTGATAGTTTTGCATATCTATGTCATTGTAGATCAATGGCCCGTGCTACCGTTCCTTTGAATTTTAATGCATTCCTAGAGAAAGCTAAGTTGAAAGATGATGGTAGCAATTACACGGACTGGGTCCGTAACCTGAGGATTATCCTCATTGCTGCACAGAAGAATTATGTCCTTGAAGCACCGCTAGGTGACAAGCCCCCTTCCGCTAATGTAGACGCTTTGAACGTCTGGCAGTCGCGGTCTGATGACTACACAATAGTTCAGTGTGCCATGCTTTACGGCTTAGAACCGGGACTTCAACGACGTTTTGAACGTCATGGACCATATGAGATGTTCCAGGAGTTGAAGTTAATATTTCAAGCAAATGCCCGGATTGAGAAATATAAGATTTCCAATAAGTTCTACAGCTGCAAGATGGAGGAGAATAGTTCTATCAGTGAACACTTGCTCACAATGTATGGGCTCTACAATCATATGACTCAACTTGGTTGCCAAGTTGATGAGAATAGTGTTATTGATAGAATTCTTCAATCACTGCCACCAAGCTATAATGGCTTCGTGATGAACTATAATATGCAAGGGATACAAAAGACAATTCCCGAGCTCTTCGCTATGCTCACAGCTGCGGAGGTAGAAATCAAAAAGGAGCATCAAATGTTGATGGTTAACAATACCACTAGTTTCAAGAAAAAGGGCAAGGAAGGGATTTTCAAGGAGAATAGCAAGATTGCTGCTGCTCTCGTAGAAAACCTCAAGTATGGAACCAAACCTGAAACTGAGTGCTACTACTGCAAGGGGACTGGACACTGGAAACGGAACTGCCCCAAGTATTTGGCGGATAAGAAGGATGGCAAGATGAACAAAGGTATATGTGATATACAAGTTATTGATGTGTACCTTACTAATGCTCGTAGTAGTACCTGGGTATTTGATACCGGTTTGGTTGCTAATATTTGTAACTCGAAACAGGGACTACGGATTAAACGAAGATTAGCTACGGACGAGGTGACGATGCGCGTGGGAAACGGTTCCAAAGTCGATGTGATCGCCGTCGGCACGCTACCTCTACATCTACCTTCGGGATTAGTTTTAGACCTAAATAATTGTTATTTGGTGCCAGCGTTGAGCATGAACATTATATCTGGATCTTGTTTATTGCGAGACGGTTATTCATTTAAATCAGAGAATAATGGTTGTTCTATTTTAATGAGTAATATCTTTTATGGTCATGCACCCTTAAAGAGTGGTCTATTCTTATTGGATCTCGATTGTAGTGATACACATATTCATAATATTGAAACCAAAAGATGCAAGGTTAATAATGATAGTGCAACTTATTTGTGGCACTGCCGTTTAGGTCATATTGGTGTAAAACGCATGAAGAAACTCCATAATGATGGACTTTTGGAATCACTTGATTATGAATCACTTGGTGCTTGCGAACCATGCCTCATGGGCAAGATGACTAAAACTCCGTTCTCCGGAACTATGGAACGAGCAACAGATTTGTTGGAAATCATACATACTGATGTATGTGGACCAATGAGTGTTGATGCTCGCGGCGGGTACCGTTATTTTCTGACCTTCACTCATGATTTGAGCAGATATGGGTATATCTACTTAATGAAACACAAGTCTGAAACATTTGAAAAGTTCAAAGAATTTTAGAGTGAAGTAGAGAATCATCGTAACAAGAAAATAAAGTTCATATGATCTGATCGTGCAGGAAAATAATTGAGTTACGAGTTTGGTCTTCATTTGAAACAATGTGGAATAGTTTCACAACTCACGCCACCTGGAACACCACAGCGTAATGGTGTGTCCGAACGTCGTAACCGTACTTTATTAGATATGGTGCGATCTATGATGTCTCTTACCGATTTACCACTATCGTTTGGGGGTTATGCTTTAGAGACAGCTGCATTCACGTTAAATAGGGCACCATCTAAATCCGTTGATACGACACCTTATGAACTATGGTTTGGCAAGAAACCAAAGTTGTCGTTTCTTAAAGTTTGGGGCTGCGATGCTTATGCGAAAACACTTCAACCTGATAAGCTCGAACCCAAGTCGGAAAAATGTGTCTTCATAGGATACCCAAAAGAGACTGTTGGGTACACCTTCTATCACAGATCCGAAGGCAAAATATTCGTTGCTAAAAACGGATCCTTTCTAGAAAAAGAGTTTCTCTCGAAAGAAGTGAGTGGGAGGAAAGTAGAACTTGATGAGGTAATTGTACCATCTCCCGGATTGGAAAGTAGTACATCACAGGAAATTGTTCCAGTGATTCCTACACCAATTAGTGAGGAAGTTAATGATAATGATCATGAAACTTCGGATCAAGTTTCTGCTGAACGTCGTAGATCAACCAGAGTACGTTCCGTACCAGAGTGGTACGGCAACCCAGTTCTGGAAATCATGATACTAGACCATGATGAACCTACGAACTATGAGAAGCGATGATGAGCCCAGATTCCGCAAAATGGCTTGAAGCCGTGAAATCTGAGATGGGATCCATGTATGAGAACAAAGTGTGGACTTTGGTTGACTTGCCCGATGATCGGCAAGCCATCGAAAATAAATGGATCTTCAAGAGGAAGACCGACGCAGACGGTAATATTACTGTTTACAAAGCTCGACTTGTTGCGAAAGGTTTTCGACAAGTTCAAGGAGTTGACTACGATGAGACTTTCTCACCTGTAGCGATGCTTAAGTCTGTCCGAATCATGTTAGCAATTGCCGCATTTTATGATTATGAAATCTGGCAAATGGATGTCAAAACTGCATTCCTAAATGGATATCTCAAAGAAGAGTTGTATATGATGCAACCAGAAGGTTTTTTCGATCCAAAAGGTGCTAACAAAGTATGCAAGCTCCAGCGATCCATCTATGGACTGGTGCAAGCATCTCGGAGTTGGAATATACACTTTGATGGGGTGATCAAAGCATATGGTTTTATACAGACTTTTGGAGAAGCCTGTATTTACAAGAAAGTGAGTGGGAGCTCTGTAGCATTTCTAATATTATATGTAGATGACATATTGTTGATTGGAAATGATATAGAATTTCTGGATAGCATAAAAGGATACTTGAATAAAAGTTTTTCGATGAAAGACCTCGGAGAAGCTGCTTACATATTAGGCATCAAAATCTATAGAGATAGATCAAGACGCTTAATTGGACTTTCACAAAGCACATACCTTGATAAGATTTTGAAGAAGTTCAAAATGGATCAGTCAAAGAAAGGGTTCTTGCCTGTTTTACAAGGTATGAAGTTGAGTAAGACTCAATGCCCGACCACTGCAGAAGATAGAGAGAAAATGAAAGTCATTCCCTATGCCTCAGCCATAGGATCTATCATGTATGCAATGCTGTGTACCAGACCTGATGTGTGCCTTGCTATAAGTCTAGCAGGGAGGTACCAAAGTAATCCAGGAGTGGATCACTGGACAGCGGTCAAAAACATCCTAAAGTATCTGAAAAGAACAAAGGATAAGTTTCTCGTATATGGAGGTGACAAAGAGCTCGTCGTAAACGGTTACGTCGATTCTAGCTTTGACACTGATCCGGATGACTCAAAGTCACAAACCGGATATGTATTTTTATTGAACGGTGGAGCTGTCAGTTGGTGCAGTTCCAAGCAGAGCGTCGTGGCGGGATCTACGTGTGAAGCGGAATACATAGCTGCTTCGGAAGCAGCAAATGAAGGAGTCTGGATGAAGGAGTTCATATCCGATCTAGGTGTAATACCTAATGCATCGGGTCCAATGAAAATCTTTTGTGACAACACTAGAGCCATAGCCTTGGCGAAGGAATCCAGGTTTCACAAGAGAACAAAGCACATCAAAAGACGCTTCAATTCCATCCGCGAACTAGTCAAGGAGGGAGACATAGAGATTTGCAAAATACATACGGATCTGAATGTTGCAGACCCGTTGACTAAGCCTCTTCCACGAGCAAAACATGATCAGCACCAAGACTCCATGGGTGTGAGGATCATCACTTTGTAATCTAGATTATTGACTCTAGTTCAAGTGGGAGACTGAAGGAAATATGCCCTAGAGGCAATAATAAAGATGTTATTTGTATTTCCTTATATCATGATAAATGTCTTTTATTCATGCTAGAATTGTATTAACCGGAAACTTAGTACATGTGTGAATACATAGACAAAACAGTATGTCCCTAGTATGCCTCTACTAGACTAGCTCATTGATCAAAGATGGTTATGTTTCCTAGCCATAGACATGTGTTGTCATTTGATCAACGGGACCACATCATTAGGAGAATGATGTGATAGACAAGACCCATCCGTTAGCATAGCACTATGATCGTTTAGTTTAACTGCTATTGCTTTCTTCATGACTTATACATGTTCCTATGACTATGAGATTATGCAACTCCCGAATACCGTAGGAACACCTTGTGTGCTATCAAACGTCACAACGTAACTGGGTGATCATAAAGATGCTCTACAGGTGTCTCCGAAAGTATTCGTGGTGTTGGCATAGATCAAGATTAGGATTTGTCACTCCGAGTGTCGGAGAGGTATCTCTGGGCCCTCTCGGTAACACACATCACAATAAGCCTTGCAAGCAAAAGACTAATGAGTTAGTCACGAGATGATGTGTTACGGAACGAGTAAAGAGACTTGCCGATAACGAGATTGAACTAGGTATAGAGATACCGACGATCGAATCTCGGGCAAGTAACATACCGTTTGACAAAAGGAACAACGTATGTTGTTATGCGGTTCTGACCGATAAAAGATCTTCGTAGAATATGTAGGAGCCAATATGAACATCCAGGTTCCGCTATTTGTTATTGACCGGAGATGAGTCTCGGTCATGTCTACATAGTTCTCGAACCCGTAGGGTCCGCACGCTTAACGTTTGATGACGATCGGTATTATGAGTTTATGAGTATTGATGTACCGAAGGTAGTTCGGAGTCCCGGATGAGATCACGGACATGACGAGGAGTCTCGGAATGTCCGAGACATAAAGATTGATATATTGGACGACTATATTCGGACACCGGAAGTGTTCCGGAAAAGTTTCGGATTTATCGGGATTGCCGGAGGGGGTTACCGGAACCCCCTACGAGAGGGGATGGTCCATGGTGGGCCTAAAGGGAAAGAGAGAGGCAGCCCATAGGGCTGGCCGGCGCCCCCACCTAGGGTTCCTAGTTGGACTAGGATTGGGGGGGGCGCCACCTCTCCTATTCCTTTCCCTCTTCTTCCTTTTGGTGAATCCTACTAGGAATAGGATTGCAATCCTATTCCTAGTAGGACTCCTTCCCTAGCCGCACCAGGAAGGGCCGGCCGGCCTCCCCCCTTGCTTCTTTATATACGGGGGCAGGGGGGCACCCAAAGACACACAAGTTGAATTTTTTTAGCCGTGTGCGGTGCCCCCCTCCACAGAATCACACCTCGGTCATACCGTCGCGGAGCTTAGGCGAAGCCCTGCGCCGGTGAACACATCATATCCGTCACCACGCCGTCGTGCTGACGAAACTCTCCCGTGAAGCTCAACTGGATCAAGAGCTCGTGGGACGTCATCAAGCTGAACGTGTGCTGAACGCGGAGGTGCCGTACGTTCGGTGCTTGATCGGTTGGATCGCGAAGAAGTTCGACAACATCAACTGCGTCACTTGACGCTTCCGCTCCCGGTCTACGAGGGTACGTAGACACACTCTCCCCTCTCGTTGCTATGCATCTGGTAGATAGATCTTGCGTGATCGTAGGAAAATTTTAAAATACTACGTTCCCCAACAGGATCCATATTCGAGGTGGGCGGCGCCGAAGTGTGGCGCATAGCAGGGACATGTTACCTATCCGACACTCCGAAGAAGGCATCTGAAGAGCCGCCCTCGGAATGGTTTTATATTGAAGATGTTGTTCTTTCGGACCCAATCCGGCGCGGCCTTCCCGAATTCTCTAGCGCTCCTTTGAAGAAACGCTTCAAGTGGCGTCCCCGAAACCCCAAGGAAGAAGATAGCGCGGAGGTTAAAAGGCTAGTAAGCAAGATCCGAGTACTTGCCCACTCCAAGCTGACAATAATTGAAGTAATGGCGGTCTCAATAACGCGATTCGTTCAGCAACTTCAATCCGGAGGGTTTCTCATGTGGCATTACAATGGGCAGGTCGATGCCTCGCGATGTCTACGCAAAGGTCCGGATAACCCTGCCGCCTTGGTCGCCATCCTAACTGACCTCTATAAAGAGGAGAAGGAAGACTTTCTTCGCTTGAAATGTCGGGAAGGTTTCTCCATGTACAACTCTATTGATTGGGTAAGTTTTTCTTTAATTGTTAGTCTCGCTCAATTTCTTTTCTGAGATATGCTAACCGAACTGAAACTGACTATTTCCAATAGGAGTGGAGGAAGGTGGTCGAAGGGGTCCATAGCCCCGTTCCGCAGCCAGAGGACCATGTTCGAGACATGGATCCCGAATTTGAAGAAGATTCAGACATATTCATAGAACTTACGGATGGAGTTTTCTATCAGGCGAGCCATGATGGCACAGAAGTGGCCATTGTAGCCGATTACCCTGGCCTTCTTCCTTCCTCCCACGTAAGTATCCGGGAGACACCTCTTCAAAGAGAGCCTTCCCTTCGCGCCTCGCCCACCACACTGTCTCATGCTCAAAAGGGACGGCTCTTGCTCGCCGTATTGCATCAAGGGCGTCTTCTAGGAAGGTGACGCCTGCGCAGGGCGAGTCTTTGAAACGAAAGGAGATCCAAGACACCACCAAACCTCCACCTTTATCGAAGAGGTATAATTTTTAACATGTGCTCGGTGGCAAGGCCAGATTGTAATATTTTCCGCTTTGTTCTTATTTCAGGAGGAGCATACGCCGGACAGTGTCCGGGGATCCTGCTCACCACACACCAACCAATCCGGTACCGGACCCATCCACAAGGACTAGGGTCGATACGGGCGTAATGTCGGACTATCCTCTCTAAGAGGATTCGGATAATGTATCTGTTACCAATTCCGAAGTGGAGAGCGCGATGAATCATCAGCGGCGAAAAGAGGCCATGCGTGATCCAACTTTATTGATGAGGCTTTCAACGCCCTCAGCTTTGCGGATGCATATATCCGAGCTGCTCGGGATGTCAGTAGCCCCCGAGACTTGAAGCAGTTGGCCCAACTGATTTAAGGATCGTTATATCCTCAGGTACTCAAGGAAAAGAATAACGCATTATCCAAGGATCTTGAAGAATATCGGACCAAGGTAACTGCCGTCACCACCGAATTGGAAGATTTGAAGAAGTCCAAGAAGGGATCTAATGGTAAGAACTATAGTGTTCGGAAAATATGACCCTGCGCCAACAATGATTTCTAAATATACATTGTTTTAACTACAGCGGTAGGATCGACAGATCAATTGGAGGAGAAGCTAAGGGCTGCTCTGGCGGACAAACGACATGCCGAAGGGCAAGCAACCATTGGTCAACGTGTATTAACACGGACCATAGAGGAGAAGAACAAACTGCAGGATGCAAATATTAAGCAAGACAAAGAACTAAAGGACATACGAGCCCAACTCTCAGATGCCTTAAAGGAGAACATGAAGCTAAAAGGCGGCATATTCAGTATGACCTTTAACCTAGCTTTCATACAGTCCCTTGATTCAGAGCCTTATAATAATGTTCCTGTAGATTTATTATCTGGGCGGCCCGAGGGAGAAGTGTCCGGATTTCAAGGCGACCTGCTGCAAGAGCTCTCCAAAGTACACGAGCAAGCTCGGAAAGCCATGAAGAATATGGCCAAAGCCCTGTGTCCATCCGATTCTCCTCCAGAAATTATGGAGGAACTAGTGAATTTATTCAGAGGAGCTCGGCACCACTTTGAACTATGGAAGGCATCAGCATGTCGAGAAGGTGCACGAGAAGCCTCGGTCATGGTGAAGACACGCTGTACCGAACTTGATGCGGATCATATGGCCCGGGTTGGACCTCAGGGACCAGACGGACAAGAAATTCCCGTTGTCTTGGTATATGACCAAGTAAAGACAGCTGCCAAATTTTCACAACAGGACTGTAAATTAGACAGTCTTATAGATGGTATAGATGAAGAGTAGGCGTTTGATTCCATGTAACAATGTACTTTATCATCAAACTTATCTCTGACCGAACTTGTTAAAAGATTGTCATGGCAGACCTTCCACTTCAACCTCCGAAACCCAAGGGCTGGAGTGTTTCCGAATACTATACCAGTGGTAAACACTTAGTATGTTCGGAAACCAGGCAATCCAGTCATCGTTGCTTGAACAAACAAGCTGTGTTCGGGGAGTTATGTTATATTACTATTTAACGTAAGAAACATCTTCCAAAGAGAATAGTTTTGTTAAGGGTTCCTTTCCATGGGTCAGCATGCGTATGTATGCGTGCCTAGGCTATGATCCTAAAATAAGGATTACAGGAAGCCTATCCTGTGAGATTGAGAAATTATGTGCCAAAAAGCAATTCATCGTTTGTCCGCCGACCAATGATTCCCTTAGGAACGCTAGCTTTTGGCTTCACCCATCTGAGGTACAGGTCTGGATTACCTGGTTGTAGAAATCGTAGAGGTGCTCCCTTTACACCCTAGCCAAACAATCGGGGACGTAGGGTATAAACACAGGAGCCATGCAACCCAGCTTGGCAAAACCTTAAGTCATAAAGGTGCATATAATGCCGAAGAGACTGTATGAAACAGACGACGTGAGTAATGTAAGCAATAAGTTTGTAATAATGAGCTTCGTTATAGAAGCCCCTAGGTATTTTGAGGTATATACATTTGAGAATGTTCACCCCGGACAGTTCGGTTTAGCCGAACACTTCCCGGGAAGGAAAAAGAAAAAATGAAGAGGAAAACATAAAAAACAAGGGATGACACCTAAACAGAAAGAGAGAATGAAAGGTGCTACCAAACTATCCATAGAATTGTCGGAGCGTGGCAGCATTACAAGGATTCGGCTCAAGGCGATTGCCCGATGCGTTTCGAAGGCGATAGGCTCCTCCGGTGAGTACTTCATCAATAATGAAGGGGCCCTCTGTAAGGGCATATTTAGCCCGATGGTGTTTTGGTGATTGATGACAATGCTTTTGCGTACTAATCATGTGCTCTAAGCTCTTTCAGATATATCTCACCTAGGCACAAGACGATTATGTGCCCCTCGCAATCTATGGAAGACGGTGTTTCCTTTTGCTTCTTTTTCGGTGGATCTGAGTAATAGGAAAGCCGTACTATTAAGAGGGGATCCGCTTTGGTAAGGTTTGGGTGGAATCAACACGTACACTTCCTTAGCGCACCCACCATACCTTCCCGCCTCAATGGAGCTATTCTTTCCCCCTTCTCTGTTTTTTCCTGGTCCCAGCGGTAGTACCGCAGGCCTCAGCGGTAGTACCGCGGGCCTCAGCGGTAGTACCACCTAAGTGCTTCAAGCGGTAGTACCGCTCCACCGAGTGGTAGTACCGCTTGTAGCACTCTGCGGCAGTACCGCTGCAGCTTCGTTTTACTACCGCCTTGACTCGAGAGCGCATTTTCTCGTGTCGAGTTTTGCGGCACTAGAAGCGGTAGTAGTGGCGGTAGTACCTCTCCCCACCGGTAGTACCGCCCTGCAACCACGGTAGTACCGCTCTGGGTCCCAGCCCCCTTGCGCGATAGTACCGCTAAGGGTAAACGGTAGTACCGCTTGATAAGCGGTAGTACCGCTCACTCAAGCGGTAGTACCGCTCTCTGCGGGGCTGAGTGAGGGGGTAACGGTTGGATTGTTCCCCCCACTATATAAAGGCATCTTCTTCCTCATTATTGAGCTACCTCTTCCCCCAAATACTCCATTGTTGCTCCAAGCTCCATTTTCACCCGATCTCTCTCCCTAGCCTATCAAACTTGTTGATTTGCTCGGGATTGCTTGAGAAGGCATCGATCTACACTTCCACCTAGAGATATTTGATTCCCCCCACTAATCCCTAGCGGATCTTGTTACTCTTGGGTGTTTGAGCACCCTAGACGGTTGAGGTCACCTCGGAGCCATATTCCATTGTGGTGAAGCTTCGTGGTGTCGTTGGGAGCCTCCAATTCGGTTGTGGAGATAGCCCCAACCTTGTTTGTAAAGGTTCGGTTGCCGCCTTCAAGGGCACCACTAGTGGAATCACGACACCTTGCATTGTGTGAGGGCGTGAGGAGAATATGGTGGCCCTAGTGGCTTCTTGGGGAGCATTGTGCCTCCACACCGCTCCAACGGAGACGTACTTCCCCTCAAAGGGAAGGAACTTCGGCAACACATCCTCGTCTTCATCGGTTCCACTTGTGATTATTTCTTCCCTTTACTTGTGCAAGCGTTACTTGTTTATCTTATATAGCTTGCTTGTGAGGTTGTTATTTTTACTTCCTATAAGTTGTCATCATAGTAGCATATCTAGACAACTTACTTTGACGCTTAATTTAAAGTGGTTAAGTAAAGATAAAAATTGTTAGTTGCTTATTCACCCCCCCCCCTCTAGTCAACCATATCGACCCTTTCAATTGGTATCTGAGCCTCGTCTCTTTTTAAGGACTTTACCGTCCAAAGAGTATGGGTGACAACATAGTCGAGACGGAGGAACATTTCAGCGGAACTCCGTCCTTGCCTACGTCCGATGGGGGAGCCTCGATCTCTCGTGAGGAGTTCAATGTGGCTATGACCACATTGAACTAATCACTAGCGACCGAGGTCAAAGGCATGTTTAAAGATTTGCTTGAGGGGCTTAAATTATCCACCACACCGTTGGAAGTCGTTCGTCCCGCTACCATAGTGTCGGAGGCTACTCCCGACAAGGGAGAAGCTAGTAGTGAACAAGCCCCGATTACTAAGAATGGGAATGGGATCTTTGCCCACTCCGCTCCTCCTACTCACTATGGAGGACCCGTTCCCACACCTCATTTAAATTCCGTTGGGCCTCCTCCTAAGTTTATAAAAAATTCTGATTTTGCTACTTGGATGTTTCGCTTCAAACGTCATTTAAATCATTGCTCTACTAATCTTTGGAGAATCATTTAGCAAGGTTTTTATCCACGTGATCCCGACAACATGACTCCGAGAGAAACTGCGGATCATCAATTCAACGAGTCCGTTCTTTGCATACTTCAAGATGCTATCCCTCCCGAAGACATTGCACATCTTCGACCCTTCACTGTGGCCAAGGAAGCTTGGGAGCATGTTGGCACTATGTACAAGGGGAGCGCTAGCATTCAACGCTCAAACTATGAAGTTGTGCAAGATGAAGCCGATGAGTTTGCTATGATCGAAGAAGAAGATCCTCATTAACTTTATCGGAGATTAACCACTCTTGCGGTCTCTCTTCGAGATCATGGGAGTAAGGACACTGATGACAATTGGATCAAGCGCAAGTTTCTCAAGGCCATGATGCCCTTGTTGGGGAATGTAGCAGAATTCAAAAAAAAATCTACGCTTCACCAAGATCAATCTAAGGAGTCATCTAGCAACGAGCATAAAGGAGTGCATCTACATACCCTTTATAGATCGCGAGCGGAAGCGTTCGAAGGAACGTGGATGATGGAGTCGTCCTCGTCGTGATCCTCGCCACCGATGATCCTAGCGCCGAATGGACGGCACCTCCGCGTTCAACACACGTATGGTACAGTGACGTCTCCTCCTTCTTGATCCAGCAAGGGGGGAAGAGAGGTTGATGGTGATCCAACAACAGGACGGCGTGGTGGTGGATGCAACGGGAAAAGTTGCAGGGCTTCGCCGAGACCCTACGGGAGGAGTAGGAGATATAACGGGGGGGAGAGGCGCCAGGGGCTGAGGTGCGGCTGCCCTCTCTCTCCCCCACTATATATAGGGGGCCAGGGGGCGCCGGCCCTAGGAGATCCAATCTCCTAGGGGGGGCGGCCAAGGGGGGTGGCTTGCCCCCCAAGCCTAGGGGGCCGCCCCCACCCCTAGGGTTTCAACCCTAGGCGCATGGGGGGAGGCCCATGGGGGGTGCGCCAGCCCACTAAGGGCTGGTCCCCCTCCCCCTACGGCCCACGGGGCCCTCCGGGATGGGTGGCCCCACCCGGTGGACCCCCGGGACCCTTTCGGTGGTCCCGGTACACTATCGGTGAACCTCGGAACTCTCCCGATGGCCGAAACTGGACTTCCTATATATCATTCTTTACATCCGGACCATTCTGGAACTCCTCGTGACGTCCGGGATCTCATCCGGAACTCCGAACAACATTCGGGTTACCGTGTGCATATATCTCTACAACCCTAGCGTCACCGAACCTTAAGTGTGTAGACCCTACGGGTTCGGGAGACACGTAGACATGACCGAGACAACTCTCCGGTCAATAACCAACAGCGGGATCTGGATACCCATGTTGGTTCCTACGTGTTCCTCGATGATCTCATCGGATCAACCACGATGTCAAGAATTCACTTAATCCCATATGTAATTCCCTTTGTCTTTCGGTACGGTACTTGCCCGAGATTCGATCGTCGGTATACAGGTACCTTGTTCAATCTCGTCATGGCAAGTCTCTTTACTCATTCCGTAATCCATCATCCCGTGACTAACTCCTTAGTCACATTGAGCTCATTATGATGATGTCTTACCGAGTGGGCCCAGAGATACCTCTCCGTCATACGGAGTGACAAATCCCAGTCTCGGTTCGTGCCAACCCAACAGACACTTTCGAAGATACCCGTTGCGTACCTTTATAGCCACCCAGTTACGTTCTGACGTTTGGCACACCCAAAGTATTCCTACGGTATCCGGGAGTTGCACAACATCATGGTCTAAGGAACAGATACTTGACACTGGAAAAGCTTAAGCATTACGAACTACACGATCTTGTGCTAGGCTTAGGATCGGGTCTTGTCCATCACATCATTCTCCTAATGATGTGATCCCATTATCAATGACATCCAATGTCCATGGTCAGGAAACCGTGACCATCTTTTGATCAACGAGCTAGTAACTAGAGGCTTACCAGGGACACGTTGTGGTCTATGTATTCACACATGTATCGCTGTTTCCGTACAATACAATTCAAGCTTGAATAACAGACAATTATCATGAACAAGGAAATATAATAATAATACTTTTATTATTGCCTCTAGGGCATATTTCCAACAGTCTCCCACTTGCACTAGAGTCAATAATCTAGTTACATTGTGATGAATCGAACACCCATAGCGTTCTGGTGTTGATCATGTTTTACCCGTGGAAGAGGTTTAGTCAACGGATCTGTGACATTCAGATCCGTATGCACTTTACAAATATCTATGTCTCTATCTTGAACATAATTCCGGATGGAGTTGAAACGGTGGTTGATGTGCTTGGTCTTCTTGTGAAACCTGGGCTCCTTGGCAATGGCAATAGCTCCAGTGTTGTCACAGAAGAGAGTCATCGGGCTTGACGCGCTTGGAATGACTCCTAGGTCGGTGATGAACTCCTTCATCCAAACTCCTTCTTGCGCTGCTTTGCAAGTAGCTATGTACTCCGCTTCACATGTAGAATGCGCCACGACGCTCTGCTTGCAACTGCACCAGCTGACTGCTCCACCATTCAAAATATACATGTATCCGGTTTGTGACTTGGAGTCATCCAGATCTGTGTCGAAGCTAGCATCGACGTAACCCTTTACGACGAGCTCTTCGTCACCTCCATAAACGAGAAACATATCCTTAGTCCTCTTCACGTACTTCAGGATGTTCTTGACCGCTGTCCAGTGTTCCATACCGGGATCACTTTGGTACCTCCCCACCAAACTTATGGCAAGGTTCACATCAGGTCTGGTACACAGCATGGCATACATAATAGAACCTATGGCTGAGGCATAGGGGATGACACTCATCTTTTCTCTATCTTCTGCCGTGGTCGGGGATTGAGCCGTGCTCAATTTCATACCTTGCAATACAGGCAAGAACCCTTTCTTGGACTGATCCATATTGAACTTCTTCAATATCTTATCAAGGTATGTGCTTTGTGAAAGACAAATGAGGCGTCTCGAAATATCTCTATAGATCTTGATGCCTAATATGTAAGCAGCTTCTCCAAGGTCCTTCATTGAAAAATTCTTATTCAAGTAGGCCTTTATGCTTTCCAAGAATTCTATATCATTTCCCATCAGCAGCATATCATCCACATACAATATCAGAAATGCTACAAAGCTCCCACTCACTGTCTTGTAAATACAGGCTTCTCCCCAAGTCTGTATAAACCCAAACGCTTTGATCACATCATTAAAGCGAATATTCCAACTCCGAGATGCTTGCACCAGCCCATAGATAGAGCGTTGGAGCTTGCATACCTTGTTAGCATTCTCGGGATCGACAAAACCTTCCGGCTGCATCATATACAGTTCTTCCATGAGGAAGCCATTAAGGAATGTCATTTTGACGTCCATTTGCCATATCTCATAATCATAGTATGCGGCAATTGGTAACATGATTCGGACGGACTTGAGCATCGCTACGGGAGAGAAAGTCTCATCGTAGTCAATCCCTTGAACTTGTCGATAACCTTTAGCGACAAGCCGAGCCTTATAGATGGTCACATTACCATCCGCATCAGTCTTCTTCTTAAATATCCATTTATTTTCTATGGAGTGCCGATCATCGGGCAAGTCCACCAAAGTCCATATTTTGTTTTCATACATGGATCCTATCTCGGATTTCATGGCTTCAAGCCATTTGTTGGAATTCGGGCCCGCCATCGCTTCTTCATAGTTCGAAGGTTCACCGTTGTCTAACAACATGATTTCCATGACAGGGTTGCCGTACCACTCTGGTGCGGAACGTGTCCTTGTGGACCTTCGAAGTTCAGTAGTAACTTGATCTATATCTTCATGATCATCATCATTAACTTCCTCCCTTGTAGGTGCAGGCACCTCAGGAACAATTTCCTGTGCTGCGCTACTTTCTGGTTCGGGGGGTGACTGTCACCTCATCAAGTTCTACTTTTCTCCCACTCACTTCTTTCGAGAGAAACTCTTTCTCCAAAAAGGATCCATTCTTGGCAACAAAGACCTTGCCTTCGGATCTGAGGTAGAAGGTGTACCCAATCGTTTCCTTTGGGTATCCTATGAAGATGCATTTTTCCGATTTGGGTTCGAGCTTCTCAGGTTGAAGTTTCTTGACATAAGCATCGCAACCCCAAACTTTCAGAAACGGCAGCTTAGGTTTCTTGCCAAACCAAAGTTCATACGGTGTCGTCTCAACGGATTTTGACGGAGCTCTATTTAAAGTGAATGCGGCAGTCTCTAAAGCATAACCCCAAAAAGATAGCGGTAAGTCGGTAAGAGACATCATAGATCGCACCATGTCCAACAGAGTACGATTTTGACGTTTGGACACACCATTACGCTGAGGTGTTCCGGGCAGTGTCAATTGTGAAACAATTCCACAGTTCCTTAGGTGCGTGCCAAATTCATGACTTAAATATTGTGACGCCCGAAGACCCCTTGACAGTTCGTCTTTGAATAAAACTCCTCCAGCAAGGCCCAACATTGGTTTTAATTTGCCTCATAATAACAACTTAATTAATTAATTAAATTTGCATAGGGGGTCGCGTCCCGGGGTTCTTATTTCTACATAGCAGGGGGGCCAGTGCTGATGGTGTTGGTCCCAAACGGGGAGCCTGTGGGGCCACCACGGGGAAACTCGAGGTTTGGTTTTACTCGTAGCTTCGCCCATCCGGTCGTGGCCTGAGACGAGATACGCGCGGCTACTATCAGGGTGTAGACACACCGGGAGGTCTTGCTGGACTTGTTTTACCATTGTCGAAATGTCTTGTGCACCGGGATACCGAGCCTGATCGGATTTTCCCTAAGATAAGGGGTGATGATATTATATTTATCACTTCAGCTAATCGTGAGAGCTTGTGATGGGCTAAGTTGGGACACCCCTGCAGGGTTATAATCTTTCGAAAGCCGTGCCCGCGGTTATGTGGCAGATTGGAATTTGTTAATGTCCGGTTGTAGAAAACTTGACAGAGGATCCGAAGTAAAACACACAACTGTGTGAGTAACCGTGACTGTCTCTTTTCATTTTGAGAAGAGAACACGGTGGGGTTATGTTTGATTCGTATGTAGTACAGGATCTTTAGCGATCACTACTAGTTGCGACCGTTTGCGTAGATGCTCTTCTTATTCTTGTACTCGTAAGTTAGCCACCATATTATGCTTAGCTGCTGATGCAACCTCACCACTTTACCTCTTCCTACCCATAAAGCTTTGCTAGTCTTGGTACCCATGGTTATGGGATTGCTGAGTCCTCATGGCTCACAGTTACTACAACACCAGATGCAGGTTCAGCCGAGAATGATGCAGGAGATGGATCAAAACTTCTGGGAGCTCGACGAAGAGAGTGGCCGTATGCTTGTGACATTTTCGACGATCAGTAGTGGTTTCTACTAGGGGCGATTCGGACCTGTGGCTTAATGTTTTTGGTATCTTTCTTTTGGATCTTCGCCCGTAGTCGGGTTGTGTGGTTTTGGATGATGTTTTGCTTATGTAATGTATTGTGTGAAGTGGCGAGTGTAAGCCAACTATCTCCTTTTGCAATTTCATCCCTATTTTTACATGAGTCGTGCAAAGATACCAAACTTGAGATCATTCCAGAATGGGCTTATACCTTTAAGTCGTGTCTCGACACGTAGGAGGTATAGTCCCATCCTGGGCATTACAAGTTGGTATCAGAGCCTTCTCCGACCTAGAAGCCCCCACTGATTGATCGAATCGTTGACGGTTGAGTCTAGGCACACACTGAAAATGTTTTGAGTCCTATATATATCGGAGAGTAGGATTTCTGTTCGCTTCTCATCTCTTTTCACTCTGGTGAGGACTCCTGACGATTACTTTTGTCTCTTCTACTCTCAAAATTTCACCAAATTTTTTTTAGGATCACGCGAGTATTGTTTGGATTGTTCCGATGTCTTTGTGACGAGAACATTGTTCTCGATGCCTCCTGTCATTAGGGGTTGTGGCAGTGTCCCGGGGAGTTGAGCTCCGAGGTGTTGCCGTCACAAATATATCGCATCAGTTCTGGAATACGTAAGACGGCCGACATCGAAAACTCTCCTAGGTGGTTAGTGGCAAGATAACCCCGACATCACCCAGTACTGGGGAGGTAGTTCGGGAGTATTGCCATAGCTTGTATAGTAGATGCGTTTCGAAGGTCCGAGGTAAACGGTTTCCGGAAACTACTGGTTATGTGTTGAAGGATGGATACAGCTGGATGTAGGATTAGAGTTGAATGCGTGATGCTTCCCCTGTATCCCCAACACCTGATTGCATAACTGGAAACTTTCGGAAATTAATAGGTGGGTTCATCCAGTAGTTCTAGGCATTCTTCCAACGAGTGCATGATATGGAGTTCGGGGTTCTACATTGAGTGAAGTGGTTTTGTGGGCGTTGTTCCGATCGGGAGTTGCATCTTAAAGGGTCCTTGGCTATGCTGATCCGGGGATTGCAAAACCCTTTTGTAACACGTTCCATGAGCTTTCAGCACGAGTATGTGGAATGAAGCTTCTATCTTGTATTTGTTCTAACTGCGCCTTGTTGCTTTTATTTACCTTTTGTTCTCCCAAGTGGCTTCTCGACAAGTTGATGTACCTGGGGAATTCATTCGTTCAATTCTCCGTTCGAATGATATTGTGAAGATGATGTTGCAACATATCTATCCTTTGTTTTGTTTTGATTCTGGTATTCGAGTTGCTTCGATGTCAAATGTTGATCCCATACCTTTCCTAATCGGTGTTCTCATATTTCTATGGGAGTGCTAATCCTTCTTGATCGTCAAGATTTTCATGTTAATCCTTTTCAACCGGTGTGCCTTCTCTTCAAGTTATTCCATACGGACGTCGTTGAGAAATCTAACGATTTGTCTGTATTCTTTCATCCCAAGTTGTCTTTGTTTTTCCCCACCCTCCCACCCTTCTCTTTATGGAGCGAGCAATTCTTAAATGAAATATCCATTTTATTCATGTGATATTTCTTCATTCATTTCCTTCAATATTCTTCTCCGGTGGAATAAATTCAAGCTTCGGTCATGATCATATCTCTTCCTTTTTGTTTAACATGTTTTTTCACATGTTGAAATTTCTTATCCGAAGTCTCTCCTGGTTAGTCAACTCTCCTATTCATATCCGGAGTGTTCAAGAGATCTCAAAAGATTCATGTTTCCATTCTTAATCCGTTCAAGCTAAATTGAGGATTATCATCTTACTCAAGCAATTTAATTCAACCGGTGCAATATCTTTTAAGCAATCTTTTTCAATGGTGATTTCTTTTGAGTGGGCCCTAACCCACAGGTCTTTTTCCAGGATCTTACCTGACTCTTCTAATTTTTCCGGAGTTATTCTTAGATTCTTTTCAAAGTGTGACGTAAGTATGAATCCCATCAGTCACATGCCTTCTCCAGGACCGCTTTCAAATTCTTTCCATCGTTGGTTCAACCTTGTTTTAATTCTTCATTCCGGAGTGCTCAACAATTCTTATGGCATTTCTCATCTTCATTCTCAACATTTGGAGACCGAAGAAACTCTTAAATCTTGGCCGTCCTCTTGAAGATTCGTGGTTCTAGCTTCATGACATCCTCATTATTGTTTCGATTATGAGGAATTATTTTCATACTCTTCCGAAGCATTTCATGAATTCTTTCCATTGTGATCCTCTGAAGGCCATCATTTCAGAAGATTTCTTCGTTCTCAGTTTTCAACTTCGTCCTTCAAATATTCTTCATTGATGTCTCTTCGTTCGTCACCATATTTTTACGGCGGTTCTTTCAAGATTACCCTTTCGTTGTTATCGTTTTAATTCATTTGTTCTTTTCATAATCCTACCGGTGGTTCGTTGAAGATTTATCCAAGGTTGTACTAGATCTCTCTTTAATTCTTTCCAACGAGAATAAGTAGTATGCCAAATCCTTTGGTTGTCATCAATTTAAATTGATGAAGGCGATGCATGACATAATTCTTATTCTTATTCCTTCAAGGTGATTTAATTCTTTTGTCTGGAGCTTGTTCATCATATCATATTCTCGGTTCTAAGTTGTTCGTCTTGTTTTCCGGAGCTCCAAGTTGTTTCAATTATACCATTCCAAAGCTCCATCTAATTCATCGCAGGCCTTGAATCTTATTCTTTTCATCTTTCACTTCTCATGCTTTCATTACCGGAGTTCTCACGGTGGTTCATCATGTTTTAATTCATCCTCGAAGTCTTCATCAAGATTCTTGTTGGAGGAGCTCAAATATTTCTTCTTCTTGCATTTTGAAGTGCAATTCTTTCTACCTTATCTTTTCAGATGGTGTTATGTCATTCTTGTCAATTCCTTCATGTTTTATGATTCACGAGTTATCAAGAATGAGATATTTAAAACCCATCATTTTCTTTGTTCAGGAGATCTTTCAAACCATTTAATTTATTTGTTGGAGTAATCTTGGGTTGTATTTCACCTAAAAGCTTTCCCTAAGGATTGTTGCTAATTATGGTGCTTATAAATGACCCAAGTTCTTCATTTATCATTCTGGTGAGATAAGTTTATCGTCTCCTTGTTGATCTCAATCCAATTAAATGTTTCCGTCAGTGGCTGGTTTCCACCTCTTAATTTTGAGATGTTTTCCATAAGCCCACATCAAGCTTATTCTTTTCGTTGTTGAATTCCAACAACTCTGTTCAACCCATCTTGGTAAAGATGCTCTTTCAATTCATTCATGGGAGAAGCTGTCATGTTCTTCTCCGTTCTTTTCTTTCCAACGATCTATATTCTATTCTTTCATTTCGGAGGCATTGTTATGTTGCTCTCTCCAAACCATCATCTCGTTTTTATCAAGATCATATTCTTCCCTTGCTTGTCTATTTAACAGGAGTGTCGTGACCTCCATTCTAATTCTCTCATCTTATCAAGTTTTTCCTATCTTTTCAACCGGAGTGCTATCTGAAATCTTTCTTACCCCTTGTGTCATTCTTTCAATTGTTTCAGAGGCAGTGTGTTGTTGATTTCTTCAAGTATCATTCCATCTCCTCAAGCTCATGTTAATTCCTTCCATTTTCAGACGGAGTGCTGTCCAAATTATGTCATTCTTATTCCTTGGCTATACCATTGTAGTTTCATATTCTTTTGGTTCGTAAGATCTTGCTTCATGTTTTTCAACCTACAAGGTTCTCGTATGCTCCTTGTTCCTCTTTTCTAACGGAGTGTTTTCATCTTCGTTCATCTCCATTGTTTTCTTGTTCAACTTGTTTAACCTCTCAAGGTTCTTTGGTTTCACTCGTTTGTCGAAGAAGCAACTTTGTTTTACCTCTTCTTTTTCGTTTCTACCCGGTGCCATCTCTAGGATCTCGGGTCGAGATCATCTGTTAGTGTGGGAGAGTTGTGACGCCCGAAGGCCGACATCCCAGAAGATCCCAGAGATTCCAGATGTTCCGGGTTCTTCCGTGTGTTTCTTTTGTGCTTGTGTTATTTATTTTACATTGCATCATGTCATCATGCCATCATGTCATTAACCCTTGCATCTCAACTTAAATAAATCGTGTGATCTTCGATCCATTTACATCGAGGGAAGGATGACTTCTCTTTATAACATATCCTCCTAATATATGGAGCTATATAATTATTCCATTGCTTCGGAATCACCAACACACACTTGCATATCTTCCCTATTTTGTTGGAGCCATTTTTGTTGGGTTGGTAATATTCCATAAAGCCTTACAAAAATGTTCCATCATTTATTTCTTCTTCATGGCCTCTTTTCTTATTAAATGTTGAACTCTCTCTATTTTATTTCTACTAAAGAAATAAATAAGAAGAGCAGCCGCAGCTTAGCCTTGCAGGCCAGAGGCCTGTGGCCTCCCTCCCAGCCGGCCCATCTGGCCAGGCCCAAACTTCCCCCCCAGCAGCCCACCGGCGGCCTAACCTAGCCCGACATCCCATCACTCCTCTCCCCTCACTCTCTCCCTCAGTCGCCGCCACCCCTCATTCGCTCTCCCTCGCAGCCAAACCCCTCGACCAACTCTCATCTCCTCCCGTCCCCTCGATCCTTTCCTCCCTCAGCGCTGCTCCTTCGACTGCATCCCTCCTCGCTCCTCATCGCCCCAGTGCAGCGCCCCTCCATCTCCCGAGCGCCATGGACGCGCCGTCCTCCAACCGCGCCTGGCTGCTCCGCCGCCAAGGCCGCCAGCGCAAGCAGCGCCCCGCGCCTCTGTCTCCAGCGCCGGACCGCGCCAGAGGAGCCCCTCGAGCAGTTCCCTGCGCGCCAAGGCCCAGCGCCTCGCCTTCCCCTCCGGCCTCCTCTGCGTCTCGCCTCCAGCAGCAGCCGGCCGGCCAGGAGCCGCCGCAGCGCTCAGCTCCAGCGCCCCTGCGTCCGTCGCCAAGGCCGCGGCCCCTGCCTCGTCCGTCCTCGCCGCCATCCCTCCTGCACCGCCGTCCGTGCCTCGTCGCCCCGCCCTCGTAGGCGCCACCCCGCGCGATCTCAACCAAGGGGAGGAGCCCCTCGGACAGCCTCGTTCCAGAGCCGCCGTCGCCGTCTACAACCATGCGACCTTCGGATGCGTTTGCGTTGCTTGGCCTTTGGGCCACCGTTGCGTTTTGATGCAAGTACTGCTACCCGTGCACAACTACAGTCGTCTCGGAATCGCCAGGTACCACTACGCTCGACGACCGCGAGTACCACTACATCAACGTGAACGACTACCCTCGCCGAAGACCCATGAACGAAACGTCAAGTTCCACTACCGTCGCCGGAAACACCAAGTACCCCTTCGTTTAACAAGAACGACAAGTTCGGAGACCTCAAGTACCACGACGAACGTTTTGAAGCGCCAAGTACCGCGACGCCCGGAGCACTCGAAACCGTCAAGTACATCTACGAACGGAACGACTACTTCCACTACGTCCCTCGGCGACTCGAACCCCTCCGAGAACGATCGTTCCGAAGGTATAACCCCGAGACGATGACCCGTGGATGTTGCTCGTGTGTTGTATGAGATGTGTTCCTTGTGTGCACCGTGCCCGTTTCGTCTTTTGTCATGCTCCTCGGTTGCCTCGTCGCCGACCCGTGGAAACCCAGAAGCCGGGATCACCCCACCTTTCATCTTGTTCGACTCGTTCACGCCACCTTTCTTTTGCACCGGACTCTCAACGGGTTACCGGAACCAAGATGATGCCGTGCATCATTTTCGGATCGTTGCCGTGGCACCCTTTCCTTCCACCACAGTGACATATACTCCTTATCTCTTCATGTTCACTTTTAATAAAAATTGCATAAACTTGATCATGTCATCCGCATCATGTGAACACCATTAAAATGTGTGAATTGTTGTTTGCTTTAAGAATTGCTAAACATGCATATGGGGATTTTCCCGGAATTGTTGTTGTTTTCCGGCCTCATTTAAAATGTCTAAATAGTGTAGTTTTATTATGTTTCACCTCTTGCTATGTTAACAAGCATTTAATCTTGTCTTGTAAATAAACGAGAGTCGATTAAATAATCAAAATGTGGTATTTCGTCAATATGCAACTCGTTGCATATTGAGCTCCACTTAACTTGTAGTTTTGTTTGTGCACATTGCCATGCCATGCATAATTAAACCGGACATGCATCATATTTGGATGTGCATCGTATGCCATGTTTATGCTTGTGTGTTTACCATGTTGTTTGCTTCTTTCCGGTTGCTTATCTTGTTAGCTTCGGTTTCGTTCCGGAGTTGTGAGGATTCGCTCGACTATGTTGCTCCGTCTACTTCAGGGACCCGTTCTTCTCCCTTGCGGAATCCCAGGCAAGATGATCATACCCTTGGATACCTTTACTACCATTGCCATGCTTAGTTGTCTCGATGCTATCGTTACATGTCGCGCTACCCATCTTTTATGTCAGCCTCTCCTTGTTGCCATGAAACCTCTAACCTTTGACACCTTCCTAGCAAAACCATTGTTTGGCTATGTTACCCGCTTGCTCAGCCCCTCCTATAGCGTTGTTAGTTGCAGGTGAAGATGAAGTTCGTTCCAGGTGGGAACTTGTTGTTGGAATATCACAATATCTATTATTATTATTATTATTATTATTATTATTATTATTATTATTATTATTATTATTATTATTATTATTATTATTAACACACCTATATACTGGGCATGGGTGGAAGGCTTGGCCTTTTGCTCGGTGTTTTGTTCCACTCATGCCACCTTAGGCGCCGATAAACCGGCATTATGTTCCTTGATTTTGCGTTCCTTACACGATGGGTGGATGGGGATCCCTCGACAGTTCGTCTTTGAATAAAACTCCTCCAGCAAGGCCCAACATTGGTTTTAATTTGCCTCATAATAACAACTTAATTAATTAATTAAATTTGCATAGGGGGTCGCGTCCCCGGGTTCTTATTTCTACATAGCAGGGGGGCCCAGTGCTGATGGTGTTGGTCCCAAACGGGGAGCCTGCGGGGCCACCACGGGGAAACTCGAGGTTTGGTTTTACTCGTAGCTTTGCCCATCCGGTCGTGGCCTGAGACGAGATACGCGCGGCTACTATCAGGGTGTCGACACACCAGGAGGTCTTGCTGCACTTGTTTTACCATTGTCGAAATGTCTTGTGCACCGGGATGCCGAGCCTGATCGGATTTTCCCTAAGATAAGGGGTGATGATATTATATTTATCACTTCAGCTAATCATGAGAGCTTGTGATGGGCTAAGTTGGGACACCCTTGCAGGGTTATAATCTTTCGAAAGTCGTGCCCGCGGTTATGTGGCAGATTGGAATTTGTTAATGTCCGGTTGTAGAAAACTTGACAGAGGATCCGAAGTAAAACACACAACTGTGTGAGTAACCGTGACTGTCTCTTTTCATTTTGAGAAGAGAACACGGTGGGGTTATGTTTGATTCGTATGTAGTACAGGATCTTTAGCGATCACTACTAGTTGCGACCGTTTGCGTAGATGCTCTTCTTCTTTTTGTACTCGTAAGTTAGCCATCATATTATGCTTAGCCGCTGCTGAAACCTCACCACTTTACCTCTTCCTACCCATAAAGCTTTGCTAGTCTTGGTACCCATGGTTATGGGATTGCTGAGTCCTCGTGGCTCACAGTTACTACAACACCAGATGCAGGTTCAGCCGAGAATGATGCAGGAGATGGATCAGAACTTCTGGGAGCTCGACGAAGAGAGTGGTCGTATGCTTGAGACGTTTTCGACGATCAGTAGTGGTTTCTACTAGGGGCGATTCGGACCTGTGGCTTAATGTTTTTGGTATCTTTCTTTTGGATCTTCGCCCGTAGTCGGGTTGTGTGGTTTTGGATGATGTTTTGCTTATGTAATGTATTGTGTGAAGTGGCGAGTGTAAGCCAACTATCTCCTTTTGCAATTTCATCCCTATTTTTACATGAGTCGTGCAAAGATACCAAACTTGAGATCATTCCAGAATGGGCTTATACCTTTAAGTCATGCCTCGACACGTAGGAGGTATAGTCCCATCCTGGGCATTACAAATATTCACCCCCAATATGCGATCGTAAGAACTTTATTTTTCTGTCACGTTGATTTTTCAACCTCATTCTGAAATTCCTTGAACTTTTCAAAGGTCTCAGACTTGTGTTTCATTAAGTAGACATACCCATATCTACTCAAGTCATCTGTGAGGGTGAGAACATAACGATAGCCTCCACGAGCTTCAACACTCATTGGACCGCACACATCGGTATGTATGATTTCCAATAAGTTGGTCGCTCGCTCCATTGTTCCGGAGAACGGAGTCTTGGTCATCTTGCCCAAGAGGCATGGTTCGCACGTGTCAAATGATTCATAATCAAGAGACTCTAGAATTCCATCTGCTTGGAGCTTCTTCATACGTTTGACACCAATATGACCAAGGCGGCAATGCCACAAGTATGTGGGACTATCATTGTCAACTTTACATCTTTGGGCATGCACACTATGAATATGTGTATCATCACGTTCGAGATTCATCAAAAATAAACCATTGACCAGCGGGGCATGACCATAAAACATATCTCTCAAATAAATAGAACAACCATTATTCTCGGATTTAAATGAGTAGCCATCTCGCATCAAACGAGATCCAGATACAATGTTCATGCTCAAAGCTGGTACTAAATAACAATTATTAAGGTTTAAAACTAATCCCGAGGGTAGATGTAGAGGTAGTGTGCCGACGGCGATCACATCAACCTTGGAACCATTCCCGACGCGCATCATCACCTCGTCCTTCGCCAGTCTCCGCTTATTTCGCAGCTCCTGCTTTGAGTTACAAATGTGAGCAACTGCACCGGTATCAAATACCCAGGAGCTACTACTAGTGCTGGTAAGATACACATCAATAACATGTATATCACATATACCTTTGACGTTGCCGGCCTTCTTGTCTGCTAAGTATTTGGGGCAGTTCCGCTTCCAGTGACCCGTTCCCTTGCAATAAAAGCACTCAGTATCAGGCTTGGGTCCATTCTTTTGCTTCATCCCGGCAACTGGCTTACCGGGCGCGGCAACTCCTTTGCCGTCCTTCTTGAAGTTCTTCTTACCCTTGCCCTTCTTGAACTTAGTGGTTTTATTCACCATCAACACTTGATGCTCTTTCTTGATCTCCTCCTTCGCTGATTTCAGCATTGAATACACCTCGGGAATGGACTTCTCCATCCCTTGCATATTGAAGTTTAACACGAAGCTCTTGTAGCTAGGTGGGAGCGACTGAAGGATTCTGTCAACGACCGCTTCGTCTGGGAGATTCATTCCCAACTGAGACAAGCGGTTGTGCAACCTAGACAACTTGAGTATGTGCTCGCTGACAGAACTATTTTCCTCCATCTTACAGCTATAGAATGCGTTGGAGACATCATATCTCTCAACTCGGGCATGATCCTGGAAAACCATTTTCAGCTCTTGGAACATCTCATATGCTCCGTGGTGCTCGAAACACTTTTGGAGCCCCGATTCTAAGCTGTAGAGCATGCCGCACTGAACCAGGGAGTAATCATCACAACGCGACTGCCAAGCGTTCATAACATCTTGGTTTACCGGGGCGGGAGCGTCACCTAGCGGTGCTTCTAGGACATAAGTTTTCTTGGCAGCTATGAGGATGATCCTCATGTTACGGACCCAATCCTTATAGTTGCTACCATCGTCTTCAGCTTGGTTTTCTCTAGGAACGCGTTGAAGTTGAGGGTAACATGAGCGTGGGCCGTTTGATCTACAAGACATATTGTAAAGAATTTAGACTAAGTTCATGACAATTAAGTTCATCTAATCAAATTTAATGAACTCCCACTCAGATTGACATCTCTCTAGTCATCTAAGTGATACATGATCCGAATCGACTAGCCCATGTTCGATCATCACGTGAGACGGACTAGTCATCAACGGTGAACATCTTCATGTTGATCATATCTTCTATACGACTCATGTTCGACCTTTCGGTCTTCCGTGTTCCGAGGCCATGCCTGTACATGCTAGGCTCGTCAAGTAAACCCTAAGTGTATCGCGTGTGTAAATCTGGCTTACACCCGTTGTATGCGAACGTTAGAGCCTATCACACCTGATCATCACGTGGTGCTTCAGAACAACGATCCTTAGCAACGGTGCACAGTTAGGGGAAACACAATTCTTAAAAAAATAGTGAGATATCATCTTATTTACTACCGTCGTTCTAAGTAAACAAGATGCATAAACATGACAAACATCACATGTAATCAAATAAAGTGACATGATATGGCCAATATCATTTTGCTCCTTTGATCTCCATCTTCAGGGCACCATGATCATCTTTGTCACCGGCATGACACCATGATCTCCATCATCATGATCTCCATCATCGTGTCTTCATGAAGTCGTCTCGCCAAAAATTACTTCTACCACTATGGCTAACGTTTAGCAATAAAGTAAAGTAATTACATGGCGTTATTCAGTGACACGCACGTCATACAATAAATAAGACAACTCCTATGGCTCCTGACGGTTGTCATTTTCATCGACATGCAAGTCCTGATTCCCTATTACAAGAACATGATCAATCTCATACATCACATATATCATTCATCACATCTTCTTGGCCATATCACATCACAAGGCACATGTTGCAAGAACAAGTTAGACGTCCTCTAATTGTTGTTGCAAGTTTTTACGTGGCTTCTATAGGTTTCTAGCAAGAACGTTTCTTACCTACGCCAAAACCACAACGTGATATGTCAATTTCTATTTACCCTTCATAAGGACCCTTTTCATCGAATCCGATCCGACTAAAGTAGGAGAGACAGACACCCGCCAGCCACCTTATGCAACTAGTGCATGTCAGTTGGTGGAACCAGTCTCACGTAAGCGTACGTGTAAGGTCGGTCCGGGCTGCTTCATCCCACGATGCCGCCGAATCAGGATTGGACTAGTAACGGCAAGAGAATTGAACAAAATCAACGCCCACAACTTGTTTGTGTTCTACTCGTGCAAGATGCTACGCAAAGACCTAGCTCAGATGCCACTGTTGGGAACTAGACCTGGCCATGGGCAGCCCGGCCCGGTCGCCCCGACCCGGCCCGGTCCGAAAAAGCCCGACCCGGCCCGGCCCGACCTTGTCCACGGGCCGGGCTCGGGCCTAGTTTTTAAGCCCGATGGCCGGGCCGGGCCGGGCCCGGGCCCATCATTTTTGCAGTTTAGCGAAGAGGCCCGGCCCGAGGCCCGAGGCCCGTCGGGCTTTTAGCATGATGGGCTGGGCTCGGGCCCGATTTTTAGGCCCGACGGCCGGGCCGGGCCGGGATCGGGCCTGGGTTTTTTCCACCGGGCTTTGATAGGCCCGGCCCGAAGCCCGGCCCGGCCCGAGGTTTGGCCAGGTCTATTGGGAACGTAGCAGAATTCAAAAAAATTCCAACGCTTCACCAAGATCAATCTAAGGAGTCATCAAGCAATGAGCATAACAGAGTGCATCTACATACCCTTTGTAGATCGCGAGCGGAAGCGTTCGAAGGAACGTGGATGATGGAGTCGTACTCGTCGTGATCCTCATCATCGATGATCCCAGCGCTGAACGGACGACACCTCCGCGTTCAACACTCGTACGGTACAGCGACGTCTCCTCCTTCTTGATCCAGCAAGGGAGAAGAGAGGTTGATGGAGATCCAGCAGCACGACGGGGTGGTGGTGGATGCAACGGCAAAAGCTGCAGGGCTTCGCCGAGACCCTGCGGGAGGAGTAGGAGATGTAACGGGGGGGAGAGGCGCAAGGGGCTGAGGTGCGGCTGCCCTCTCTCTCTCCCCCACTATATATAGGGGGGCAGGGGGCACCGGCCCTAGGAGATCCAATTTCCTAGGGGGGCGATGGCCAAGGGGGTGGCTTGCCCCCCAAGCCTAGGGGGGCGCCTCCACCCCTAGGGTTTCAACCCTAGGCGCATGGGGGGAGCCCCATGGGGGGTGCGCCAGCCCACTAAGGGCTGGTCCCCCTCCCCCTACGGCCCACGGGGCCCTCCGGGATGGGTCGCCCCACCCGGTGGACCCCAGGACCCTTCCGGTGGTCCCGGTACACTACCGGTGACCCCCGGAACTCTCCCGATGGCCAAAACTGGACTTCCTATATATCATTCTTTACCTCCGGACCATTCCGGAAATCCTTGTGACCTCCGGAATCTCATCCGGGACTCCAAACAACATTCGGGTTACCGTGTGCATATATCTCTACAACCCTAGCGTCACCGAACCTTAAGTGTGTAGACCCTACGGGTTTGGGAGACACGTAGACATGGCCGAGACGACTCTCTGGTCAATAACCAACAGCGGGATCTAGATACCCATGTTGGTTCCTACATGTTCCTCGATGATCTCATCGGATGAACTACGATGTCAAGGATTCACTTAATCCCGTATGTAATTCCCTTTGTCTTTCGGTACGGTACTTGCCCGAGATTCGATCGTCGGTATACCGATACCTTGTTCAATCTCGTCATGGCAAGTCTCTTTACTCGTTCCGTAATCCATCATCATGTGACTAACTCCTTAGTCACATTGAGCTCATTATGATGATGTCTTACCGAGTGGGCCCAGAGATACCTCTCCGTCATACGGAGTGCCAAATCCCAGTCTCGGTTCGTGCCAACCCAACAGACACTTTCGGAGATACCCGTTGTGTACCTTTATAGCCATCCAGTTACGCTGTGACGTTTGGCACACCCAAAGTATTCCTACGGTATTCGGGAGTTGCACAACCTCATGGTCTAAGGAACAGATACTTGACACTGTAAAAGCTTAAGCATTACGAACTACATGATCTTGTGCTAGGCTTAGGATTGGGTCTTGTCCATCACATCATTCTCCTAATGATGTGATCCCGTTATCAATGACATCCAATGTCCATGGTCAGGAAATCGTGACCATCTGTTGATCAACGAGCTAGTAACTAGAGGCTTACCAGGGACACGTTGTGGTCTATGTATTCACACATGTATCGCTGTTTCCGTACAATACAATTCAAGCATGAATAACAGACAATTATCATGAACAAGGAAATATAATAATAATCCTTTTATTATTGCCTCTAGGGCATATTTCCAACAGCCCTATCATATGGCCATGTCCTCTGTCATCCGTCAAAGACCGGACTTCCACTACTTGTCATCAAATGAAGTTTTGGATGAGTTCGTTGCCATGAGGATCTTGGACAAGACCGCCGACAATGCGGTTTTAAGAGCTCAACGATCAAAGAAGCCTAACCTTGCCTTGAAGGCCAAGGCGTGTGTGGAAGAAGAGGAGGAGGAGGAGGATGATGAGATTTGCCCCGAGGACACCAAGTATGCCTATCATGAGCACATGGCTCTTGCTTCACGGCAATTTTGGGGCAACAAGAAGAACACAAGACCCAACTTCAACAAGAACAACTCAAGTGGCAACAAGGGCAAGCAACGAGTGAGGACTTGCTTCAATTGTGGGAATGTAAGCCACTTTGTTGTAGATTTCCCATATGAGACAAGAGAAGACTTTGGAGGCAAGCTTATCCGGAAGGACAAGGCCAAGTCTTATCCCAACAAGAACAACTTCAGCAAGAAGACCCCTCCTAAAGGGTTGGTGGCCCAAGAAGAATATGTTGAGGATGATGATAATGATGAAGATGATGAGGTGGTCACCACGGCCACAATTGCTATTGCTACTACTCCGCGCTCATCTCTCTTCGACTCACCAAATGAGAACATCACCATCAAGTGTCTCATGGCCAAGGCCACCAACAAGGTAACCCCAAACATCAATACTACCATCCCTTCTAATCCTTCATTGACAGATTGTATTGATGAGAGTGAGGGAACTAAGGAGGGAGAGAATGAATTTTAGTTGTTCATGAGCAAACTTAAGGGCAATCCCAAGAAGCACTTTGTTGCTCTCTTGGAACAACTCGGTGAGGCCAAAGACATTATCGAGGCTCACGAGGAGACCATTGCTAAAATGGAAGGGCATGGTCGAGACTATGCCGATGAGATATCGGATCTCTCTAATGCCCTAGAGGAAGAGCCTGGTCTTCGTTTGGCTCTTGAGGAGTCACACAACGATGATCATGCTAAATTAAAGAAGGATCTCGATCATGCTTTAGTTGTCTCTCGTATGCTTAATTCGGAGAAGGCAAAACTTGGGGTTGAGCATGCTAGACTCAAGGAGGAGTTTGTTATACTCGACAAGGCCCATAAGGCCTTGAAAGGTATGCATGCTTCTCTCAAGGAGTCTCATGATCAACTCCAAGTTTCGCTAACCAAGGAAAAGGCTATCTTTCCTCGCATGGTGTTGATTGATAATGCAAATGCTACTAACCCATGTTGCGAGCATGTGCATCTTGTTGAAGAAAATGCCAAGTTGAAGAAGCAACTTGAGAAAGACCTTGTGACATGCATACAAGGTGAGAAGAACCTCAACAATCTTTTGAGCAATCAAAAGGAGGTTGTGGCAAAGGAAGGAATTGGGTTTGTTCCTAATCCCAAGAAGAAGAAGAATGACAAGACCAAGCTACCTCCCCCTCTCCGACAAACCTTTGTGAAAGAGGGAGAGGGCGCCTCTAAGAAGAAGAACAATGTGAAGGGTGGTGGTGTCAAGAAAAACCCCACCATACCATCAAACATGGCCGGCGACTTTAATCCTTCATATGTTTTATGTCGTGCGAGTGATGGTCATGTATTCGCTAAATTTGTTGGTTCTTCTTATGAGTACATTGAATGGTCTAATTGGGTTCCTAAGACCCTTGTTACTAACCTCAAAGGACCCATTACCAAATGGGTACCTAAATCCAAGCATTGATCTCTTGTAGGAGTTTGCTTCCGGTGGGGGATCATGGTTGCTCGATAGTGGAGCCACAAATCATATGACTAGAAGCAAAGACTTGGTGGTGGGCGTGCATCTAGGTTCATCTATGGCCACCAACGTCGAATGGGGTGATGCTTCATCTTCTAAGGTATTGGGGCTTGGCAAGGTTGTTGTCTTTCATGATCTCACGATCAAGAAAGTCATGCTTGTTGAGTCCCTTGCATATAACTTACTTTCTGTTCGCCAACTTGCACTCATGGGTTTTGCTACATTCTTTGATATTGATACCATGGCCCTCTTGTGGAGCAAGACTCTTAAAGTAGCCTATGTTGGACATGTCGAGAATGGTCTTTATGTGGTTAACTTCTCGAAGCAACCCACTAAGACCGCGACATGCCTAATGGCTAAAGTTGATGTGGGATGGCTTTGGCATCGCCGGTTAGCCCATGTCAATATGAGATCTTTGCAAAGTCTTCTCAAGGGGGACCATGTCCGTGGACTAACAAATGTTAGCTTTGCCAAAGATCGTGCTTGCAGGGCTTGCATTGAAGGAAAGTTACATGAGACGGCTCACCCTCCCACGACTATCATCTATTCAAAAAGACCCCTAGAGCTCCTTCACATGGATCTCTTTGGGCCTCCATCTTTTGATAGTCTTGGGGGTAGAAAGTATTGCTTGGTGATTGTGGATGATTATTCAAGATACACCTGGGTATACTTCTTCAAGAAGAAGAGTGAGACCCAACAAACCGTCATCAACTTTGCAAATGAAGCTCAACGACAACATGAAGCAAAGATTTTGATGATCCGAAGTGACAACGGCACCGAGTTCAAGAACTACACCTTGGATGAGTTTCTTAGTGATGAGGGGATCAAACATCAATATGCAGCACCCTATACCCCTCAACAAAATGGTGTAGCGGAGAGAAAGAACCTTACATTGATGGATGCGGCAAGGACCATGATGGCGGAATTCAAATATCCATACAACTTTTGGGCCGAAGCCATCAACACCGCGTGTCATGCATCCAATCGGCTCTACATCCGCAAAGGCTTGAACAAAACTCCATATGAGATACTTACCGGTAACAAGCCCAATCTCAAGTACTTCCGGGTGTTTGGGTGTAAGTGTTTCATCCTCAAGAAAGGTGTTCGTTTGTCTAAATTTGAATCTAGAGCTCATGAGGGCATATTTGTTGGTTATGCTACAAACTCTCATGCTTACCGTGTCCTCAACAAGTCCAATGGACACATTGAGGAGACGTGTAACGTAGAGTTTGATGAAAATAACGGCTCCCAAGTGGAGCAAAGTGGTACTTGTGATGTAGGTGATGAAATTCCTCCTCAAGCCATAAGAAGAATGGGTGTTGGATATATCCTACCCATTGAGGAACCCCTTGTGGCCGAAGGAGAAGAACAATATTCCAGTCAAGTGGAACCATCACCAACCCAAGACCCACACGCTTCCAAAGAACAAAGTGAAGGCCCTCAACCAGACGAACAAGGCCAAGTGCAAGATCAATCACAAGATGGTGGGGAGCCACCAAATGATGCACAAGGCCAAGTTCTATCCTCTGAGCAAGATCAAGATCAAGAGGAAGCTCAAGATCAAGATCTAGCTCCTGACGTCGCTCAAGATGATCAACTCAGTGCTCCTCAATTATCTCTTGAGGAGCAATTGGAGCGTCGTGCGGCAAAAGTTGCCTCCAGGCTTGCTTCCAGAGAACATCACATGGAGAATATTCTTGGAAGCATCAAAAGGGGGGTAAGCACTCGTAGACAATTAGCGAACTATTGTGCTCATCAAGCTTTTGTCTCCTGTGTTGAACCTGAGAAGGTCTATGAGGCGCTTGAAGACCCTGATTGGCTTAATGCCATGCATGAAGAACTCCATAACTTCGAGCGCAACAAAGTGTGGCGTCTGGTGCCAAGGCCAAAGGAGAACCATAATGTCATTGGAACCAAGTGGATATTTAAGAACAAGCAAGATGCTCATGGCATTGTCATCCGCAACAAGGCGTGTCTGGTGGCTCAAGGCTACTCCCAGGTCGAGGGTATCGACTACGGTGAAACCTTTGCCCCCGTTGCTCGCCTTGAATCTATTTGTTTGTTGCTCGCCTATGCTTCTCATCATAATTTTAAGTTGCAACAAATGGATGTGAAAAGTGCATTTCTTAATGGTACTATTAATGAGTTGGTGTATGTTAAACAACCCCCGGGGTTTGAGGATCCCAAGTTCCCCAATCACGTGTACCAACTCGATAAGGCACTCTATGGCCTTAAACAAGCCCCACGTGCGTGGTATGAGCATCTTACCGAGTTGTTACAAGATCGTGGGTTTGAAATTGGGAAAATCGACCCCACTCTTTTTACTAAGAAGGTCAAAGGGGAGTTGTTTGTCTGCCAACTATATGTTGATGATATTATCTTTGGTTCTCCTAACAAAGCTTTCAATGATGAGTTCGCCGCACTCATGACCACACATTTTGAGATGTCTATGATGGGAGAGTTGAAGTACTTCCTTGGGTTTGAGATCAAGCAAAGAAGAGAAGGAATCTTCATCAAACAATCCAAGTATACTCAAGACATGCTCAAGAGGTTCAATCTAAGTGATGTCAAGCCGGCTACTACTCCAATGCCAACCAAGTGCCAACTTGACATTGATCCCAATGGTAAAGCGGTAGATCAAAAGGTATATCACTCTATGATCAGATCCTTGCTTTACCTTTGTGCATATAGACCGGATATTATGTTGAGTGTGGGAATCTGTGCATGGTTTCAAGCCTCACCTAAGGAAAGTCACTTTGTGGCAGTCAAGTGAATCTTTCGATATTTGGCTCATACCCCAAACTTTGGCTTATGGTACCCAAGAGGAGCAAACTTCAACCTTGTAGGTTTCTCTGATCCGGACTGGGCGGGAGACAAAGTGGATAGGAAGTCCACTTCCGGAGGGTGCCAATTTCTTGGTTGCTCTCTGGTAAGTTGGTCGTCCAAAAAGCACAGTTGTGTGTCTCTCTCGTCCACCGAAGTAGAGTATGTGGCAGCTGGCAGTTGTTGTGCTCAACTCCTATGGATTAAGCAAACTTTAAAGGATTACGGTGTCACTTGTGACAAAGTGCCTCTTTGGTGTGACAATGAAAGTGCCATCAAGATTTCTCTCAACCCGATGCAACACTTCAAGACGAAGCATATAGAGATTCGGTATCACCTCATCCGGGATCATATACGACAAGGAGAGATCGAGCTTCACTATGTCAACACTCATGATAACCTTGCAGATATCTTCACAAAGCCTTTGGATGAAGCAAGATTTCGCGAGTTAAGGCATGAGCTAAATATCATTGATTTGAGCAATGTGGCTTGAGCACGAGCACACCCCACCATACTCTTCATATTGTCTAATCTAGATGTAGGCATGGACATAGGGGGAGTGTTGTTCTCTCAATGAACTCTCTCTTCCCCCATTATGCATAAATTGATCAAGTCTTTCACATTAACCATCTTTGATGGTACTTGTGCTTCAAGGACGAGTTTTGGTCATGGGCCCAAGGTTAAATCTTCGCGTCGCCATACCTCTTGACTCAAACATAGGTGGCTTCGGCCACCGCCCTCTCTTGAAGAGGGGTTTCTTGTCTCTTGCTGGTGTGTGTTGCTTGAGTCTTGGTTTTTCTTGCATTTGTGTCCTCGTTTTTTAGCTTAGCCATGTTGTATAGTTGCCGCGGTATGCTGGGCGGTACTACCGCTCCCCAGCGCGGTACTACCGCTGCGGGGCGGTACCAGGGGGTTATATCGGGGCAGGGGGAGGTTTCTCTCCCCCATACCCATTCGCTCACCCCTTCGTTCCTCGTCCTCTCTCCAGCAGTTCCTCGTCGCGGGAGGGCTCCGGCGGATCTCCTCCTCCGGGGCGTTCCTCTCCATTTCCTTCGGTGGAGTCGATCCCCACCTAGTTCTCTTGCCATGGATGCCGGTATTGCCCCCGTTCCTTTTGTCCTCTTGTCTCGTTTTCAGATCTTGTGTTTTAGGGGCAATAGTGGTTGCATCTCTAGATTTTTGGCTAAATCTAGGCTTGAGTAGGATGGAGAAAGCAACTAGACTGTCTAGATTAGAGTATGGTAGGAGTATTTTTGAATTTGACAGGCCGGTAGTGCCTGATCTGACCACGGTAGTAGGGACCTGCTGTTCCCCCGCTTCGAGCGGTACTACCGCTCTCCTTGAGCGGTACTACCGCTTGGACGGTACTACCGCTTACAGGCACGGTACTACCGCTGCCTACCAAGTTCAACCATGTTTTTTTTCATTCTCTGATCTCCTTTTGTTGTGCTTGTTGGTTTATGCTTGTTCTTTCTGGTTGGTTCGTGTGTTTCTGTGTTTGGTTCCAGGTGATGAACATCCTGAGCATCAAGCTCGCCGTATCAACCCCAATCGTGCCACCTCGAAGCGCTACCGCACATCTGAATCTACAGGAGGTTCATCGAGTGCTCCACCTCCACCTCAACTCAAGAAGAAGTCCATGTCGAAGCCAAAGGGAAAAACTGTGACCCAAATGACTGGCAAGGAATTCTGGGCAAAGCGTCGCCGCAATCCCTATGAAGTAGATCAAGAACCCAATTTGGTCAATCGTCCGTTCTGGAACCGCTTTCAGTTTGCCATCTACTTTGATGTGATCAAGGCGAAGAAGAATCTCTTTGTCAGTGTTCGCTCCATCTACAAGGAGTGCCTGGAGAAGGATCCTGAATATTTTAGCGATGCTCTTCAGATGTTCTCTCAGCTTAACATTCTCTAGATCATTCAGTTCAACAAGGATTTTGATGCAGATCTTGTGGCTCAATTCTATGCCACTGTCCATCTCGGGACTGATGAGGACATGACTCTGACATGGATGACCAATGGCAAATTGCTTTCTGTCAAGTGGAAGGCTTTCATGGAGTTACTTGGGGTGGAAGACCATGGGCTTGAGACTCCTGTTGGCTTTCGTCCTCATCGCAACACTACCTCCACCTACAAGCAAGCTCTCTGGCCCTACTGCACTGCAAAGGTCCACCCTGAAACTAAGAAGGAAACTTATGAGTTGTCTGCCTATCTGGATATCCTTCACTGCATCTTTCGTGAGACCCTCTTCCCTCGAGTTGGGAATCAGGATATGGTTCACTCCTATCTTGTGGACATGCTTCTATTTTGCCAGCATGAGCTAGAGAAGAACACTAGTGAGTCCCTGGATATCTCTCATGTGATGTGGTCTGAACTCTTATCTGCCATCTCTGAGCGCAAGTGCCTGATCTATGGACCATTCATCATGTTGCTAATTGAGAAGGCTTGGGATCACACCTATCCCAACGTTTTGCTTGAAACTGGAGAGTTGGTGTCTCATGAGATCAAGCGTCTGAGGAGGAAGGACAACTAGGGCACTCAGGCACCCAAATCCGGGGGTTCATCCTCTGCTGCTGCTATGAAGACTGAGGAGGCTGAGGCTGAGGCTGATGATGACGATGACTATGAGCCATCTGGTGCAGAGCCCTCGTGGCCAAAGAAGCTCACGCTGAAGATGAAGAAGATGTTTTGCATGGAGTCTCATGGTCAGTACATGACTCATGTGGCAGAGAAGAAGGCTAGGGGACGTCACAAGGAGCTCATGCGTCAGTTGGGTGCGACTGTGGCCAGTGGTTCTGAGGAACAGATCACCGAGGAGGAAGAGTGGACTCAGCAGCACTGTCAGTGGACAGATTCCGACGCCAAGCAGTTTCCGGTCGACGACGACGGTGCAGATGACCTCGCTGGGATTTGATGTTCGAGACCTTAACCTGCTCTCACCTGGAGCCGTAGCTTAGCTCTTTGCCCTTTTGGTTTCTTGATGCCAAAGGCGGAGAGAGTTTAGGGATTTGTGTCGTTGCCTTTGTGTTCCTGTCGTTGTGCTTTCTCGTTGTTTGCTTTGTTTGGTTTTCGTGAGACCTAAGTTCCCGACATATGGTGTGAGACATATGCTACATATGCTACCTTCCTTTATCTTATCTATATGAGCGTGCATGCTTATCCTGTTATATACTATGTTCTCATATATCATGCTTAGGTTGTTGGTCTCTAAAATATAGGGGGAGTGTTGATCCTAGTATGTGTGTCGTGCAGTCCAAAGCACTTATCTAGATAGCACACATCTAGGGGGAGCCCGTCTATATTTTAGGGGTGTGGGTTTTGCGCTTACTCTATGTCATTATTCTTTTGTGCAAATCCCGTATTGTCATCAATCCACCAAAAAGGGGGAGATTGTAAGGGCATATTTAGCCCGATGGTGTTTTGGTGATTGATGACAATGCTTTTGCGGACTAATCATGTGCTATAAGCTCTTTCAGATATATCTCACCTAGGCACAAGACGATTATGTGCCCCTCGGAATCTATGGAAGACGGTGTTTCCTTTTGCTTCTTTTTCGGTGGATCTGAGTAATAGGAAAGCCGTACTATTAAGAGGGGATCCGCTTTGGTAAGGTTTGGGTGGAATCAACACGTACACTTCCTTATCGCACCCACCATACCTTCCCGTCTCAATGGATCTATTCTTTCCCCCCTTCTTTGTTTTTTCCTGGTCCCAGCGGTAGTACCGCGGGCCTCAGCGGTAGTATCGCCAAAGTGCTTCAAGCGGTAGTACCGCTCCACCGAGCGGTAGTACCGCTTGTAGCACTCTGCGGCAGTACTGTTGCAGCTCCGTTTTACTACCGCCTCGACTCGAGAGCGCATTTTCTCGTGTCGAGTTTTGCGGCACTAGAAGCGGTAGTAGTGGCGGTAGTACCGCTCCCCAGCGGTAGTACCGCCCTACAACCACGGTAGTACCGCTCTGGGTCCCAGCCCCCTTGCACGGTAGTACCGCTAAGGGTAAACGGTAGTACCGCTTGATAAGCGGTAGTACCGCTCGCTCAAGCGGTAGTACCGCTCTCTGCGGGGCTGAGTGAGGGGGTAACGGTTGGATTGTTCCCCCCACTATATAAAGGCATCTTCTTCCTCATTATTGAGCTACCTCTTCCCCCAAATACTCCATTGTTGCTCCAAGCTCCATTTTCGCCCGATCTCTCTCCCTAGCCTATCAAACTTGTTGATTTCCTCGGGATTGCTTGAGAAGGCATCGATCTACACTTCCACCAAGAGATATTTGATTCCCCCCACTAATCCCTAGCGTATCTTGTTACTCTTGGGTGTTTGAGCACCCTTGATGGTTGAGGTCACCTCGAAGCCATATTCCATTGTGGTGAAGCTTCGTGGTGTCGTTGGGAGCCTCCAATTCCGTTGTGGAGATAGCCCCAACCTTGTTTGTAAAGGTTCGGTTGCCGCCTTCAAGGGCACCACTAGTGGAATCACGGCACCTTGCACTGTGTGAGGGCGTGAGGAGAATACGGTGGTCCTAGTGGCTTCTTGGGGAGCATTGTGCCTCCACACCGCTCCAACGGAGACGTACTTCCCCTCAAAGGGAAGGAACTTCGCCAACACATCCTCGTCTTCACCGGTTCCACTTGTGGTTATTTCTTCCCTTTACTTGTGCAAGCGTTACTTGTTTATCTTATATAGCTTGCTTGTGAGGTTGTTATTTTTACTTCCTATAAGTTGTCATCATAGTAGCATATCTAGTCAACTTACTTTGACGCTTAATTTAAAGTGGTCAAGAAAATATAAAAATAGTTAGTTGCCTATTCACCCCCCCCCCTCTAGTCAACCATATCGATCCTTTCACCCTCCCATCTTCGTTTGATCTTATCCTTTTTCTTCTCCGAGAGGCGACAAACGAGTTCGCCAACATTGTATGTTTTGGCCCGCACTTCTCTGCTTTGGTATCGCCTGGCCTGTTGTTGACATAATGCGGAACGGACCTGCGCGATACCGCGCTCCTCTTCGAGGCCGTCTAGGTCGGCCTATGATAACCCACAAGTATAGGGGATCACAACAGTTTTCAAGGGTAGAGTATTCAACCCAAATTTATTGATTCGACACAAGGGGAGCCAAAGAATATTCTCAAGTATTAGCAGTTGAGTTGTCAATTCAACCACACCTGGAAGACTTAATATCTGCATCAAAGTATTTAGTAGCAAAGTAGTATGGAAGTAACGGTAACGGGGGCAAAAGTAACAGTAGTAGTTTTTGTAGCAATCGTAACAATGGCAACGGAAAAGTAAATAAGCAAAGATCAATGATGGATAATTATCTCGGATGCGATTCCTCATGCAACAGTTATAACATAGGGTGACACAGAACTAACTCCAGTTCATCAATGTAATGTAGGCATGTATTCCGTAAAGAGTCATACGTGTTTATGGAAAACAACTTGCATGACATCTTTTGTCCTACCCTCCCGTGGCAGTGGGGTCCTATTGGAAACTAAGGGATATTAAGGCCTCCTTTTAATAGAGTACCGGACCAAAGCATTAACACTTAGTGAATACATGAACTCCTCAAACTACGGTCATCACCGAGAGTGGTCCCGATTATTGTCACTTCGGGATTGCCGGATCATAACACATAGTAGGTGACTATTGACTTGCAAGATAGGATCAAGAACTCACATATATTCATGAAAACATAATAGGTTCAGATCTGAAATCATGGCACTCGGGCCCTAGTGACAAGCATTAAGCTTAGCAAAGTCATAGCAACATCAATCTCAGAACATAATGGATACTAGGGATCAAACCCTAACAAAACTAACTTGATTACATGGTAAATCTCATCCAACCAATCACCGTCTAGCAAGACTATGATGGAATTACTCATGCACGGAGGTGAGCATCATGAAATTGGTGATGGAGGATGGTTGATGATGACGACGGCGACGGATTCCCCTCCCCGGAGCCCCGAACGAACTCCATATCAGCCCTCCCGAAGAAGATTAGGGTTAGGCGGCGTCTCCGTATCATAAAACGCGATGAATCCTTCTCTCTTATTTTTTTTCTCCCCGAACTTGAATATATGGAGTTGGAGTTGAGGTCGGTGGAGCTCCAGGGGGGCCACGAGGCAGGGGACGCGCCCAGGGGGTGCCCCCCCCCCACCCTCGTGGCCAGGGTGTGGGCCCCCTTCGATTGGTTCTTTCGCTAGTATTTTCTATTAATTCCAAAAGGTGGCTTTGTGAAGTTTCAGGTCATTCCGGGAACTTTTATTTTTGCACAAAAATAACACCATGGCAATTCTGCTGAAAATAGCGTCGGTCCGGGTTAGTTCCATTCAAATCATGCAAGTTAGAGTCCAAAACAAGGGCAAAAGTGTTTGGAAAAGTAGATACGTTGGAGACGTATCAACTCCCCCAAGCTTAAACCTTTGCTTGTCCTCAAGCAATTCAGTTGACAAACTGAAAGTGATAAAGAAAAACTTTTGCAAACTCTGTTTGCTCTTGTTGTTGCAAATATGTAAAGCCAACATTCAAGTTTTTGGAAAATATTATGAACTAACCACATTCAAGATAACATTTAGGTCTCATGTTTACTCATATCAATGTCATAATCAACCAGCGAGCAATAATAATAAATCTCGGATGACAACACTTTCTCAAGACAATCATAATATGATATAACAAGATGGTGTCTCGCTAGCCCTTTCTGAGACTGCAAAACATAAATGCAGAGCACCCCTGAAGATCAAGGACTGACTAGACATTGTAATTCATGGTAAAAGAGATCCAGTCACAGTCATACTCAATGTAAATTAATAGCAATGCATGCAAATGATAGCGGTGCTCTCCAACTGGTGCTTTTTAATAAGAGGATGATGACTCAACATAAAAGTAAATAGATAGGCCCTTCACAGAGGGAAGCAGTGATTTGCAGAGGTGCCAGAGCTCGAGTTTTGAAACAGAGATAAATAATATTTTGGGTGGCATACTTTAATTGTCAACATAACAACCAAGAGATCTCGATATCTTCCATGCTACACACATTATAGGCGGTTCCCAAACAGAATGGTAAAGTTTATACTCCCCCACCACCAGCAAGCACACCCCACGGCCATCCGAATCCATGGGGTACCGTCCATACCAACAACAGTCCAGGGGAGTTTTTTTAAATATTTTGATTTGATTTGAGCATGGGACTGGGCATCCCGGTTACCGGCCATTTTCTCGTGAATGATGAGCGGAGTCCACTCATCGTGAGAATAACCCACCTAGCATGGAAGATATAGACAACCCTAGTTGATACATGAGCTATTCGAGCATACAAAACATAATTTCATTTGAATTTTTAGAGTTTGGCACATACAAATTTACTTGGAACGGCGGGTAAATACTGCATATAGGAAGGTATGGTTGACTCATATGGAATAACTTTGGGGTTTATGGAAGTGGATGCACAAGCAGTATTCCCGCTTAGTACAAGTGAAGGCTAGAAAGAGACTAGGAAGCGACAACAGTCATGAACATTCATTAAGATTAATCAACAATGAGTGCAAGCATGAGTAGGATATAAATCACCATGAACATAAACATCGTGGAGGCTATGTTGATTTTGTTTCAACTACATGCGTGAACATGTGCCAAGTCAAGCCACTCGAATGTTCAAAGAAGCATACCACCCTATCATACCATGTCACAACCATTTTAATAGCATGTTGGCATGCAAGGTAAACCATTCAAAACTCCTAGCCAATTAAGCATGGCATGAGCAACTATAATCTCTAATTGTCATTGCAAGCATGTTTCATTCATAATAGGTTGAATCAGGAATGATGAACTAATCATATTTACAAAAACAAGATAGGTCGAGTTCATACGAGTTTCTCTCATCCCAAATGCTAACTCTTGAACTTGCGTTGTATTCCCTCGAAGAGGAAAGGGAGATGCAGCACAGTAGCATAAGTATTTCCCTCAGTTTTTGAGAACCAAGGTATCAATCCAGTAGGAGACCACGCGCGAGTCCCTCGCACCTGCACAAACAAATAAGAACTTCGCAGCCAACGCGATAAGGGGTTGTCCATCCCTTTACGGTCACTTACGAAAGTGAGATCTGATAGAGATGATAGTTTATATTCTTGGTATTTTTAGTTTAATAAAACAGAAAATAAAAGCGGTAAAAGTAAAGTAGATGTGGATTGATATGTTGAGAATAGACCCGGGGGCCATAGTTTTCTCTAGTGGCTTCTCTCATGATAGCGATATTCTACGGCGGGTAAACAAATTACTGTCGAGCAATTGATAGAAAAGCAAATAATTATGAGACTATCTAGGCATGATCATTTTATATAGGCATCACGTCCGAGACAAGTAGACCGACTCCTGCCTGCATCTACTACTATTACTCCACACATCGACCGCTATCCAGCATGCATCTAGTGTATTGAGTTCATACAAATAGAGTAACGCTTTAAGCAAGATGACATGATGTAGAGGGATAAACTCAAGCAAAATGATGTAAACCCCATCTTTTTATCCTCGATGGCAACAATACAATACGTGCCTTGCTGCCCCTACAGTCACTGGGAAAGGACACCGCAAGATTGAACCCAAAGCCAAGCACTTCTCCCATTACAAGAACTATAGATCTAGTTGGCCAAACGAAACCAATAATTCGAAGAGACTTGCAAGGATATTATGAGCACACATAAAAATTTCAGAGAAGAACCAAATATCTTTCATAGATAACCTTGATCATAAACTCACAATTCATCAGATCTCGACAAACACACAGCAAAAAGAGATTACATCGAATAGATCTCCTCAAAGACCGAGGAGAACTTTGTATTGAGATCCAGAGAGAGAAGAAGCCATCTAGATACTAGCTATGGACCCGAAGGTCTGTGGTAAACTACTCACAACTCATGGTGAGGGCGATGATGATGATGATGAAGGCCTCTGTGATGGATCCCCCTCCGGTGGAGCTCCGAAACAGGCTCCAAGATGGGATCTCCACGGGAACAGAAACTACGGCGGTGGAATTAGGGTTTTCTCTCTACGTATGGAGTTTCTGAGGTACGTGGACTTATATAGGAAGAATGAGGGCACCGGGGGCCACTTGAGGGGGCCTCGAGGCAGGGGGGCGCCCTGGGAAGGGGAACACGCCCCCCCCCCCCCCCCCACCCTCGAGGGCCACCTCTCTATCCCCTGACCTGGTCCTCAAGCTCCGCGTGCGTGATTTTCTCCAAAAATATTTCTCGCGAAGGTTTCATTCCGTTCGGACTCCGTTTGATATTCCTTTTCTACAAAACCCTGAAATAGACAAAAAACAGCAATCTGGACTGGGCCTTTGGGTTAGTAGGTTAGTCCCAAAAATGATATAAAAGTGAATGATAAAGCCCACTAAACATCCAAGACTTCATAAATAATAGCATGGAACAATCAAAAATTATAGATACGTTGAAGACGTATCAAGCATCCCCAAGCTTAATTCTTGCTCGTCCTCGAGTAGGTAAATGATAAAGAAAGAATTTTTGATGTGGAATGCTAACCAATATAGTTTTTCAATGTAATTCTCTTAATTGTGGCATGAATGTTCAGATCTGAAAGATTCAAGATAAAAGTCTATATTGACATAAGAAATAACAATACTTCAAGCAATACTAACAAAGCAATCATGTCTTCTCAAAATACCATGGCTAAAGAAAGTTATCCCTACAAAATCATATAGTCTGGCTATGCTCCCTCTTCATCACACAATATATTCATATCATGCACAACCCCGATTTCAGCCAAGCACTAGTTTTCATACTCTATCTTTTCAAACCTTTCAACTTTCACGCAATACATGAGCGTGAGGCATGGATATAGCACTATGGGTGGAATAGAGGTGGTTGTGGAGAAGACAAAAAGGAGGGAGATAATCTCACATCGACTAGGCGTATCAACGGGCAATGGAGATGCCCATCAATAGATATCATTGTGAGTGAGTAGGGATTGCCATGCAACAGATGCACTAGAGCTAAATATGAATGAAAGCTCAATAAAAGAAACTAGTGGGTGTGCATCCAACTTACTTGCTCACGAAGACCTAGGGCATTTGAGGAAGCTCGTCGTTGGAATATACAAGCCAAGTTCTATAATGAAAATTCCCACTAGTATATGAAAGTGACTAAACATGAGACTCTCTACAATGATAAACATGGTGCTACTTTGAAGCACAAGTGTGGAAAAAGATAGTAGCAATTGTCCCTTTTTTCTTTTTTTTTCTTTTTTTGGGCCTTTTTTTTGGCCTTTCCCTTTTTTTTGCGGAGGGGCTTTATAGATTTAGCCTTTCCTCCCATGGGACAATGCTCTAATAATGATGATCATCACACTTTCATTACAACTCGATACTACAACAACAACGTATGACTCTATATGAATGCCTCCGGTGGTGTACCGGTATGTGCAATGAAACAAGAGTGACATGTATAAAAATTATGCATGGTGGCCTTGCCACAAAAACGATGTCAACTACAAGATCATGCATGGCAATATGACAATATGATGCATGTCATATAAACGGAACGGCGGAAAGTTGCATGGCAATATATCTCGGAATGGCTATGGAAATGCCATGATAGGTAGGTATGGTGGCTGTTTTGAGGAACAATATGGTGGCTGTTTTGAGGAAGGATATATAGTGGGATTATGGCACCGGTGAAAGTTGCGTGGTACAAGACAGGCTAGCAATGGTGGAAGGGTGAGAGTGCGTATAATCCATGGACTCAACATTAGTCATAAGAACTCATATACTTATTGCAAAAATCTACGAGTCATCAAAACAAAGCAATCAACGCATACTCCTAGGGGGTAGGTTGGTAGGAGTTAACCATCGCGCGCCCCCGGCCTCCACACAAAGGTTGGCACTCTACAAATACCTCATGCTCTAACTTCGTCACATAGTGGTTCACCATACGTGCATGATACGGGAATCACTAACCTTAACACAAGTATTTCTCAATTTCACAATAAATCCACTAGCATGACTCTAATATCACTATACTCATGTCTCAAAACAATTATCAAGCATCCAACATCTCATTCTATTCATTGCACTTGGTGTGAATTTTTTTACTACATTGACATTGGATGTTTATCATGTGAAGACTAGTTTCTTTAGCCTAAACACATTACCATGCTGTTTTAATAGACTCTCAAATAGATATAAGTGAAGCATGAGAGTTCAACAATTTCTACAAAATATTACCACCACCATGCTCTAAAAGATATAAGTGAAGCGCTAGAGCAAAAAACTATTCAACCCAAAAGATATAAGTGAAGCACATAGAGTGTTCTAATAATTTCTAGGCCATATTTAACTCTCTAAAATAGGTGTGTCCAGAAAGGATGATTGTGTCAACCTAACAAGCAAAGACTCAAATTTTACAAGACGCTCCAAGCAAAACACATATCATGTTGCGAATAAAAATATAGCTCCAAGTATAGTTACCGATGGATGGAGACGAAAGAGGGGATGCCTTCCCGGGGCATCCCCAAGCTTAGGCTTTTTATTATATTGAATTTACTTGGGGTGCCATGTGCATCCCCAAGCTTAGGACTTTTCTACTCCTTGTTCCATAGTCCATCAAAGCAATACTCAAAACTTGAAAACTTCACAACACAAAACTTAGACAAAAATTCTCGTGAGCTCCGTTAGTATGAGAAAGAAAACCACTACTCAAAGGTACAGCAATGAATTCATTCTTTGTTTATATTGGTGTTAAACCTACTGTACTCCAACTTCTCTATGGTTCATATCCTCCAATATTACTCATAGATGGATCGGAATAAGCAAACAACACACGAAAAACAGAATCTGTCAAAGACAGAACAGTCTGTAGTAATCTGCAGGGTCCGCCTACTTTTGGATCTCCAAAAACTTCAAACTAAATTGGTAAATTTGCGCAATTTGTCTACCAATCAGCATAAAAAAGAATCAACTAAAAAGCACGCTCCAGTAAAATCCCACGACTACTTTAGCGAGCGCTAACGATTCTGTTTTTGAGAGCAAGATCATATAAACTTCACACAAGTCTTCCCAAAGGTTCTACTTGGCACAAACACTAAACAAAACATGAAACCACATCTAATCAGAGGCTAGATCCAATATTTATTCCCTAACAGCAACAAAAACAAAAACAAATATAATATTGGGTCGCCTCCCAACAAGCTCTTTCTTTATAGCCATTAAGATAGGCTTGAGAATTCAATGATGCTCACATGAAAGATAAGAATTGAAGCACAAAGAGAGCATCATATAGAATGTGAAAATAACATCTAAGTCTAACATACTTCCTATGCATAGGCATTTTATAGGAAAACAAATTAGCAAGACAAGCAAGATTTAGCATATGCAAGGAAGAAGAAAGAAACAAGATCAATCTCACACGAAGAGAGGTAATTTAGTAACATGAAGATTTCTACAACCATATTTTCCTCTCTCATAATAATTGCATGTAGGATCATAAGCAAATTCAACAATATAGCAATCACAAAACATATTCTCAACACGATCCACATGCATACGAAGTTGACACTCTTCCAAAATAGTGGGATCAATATTAACTAAAGGCATGACCTCTCCAAACCCACTTTCAATATTACGACAAACATTATTATCAATCTCATATTCATCATGGGGCTTAGATAAATTTTCAAGATCAAAAGAAGAATTACCCCAATCATGATCATTGCAACAAGTAGTGGGCATAGCAAAATAAGCATCCCCAAGCTTAGGGTTTTGCATATTATTAGCACAATTGACATCAATAGAATTTATAGTAACATCATTGCAATAATGCTTTTTATTTAAGGAGCTAACATGAATCACTTTTTCTTTTAACAATTCCTCACAATTTTCAGATTCATAAATTTCAAACAAAACCCCATAAAAATAATCTAGTGCACGCAGCTCACTAGCAATAGGTTCAACATAATGGGTTCTCTTAAAGAGATTAGCAAGTGGATGAGGATCCATACTTTAGCAAGCGAAGATGCAAGCTAGTTGAGGGCACATAGCACACAAGCAAACAAGAGACAAGCGAATGGTAAACACACGGCAGAAGAAGGGCAAATAAAACGGCGCGGGTGAAGTGGGGGAGAGGAAAACGAGAGGCAAATAAATGTAATGCGAAGGATAAGGGTTTGTGATAGGTACTTGGTATATGACTTTTGCGTAAGCCTCCCCGGCAACGGCGCCAGAAATTCTTCTTGCTACCTCTTGAGCTTGCGTTGTATTCCCTCGAAGCGAAAAGGGAGATGCAGCACAGTAGCATAAGTATTTCCCTCAGTTTTTGAGAACCAAGGTATCAATCCAATAGGAGACCACGCGCGAGTCCCTCGCACCTGCACAAACAAATAAGAACTTCGCAGCCAACGCGATAAGGGGTTGTCAATCCCTTTACAGTCACTTACAAAAGTGAGATCTGATAGAGATGATAGTTCATATTTTTGGTATTTTTAGTTTAATAAAACAGAAAATAAAAGCGGTAAATGTAAAGTAGATGTGGATTGATATGTTGAGAATAGACCCGGGGGCCATAGTTTTCTCTAGTGGCTTCTCTCATGATAGCGATATTCTACGGCGGGTAAACAATTTACTGTCAAGCAATTGATAGAAAAGCGAATAATTATGAGACTATCTAGGCATGATCATTGTATATAGGCATCACGTCCGAGACAAGTAGACCGACTCCTGCCTGCATCTACTACTATTACTCAACACATCGACCGCTATCCAGCATGCATCTAGTGTATTGAGTTCATATGAACAGAGTAACACTTTAAGCAAGATGACATGATGTAGAGGGATAAACTCAAGCAATATGATGTAAATCCCATCTTTTTATCCTCGATGGCAACAATACAATACGTGCCTTGCTGCCCCTACTATCACTCGGAAATGACACCGCAAGATTGAACCCAAAGCCAAGCACTTCTCCCATTGCAAGAACTATAGATCTAGTAGGCCAAACCAAACCAATAATTCGAAGAGACTTGCAAGGATATTATGAGCACACATAAAAAGTTCAGAGAAGAACCAAATATCTTTCATAGATAACCTTGATCATAAACTCACAATTCATCGGATCTCGACAAACACACCGCAAAAAGAGATTACATCGAATAGATCTCCTCGAAGACCGAGGAGAACTTTGTATTGAGATCCAGAGAGAGAGAAGAAGCCATCTAGATACTAGCTATGGACCCGGAGGTCTGTGGTAAACTACTCACAACTCATGGTGAGGGCGATGATGATGATGATGAAGGCCTCCGTGATGGATCCCCCTCCGCTGGAGCTCTGGAACAGGCTCCAAGATGGGATCCCCCTCATGGGCCACCTCTTGATCCCCTGACATGGTTCTCAAGCTCCACGTGCATGCTTTTCTCCAAAAATATCTCTCGCAAAGGTTTCATTCCGTTTGGACTCCGTTTGATATTCTTTTTCTGCAAAACCCTGAAACAGGCAAAAAACAGCAATCTGGACTCGGCCTTTGGGTTAGTAGGTTAGTCCCAAAAATGATATAAAAGTGAATGATAAAGCCCATTAAACATCCAAGACTTCATAAATAATAGAATGGAACAATAAAAAATTATAGATACGTTGGAGACGTATCACCAAACAATCCATCATATATCGTCATTATTGCCTTTCACTCGTATGACCGAACGGTGTGGATAATAATAATAGTGCGCGTGCATTGGACTAAGCTGGAATCTGCAAGCATTTAATACAAGGGAGAAGACATGGTAATATGGGCTCTTGGTTAAATCAACAATAATGCATATGAGAGCCACTCAACATTTTCATCATGGTCTTCTCCTCTCGACTCCCAAAGAAAAGAAAAGAAATAAGAGTATTGACACGGGAAAGCTCCCAACAAGCAAAAGAAGAACGAGAAATCTTTTTGGGTTTTCTTTTAATTACTACTACTACATGCATGGAAAGAAAACTAGCTAAAAGCTACAACTAACTTTTTTTGGTTTTTCTTAAGGTTTTTCAAAACATAAGAAGAAGGCTTAGAAAAGAAAATAAACTAGCATGGGTAGTACAATGAAAAAGTATGAGCACCGATAACCAGTGGCGGAGCTACACACGGGCAAAACAATGCCATGGCCCGCCCAGCCCTGGACCAATATACAAAGGAGTGATGGAAAATATGTACCAAATTTTGTGATCCCCTGTAGCCAAACCCGTCTTGGCCTGCCCAACATTTTAAATGTAGCTTCGCCAGTGCCGATAACTAGAATGAGTGTGTGAACATGAATGTAATGTTGGTGAGAAATACGTACTCCCCCAAGCTTAGGCCTTTGGCCTAAGTTGGTCTATGGCCACTGCTGGCCTGGAGGATAGCCAGAGTCATAGCTGGGGTCGTACTGAGATGCAGCAGCTACTGCGTGAAGAGCTGCAGCTCGGAGGCGGGCTGCCTCCGCCCTCCTTTCATACTCGTTCACCTCCTCCCTGGTTATAACATAACTCCTTTTTGCCAGAAAGTCAAAGAAGGTAGGAGCAGGGAGAGCAACATGGACAGTGTGATGTCTGTCAAAGATTAGTCGGTACTGGAGGAACTGTTCATTCCTCTCAACAAACTGATGGGAACCATAGCACTATAATCTAGATTAGCAAGAGGTAACTCTGTATCATTCCCATGTATGGATACACCAAGATAATTAGCTACACGAGTTGCATCAATTCCATCAAACAAAATTCCACTTATACTGTTAAGATGCAACCTTCGTGCAACAATGGCCCCAAGTTATATTGTTTATCACCTAATACCGCACTCTTGAGGACACTAAGATCTGGAACGCACATGTGACAAGCCTCATCTTTACCGTTAATGCATCTACCTATAAACAGAGAAAAATAATGTATGGAAGGAAAATGAATGCTCCCTATGGTAGCTTGTGTGATTTCTCTAGATTCCCCCACAGTGATACTAGCTAGAAAGTCTTTATATTCAGATTTGTGAGGTTCACTAACATTGCCCCACTGCGGGAGTTTACAAGCGGTATTAAAATCTTCTAGGTCCATGGTATATGATTTATCAAAAGATCAAATAAAACAGTGTGAGAATTTTGCGAAGATGTAAATTTAAACCTTCTCAGAAAGGAATCAGTTAGGTATTGGTATTGTAAGCACTTATCTAACACGAAGTCCTCAAGGTCAGCATTACGCACCGCGTCAAATTCACCCTTGACACTTGCATGGACCATAAACTCCTCTGACGGCCATTCACAAGGCCAAACTTGAGCTTCCCTCGGTGGTTCATCGTCCGGCTCACGTATCGCGAGCCTTGGTCCTTGCTTCCTTGAGGAACCACCTTGGTATATTTTCCCATGCATTTTTCTTTCTCTGAATTTTTTTTGTAATTTCAGTGACTCAAAACAAAAGTGAACCAAACTCAACAAGATTGATAGCAACTACTCCCACAAGTGCCTAGAGGCTATATCATGCATTAAAACTACTTTTGACCACATAAATTTGACATGCAAGCTCAAGAACAGGGTCACTTGGCTACCTCTTGAGCTTGCGTTGTTTTTCCCTTGAAGAGGAAAGGGTGATGCAGCAAAGTAGTGTAAGTATTTCCCTCGGTTCTTGAGAACCATGGTATGAATCCAGTAAGAGACTACACGCGAGTCCCTCGTACCTACACAAACAAATAAGAACCTTGCAACCAACGCGATAAAGGGGTTGTCAATCCCTTTTCGACCACTTGCAAAAGTGAGATCTGATAGAGATAATAAGATAAATATTTTTGGTATTTTTGTTATATAGATTGAAAGTAAAGATTGCAAAATAAAAGTAAAATAAAGATAATTAGTTGATGGAAGATTGATATGCTGGAAGATAGACCCGGGGGGCATAGGTTTCACTAGTGGCTTCTCTCAAGATAGCAGATTTCTACAGTGGGTGAACAAATTACTGTCGAGCAATTGATAGAAAAGCGCATAGTTATGAGAATATGTAGGCATGATCATTGTATATAGACATCATGTCCGTGACAAGTAGACCGAAACGATTCTGCATCTACTACTATTACTCCACACATCGACCGCTATCCAGCATGCATCTAGAGTATTAAGTTCATAAGAACAGAGTAACGCTTTAAGCAAGATGACATGATGTAGAGGGATAAACTCATGCAATATGATATAAACCCCATCTTTTTATCCTCGATGGCAACAATACAATACGTGCCTTGCTGCCCCTACTGTCACTTGGAAAGGACACCTCAAGATTGAACCCGAAGCTAAGCACTTCTCTCATTGCAAGAAATATCAATCTAGTAGGCCAAACCAAATTGATAATTCGAAGAGACTTGCAAAGATATTTAAATCATGCATAAAAGATTTCAGAGAAGAATCAAATATTGTTCATAGATAATCTTGATCATAAACCCACAATTCATCGGGTCTCAACAAACACACCGCAAAAAGAATTACATCAAATAGACCTCCAAGAAGATCGAGGAGAACTTTGTATTGAGATCCAAAGAGAGAGAAGAAGCCACCTAGCTAATAACTATGGACCCGAAGGTCTGTGGTAAACTACTCACAACTCATCAGAGAGGCTATGGTGCTGATGTAGAAGCCCTCCGTGATCGATTCCCCCTCCGGTGGAGCTCCGGAACAGGCCCCAAGATGGGATCTCATGGGTACAGAAGGTTGCGGCGGTGGAATTAGGGTTTCGTGGTGCTCTTGGATGTTTTCAGGGTACATGGGTATATATAGGACGAAGAGGCATGTCGGTGGAGCTACGAGGGGCCCACGAGGGTGGGAGGCGCGCCTGCCCCCTGGGCGCTCCCCCTACCTTCATGGCTTCCCTGGCATGTACTCCAAATCTTCCGGGTTGCGCTTGTTCCAAAAACGATCCTCCCGAAGGTTTCATTCCATTTGGACACCGTTTGATATTCCTTTTTTGCGAAACACTGAAATACACAAAAAACAACAATTTGCACTGGGCCTTGGGTCAGTAGGTTATTCTCAAAAAGAATATAAAAGTGTATAATAAAGCCGATTAAATATCCAAAACATCATATATAATAGTATGGAACAATAAAAAATTATAGATACATTGGAGAAGATAAAAGAGGAAGATGGTCTCACATCAACTAGGCGTATTAATGGGCTATGGAGATGCCCATCAATAGATGTCAATGTGAGTGAGTAGGGATCGCCATGCAACCGATGTACTAGAGCTATAAATGCATGAAAGCTCAACAAAAGAAACTAAGTGGGTGTGCATCCAACTTGCTTGCTCACGAAGACCTAGGGCATTTGAGGAAGCCCATCGTTGGAATATACAAGCCAAGTTCTATAATGAAAATTCCCACTAGTATATGAAAGTGACAAAACAAGAGACTCTCTATCATGAAGATCATGGTGCTAATTTGAAGCACAAGTTTGGAAAAAGATAGTAGCATTGTCCCCCCCCCCTTTCCTATTTTTGGGCCACCTTTTTTTTCTTTGGCCTTTCCTTTTTTTCGCCTTTCTTTTTTTCGCCTTTTTTCAGGACAATGCTCTAATAATGATGATCATCACACTTCTATTTATTTACAACTCGATACTAGAACAAAATATGACTCTATATGAATGCCTCCGGCAGTGTACCGGGATGTGCAATGAATCAAGAGTGACATGTATGAAAAAATATGCATGGTGGCCTTGCCACAAATACGATGTCAACTACATGATCATGCATGGCAATATGACAATGATAAAGCGTTTCATAATAAACGGAACGATGGAAAGTTGCATGGCAATATATCTTGGAATGGCTATGAAAATGCCATAATAAGTAGGTATGGTGGCTGTTTTGAGGAAGGTATATGGTGGGTGTATGGTACCAGCGAAAGTTGCGCGGTACAAGAGAGGCTAGCAATGGTGGAAGGGTGAGAGTGTGTATAATCCATGGACTCAACATTAGTCATAAAGAACTCACGTACTTATTGCAAAAATCTACAAGTCATCGAAACAAAGTACTACACGCATGCTCCTAGGGGAAGGGTTGGTAGGAGTTAACCAAAAATCTACACGCATGTCTTCTTCACCTAAGTCTTCCCAAAGGTTCTACTTGGCACAAACACTAATTAAAACACAAAACCACATCTAACCAGAAGCTAGATGAATTATTTATTACTAAACAGAAGTAAAAGCGAAGAAAATAAAATTGGGTTGCCTCCCAACAAGCGCTATCGTTTAACACCCCTAGCAAGGTGATAACCCACAAGTGTAGGGGATCGCAACAGTTTTCGAGGGTAAAGTATTAAACCCAAATTTGTTGATTCGACACAAGGGGAGCCAAAGAATACTCTTAAGTATTAGCAGCTGAGTTGTTAATTCAACCACACCTGGAAACTTAGTATCTGCAGCAAGATAGTTTAGTAGCAAAGTAATATGATAGTGGCGATAGCAGCAATAAAAGTAACGATAGTGTTTTTGTAGTTTTTGTGATAGTAGCAATGGAAAAGTAAATAAGCAGCTGGCAATATAGATAAAGCTCGTAGGCATTGGATCGGTGATGGGAAATTATGTCGGATGCAATTCATCATGTAGAAGTTATAACCTAGGGTGACACAGAACTAGCTATAGTTCACCAATGCAATGTAGGCATGTATTCCGAATATAGGCATACGTGCTTATGGAAAAGAACTTGCATGACATCTTTTGTCCTACCCTCCCGTGGCAGCGGGGTCCTATTGGAAACTAAGGGATATTAAGGCCTCCTTTTAATAGAGTACCGGACCAAAGCATTAACACATAGTGAATACATGAACTCCTCAAACTATAGTCATCACCGGGAGTGGTCCCGATTATTGTCACTTCGGGGTTGCTGGATCATAACACATAGTAGGTGACTATAGACTTGCAAGATAGGATCAAGAACACACATATATTCCTGAAAACATAATAGGTTCAGATCTGAAATCATGGCACTCGGGCCCTAGTGACAAGCATTAAGCATAGCAAAGTCATGGCAACATCAATCTCAGAACATAGTGGATACCAGGGGTCAAACACTAACAAAACTAACTTGATTACATGATAGATCCCATCCAACCCATCACTGTCCAGCAAGCCTACGATGGAATTACTCACACACGACGGTGATCATCATGGAATTGGTGATGGAGGAAGGTTGATGATGACGATGGCGACGATCTCCACTCTCCGGAGCCCCGAACGGACTCCAGATCAGCCCTCCCGAGAGAGATTAGGGCTTGGCGGCGGCTTCGTCTCGTGAAACGCGATAATTCCTTCTCCCCCATTTTTTTCTCCCCGAAACGGAAGATATAGGATCTGGGGGTACGTCGGTGGACCATCGGGGGGCCCTCGAGGGGGCGCGCCCCCCACCCTCGAGGACAGGGTCTGGGCCCCCCGGTGAGGATCTTCTTGCAGATATTTTTTATATTTTCTGAAATAATTCTCCGTTGATTTTCAGGCGATTCCGAGAACTTTTTATTTTGCACAAAAACAACACCATGGCAGTTCTGCTGAAAGCAGCGTCAGTCCGGGTTAGTTCCATTCAAATCATCCAAGTTAGAGTCCAAAACAAGGGCAAAAGGGTTTGGAAAAGTAGATATGTTGGAGACGTATCACTAGGCATGATACAAGAATAGATCTGTGTATTGCCATCTTTGGTAGGCAATTCTTCAATTGAACAATTATAATTCTTAGGAGTTTCTTCCTTCCTATTAATAATCAAACTTCTAGGCAAGAAATCAAGAAATTCTTTTGTAGTAAAAGGTTCCCTTATGATAGTGAGAAAGTTGCGGTGGACACTTATTGATTTGAGATCCGCAGTTTCCTTATTAGAAGATTCACCCTTATTTTTAGGAATATACATAAACTTGGCAATTTTAGTAGTAGAGGGTTCGAAGTATTTCTCACAGCAGAAAAAACAGACCCTACATTGGTAATAATATCCTCAAGTTGTGGAATCTTGATCTATTTTCTCTTTAACTATGGGTTCTTTTTCTTTAAAAAAATCAGAATAACTCCTACCTTAGATCCATATTGGGTAATTTGGTTATGGATCTTTTTATCCAAACTCTCAACCAACTCTACAGTGGCAACTTTACTTTCAATAATTTCAAGCCTTTGCATTGCGTGCTCTAAAGTTCAGGTACTTCCATTAACCAAAAGAGGTGGTGGGCCAAACAAATCTATCATAGCATTATAAGAGTCAAAAGTATGGCTACCCAAGAAATTCCCTCCGGTAATGATATCAAGAATATATCGATTCCAAGGAGTGGTGCCTACATAAAAATTGCGAAGAAGCACGGAAGTGGAAAGCTTCCTAGTAGATCTATTCTGAGCATTGCAAATTCTATACCGATCATCTTTTAGATTTTCTCCCTTCCTTTGTTTAAAATTAAGAACTTCACTCTCAGGAGTATTAATAATGACAGAAGGGCTAGCCATGACGGCAAAGAAAACGATAAAACACACTGAGCAAATAAGAGGGCGAATAAAATGGCAAGGGTGAAGGGGGGAGAGGAAAACGATAGGCAAATAGCAAATAATGTAATGTGAGGGATAAGAATTTGTGATGGGTAATTGGCATATGACTTTTGCGTAGATCTCCCCGGCAACGGCGTCAGAAATTCTTCTTGCTACCTCTTGAGCTTGCGTTGTTTTTCCCTTGAAGTGGAAAGGGTGATGCAGCAAAGTACCGAAACTATTTCCCTCAGTTTTTGAGAACCAAGGTATCAATCTAGTAGGAGACTACACGCGAGTCCCTAATACCTACACAAACAAATAAGAACCTTGTAACCAACGCGATAAAGGGGTTGTCAATCCCTTCTCGCCCACTTGCAAAAGTGAGATCTGATAGAGATAATAAGATAAATATTTTTGGTATTTTTGTTATATAGATTGAGAGTAAAGATTGCAAAATAAAAGTAAAGTAAAGATAAATAGTTGATGGAAGATTGATATGCTGGAAGATAGACCCGGGGGGCATAGGTTTCACTAGTAGCTTCTCTCAAGATAGCAGATTTCTACGATGGGTGAACAAATTACTGTCGAGCTATTGATAGAAAAGCGCATAGTTATGAGAATATCTAGGCATGATCATTGTATATAGACATCATGTCCATGACAAGTAGACCGAAACGATTCTGCATCTACTACTATTACTCCACACATCGACCGCTATCCAGCATGCATCTAGAGTATTAAGTTCATAAGAATAGAGTAATGCTTTAAGCAAGATGACATGATGTAGAGGGGTAAACTCATGCAATATGATATAAACCCCATCTTTTTATCCTCGATGGCAACAATACAATACATGCCTTGCTGCCCCTGCTGTCACTGGGAAAGGGCACCGCAAGATTGAACCCAAAGCTAAGCACTTCTCCCATTGCAAGAAAGATCAATCTAGTAGGCCAAACCAAACTTATAATTCGAAGAGACTTGCAAAGATATTTAAATCATGCATAAAAGATTTCAGAGAAGAATCAAATATCGTTCATAGATAATATTGATCATAAACCCACAATTCATCGGATCTCGACAAACACACCGCAAAAAGAGTTACATCAAATAGATCTCCAAGAAGATCGGGGAGGACTTTGTATTGAGATCCAAAGAAAGAGAACAAGCCATCTAGCTAATAACTATGGACCGGAAGGTCTGTGGTAAACTACTCACAACTCATCGAAGAGGCTATGGTGTTGATGTAGAAACCCTCCGTGATCGATTCCCCCTCCGGTGGAGCTCCGGAACAGGCCCCAAGATGGGATCTCACGGGTACAGAAGGTTGTGGCGGTGGAATTAGGGTTTCGTGGTGCTCTTGGATGTTTTCCGGGTACGTGGGTATATATAGGACGAAGAGGCATGTCGGTTGAGCTACGAGGAGCCCACGAGGGTGGGGGTGCACTTGCCTCCCCTAGGCGCGCCCCCTGCCTCGTGGCCACCTCGTGGCTTCCCTGGCGTGTGCTCCAAGTCTTCTGGGTTGCATTTGTTCCAAAAACGATCCTCCCAGAGGTTTCATTCCATTTGGACTCCATTTGATATTCTTTTTCTGCGAAACACTGAAATAGGCAAAAAACAACAATTTGCACTGAGCCTTGGGTCAGTATGTTAGTCCCAAAAATAATATAAAAGTGTATAATAAAGCCCATTAAACATCCAAAACAGATAATATAATAGCATGGAACAATCAAAAATTATAGATACGTTGGAGACGTATCACACCTTAGCAGCAAAAATTTGCAATAAATAAAGCACTAGAACAGAAACTAATTGGACAATTGGAGGAGTTACATACCGAAGAACAATCCCCCAAAACAGTTTTGTGAATGAAGCTTTGAGCAAGGAGATCAAAAATGGCAGCAAAACAAGCTAGACCACGGGTTTAACCTATGGGAGGATTTTTTCTGGAGGAAGACGAAGTGAGTGGGTGCTAGAATAAGTGTAGGGTGTCCACGTGGGGCCCACGAGGCAGGGGGCACATCCCATGGGGGTGGGCGCACCCTGCACCCTCGTGGCCAAATGGCGGGTCCCTATGTGTTCTTAGTGCCAGAAATTCTTAAATATTCTACAAAAAATCATATTTCATTTTCAGGACATTTGGAGAACTTTTATTTTTGAGGTATTTTTATTGCAAGGATAATTCAGAAAACAGACAGAAAATACTAGTTTTGCTTTATTTAATCTAAAATCTAAATAACAGAAAGTAAAAGGAGGGTACAAAGAGTTGTGCTTTCTAACTTCATCCATCTCATGCTCGTCAAAAGGAATCCACTAACAAGGTTGATCAAGTCTTGTTAACAAACTCTTTCCGAATAACATGAAACCGGAGAATTTTCGAATAACACTAGGTTACCTCAACGGGGATATGCATGTCCCCAACAATAAGGATAGTAGTCGCTGAAATTTTTCCAATAGAATTGATACTGTGGACTTGAGGTTATTTCCTCGGAAAGTGTACCGTATGCTCATTACCATTAACATGAAAAGTCAAATTGCCTTCGCTGCAATCAATAACACCCCCCGCAGTATTCAAAAAGGGTCTACCAAGGATAATCGACATACTATTGTCCTCGAGAATATCAAGAATAATAAAATCCATTAAAATAGTAACGTTTGCAACCACAACAGGCACATCCTCACAAATACCGACAAGTATAGCAGTTGATTTATCAGCCATTTGTAAAGATATTTCGATAGGTGTCAGCTTATTCAAATCAAGTCTATGATATAAAGAGAGAGGCATAACACTAACACTGGCTCCAAGATCACATGAAGTAGTTTTAACATAGTTTCTTTTAATGGAGCATGGTATAGTTGGTACTCCTGGATCTCCTAGTTTCTTTGGTATTTCACCCTTAAAGGTATAATTGGCAAGCATGGTGGAAATTTCAGCTTCCGGTATCTTTGTTTTATTTGTAACAATATATTTCATATACTTAGCATAAGGGTTCATTTTAAGCATATCAGTCAAACGCATACGCAAAAAGATAGGTCTAATCATTTCAGAAAAGCACTCAAAATCCTCATCATCCTTTTTCATGGATGGTTTATGTCGGTGTACTAAGATAGGGGTACCTTAGTACCCCAACTTGTGCACGGTCAGTAGCAGCTTCCCGCGGCAGGGTTCACCACGTGCTCGCCGGAAACCTTTCTGGTCCCTATAAAGCCATTCAAGAACGAAGTATACAAGTCAGAAGATCAAGGCCCCGGCAAGAGGAGCTTGCCGGGAAGGCCGCACCAGGCTCAAGGATATCATTTTAATACAAGACCCTGGCAAGAGGAGCTTGCCAGGAAGACCAAGGAATGCACGCCTCGGCGCATCATGCGCCTGGGCCGGACCCGGGGAGCGACAAGCTTCCGGGCCCGGCAAGAACACGGCCCCGGCAAGGTGCTTGCCGGGGGGAACTCATGCTGTGTGCCCGCGCTCCAGCTCATCTGTCCACGCGTCGCCCTGGGGCCCTTCCAGGGACGCGTGGCGGAAGGCTGTGCAGCCTGGGGCACACGGTGGCAAGCCACGGTGACGAGGCTACCGTCGTGGCGAACGGAGAAGCATGGACGGACACTTTTGGGGTCGACGGTGACGGGCATTTAATGCCCTTGTCCCCCACTGTCAAAGTTAGGTGAAGACCACTGTTCACGCACTATTCCCACACTGTTACAACTACTACCAAAGTTACATTTTTACCCTCCTCTACGTTGACACCTGTCGGTGACCCCTTGGGCTATAAAAGGAGGCCCATGCACAACGTAGAGGGGGTTCGAATCCTAAGCAACTCTCTCGCTCGGTGTAGCTAGTACTGTAGCTCTTCAAGCTCCCGAGCTCAATACAACCTAAGGCAGGAGTAGGGTTTTACGCGTCCGCGCGGCCCGAACCTGGGTAAACTGCCCGCGTGCGCTCCTCGATCTGCTCTCCGTGCTCCCTCCGCTCCCTTAACGCAACGTAGAAGGGGCTCCGGTCCCATAGGTGCTCGTGGGAGGACAGTTTCCCCCGACATCTTTGGCGCGCCAGGTAGGGGGCGTCGAGGTTGTGCGAACCTGATCCGGCGCTCACGCGGGCGCATTCTTCATCAACCTCTCCAGCTTCATCAACTTCATCAGTAACAACATGGCACCAAAGAAGAAAGCTTCGGAGGTCGGAGGCCCGTCTGCGTCGATTCCACCGCCACCAGAACCAACGGTTGGTGGAGGAGACGCCGGCGGAAGGGTGGTCGCCGGCGAGGAAACTCACGGCGCCACCAAATCCAAGGACAAGACGGACGACCGGGCGAACTCCAAAGCCTCGATGTCCGTAGACGCACCACGTCCCTCTCAGCAGACGACAGGCCAGCAGCGCCGTGGTACAGGAGGTACCATACGCTTGCTGGGGCAAGGACAAACCGGAGGATCGCGGGACGCTCAAGGCCATCGTCCTGGCACGAGCAAGGCGCGGTCGCCGGGACGAGAGACTGCTCCTTCTAACCCTGTTAGAAGTCCGAGCATATCTCGCTCCTCGCACCGCTCGCCCCCGCTCCCCTCCTCTCCAGCAGAAGCTCTAGCGAGAGCGCAACTGCTTCTCGATTTCCCTCCAGCGGCAGACAAAGCCGAAGACTGGAGGGCGACGATCCAAAGCCTCATCGCCTTCGCCAACAACGACACGTCGCAGCAGCCTGCGACGTCGCGGCCACGGCAAGTCGACCAGACGAAGGCCGACGGCGACAAGACCGCCGAGGGTGCAACTACCGTGCACCCCCCGCCGCGGAAGCAGAAGACGCCACCCCGCCGGATTAACGTCGACGACGACTCCACGGCGTCGTTGGATCCGCGGGCTCGTCGGGACCAGCGCCAAGTCCTCGACGATCGGCGGCAAGAAGACGCTCGGACGCGCATCGAGCGCCGACGAGAAGCCCGACGACAATCGGATCAGCGCGCTGGGACCGCTGTTGACACGTACGCGCCCGGTGAGCCAGGCGACTTGCCGTACGCGGCAGGTTGCCCTGCGTTCACCCGTGAGTTGCGGCGAGTCCAGTGGCCCAGCATGAAAAACTTCAAACCCGACGTACCCGAGAAGTACGACAGCAAGACGCACCCCTCGGAGTTCCTCAGCATCTACACCATCGCGGTGCAGGCTGCCGGGGGACGCGACGAGAAGATACTAGCTAACTACTTCCCGCTAGTGCTTAAGCCGAACGTCCGTTCTTGGCTTATGCACTTGCCGGAGAACTCCATTTCTTCGTGGGCAGATCTGTGCCACCAATTTGTTGGCGCCTTCACGGGCGGCCACAAACCCCACGGCCAGGAGAGAGATCTCCACATCTTGGCCCAGAAGGAAGGAGAATCCCTGCGCAAGTACATCCAGAGGTTCAGCCGCGTGCAGCACAACATTCCCGACGTCCACCCTGCCGCGGTTATTAGCGCGTTCCACCAGAACGTGCGTAACCGCCGCATGAGGGAAGAGATGGCCATGACCAAGATACGGGATGTCAGCGAGCTCTACGCTCTGGCCGACAAGTGCGCGCGCGCCGAAGAGGGGAGGAGACTCCCCGGAGAGGATACTCGCGCAGGAGGAAGTGACAGTGAGGACGCCGCCCCGGCAAAGAAGAGCCGGCGGCGGAACAACAGAAGAAAGAAGAGCAAGGAAGTGCTGGTCGTCGAGCAGTCCGGCAAGGAGGCTCCCGCCAAGAAGGCACAGGCTGGCGGTTCCGGCAAGGAGCCTGCCCCTGTAGCGGCAGCCGACAAGCAGGACGGCTCCGACAAGCAATACTGCAAGATCCACCGCACCAAGGGCCACGACCTTTCGAACTGCAAACGAGTCGAGTACCTCGTAGAACAGCAGAAGGCTGAGTACGAGCGTCGCGAAGGAGAAGGCCCAAGGTGGCGGAGGAGAGCCAAGCAAGAAGCGGCCGTTCAATGGCCGGGGAGGGCGCCGCGGCAAGGCCAAGCAGTGGCAAGGTGATCGACCTCCCCGGGGCCGCGACAACGATGAGGAAGAAGACGACGACGACATGGAGGAAGGAGATAACAGCGAGCAGGAGTTCCAGAAGGCCACAGAAGTTCTATGTGTCGACGGAGGCGCCTCTCTGCACACTTCCCACCGCCAACTCAAGCAGTGGGTGCGGGAAGTGAACGCAGCTGAGCCGCCCGTCGAGTCGCGCAGGCTGCTGAAGTGGTCCAGCACGCCCATCATTTTTGATCTTGAGGATCACCCTGACCGCACAACGGCGGTCGGGTGCTTGCCGATGTTGGTCTCACCAACTATCCGCAACCTCAAGGTCACCAAAATGTTGGTTGACGGCGGGGCCGGCCTGAACTTGATCTCCTCAGCTGTGATCAAGAAACTCCAGATCCCAGACGGCGAGCTCGAAGAAACCGGGTCGTTCCAAGGAATAAACCCGGGAAGGAGCAAGCCGAAGGGGAAGATTACGCTGCCAGTGACCTTTGGCGGGGAACTCAACTTCAGGACGGAGAGGATAACCTTTGACGTGGCCGATATCCCATTGCCATACAATGGGATACTTGGACGTCCTGCCCTCGCCAAGTTCATGGCAGCTTCCCACTATGCCTACAACGTACTCAAGATGCCGGGGCCGATAAGCGTCATCTCTGTCCCTGGCGACAAGAAGGACGCGCTTATCTGCGCCGACAAGATATACCGGGATGCAGCAGCCGCAGCAGAAAGCAACACACTAGCCGCTGAAGCTCCCGGGGGGAAGACCAAGACCAAGTCCGGCAAGGGCTCTGGGGCCCACTCCGGCAAACGCACCTCCTCGGAGTGCTGCGCTGCCGTCGAGGACGCACCATCGAGCTCCACCGGCAAGTGCAAGAAGGGGATGGCCGCTCCACCGGCAACCAAGAAGGTGTCCGCCAAGGAGGACGGCACTGGTGGTACCTTCACCATCAGTGCTACGCTCGACAACAAATAGGAAAGCGCGCTCGTTGCCTTCCTGCGGGTGAATGTCGATGTGTTTGCGTGGCAACCATCTGACATCCCCGGCGTTCCCAGGAAGGTAATTGAGCACAAGCTTGCTGTTTGTCCTCATGCGCGGCCCGTCAAGCAGAAGGTCAGGAAACAAGCCGTGGAGCGCCAAGAGTTCATCGCGGAAGAGATAAAGAAGTTGGAAGCAGCAGGCCTAGTTAGAGGCGTGATCCATCCTACGTGGTTGGCCAATCCAGTTGTCGTACGCAAGGCCAATGGGAAGTGGAGACTTTGTATAGACTTCACTGATGCGAATAAAGCATGTCCCAAGGATCCATTTCCCTTGCCGCGTATTGACCAGATCGTTGACTGCACCGCTGGATGTGAGCTGCTTTCCTTCCTTGATGCATATTCAGGATACCACCAGATTTTCATGGCCAAGGAAGATGAAGAGAAGACTGCATTCATTACTCCATGCGGCACATATTGCTTCATACGCATGCCCTTTGGATTGAAGAATGCAGGCTCGACATTTGCAAGGGTGGTGCACACTGCTTTTGAGCCACAGATCCACAGAAATGTGGAAGCTTACATGGATGACATAGTGGTCAAAAGCAAGAGCAAAGATACCCTGATACAAGATCTGGAAGAGACATTTGAGAATCTGCGCAAGATCCAGCTCAAGTTGAATCCCGAGAAGTGCGTCTTCGGAGTCCCCTCCGGCAAGCTTCTCGGGTTCTTTGTGTCCCAGAGGGGGATTGAATCCAATCCCGACAAGATCAAAGCCATCGAGCAGATTGAAGCCCCGAAGCGCATCAAGGACGTAAGGAGACTTGCTGGTTGTGTAGCTGCCCTCGGTAGGTTCATTTCAAAGTCTGCAGAACGCGCCCTGCCTTTCTTCAAAATCTTGAAGAAGGCAGGTCCCATGAAATGGACTCCGGAAGCGGAGGCAGCGCTGTAAGGCTTGAAAGGATACCTATCCTCCACTCCAATACTTGTCGCACCTAGGCCACAAGAGAAGTTGCTGCTATACCTAGCAGCAACCAATCAAGTGGTTAGTGCTGCGTTAGTAGCGGAGAGGGAGGCGGATGAGGAATCTACACCACCGGCAAGTGAGTCTAGCGACAAGCAGGGGGCTTCCCCGACAAGCTCTGGCCCCGACAAGGACAAGTCTGCGCAGGAACAGGGAGAAGTGCGAAGGAACATGGTGCAGCGCCCAGTGTATTTTGTGAGTTCCCTTCTGCAGGGGGCTAGATCAAGATACTCTGGGGTGCAGAAGTTGCTTTTCGGCCTCCTCATGGCCTCAAGAAAGCTGCGCCATTACTTCCAAGCACACGAGATAACAGTGGTCACTCGCTTTCCGTTGAAGAGGATATTGCAGAATCCAGAAGCAACAGGCAGGATCGTCGAGTGGGCACTGGAGCTGTCAAGCTTTGGTCGCAAGTTTGAGAGTACTTCAACCATACAGAGCAGAGCTTTGGCAGAATTCATAGCTGAATGGACCCCAACGCCGGATGAAGAAGTTCCAGAGACAAGCGTCCACGTACAAGAAGCAAGCAGTGAATGGGTAATGTACTTTGATGGTGCCTTCTCGCTGCAAGGCGCCGGTGCCGGCGTGGTACTCATAGCGCCCACCGGAGAGCACCTCAAGTATGTTGTCCAGATGCACTTTCCCAAGGAGCAAGCGACAAACAATACTGCTGAGTATGAAGGTTTGCTTGCCGGCCTCAGAATTGCGGCCGAACTTGGGATCAAGAAGTTGATTGTGCGGGGGGATTCTCAGTTGGTGGTCCGACAAGTGAACAAGAGTTACCAGAGCCCTTTGATGGAAGCCTATGTTGATGAAGTGAGGAAGATTGAAGAACACTTTGAAGGTCTGCAAATGGAGCACGTTCCAAGAGCTCAGAATGATATTGCAGATGGCCTTTCAAAGTGTGCTGCGATGAAGTTACCTGTGGAACCAGGGACCTTCCTGCTCAAGCTAACTCAACCATCCGTTACACCATCAGTTGGGCAAAGTAAGAAAAGAAAGTTGGTCTCCGGCGACTACTTGCCGGCGAATCTTCCCGAAGCCGCCGCCAAGGTCCCCAAGATCAGCAGCCAAGATGCTGAGGAACAGTTTGCTCCTGCAGATCCAAGGGTCTGTACAGTTGAAGCAAACGTTCCCGACAAGCCTTGCCCCGGCAGGCTTGCCGGGGGACCATCAGCTCCGACAGAACCGCAGGTTCTTGCCGTAGAAGCTGAGGTTCCCGCAGCAGCCCTCATGCCTTTAGTCCTTGTTGTTGAGCCTCAGGCTCCAGCATGGGCACATCAAATCGTTTGTTTTCTGCAAACTGGAGAACTTCCCGACGACCCAGAAGAGATAGAGAAAATAACCAGGCAGTCAAGTATGTACCAGTTCGTTGGCAATGAACTGTACAGAAGAAGGCTCAATGGTGTCAGGTTGAAGTGCATTTCCAGAGAAGATGGACAGAAGCTGTTGGCAGAGATACACGGAGGCATATGTGGCCACCACATTGGCGCAAGGGCACTTGCCGGGAAGGCGTTCCGGCAAGGGTTCTTCTGGCCAGAAGCCCTCCAAGATGCAACTGCACAAGTAACCAAGTGTGAAGCGTGCCAGTTCCATGCCAAGCAAATTCACCAGCCAGCTCAAGCTCTCCAGACGATCCCTTTGTCCTGGCCCTTCTCGGTCTGGGGGCTCGATATCCTCGGCCCCTTTCCCCGCGCAGTCGGGGGCTTTGAGTACTTGTACGTCGCGATCGACAAGTTCACAAAGTGGCCAGAAGTGGAACCGGTGAGAAAGGTGACAGCACAGTCAGCAGTCAGGTTCTTCAGGTCAATTGTTTGCCGTTTCGGAATCCCTAACAGGGTCATCACCGACAATGGTACACAATTTACAAGTCGCACCTTCATGCAGTACGTCCAAGACCTTGGCGCCAAGGTCTGTTTCGCTTCTGTTGCTCACCCGAGGAGCAATGGTCAAGCGGAGAGGGCCAATGCTGAAGTGCTGCACGGACTCAAGACAAGAACCTTCGACAGGCTGCGCAAGTGCGGAAGAAACTGGATAGAGGAGCTACCGGCGGCTCTTTGGTCAATCAGGACGACACCAAGTCGAGCCACCGGACAGACACCCTTTGCTCTTGTCTATGGAGCAGAGGCAATTCTCCCCACGGAACTCGTATACGGATCTCCTCGAGTACTCGCTTATGATGAGCTCGAGCAAGAGCAATTGCGTCAAGATGATGCATTGCTCCTTAAGGAGGAACGTCTCCAGGCTGCTGTGCGAGGTGCTCGATACCAGCAAGCCTTGCGTCGCTATCATAGCCGCAAGGTCAAGGCCAGGAGTCTCGAGGAAGGCAACCTTGTTCTTCGGCGTGTTCAGTCCGCCAAGAATTCCAACAAGTTGACGCCGAAGTGGGAAGGCCCTTATCGGGTGAGACAAGTCACAAGGCCCGGCGCTGTCCGCCTTGAGACCGAAGAAGGCTTACCGGTGAGCAACTCCTGGAACATAGAGCATCTTCGCAAGTTTCACCCATAAGGCGCGGTTGCCGTGATCCGCTCCGGCAACCACCTTTTGTACAAGTCTTGCCGCTGTTGCATGTAAACCTTTGTACAAAGCCGGGCGCAGATCCCGTGCATCAGTAAAGCTTTTGTGCTTCGCACTACTTGTCGTTTACATGCTTTTCTTACTTATTTGCATGCATTATCTGACACCTTGTGCAATGCACATCCCCGGTAAGCACTAGCAGGCCGTAAGGCCACATACTTGTTTTTCTTCCTCTTTTTCTTTCCCTCTTAAGCAGAAGGAGTATTCCTCGCGCACAAGTTTGCCGGGGGGAAGGAGATGGAGGTATGAACCAAGTGCTGTTCAAGAAAGAAGCCTTGTCGGGGAGCAAAACAATATATGAAAGCTAAGTCACCAGAATTTGAGCAGTTCAAATTTTTAAATTTTAGTTATCTTCCTTGAACAACCACACTTTGTATGGAAAACCTGTGCGCGGAGGAACCTACCCGTGGCTAGCCGCACCCTTACTTTGTTTTCGAGCACGCTCAACGAATTAAGTGAGCTGCGACAAATGTCGCGCCCTTACTTCGTTTTCGAGTTCGCTCACCAAGCTAAGTGCGCTGCGACTAGCTGCGGCAAGGTTACTTGCCGACGGGGTCCTTTGCCAGCAGGCTGCTAAGAGTCCAGCACTCAGCGCTCGCGGCAAGGGCCCCTTGCCGGAAAGTCCCCTAAAAGCATAGGGTAGAAAGCATACAAAGTGAAGGACCAAAAGCAAGGGAGATAACATTGCGTTGATTGCTCAGAAATAAGATAGTATGTTACAAAGATAACTTGCCACAATAACTAATTGATTCATGTTCATAACACACTTTGCGGCGGCAAAGGAAACAGAAAGAAAGAAGCCTAATCTACGCAGTCGCCTTCACGCCTTGAGATCTTGTTCACCTTGGCGACGATGTGGGCGACCTGCGCCTTCAACGCCTCCTGATCTGCATCGTCCGGCAAGGTGCGGAGGACGTTGACAAGGTTGATGCCGGGGTTGCTGTAGGATCAAAAGTAGGTCTAGAGGGGGGTGATTAGACTACTTGACAATATAAAAAATCTGCCTTAAGATCATGCAAAGTTTTTGGCAGTTTCACAATTAAGATCAATTCAAGTATCACCCTACACATGCAATTCTAGAGTATAAGCAGCGGAAAGTAAATTGCACATGTAAAAGAGAGGTGGAGAAGATCAAACGCAGTTTGGTGACACGAAGATTTTTGTCGTGGTTCCGATAGGTGGTGCTATCGTACATCCACGTTGATGGAGACTTCAACCCACGGAGGGTAACGGCTGCGCGAGTCCACGGAGGGCTCCACCCACAAAGGGTCCACGAAGAAGCAACCTTGTCTATTCCATCACGGCCTACGCCCACGGAGGACTAGCCTTACTCGGGGTAGATCTTCACGAAGTAGGCGATCTCCTTGCCCTTACAAACTTCTTGGTTCAACTCCACATCTCAAAGACGGAGGCTCCCAAGCGACACCTAACCAATCTAGGAGGCACCACCCCCCAAAAGGTAATAGACGGTGTTGATGATGATGAACTCCTTGCTCTTGTGCTTCAGATGATAATCTCCCCAACACTCAACTCTCCTCACTGATATGGCTATGGTGGAAGAAGGGTTTGAGTGGAAAGCAACTTGGGAAGGCTAGAAATCAAGTTTCTTATGGTAGGAATGGAATGGCTTGATCTCAACACAAGGGTAGGTGGTTCACTTCTCAGAAAGTGTATGGTAGAAGTGGTGGTACTTTCTGATGGCTCTCCTCACGAATGAAGAGGGGGTGGAGGGGTATATATAGCCTCCACACAAAATCCAACCGTTACACACACATTTGACCAATCTCGGTAAGACCGAAGTGAAAACTCGGTCAGACCGAAAGTTCAAATATAGTGAACGTTGGGATTTTCGGTGGGACCGAAAATACCATCTCGGTGTGTCCGAAGTGAGTCAAAGGTTGGAGCTTGCCATCTCGGTGTGACCGAAAACAACAACTCGGATATTCCGAAATGCTGTCAATTGGTTACAGAAGGTTGGCAGTCCATTTTCGGTGAGACCGAAACTCAGAATCGGATGGACCGAGAAATTAGGGTTTGGGGAAATAACTGAAGTGGTTCATCTCGGTGGGACTGAGTTTGCAGAATCGGTTTGTCCGAGATTACTTATGAGTGTGTTGATAAGTGAAGAGTGCTGATAGTTGAGGGAGCTAGATCACCAAGCACTTGAGCAACAAGAACATTAACACAACCTCATCCCCTTTTAATAGTATTGGCTTTTCCTATGGACTCAATGTGATCTTTGATCACTAAACCAAAAATAGAGTCTTGAGCTTTTGCCAATGCTTGTCTTAGCATTTTGAGGGGTCCACTTCTTCAGACATTTCCATACCCATATCATCGAACTTTTCTGAAATGATTCTCAAGTGAATATTAGTCCAATGATATATATGTTGTTATTAATTACCAAAACCACCCGGGGATTAGTTGCACTTTCAATCTCCCCCTTTTTGGTAATTGATGACAACATATAGATCAAAGCTTCGACAAAAGATATAATCAATGAATAATATCGTCGCTTTGAGAAGTTTGTGATAAACAAGAGCTCCCCCTAAATTTGTGCATTATTTAAAATTTGCGTTTGAATGCAAATGCACAATCGATTAGGATTATGGGTCACTCTTCCATGTCACATACATCTTGGTGGAGCGCACAAAATGATAAGAATGAGTAACATACACTCAATCACCAAGACAAGAGTAAATAGCCATACAACAAGGAATAGCATATGATAAGCAATAAGCACACATTAAGGCATAGTATGACTAAGCACTCATTAAGGTAGCATCAAACGTAGTAGCAAGCACACTTAAAGTTTCAGGAACCAAAAGAAACCAATGTATCTCAAGGAAAACCGGCAAAAGAACGAAAGACGAAAGAGCACTCTCTCTCTCGAAGCCCTATGATCTATAACAATTTCTCCCCCTTTGGCAACAAGTTACCAAAAAGTTCGAAAATGTATAGAGCTAAGCGTCACTGCGGGCTCTGCTGGCGGCTCCCGTCTGGGTAGATGTCGGTGTAGAGATAGCTGCATCGGCGAAGACTTCTGCTGATGTCTGCGGTGGAGGAGTGGATGCTGGAGCTGGAGGAACTGCTGGAGCTGTAGCTGGTGCTGAAGTGGTAGCCCTGGAGTCTGTCACTGGGATAGCTGCAGATCTGGATCCTCTGGGAACCTGAGCAGTCTGGCGATGAGAGTCCTGGACTAGATCATCCTGCATAAGCTCTGCTCTCTCCTGCCTTGTCTCCTCCATGTCTGCCTCAAGCTTGTTGACAGACACCTGAATCTCAGTCAGCTTCATGTCCAGAGCGTGGATCTTGTCCTCGACAATCCTCTCTAGGCTCTCCTGAGATTGCTCAATGCTGGCCAGGCGTTGTTCAATCCTCTGGGTAGCTTCAAGAATTTGTTCTCCAAAGCTCTTTGGCTTAGCTGCTGCTGCTGCTGCTTTGTCAGCTTTAGCCTTCTTCGCAGCTTCGATTTTGGCTTGTCCTTCAACTGAGGTAGGATCCTCTTCATCCATCACAACTATGTTGTCCTCATGCTCTGGCTGTAGTGGCAAGTGCTTCCTATCCAACATGAATTTGCCCGTGCCAAACTTGGCGTTGATGAGCATCTGTATCTGCGGTGCAAACCCACACGACCTCTTCTGGTCAGCTGCAGTCCTCTTAATGGTCTCTACCATCAAGTCCATCACCTTAAAAGGTGCCTTCTCATCGAGAATGTGCAGCATGTTGATAGAATAGCCTCGAATCATCCGGTGGTCTCCAGACTTAGGCATCAATGTATGCCTCAGAATAGTGTTAGTGGTGGTCAGACCTGCCTGGAGATAGCACACTGAGCCAAGCTTCCATCCTTCCAAATCAGCAGCTGGGATCTCCTTGTACATGTTCTTCATGGAATCATGACTCTTCTTAGGAATCCCATAGACATCAATGTCGTCCTCTCTCTGCACTGGAGCGTTCAGAAGTTCTGCCCATTCTTCAACAGTCGAAGAAAACCTTTGACCTTCAGTCATCCAGGTGATCTTGCCATCAGGATAGAAGTGGGCTGTGGCATAGAACTGCATGATCATCTCGTCATTCCAGGCTGTCAGCTCTTGACCCACAAAATCAGCAACTCCACATGCAGTAAAGCTCTCATGCACATGGGGAAAGAAGTCCCGGTGCTCTTCACTGTCAATGTACTTCCAGTCAACATACCTGGTGTCAGCAACAATGGGCTTCTTATCCATTAGCACGGTCTCATAGAAATCCTGCTGCTCTCTGGTGTGGAATCTGGGGTCCACAGCAGTCCTTCTTCTTACGGCATATGGATCAGACTGTCTCCATAGCCTGAGACCTTTGTCCTTCCTTGCCTTCATGTCCTCAGCTTGAGGATGAGCATCATTGTGGAGTGGCAACTTGGGACGGAGCTTGAGCAACACATGCTCTTCATCTGATTCAGACGGTGGCATCTCTCCTTTGTTCTTCTCAGAAGCTGGAATGCTTCTGGTTGTTCTCTTGGGCTTGGCTGGAGCTGCTTTGGAAGGAGCAGGCTTCTTGGGCTTAGAGGAGGCTTGAGCCCGAATAGCATCACCCATGAACTTAGCTTTCTGAGGAGGAGGCTGGGGTGCTTCTTCTTCTTCTTCAGCATCAACTTGAGGTTCAGCATAAACAACCCTCTTCCTTTTGGAAGTCTTCTTCACCTTGCTTGGAGCAGGCTCTTCCAAGTTGAGCTTCTTAGCAACTGCTGACTGTTTTACCTTGCTTGTACCTTTCCTTGGCTGCTGCCCTTGGTGCTCTTTGGCAACCACATTCCTCTTGGGCTTGGAGGTAACTTCCTCAGCAACAAAGTCGGAGTCCTCATCATCAGAAGTTCTCTTCTTCCTGGTTCTCGTAGCTGCGGGAGGCAGACCACTAGGGGTGCTCCTCTCACCATCATCACTAGAGCTGCTTGCAGGACTTGTATCTGCCTCTGGAATTTCAGCAAACGGTGATTCAGACCTGTTCTGGCTGTCACTGACATCTGACATGGCTGAAAGACCTATGAAAAGATAAGGTATAGGCAGAATGGAAGAGTTATCACAACTGCAGAAGTTTTTGCAAAAAAAATGAGTTAAAAACTTAGTTTTGAGTTTTCACAGAATGTATTTTGGTCAAACCGATTTTAGGTTTCGGTGCAACCGAAGTGCTCAACAGAAACCTACACACCACTTTCGGTCAGACCGAAGTGGGTTTCGGTCCTACCGAAAACTTAGGGTTTCACTGAAACTTCTTTTCGGTCGTTCCGATTGGCACAACTCGGTTAAACCGAACTATGCAGTGCAATGGCCAGAGGCCAAATCGGTCATTCCGATTTTCAAAAATCGGCTTCACCGAGATGCATTCCGTGGAAACCTAAACCTAAGAATTTTCCTCGAAACTAGACGATCTGAACTATTGTGTGGGGAACATATCAAACATGGATTGAATCATGGCAGCCTATCGTGCAAGAATCAGCAGTGGAGCACGAAAAGGGATCGGGACACACCCTAACTTGGTGGTGTCCCTCTACGGCGGCAACGGTGGAGATGATTACCGTTGACGGCGGCGGAGACCTGCGGCGAGGGCACACAGGCGACGAAGGCGACGATCCGTAGACCAGGGCGGCGGCAGCAGGGGTCTTGGGGGCGAACGGTTTGAAGAAAGAAATCGCGCGCAGCCCCTCAGGTATATATAACCCCATGCTGTCGGTGGGACCGAGTTGAAAAACTCGGTGTCACCGAGATGTATAACTGCTGTGCAGTTACACATATCGGTCAGACCGAGAGTTTGAACTCGGTTTCACCGAGATGAAACCTAGATCAGTCTAAGCGTTTCGGTTGGACCGAGATTGAGAAGCCGGTCAGACCGAAATGGACTTAGAAGGTTTTGGAAGTCAGCCTTAGACGAATCGGTGGTTCCGAGTGCTCCTCACTCGGACTGTCCGAAAAAGACTTGTTCAAAGTTGTGATATGAGCATGAACAGAATTTTGAGACAAGAAAGCATAGATAGCTAGGGAAGGTGCTTAGGCATTCTTGTCCATCCATTTGGCCAGAAAAATCAAAACAATCAAAACAACAAATGGATGTCCTTGAATGGATGAAATCATGCATTCAACATGCTCACACAATAAGATAGCAACTGAAATATGTGTCAAACATGCACAACCAATCACTCTAGCTACTAGCACACAATTTGTCGATGACTAGGTCATCTATATATGAGTATATTGACTTAGGAGTCAAATGAGAACATTTGATCATAGGTCATACTCATCGTTTAAGCACAAGTGGGGTTACCACTTTTACATAAAGCATTTATGTGTTCACATCATTTGGAGATGCTTTAGCTCAATTTTTAGAGCAAAGCTCCCCCTAGATGTGAGAACCCCTTTTAAAGGGTCAAACTAACCTTGGGTTGTCGTAGAAGACTTCATGTAGATGTTGAAGATGTGGATGCTCAATGTTGTTGCAGATCATCAAGAGTTGGGAGCTATCCTTTGGATTAGGGCACTTTCAATACCTACATGGGTTAGTCCCACAAGGAACAAACAAGAATATCCATAGACATAGAGTGAAATACACAAAAGAAGATGTCCATGAAAGCAATGATTACCTTGTCCCTTGACTTACCAACAAGAGGGTTTGTGACTCCATGAACAAGTGCATGATGTGGAAGTTGATTGCACAAGTTCTTGCCAAAATGAATATGAGTTAAGTTTGTTGGCGGAGTCACCCTCAAGAACCTACTAGTTCTTCTTCTTTGGGATCCACATCATCTTGATGGGAATCCTTGGTGTTGTAGTTGAGCTTGACGAAGTAAAACTTGATGTGTCCTTGGGAACCCACTTGACCATGGCTTGAGGTGCTTCAATGAATGCATCAATCTCCTCTTGAAGCTTGTCCTTGGCCTTTAGCTTGTGGTCTTGTGGTGGAAGGTCATCTTGAGCTTGTTCCACATTGGAAGAAGTAGGATCATACTTCTCCTTTTGTGAAACAAACTGTGGAGTAGGGTATTGACCTTCTTCCCACTCAACACCTTCGGCGTTGAACTTTCGCTCAAAACCAATCCCTTGATTCTTCCGGTGTCTTCCTTGTTTGCGAACAATCTCCTCAAAGTTCTTGCTTCCGGCAAGACTCTTGTAGACACCTTTCTCTATGATTTCCTTCAATAAGCTATTTTCTTGCTCAAGTGTAACTTGGCTTGAAACATTGTTAGTGGAATCAAGAGAACTACTAGAAGCAACAATATTGGATTTAACATTGTTATTGTTACTACTAGAGGAAGAATTTTTCTTGTGCCTGTCATGCTTAGTCTTAATAGGTGGCAAGAAATTAGACAAGAGAAGTCGTTTGGCAAGATATGAAGAACTCTTCTTTCGAAGATCGTCATTGATTGCTTTTAGAAACTCATGTTCTTGCTCTAGAGTGAGCTTCTCGAAGCGTAGCTTCTCATGAGATCTTAGGAGCTCTCTATGATCTTCTTGAGTTGTTTCATGAGCTAACTTAAGAGTGTTTAGTTCTTTAGTTAGACGCTCAATCTCCTTCATAGCATTGTCATTCGACTCTTCTCGACTATAAAGACTACTAGCATTTTCATCATTACTAAGCACACTAGATTTATCATGCAAGAGCTCATCTTCACTAAGCAAGTCATCCTCATCACTATCAAAGTCAATGAATTCAGGGTGTGTTACCTTGGGGCCTTTAGCCATGAAGCATCTTCCAATTCCCTCATTTGGTGAATCAAATAAGTCGTAGGAGTTGGAGTTGGAGGATACTAGTGCAAGTCCGGCAACACCTTCATCTTGACTATAGTCGGAGTCGGAGTGATAGCTTCCATCGGATTGATTGTCAGAGTCGGAGCCGGAGACCCATTCACCAACATGAGCTTGATGTCTTCTTCTTGTGTAGCTCCTTGATGACTTGTCTTTCCTCTCCGAATCCTTGCTTTTCCGAGAGGGTCTTCGTTCATAACGATCATCTCTGCTCCTTCTCTCTCTCCGAGGTGACTCATCTCTTGCTCTTCTTCTTGGAGATTCTTCTCTTCTCTTGTGGGGAGCCGTACACTCATTTGAGAAGTGTCCGGGTCTTCCACAATTGTAGCAGTTTCGATCACGACTAGAAGATCTCTTTTCATCATATGATCTAGACTTTGAGCTTCTTTCTTTGCCTCTATTCTTGTAGAACTTGTTGAAGTTCTTGACCATTAGGCTTATCTCTTCATTGGAAATTAGCTTGTCACTTGAGGTAGTAGGAGCATCACTTGTAGCTTTGTAAGCACCACTTGACTTGTTGTGAAGCTCTTCCTTATCCTTAAGTGTCATCTCATGAGCAACAATTCTTCCAATGACTTCAGTTGGCTTGAGAGTCTTGTAGTTTGGCATCATTTGGATCAAAGTGCACACGGTGTCATACTTTCCATCCAAAGCTCTGAGAATCTTCTTAATGATGAATCGGTCGGTCATTTCTTTGCTTCCTAAGCCAGCAATCTCATTTGTGATGAGAGCAAGCCTAGAGTACATTTCAGCGACTCCTTCACCATCCTTCATCTTGAACTTGTCAAGTTGACCTTGAAGAATATCTAGCTTTGATTCCTTCACAGATTCAGTACCTTCATGCATTTCAACCAAAGTATCCCAAATCTCTTTAGCATTCTCAAGACGGCTGATTTTGTTGAACTCCTCGGGACACAAAGCATTGAAGAGAATGTCACAAGCTTGAGCATTGTTTTGCAACATCCGCAACTCTTCGGGTGTAGCTTCGCGATCCGGAACTTTTCCTTCTTCGAAGAAATCACCTTGCATACCAACACAGATAATGCCCCATGCGGCTGGGTTATGACCAAGAATATGCATTTTCATTTTATGCTTCCAACTAGCAAAATTTGTACCATCAAAGTAAGGACCTCTACGATAATTACCCTCACTAGACGCCATACTCTCCTAGGTTGTGAAACCAAGCTTATGGAGTCCAATGCAATGGAAACCAAGGCAATGGAGACCAAAGCTCTGATACCACTTGTAGGATCGAAAGTAGGTCTAGAGGGGGGGTGATTAGACTACTTGACAATATAAAAAATCTGCCTTAAGATCATGCAAAGTTTTTGGCAGTTTCACAATTAAGATCAATTCAAGTATCACCCTACACATGCAATTCTAGAGTATAAGCAGCGGAAAGTAAATTGCACATGTAAAAGAGAGGTGGAGAAGATCAAACGCAGTTTGGTGACACAAAGATTTTTGTCGTGGTTCCGATAGGTGGTGCTATCATACATCCACGTTGATGGAGACTTCAACCCACGGAGGGTAACGGCTGCGCGAGTCCACGGAGGGCTCCACCCACAAAGGGTCCACGAAGAAGCAACCTTGTCTATTCCATCACGGCCTACGCCCACGGAGGACTAGCCTTACTCGGGGTAGATCTTCACGAAGTAGGCGATCTCCTTGCCCTTACAAACTTCTTGGTTCAACTCCACATCTCAAAGACGGAGGCTCCCAAGCGACACCTAACCAATCTAGGAGGCACCACCCCCCAAAAGGTAATAGACGGTGTTGATGATGATGAACTCCTTGCTCTTGTGCTTCAGATGATAATCTCCCCAACACTCAACTCTCCTCACTGATATGGCTGTGGTGGAAGAAGGGTTTGAGTGGAAAGCAACTTGGGAAGGCTAGAAATCAAGTTTCTTATGGTAGGAATGGAATGGCTTGATCTCAACACAAGGGTAGGTGGTTCACTTCTCAGAAAGTGTATGGTAGAAGTGGTGGTACTTTCTGATGGCTCACCTCACGAATGAAGAGGGGGTGGAGGGGTATATATAGCCTCCACACAAAATCCAACCGTTACACACACATTTGACCAATCTCGGTAAGACCGAAGTGAAAACTCGGTCAGACCGAAAGTTCAAATATAGTGAACGTTGGGATTTTCGGTGGGACCGAAAATACCATCTCGGTGTGTCCGAAGTGAGTCAAAGGTTGGAGCTTGCCATCTCGGTGTGACCGAAAACAACAACTCGGATATTCCGAAATGCTGTCAATTGGTTACAGAAGGTTGGCAGTCCATTTTCGGTGAGACCGAAACTCAGAATCGGATGGACCGAGAAATTAGGGTTTGGGGAAATAACTGAAGTGGTTCATCTCGGTGGGACTGAGTTTGCAGAATCGGTTTGTCCGAGATTACTTATGAGTGTGTTGATAAGTGAAGAGTGCTGATAGTTGAGGGAGCTAGATCACCAAGCACTTGAGCAACAAGAACATTAACACAACCTCATCCCCTTTTAATAGTATTGGCTTTTCCTATGGACTCAATGTGATCTTTGATCACTAAACCAAAAATAGAGTCTTGAGCTTTTGCCAATGCTTGTCTTAGCATTTTGAGGGGTCCACTTCTTCAGACATTTCCATACCCATATCATCGAACTTTTCTGAAATGATTCTCAAGTGAATATTAGTTCAATGATATATATGTTGTTATTAATTACCAAAACCACCCGGGGATTAGTTGCACTTTCAGTTGCGGTAGACGATCTTCGTCAAGACGCGCTCCAAGGTGCCCGCGCAGAGCTGACGGGACTCGTCGGCCAGCTGCGCGGGGAGCTTCTCCCGCAGCCGTGCAAGCGCCGGCGCAATTCCCCTGAAGAAGAGACTTAGCTTCGCGCTGTGGGGGAGGTCCTCGTCAGGAGAGTACACAAGGTGCTCCGCCCTCAGCGCCATCATCTCCTTGTCAATGTTGGCAGCGGAGGTGACCAGATCGTCAGTCCACTGCTCCACCGCCCGGCTGAAGTTATTCGCTGAGACGGCGGCGCTCTCCACCAAGTTCCGCTCCTTGCGGAGCTCGTCCTTTAGCTTCGTCTCGCGATCCCGGGCGGCGTCGAGCGAATCGGTCAGAGTGGAGACCTTCAACTCCAAGTCAGCAATCGAATCTTTGGCGGCAGTGAGCTCGTCGCCCTTCTTGGAGAGGCGTACCTGCAAGTCAGAGTTGGTGTGGGCGTCTTTCTCCCGCTCCACATTGAGCGCGGTGACTCTGTCCTCGCTCGCCTTCAGGTACCGCTCCAGCTGATCCACCTTAAGCTCCAGGTCCTTCTTGGCGGTTTCCGCGGCGGCTGCGGCATCCTTTGCCTCCTTCAAGGCCCCGCCGATGGCCTGTTCCCGGGCGGTGAGTTCGTCGTCATGGGCGTCGAGCTCGACCTTCCGCTGGTTGAGCGCCCCCTCCCGCCGAGACAGCTCCTCGGCGGCCAGCCGCTGCCGCTCTTCTGCCTCCGCCTTCTCCAGGAGGAAGGCTTGCTGCTCCCCGGCAAGCTCTTCCCGCTCCTCCGCCAAGTTGCGGAGGGCGGCCTGGTTGGCGGCGCGAAGCTCCGCGGCCCGTTTCTCCAAGTCGACTCCAGCCTTGGCGGCAAGAGCTTCCCGGGAGTCCAGTTTCGCCTGCCTGGCCCGGTAAAGGGCCAGGAGCCGGCGAAGGAGCTTCTCCTCTTCGGGCTCGTCTCCACCGCCAAGTGCTTCAACAACCTTCAACCCCGCGGAGGCGAGGACCTCTCCGTCGTAGGTCTCTCCCTCCACGGGGGCTCGCGACGAGGACCCCCACGGGACTTGTATGAAGACTCTGTTAGGGGCCTCAAGATAGACGCCTGGCCGCTCCGTGGTGGCAGAGGGGTCGGCGGCCGGTGCAGCGCTTGACGCTCCTGCTGCCTCCGGGCCAGCAGTGTGGTCGCCGTCCCCCTCCCCAGCCGCGGCGTCTGCGGTCGGGGCGGTCTCCTCAGCGGCAGGCTCGTCGGCTCCAGCCATGCCCTCAGCGGCAGTGGCGTTGCCGCCGTCGCCGTGCACGCCCTCCTCGTCGGCGGTCTCCGTCTCCATCCGCTCCGGTGCAGGAGGATCTAGCAGAAGAAAAAGAAAAGAAAAAGTCAAGCAAATATCCAAAAAAAGAAGAGTCCAAGAAAAAGAAGGTACAAGACTCACCTTCGCGGACTTCTTCAACGACAGGCTCCCTCGCCGGGGAGTCTGAAAGTGCAACTAATCCCCGGGTGGTTTTGGTAATTAATAACAACATATATATCATTGAACTAATATTCTCTTGAGAATCATTTCAGAAAAGTTCGATGATGTGGGTATGGAAATGTCTGAAGAAGTGGACCCCTCAAAATGCTAAGACAAGCATTGGCAAAAGCTCAAGACTCCATTTTTGGTTTAGTGATCAAAGATCACATTGAGTCCATAGGAAAGCCAATACTATTAAAAGGGGATGAGGTTGTGTTAATGTTCTCGTTGCTCAAGTGCTTGGTGATCTAACTCCCTCAACTATCAGCACTATTCACTACTTAACACACACCCATAAGTAATCTCGGTCACACCGATTTCTCCAACTCAGTCCCACCGAGATGAACCACTTCAGTTGTTTCTCCAAACCCTAGATTCTCGGTCACACCGATTCTGAGTTTCGGTCTCACCGAAAAAGGGCTGCCAACCTTCTGTGATCAGTTGACATCAATTCGGAATATCCGAGTTTATATTTTCGGTCTCACCGAGATGGCAAACCCTAACCTTTGACTCACTTCGGTCTCACCGAGATGGTATTTTCGGCCCCACCGAAAATCCCAACGTTCACTATATTTGAACTTTCGGTCTAACCGAGTTTTCACTTCGGTCTGACCGAGATTGGTCAAATGTGTGTGTAACGGTTGGATTTTGTGTGGAGGCTATATATACCCCTCCACCCCCTCCTCATTCGTGAGGAGAGCCATCAGAAAGTACCACCACTTCTACCACACACTTTCTGAGAAGTGAACCACCTACCCTTGTGTTGAGATCAAGCCATTCCATTCCTACCATATGAAACTTGATCTCTAGCCTTCCCAAGTTGCTTTCCACTCAAATCTTTCTTCCACCACAGCCATATCAGTGAGGAGAGTTGAGTGTTGGGAAGTTTATCACTTGAAGCACAAGAGCAAGGAGTTCATCACCATCAACACCGTCTATTACCTTTTGGGGGGTGGTGCCTCCTAGATTGGTTAGGTGTCGCTTGGGAGCCTCCTTCGTGATGTGGAGTTGAACCAAGAAGTTTGTAAGGGCAAGGAGATCGCCTACTTCGTGAAGATCTACCCCGAGTAAGGCTAGTCCTCCGTGGGCGTAGGCCGTGATGGAATAGACAAGGTTGCTTCTTCGTGGACCCTTCGTGGGTGGAGCCCTCCGTGGACTCGCGCAGCCGTTACCCTCCGTGGGTTGAAGTCTCCATCAACGTGGATGTACGATAGCACCACCTATCGGAACCACGACAAAAATCTCCGTGTCACCAAACTGCGTTTGATCTTCTCCACCTCTCTTTTACATGTGCAATTTACTTTCCGCTGCATATACTCTAGAATTGCATGTGTAGGGTGTTACTTGAATTGATCTTGTTTGTGAAACTGCCAAAAACTTTACATGATCTAAAGGCAGATTTTTTATATTGTCAAGTAGTCTAATCACCCCCCCTCTAGACCTACTTCGATCCTACAAGTGGTATCAGAGCTTTGGTCTCCATTGCCTTAGTTTCCATTGCATTGGACTCCATAAGCTTGGTTTCACAACCTAGGAGAGTATGGCGTCTAGTGAGGGTAATTATCGTAGAGGTCCTTACTTTGATGGTACAAATTTTGCTAGTTGGAAGCATAAAATGAAAATGCATATTCTTGGTCATAACCCTGCCGCATGGGGCATTATTTGTGTTGGCATGCAAGGTGATTTCTTTGAAGAAGGAAAAGTTCCGGATCGCGAAGCTACACCCGAAGAGTTGCGGATGTTGCAAAACAATGCTCAAGCTTGTGACATTCTCTTCAATGCTTTGTGTCCCGAAGAGTTCAACAAAATCAGCCGTCTTGAGAATGCTAAAGAGATTTGGGATACTTTGGTTGAAATGCACGAAGGTACTGAATCTGTGAAGGAATCAAAGCTAGATATTCTTCAAGGTCAACTTGACAAGTTCAAGATGAAGGATGGTGAAGGAGTCGCTGAAATGTACTCTAGGCTTGCTCTCATCACAAATGAGATTGCTGGCTTAGGAAGCGAAGAAATGACCGACCGATTCATCATTAAGAAGATTCTCAGTGCTTTGGATGGAAAGTATGACACCGTGTGCACTTTGATCCAAATGATGCCAAACTACAAGACTCTCAAGCCAACTGAAGTCATTGGAAGAATTGTTGCTCATGAGATGACACTTAAGGATAAGGAAGAGCTTCACAACAAGTCAAGTGGTGCTTACAAAGCTTCAAGTGATGCTCCTACTACCTCAAGTGACAAGCTAATTTCCAATGAAGAGATAAGCCTAATGGTCAAGAACTTCAACAAGTTCTACAAGAATAGAGGCAAAGAAAGAAGCTCAAAGTCTAGATCATATGATGGAAAGAGATCTTCTAGTCGTGATCGAAACTGCTACAATTGTGGAAGACCCGGACACTTCTCAAATGAGTGTACGGCTCCCCACAAGAGAAGAGAAGAATCTCCAAGAAGAAGAGCAAGAGATGAGTCACCTCGGAGAGAGAGAAGGAGTAGAGATGATCGTTATGAACGAAGACCCTCTCGGAGAAGCAAGGAATCGGAGAGGAAAGACAAGTCATCAAGGAGCTACACAAGAAGAAGACATCAAGCTCATGTTGGTGAATGGGTCTCCGGCTCCGACTCTGACAGTCAATCCGATGGAAGCTATCACTCCGACTCCGACTATAGTCAAGATGAAGGTGTTGCCGGACTTGCACTCGTATCCTCCAACTCCAACTCCTACGACTTATTTGATTCACCAAATGAGGGAATTGGAAGATGCTTCATGGCTAAAGGCCCCAAGGTAACACACCCTGAATTCATTGACTTTGATAGTGATGAGGATGACTTACTTGGTGAAGATGAGCTCTTGCATGATAAATCTAGTGAGCTTAGTAATGATGAAAATGCTAGTAGTCTTTATAGTCGAGAAGAGTCGAATGACAATGCTATGAAGGACATTGAGCGTCTAACTAAAGAACTAAACACTCTTAAGTTAGCTCATGAAACAACTCAAGAAGATCATAGAGAGCTCCTAAGATCTCATGAGAAGCTACGCTTCGAGAAGCTCACTCTAGAGCAAGAACATGAGTTTCTAAAAGCGATCAATGACGATCTTCGAAAGAAGAGTTCTTAATATCTTGCCAAACGACTTCTCTTGTCTAATTTCTTGCCACCTATTAAGACTAAGCATGACAAGCATAAGAAAAATTCTTCCTCTAGTAGTAACAATAACAATGTTAAATCCAATATTGTTGCTTCTAGTAGCTCTCTTGATTCCACTAACAATGTTTCAAGCCAAGTTACACTTGAGCAAGAAAATAGCTTATTGAAGGAAATCATAGAGAAAGGTGTCTACAAGAGTCTTGCCGGAAGCAGGAACTTTGAGGAGATTGTTCGCAAACAAGGAAGACACCGGAAGAATCAAGGGATTGGTTTTGAGCGAAAGTTCAACGCCGAAGGTGTTGAGTGGGAAGAAGGTCAATACCCTACTCCACAGTTTGTTTCACAAAAGGAGAAGTATGATCCTACTTCTTCCAATGTGGAACAAGCTCAAGATGACCTTCCACCACAAGACCACAAGCTAAAGGCCAAGGACAAGCTTCAAGAGGAGATTGATGCATTCATTGAAGCACCTCAAGCCATGGTCAAGTGGGTTCCCAAGGACACATCAAGTTCTACTTCGTCAAGCTCAACTACAACACCAAGGATTCCCATCAAGATGATGTGGATCCCAAAGAAGAAGAACTAGTAGGTTCTTGAGGGTGACTCCGCCAACAAACTTCACTCATGTTCATTTTGGCAAGAACTTGTGCAATCAACTTCCACATCATGCACTTGTTCATGGAGTCACAAACCCTCTTGTTGGTAAGTCAAGGGACAAGGTAATCATTGCTTTCATGGACATCATCTTTTGTGCACTTCACTCTATGTCCATGGATATTCTTGTTTGTTCCTTGTGGGACTAACCCATGTAGGTATTGAAAGTGCCCTAATCCAAAAGGATTGCTCCCAACTCATGATGATCTACATCAACATTGAGCATCCACATCTTCAACATCTACATGAAGTCTTCTACGACAACCCAAGGTTAGTTTGACCCTTTAAAAAGGGGTTCTCACATCTAGGGGGAGCTTTGCTCTAAAAATTGAGCTAAAACATCTCCAAATGATGTGAACACATAAATGCTTTATGTAAAAGTGGTAACCCCACTTGTGCTTAAACGATGAGTATGACCTATGATCAAATGTTCTCATTTGACTCCTAAGTCAATATACTCATATATAGATGACCTAGTCATCGACATTTTGTGTGCTAGTAGCTAGAGTTTTGGTTGTGCATGTTTGACACATATTTCAGTTGCTATCTTATTGTGTGAGCATGTTGGATGCATGATTTTATCCATTCAAGGACATCCATTTGTTGTTTTGATTGTTTTGGTTTCTTTTTCTGGCCAAATGGATGGACAAGAATGCCTAAGCACCTTCCCTAGCTATCTATGCTTTCTTATCTCAAAAATCTATTCATGCTTATATCACAACTTTGAACAAGTCTTTTTCGGACAGTCCGAGTAAGGAGCACTCGGAACCACCGATTCGTCTAAGGCTGACTTCCAAAACCTTCTAAGTCTATTTCGGTCTGACCGGCTTCTCAATCTCGGTCCAACCGAAACACTTAGATTGATCTAGGTTTCATCTCGGTGAAACCGAGTTCAAAATCTCGGTCTGACCGATATGTGTAACTGCACAGCAGAAATACATCTCGGTGACACCGAGTTTTTCAACTCGGTCCCACCGACAGTACGGGGTTATATATACTGAGGGCTGCGCGCGATCTATTCCTTTCAAACCGCTCGCCCTCCAAGACCCCTGCTGCCGCCGCCCTGATCTAAGGATCGTCGCCGTCGTCGCCTGTGTGCCCTTGCCGCAGGTCTCCGCCGCCGTCAACGGTAATCTTCTCCTCCGTTGCCGCCGTAGAGGGACACCACCAAGTTAGGGTGTGTCTCAATCCCTATTCATGCTCCACTTCTGATTCTTGCATGATAGGACTGCCCTGATTCAATCCACGTTTGATATGATCCCAACACATTGTTCAGATCGTTTAGTTTCGAGGAAAATTCTTAGGTTTAGGTTTCCACGGAATGCATCTCGGTGAAGCCGATTCCTGAAACTCGGACTGACCGATTTGGTCTCTGACCATTGCACTACACAGTTCGGTCTGACCGAGTTGTGAAAATCGGAATGTCCGAAGTGAAGTTTCTATGAAACCCTAGTTTTTCGGTAGGACCGAAACCCATTTCGGTCTGACCGAAAGTGGTGTGTAGGTTCTGTTGAACACTTCGGTTACACCGAAACTTGAAATCGGATTGACCGAAATACATTCTGTGAAAACTCAAAACTAAGTTTTTAACTCAATTTTTTTTGCAAAAACTTCTGCAGTTGTGATAACTCTTCTACTCTACCTATACCTTATCTATTCACAGGTCTTTCAGCCATGTCAGATGTCAGTGACAGCCAGAACAGGTCCGAATCACCGTTTGCTGAGATTCCAGAGGCAGGTACAAGTCCTGAGGCTAGCAGCTCTAGTGATGATGGTGAGAGGAGCACCCCTAGTGGTCTGCCTCCTGCTGCTACGAGAACCAGGAAGAAGAGAACGTCTGATTCTGAGGATTCCGATTTTGTTGCTGAGGAAGTTACCTCCAAGCCAAAGAGGCAAGTGGTCGCCAAAGAGCTCCAAGGGCAGCAGCCAAAGAAAGGCACGAGCAAAGTGAAGCAGTCTGCAGTTGCCAAGAAGCTCAACTTGGAAGAGCCAGCTCCAAGCAAGGTGAAGAAGACTTCCAAAAGGAAGAGAGTTGTTTATGCTGAACCTCAAGTTGATGATGCTGAAGAAGAAGAAGAAGATGCACCCCAGCCTCCTCCTCAGAAAGCTAAGTTCATGGGTGATGCTATTCGGGCTCAAACCTCCTCCAAGCCCAAGAAGCCTGCTTCAGCTAAGGCAGCTCCAGCGAAGCCTAAGAGGACAACCAGAAGCATTCCAGCTTCTGAGAAGAACAAAGGTGAGATGCCACCTTCTGAGTCAGATGAAGAGCATGTGTTGCTCAAGCTCCGTCCCAAGTTGCCACTCCACAATGATGCTCATCCTCAAGCTGAGGATATGAAGGCAAGGAAGGACAAAGGTCTCAGGCTATGGAGACAATCTGATCCATATGCCGTAAGAAGAAGGACTGCTGTGGACCCCAGATTCCACACCAAAGAGCAGCAGGATTTCTATGAGACCGTGCTAATGGATAAGAAGCCCATTGTTGCTGACACCAGGTATGTTGACTGGAAGTACATTGACAGCAGAGAGCATCGGGACTTCTTTCCCCATGTGCATGAGAGCTTTACTGCATGTGGAGTTGCTGACTTTGTGGGTCAAGAACTGACAGCATGGAACGACGAGATGATCATGCAGTTCTATGCCACAACCCATTTCTACCCCGATGGCAAGATCACATGGATGACTGAAGGTCAACGGTTTTCTTCAACTGTTGCAGAATGGGCAGAACTTCTGAACGCTCCAGTGCAGAGAGAGGACGACATTGATGTCTATAGGATTCCTAAGAAGAGTCATGATTCCATGAAAAATATGTACAAGGAGATCCCAGCTGCTGATTTGGAGGGATGGAAACTCGGCTCAGTGTATTATCTCCAGGCAGGTCTGACCACCACCAACACTATCCTGAGGCATACTTTGATGCCTAAGTCAGGTGTCCACCGGATGATACGAGGCTATTCTATCAACATGCTGCACATTCTCGATGAGAAGGCACCTTTTAAGGTGATGGACTTGATGGTAGAGACCATCAAAAGGACTGCAGCTGACCAGAAGAGGTCGTGTGGGTTTGCACCGCAGATACAGATGCTTATCAACGCCAAGTTTGGCACGGGCAAATTCATGTTGGATAGGAAGCACTTACCACTGCAGCCAGAGCATGAGGACAACGTAGTTGTGATGGATGAAGAGGATCCCACCTCAGTTGAAGGGCAAGCCAAGATCGAAGCTGCAAAGAAAGCCAAAGCTGACAGAGAGGCAGCAGCAGCAGCAGCTAAGCCAAAGAGCTTTGGAGATCAGATTCTTGAAGCAACCCGGAGAATTGAACAACGCCCGGCCAGCATTGAGCAATCTCAGGAGAGCCTTGAGAGGATCGTCGAGGACAAGATCCACGCTCTAGACGTGAAGCTGACTGAGATTCAGGTGTCTGTCAACAAACTTGAGGCAGACATGGAGGAGACTAGGCAGGAGAGAGCAGAACTTATGCAGGATGATATAGTCCAGGACTCTCATCGCCAGACTGCTCCGGTTCCCAGAGGATCCAGGTCTGCAGCTATCCCAGTGACGGACTCCAGGGCTACCACTTCAGCACCAGCTAGAGCTCCAGCAGTTCCTTCAGCTCCAGCATCCACTCCTCCAGCGCAGACATCAGCAGAAGTCTTCGCCGACGCAGCTATCTCTACACCGACATCGACCCAGACGGGAGCAGCCAGCCGAGCCCGCAGTGACGTTTAGCTCTATACCTTTTCGAACTTTTTGGTAACTTGTTGCCAAAGGGGGAGAAATTGTTATAGATCATAGGGCTTCGAGAGAGAGAGAGTGCTCTTTCGTCTTTTCGTTCTTTTGCCGTTTTCCTTGAGATACATTGGTTTCTTTTGGTTCCAGATACTTTAAGTGTGCTTGCTACTACGTTTGATGCTATCTTAATGAGTGCTTAGTCATACTATGCTTTAATGTGTGCTTATTGTTTATCATATGCTATTTCTTATTGTATGGCTATTTACTCTTGTCTTGGTGATTGAGTGCATGTTATTCATTCTTATCATTTTGTGCGCTCCACCAAGATGTATGTGACATGGAAGAGTGACCCATAATCCTAATCGATTGTGCATTTGCATTCAAACGCAAATTTTAAATAATGCACAAATTTAGGGGGAGCTCTTGTTTATCACATACTTCTCAAAGCGACGATATTATTCTTTGATTATATCTTTTGTCGAAGCTTTGATCTATATGTTGTCATCAATTACCAAAAAGGGGGAGATTGAAAGTGCAACTAATCCCCGGGTGGTTTTGGTAATTAATAACAACATATATATCATTGAACTAATATTCTCTTGAGAATCATTTCAGAAAAGTTCGATGATGTGGGTATGGAAATGTCTGAAGAAGTGGACCCCTCAAAATGCTAAGACAAGCATTGGCAATAGCTCAAGACTCCATTTTTGGTTTAGTGATCAAAGATCACATTGAGTCCATAGGAAAGCCAATACTATTAAAAGGGGATGAGGTTGTGTTAATGTTCTCGTTGCTCAAGTGCTTGGTGATCTAACTCCCTCAACTATCAGCACTATTCACTACTTAACACACACCCATAAGTAATCTCGGTCACACCGATTTCTCCAACTCAGTCCCACCGAGATGAACCACTTCAGTTGTTTCTCCAAACCCTAGATTCTCGGTCACACCGATTCTGAGTTTCGGTCTCACCGAAAAAGGGCTGCCAACCTTCTGTGATCAGTTGACATCAATTCGGAATATCCGAGTTTATATTTTCGGTCTCACCGAGATGGCAAACCCTAACCTTTGACTCACTTCGGTCTCACCGAGATGGTATTTTCGGTCCCACCGAAAATCCCAACGTTCACTATATTTGAACTTTCGGTCTAACCGAGTTTTCATTTCGGTCTGACCGAGATTGGTCAAATGTGTGTGTAACGGTTGGATTTTGTGTGGAGGCTATATATACCCCTCCACCCCCTCCTCATTCGTGAGGAGAGCCATCAGAAAGTACCACCACTTCTACCATACACTTTCTGAGAAGTGAACCACCTACCCTTGTGTTGAGATCAAGCCATTCCATTCCTACCATATGAAACTTGATCTCTAGCCTTCCCAAGTTGCTTTCCACTCAAATCTTTCTTCCACCACAGCCATATCAGTGAGGAGAGTTGAGTGTTGGGGAGTTTATCACTTGAAGCACAAGAGCAAGGAGTTCATCATCATCAACACCGTCTATTACCTTTTGGGGGGTGGTGCCTCCTAGATTGGTTAGGTGTCGCTTGGGAGCCTCCGTCTTTGAGATGTGGAGTTGAACCAAGAAGTTTGTAAGGGCAAGGAGATCGCCTACTTCGTGAAGATCTACCCCGAGTAAGGCTAGTCCTCCGTGGGCGTAGGCCGTGATGGAATAGACAAGGTTGCTTCTTCGTGGACCCTTCGTGGGTGGAGCCCTCCGTGGACTCGCGCAACCGTTACCCTCCGTGGGTTGAAGTCTCCATCAACGTGGATGTACGATAGCACCACCTATCGGAACCACGACAAAAATCTCCGTGTCACCAAACTGCGTTTGATCTTCTCCACCTCTCTTTTACATGTGCAATTTACTTTCCGCTGCTTATACTCTAGAATTGCATGTGTAGGGTGATACTTGAATTGATCTTAATTGTGAAACTGCCAAAAACATTGCATGATCTAAAGGCAGATTTTTTATATTGTCAAGTAGTCTAATCACCCCCCCTCTAGACCTACTTTCGATCCTACAAGTGGTATCAGAGCTTTGGTCTCCATTGCCTTGGTTTCCATTGCATTGGACTCCATAAGCTTGGTTTCACAACCTAGGAGAGTATGGCGTCTAGTGAGGGTAATTATCGTAGAGGTCCTTACTTTGATGGTACAAATTTTGCTAGTTGGAAGCATAAAATGAAAATGCATATTCTTGGTCATAACGCAGCCGCATGGGGCATTATCTGTGTTGGTATGCAAGGTGATTTCTTTGAAGAAGGAAAAGTTCCGGATCGCGAAGCTACACCCGAAGAGTTGCGGATGTTGCAAAACAATGCTCAAGCTTGTGACATTCTCTTCAATGCTTTGTGTCCCGAAGAGTTCAACAAAATCAGCCGTCTTGAGAATGCTAAAGAGATTTGGGATACTTTGGTTGAAATGCACGAAGGTACTGAATCTGTGAAGGAATCAAAGCTAGATATTCTTCAAGGTCAACTTGACAAGTTCAAGATGAAGGATGGTGAAGGAGTCGCTGAAATGTACTCTAGGCTTGCTCTCATCACAAATGAGATTGCCGGCTTAGGAAGCGAAGAAATGACCGACCGATTCATCATTAAGAAGATTCTCAGAGCTTTGGATGGAAAGTATGACACCGTGTGCACTTTGATCCAAATGATGCCAAACTACAAGACTCTCAAGCCAACTGAAGTCATTGGAAGAATTGTTGCTCATGAGATGACACTTAAGGATAAGGAAGAGCTTCACAACAAGTCAAGTGGTGCTTACAAAGCTACAAGTGATGCTCCCACAACCTCAAGTGACAAGTTAATTTCCAATGAAGAGATAAGCCTAATGGTTAAGAACTTCAACAAATTCTACAAGAATAGAGGCAAAGAGAGAATCTCAAAGTCTAAATCACATGATGAAAAGAGATCTTCTAGTCGTGATCGAAACTGCTACAGTTGTGGAAGACCCGGACACTACTCAAATGAGTGTAAGGCTCCCCACAAGAGAAGAGAAGAATCTCCAAGAAGAAGATCAAGAGATGAGTCACCTTGGAAAGAGAGAAGGAGTAGAGATGATCGTTACGAACGAAGACCCTCTCGGAGAAGCAAGGATTCGGAGAGGAGAGACAAGTCATCAAGGAGCTACACAAGAAGAAGACATCAAGCTCATGTAGGTGAATGGGTCTCCGGCTCCGACTCCGACAATCAATCCGATGGAAGCTATCACTCCGACTCCGACTACAGTCAAGATGAAGGTGTTGCCGGTCTTGCACTCGTATCCTCCAACTCCAACTCCTACGACTTAATTGATTCACCAAATGAGGGAATTGGAAGATGCTTCATGGCTAAAGGCCCCAAGGTAACACACCCTGAATTCATTGACTTTGATAGTGATGAGGATGACTTGCTTGGTGAAGATGAGCTCTTGCATGATAAATCTAGTGTGCTTAGTAACGATGAAAATGCTAGTAGTCTTTATAGTCGAGAAGAGTCGAATGACAATGCTATGAAGGAGATTAAGCGTCTAACTAAAGAACTAAACACTCTTAAGTTAGCTCATGAAACAAATCAAGAAGATCATAGAGAGCTCCTAAGATCTCATGAGAAGCTACGCTTCGAGAAGCTCACCCTAGAGCAAGAACATGAGTTTCTAAAAGCGATCAATGACGATCTTCGAAAGAAGAGTTCTTCATATCTTGCCAAACGACTTCTCTTGTCTAATTTCTTGCCACCTATTAAGACTAAGCATGACAAGCATAAGAAAATTTCTTCCTCTAGTAGTAACAATAACCATGTTAAATCTAATATTGTTGCTTCTAGTAGTTCTCTTGATTCCACTAACAATGTTTCAAGCCAAGTTACACTTGAGCAAGAGAATAGCTTATTGAAGGAAATCATAGAGAAAGGTGTCTACAAGAGTCTTGCCGGAAGCAAGAACTTTGAGGAAATTGTTCGCAAGCAAGGAAGGCACCGGAAGAATCAAGGAATTGGTTTTGAGCGAAAGTTCAACGCCGAAGGTGTTGAGTGGGAAGAAGGTCAATACCCTACTCCACAGTTTGTTTCTCAAAAGGAGAAGTATGATCCTACTTCTTCCAATGTGGAACAAGCTCAAGATGACCTTCCACCACAAGACCACAAGCTAAAAGCCAAGGACAAGCTTCAAGAGGAGATTGATGCATTCATTGAAGCACCTCAAGCTATGGTCAAGTGGGTTCCCAAGGACACATCAAGTTCTACTTCGTCAAGCTCAACTACAACCCCAAGGATTCCCATCAAGATGATGTGGATCCCGAAGAAGAAGAACTAGAAGGTTCTTGAGGGTGACTCCGCCAACATACTTCACTCACATTCATTTTGGCAAGATCTTGTGCAATCAACTTCCACATCATGCACTAGTTCATGGAGTCACAAACCCTCTTGTTGGTAAGTCAAGGGACAAGGTAATCATTGCTTTCATGGACATCATCTATTGTGAACTTCAATCTATGTCTATGGATATCCTTGTTTGTTCCTTGTGGGACTAACCCATGTAGGTATTGAAAGTGCCCTAATCTAAAGGATAGCTCCCAACTCTTGATGATCTACATCAACTTTGAGCATCCACATCTTCAACATCTACATGAAGTCTTCTACGACAACCCAAGGTTAGTTTGACCCTTTAAAAGGGGTTCTCACATCTAGAGGGAGCTTTACTCTAAAAATTGAGTTAAAGCATCTTCAAATGATGTGAACACATCAATGCTTTATGTAAAAGTGGTAACCCCACTTGTGCTTAAACGATGAGTATGACCTATGATCAAATGTTCTCATTTGGCTCCTAAGTCAAAATACTCATATAAAGATGACCTAGTCATCGACAAATTGTGTGCTAGTAGCTAGAGTTTTTGGTTGTGCATGTTTGACACATATTTCATTTGCTATCTTATTGTGTGAGCATGTTGAATGCATGATTTTATCCATTCGAGGACATCCATTTGTTGTTTTGGTTGTTTTGATTTTTCTGACCAAATGGATGGACAAGAATGCCTAAGTACCTCCCCTAGCTATCTATGCTTTCTTGTCTCAAATTCTATTCATGCTTATATCACAAACTTTGAACAAGTCATTTTCGGACCCTCCGGGTGAGGAGCACTCGGAGCCACCGATCCGTCAAGGCTAACCTCCAAAACCTTCTAAGTGATTTCGGCCAGACCAACTTTCTCCCACTCGGTCAAACCGAAAGCATTTAGACTGATCTAGGTTTCATCTCAGTGAAACCGAGTTCTAAATCTCGGCGTGACCGATATGCGTAACTGCATAGCAGTTATCCATCTCGGTGTCACCGAGTTTTTCAACTCGGTCCCACCGACAGCAAAGGGGTATATATACTGAGGGCAGCGCGCGTTGATTATTCCTTCAAACGTTTTCGCTCCCACGTCCCCTGCTGCCGTCGCCCTGATCTCCGGATCGTCGCCGTCGTCACATGTGCGCCCTCGCCGCAGGTCTCCATCGCCGTCAACGGATTTCTCCTCCGCGCTGTTGCCGCCGTAGAGGGACTCCACCAAGTTAGGGTGAGTCTCGATCCCACTCGTGCTCCCATCTGATTCATTGCACGTTTGGTTTGCTCTATATCTGGCCACGATTGAAAACTTCTTCTCCACCAGATCGGTTCTAGTTTCGAGTAAAATTCTTAGGGTTAGGTTTCCACGGAATACATCTCGGTGAAACCGATTTTAAATTTTTGGTGTGACCGATTCGGCCTCTGGCCATTGCACTGCACCTTTCGGTCCAACCGAGTCGTGCAAATCGGTGTGACCGAAATATAGTCTTAGTGAAACCCTAGTGTTTCGGCAGGACCAAAACCCACTTCGGTCCAACCGAAAGTGGTGTGTAAAGCCTCTGTATACACTTCGGATTCACCGAAACTGAAAATCGGTTTGACCGAAATGCCTTCTATGAAAACTTAAAACTAAAATTTGAACTCATTTTTTTTGCAAAAACCTCTGCAGTTTGTGATAACTCTTCTCTTCTGCCTATACCTTATCTATTCACAGGTTGTCAGCCATGTCAGATGCCAGTGACAGTCAGAACAGGTCTGAGTCACCTTTTGCGGACATTCCGGAAGCAGACACTAGTCCTGAGACTAGTAGTCCAGTTGATGATGGTGAGAGGAGTACACCTAGTGGCTTGCCTCCTGCAGCCACCAGAGCTAGAAAGGAGAAGAACTCCGATGATGAGGATTCTGATTTCGTAGCTGAGGAAGAGGTGTCCTCCAAGCCTAAGAGAAAGGTTGTTGCCAAAGAGCAACAAGGTCAGCAGTCAAAGAAGGGCACCAGCAAAGTCAAGCAGTCAGCTGTTGCCAAGAAGCTGAACTTGGGAGAGCCAGCCCCAAGCAAAGTGAAGAAAACCTCCAAGAGGAAGAGGGTTGTGTATAGTGATCCTCATGCAGATGCAGCAGTCGAGGATGAGGAAGAAGAAGAAGCACCCCAGCCTCCTCCTCAGAAGGCTAAGCTCATGGGTGATGCCATTAGGGCTGGAGCCACTTCAAAGCCCAAGAAGTCTGCTCAAGCTAAGGCAGCTCCAGCAAAGCCTACTGCCAAGCCCAAGAGGACTACCAGGAACATTCCAGCATCTGAGAAGAACAAGGGTGATGTGCCACCAGCTGATTCTGATGAGGAAGAACAAGTGTTGCTGAAACTCCGTCCAAAACTGCCACTCCACAATGATGCTCATCCTCAAGCCGAGGATATGAAGGCAAGGAAAGATAGAGGTCTCAGGCTATGGAGACAAGCTGATCCATATGCCGTGAGGAGAAGGACTGCTGTAGACCCCAGATTCCACACCAGAGAGCAGCAGGACTTCTATGAGACTGTGCTGATGGACAAGAAGCCAATAGTTGCAGATACCAGATACGTTGACTGGAAATACATTGACAGTGAAGAGCACAGAGACTTCTTTCCCCATGTGCATGAAAGCTTCACTGCATGTGGAGTTGCTGAGTTTGTGGGTCAGAAACTGACAGATTGGAACGATGAGATGATTATGCAGTTCTATGCCACAACTCATTTCTATCCTGATGGGAAGATCACCTGGATGACTGAAGGTCAGAGATTTTCTTTCTTCTGTTGAAGAATGGGCAGAACTTCTGAATGCTCCAGTGCAACGAGAGGATGACATTGATGTCTATGGGATTCCAAAGAAGAACCATGATTCCATGAAGAACATGTACAAGGAGATCCCCGCAACAGATTTGGAAGTGTGGAAGCTCGGCTCAGTTTACTATCTCCAGGCAGGTTTACCTACCACTAACACTATTCTGAGGCATACCTTGATGCCCAAGTCTGGAGATCATCGCATGATCAGAGGCTATTCTATCAACATGCTGCATATACTTGATGAGAAGGCACCTTTCAAGGTGATGGACTTAATGGTAGAGACCATTAAGAGGACTGCAGCTGACCAGTAGAGGTCATGTGGATTTGCCCCACAGATTCAGATGCTTATCAATGCCAAGTTTGGCACGGGCAAATTCTTGTTGGATAGGAAGCATTTACCCCTGCAGCCAGAGCATGAAGACAATGTTGTTGTGATGGACGAGGAGGATCCAACATCTGTTGAAGGTCAAGCCAAGATTGAAGCAGCTAGGAAAGCCAAAGCTGATAAAGAGGCAGCAGCAGCAGCAGCAGCTAAACCAAAGAGCTTCGGAGAGAAGATTCTTGAAGCTACCCAAAGGATTGAACAACGCCTGGCCAGCATTGAACAATCTCAGGAGAGCCTAGAGAGGATTGTTGACGAGAAGATCCACGCTCTGGACGTGAAGCTGACTGAAATTCAGGTGACCGTCAACAAGCTTGAGGCAGACATGGAGGAAGCTAAGCAGGACAGGGCAGAGCTCATGCAGGATGATCTAGTCCAGGACTCTCATCGCCAGACTGCTCCGGTTCCCAGAGGATCCCGATCAGCTGCTATTCCAGTGACTGACTCTAGGACTACCACTTCAGCACCTCCTACAGCTCCAGTATCCACTCCTCCAGCACAGACTTCGGCTGAAGTCTTCGCCGATGCCGTCATATCTACTCCGACATCTACCCAGACGGGAGCCGCCAGCAGAGCCCACAGTGACGTTTAGCTCTATGCTTTTTCGAACTTTTTGGTAACTTGTTGCCAAAGGGGGAGAAATTGTGTAGATCATAGGGCTTCGAGAGAGAGAGAGTGCTCTTTCGTTCTTTTGCGGTTTCTTTGAGATACTTTTGGTTTTTCGATACTTTCAGTGTGCTTGATACTACTTTTGATGCTACCTTAATGAGTGTTTGGTCGTACTATGCTTTAATGTGTGCTTAATGCTTATCATATGCTATTCCTATCTTGTATGATCATTTACTCATGTCTTGGTGATTGGGTGCATGTTATTCATTCTTATCATTTTGTGCGCTCCACCAAGATGTATGTGACATGGAAGAGTGACCCATGATCCTAATCGATTTTGCATTTGCATTCAAACGCAAATTTTAAATAATGCACAAATTTAGGGGGAGCTCTTGCTTATCACATACTTCTCAAAGCGACGATATTATTCATTGATTATATCTTTTGTCGAAGCTTTGATCTATATGTTGTCATCAATTACCAAAAAGGGGGAGATTGAAAGTGCAACTAATCCCCGGGTGGTTTTGGCAATTAATAACAACATATATATCATTGAACTAATAGCTATTTGAGAATCATTTCAGAGAAGTTCAGTGATATGGGTATGGCAATGACTGAAGAAGTGGACCCCTCAAAATGCTAAGGCAAGCATTGGCAAAAGCTCAAGACTCCATTTTTGGTTTAGTGATCCATGATCACATTGAGTCCATAGGAAAAGCCAATACTATTAAAAGGGGATGAGGTTATGTTGATGATCCGGTTGCTCAAGTGCTTAGTGATATATCTCCTTCAACTATCAGCAACCTTCACTACAAAACACACTCATAAGTAATCTCGGACCAACCGATTTTCCAAACTCAGTCACACCGAGATGAACCACCTCAGCCATAAGCCAAACCCTAGAAAAATCGGTCATTCCGAGTTTGAGATCGGTCTCACCGAAACATGGGCTGCCAAGCTTCTGTAACCATTTGTCATCATATCGGAATAACCGAGATGATATTTTCGATCTCACCGAAACTGGCAAGCTCATGTCTTTGATCAAATCAGACTAACCGAGATGGTATTTTCGGTCCCACCGAAAACCCCAACGTTCACTATATTTGAACTTTCGGTCTGACCGAGTTGTCCACTTCGGTCTCACCGAGATTGCTCAATTATGTGTGTAACGGATGGATTTTTGTGTGGAGGCTATATATACCCCTCCACCCCCTCTTCATTCGTGGAGAGAGCCATCAGAAAGAACTACCACTCCTACCTTACACTTTCTGAGAAGAGAACTACCTACCCTTGTGTTGAGATCAAGTTGCTCCACTCCCACCATATGAAACTTGATTTCTAACCTTCCCAAGTTGCTTTCCACTCAATCCTTTCTTCCACCACAGCCAAATCAGTGAGGAGAGTTGAGTGTTGGGGAGATTATCATTTGAAGCACAAGAGCAAGGAGTTCATCATCATCTACAACATCTATTACCTTTTGGAGGGTGGTGCCTCCTAGATTGGTTAGGTGTCGCTTGGGAGCCTCCGTCATCGAGATGTGGAGTTGAACCAAGAAGTTTGTAAGGGCAAGGAGATCGCCTACTTCGTGAAGATCTACCCCGAGTAAGGCTAGCCCTCCGTGGGCGTAGGCCATGATGGAATAGACAAGGTTGCTTCTTCGTGGACCCTTCGTGGGTGGAGCCCTCCGTGGACTCGCGCAGCCGTTACCCTCCGTGGGTTGAAGTCTCCATCAACGTGGATGTACGATAGCACCACCTATTGGAACCACGGGAAAATCACCGCGTCTCCAAAATTGCGTTTGCTCTTCTCCACCTCTCTTTACTACATGTGCAATTTACTTTCCGCTGCCTATACTCTAGAATTGCATGTGTAGGGTGATACTTGACTTGATCATAATTGTGAAACTACCAAAAACTGTTCTTTGTCAAAAGGCAGAATTTTTATATTTACAAGTAGTCTAATCACCCCCCCTCTAGACATACTTTCGATCCTACAAGTGGTATCAGAGCTTTGGTCTCCATTGTTTTGGTTTCCATTGCATTGGACTCCATAAGCTTGGTTTCACAACCTAGGAGAGTATGGCGTCTAGTGAGGGTAATTATCGTAGAGGTCCTTACTTTGATGGTACAAATTTTGCTAGTTGGAAGCATAAAATGAAAATGCATATTCTTGGTCATAACCCAGCCGCATGGGGCATTATTTGTGTTGGTATGCAAGGTGAATTCTTCGAGGAAGGAAAATTTCCGGATCGCGAAGCTACACCGGAAGAGTTGCGGATGTTGCAAAACAATGCTCAAGCTTGTGACATTCTCTTCAATGCCTTGTGTCCCGAGGAGTTCAACAAAATCAGCCGTCTTGAGAATGCTAAAGAGATTTGGGATACTTTGGTTGAAATGCACGAAGGTACTGAATCTGTGAAGGAATCAAAGCTAGATATTCTTCAAGGTCAACTTGACAAGTTCAAGATGAAGGATGGTGAAGGAGTCGCTGAAATGTACTCTAGGCTTGCTCTCATCACAAATGAGATTGCCGGCTTAGGAAGCGAAGAAATGACCGACCGTTTCATCATCAAGAAGATTCTAAGAGCTTTGGATGGAAAATATGACACCGTGTGCACTTTGATCCAAATGATGCCAAACTACAAGACTCTCAAGCCAACTGAAGTCATTGGAAGAATTGTTGCTCATGAGATGACACTTAAGGATAAGGAAGAGCTTCACAACAAGTCAAGTGGTGCTTACAAAGCTTCAAGTGATGCTCCCACAACCTCAAGTGACAAGTTAATTTCCAATGAAGAGATAAGCCTAATGGTTAAGAACTTCAACAAGTTCTACAAGAATAGAGGCAAAGAAAGAAGCTCTAAGTCTAGATCATATGATGAAAAGAGATCTTCTAGTCGTGATCGAAACTGCTACAATTGTGGAAGACCCGGACACTTCTCAAATGAGTGTACGGCTCCCCACAAGAGAAGAGAAGAATCTCCAAGAAGAAGAGCAAGAGATGAGTCACCTCGGAGAGAGAGAAGGAGTAGAGATGATCGTTATGAATGAAGACCCTCTCGGAGAAGCAAGGATTCGGAGAGGAAAGACAAGTCATCAAGGAGCTACACAAGAAGAAGACATCAAGCTCATATAGGTGAATGGGTCTCCGGCTCCGACTCCGACAATCAATCCGATGGAAGCTATCACTCCGACTCCGACTACAGTCAAGATGAAGGTGTTGCCGGACTTGCACTCGTATCCTCCAACTCCAACTCCTACGACTTATTTGATTCACCAAATGAGGGAATTGGAAGATGCTTCATGGCTAAAGGCCCCAAGGTAACACACACTGAATTCATTGACTTTGATAGTGATGAGGATGACTTTCTTGGTGAAGATGAGCTCTTGCATGATAAATCTAGTGAGCTTAGTAATGATGAAAATGCTAGTAGTCTTTATAGTCGAGAAGAGTCGAATGACAATGCTATGAAGGAGATTGAGCGTCTAACTAAAGAACTAAACACTCTTAAGTTAGCTCATGAAACAACTCAAGAAGATCATAGAGAGCTCCTAAGATCTCATGAGAAGCTACACTTCGAGAAGCTCACTCTAGAGCAAGAACATGAGTTTCTAAAAGCGATCAATGACGATCTTCGAAAGAAGAGTTCTTCATATCTTGCCAAACGACTTCTCTTGTCTAATTTCTTGCCACCTATTAAGACTAAGCATGACAAGCATAAGAAAAATTCTTCCTCTAGTAGTAACAATAACAATGTTAAATCCAATGTTGTTACTTCTAGTAGTTCTCTTGATTCCACTAACAATGTTTCAAGCCAAGTTACACTTGAGCAAGAAAATAGCCTATTGAAGGAAATCATAGAGAAAGGTGTCTACAAGAGTCTTGCCGGAAGCAAGAACTTTGAGGAGATTGTTCGCAAACAAGGAAGACACCGGAAGAATCAAGGGATTGGTTTTGAGCAAAAGTTCAACGCCAAAGGTGTTGAGTGGGAAGAAGGTCAATACCCTACTCCACAGTTTGTTTCACAAAAGGAGAAGTATGATCCTACTTCTTCCAATGTGGAACAATCTCAAGATGACCTTCCACCACAAGACCACAAGCTAAAGGCCAAGGACAAGCTTCAAGAGGAGATTGATGCATTCATTGAAGCACCTCAAGCCATGGTCAAGTGGGTTCCCAAGGACACATCAAGTTCTACTTCGTCAAGCTCAACTACAACACCAAGGATTCCCATCAAGATGATGTGGATCCCAAAGAAGAAGAACTAGTAGGTTCTTGAGGGTGACTCCGCCAACAAACTTCACTCATATTCATTTTGGCAAGAACTTGTGCAATCAACTTCCACGTCATGCACTTGTTCATGGAGTCACAAACCCTCTTGTTGGTAAGTCAAGGGACAAGGTAATCATTGCTTTCATGGACATCATCTTTTGTGCACTTCACTCTATGTCCATGGATATTCTTGTTTGTTCCTTGTGGGACTAACCCATGTAGGTATTGAAAGTGCCCTAATCCAAAGGATTGCTCCCAACTCATGATGATCTACATCAACATTGAGCATCCACATCTTCAACATCTACATGAAGTCTTCTACGACAACCCAAGGTTAGTTTGACCCTTTAAAAGGGGTTCTCACATCTAGGGGGAGCTTTGCTCTAAAAATGAGCTAAAGCATCTCCAAATGATGTGAACACATAAATGCTTTATGTAAAAGTGGTAACCCCACTTGTGCTTAAACGATGAGTATGACCTATGATCAAATGTTCTCATTTGACTCCTAAGTCAATATACTCATATATAGATGACCTAGTCATCGACAATTTGTGTGCTAGTAGCTAGAGTTTTGGTTGTGCATGTTTGACACATATTTCAGTTGCTATCTTATTGTGTGAGCATGTTGGATGCATGATTTTATCCATTCAAGGACATCCATTTGTTGTTTTGATTGTTTTGGTTTCTTTTTCTGGCCAAATGGATGGACAAGAATGCCTAAGCACCTTCCCTAGCTATCTATGCTTTCTTGTCTCAAAATTCTATTCGTGCTTATATCACAACTTTGAACAAGTCTTTTTCGGACAGTCCGAGTGAGGAGCGCTCGGAACCACCGATTCGTCTAAGGCTGACTTCCAAAACCTTCTAAGTCTATTTCGGTCTGACCGGCTTCTCAATCTCGGTCCAACCGAAACACTTAGATTGATCTAGGTTTCATCTCGGTGAAACCGAGTTCAAAATCTCGGTCTGACCGATATGTGTAACTGCACAGCAGAAATACATCTCGGTGACACCGAGTTTTTCAACTCGGTCCCACCGACAGTACGGGGTTATATATACTGAGGGCTGCGCGCGATCTATTCCTTTCAAACCGCTCGCCCTCCAAGACCCCTGCTGCCGCCGCCCTGATCTAAGGATCGTCGCCGTCGTCGCCTGTGTGCCCTTGCCGCAGGTCTCCGCCGCCGTCAACGGTAATCTTCTCCTCCGTTGCCGCCGTAGAGGGACACCACCAAGTTAGGGTGTGTCTCAATCCCTATTCATGCTCCACTTCTGATTCTTGCATGATAGGACTGCCCTGATTCAATCCACGTTTGATATGATCCCAATACATTGCTCAGATCGTTTAGTTTCGAGGAAAATTCTTAGGTTTAGGTTTCCACGGAATGCATCTCGGTGAAGCCGATTCCTGAAACTCGGACTGACCGATTTGGTCTCTGACCATTGCACTACACAGTTCGGTCTGACCGAGTTGTGAAAATCGAAATGTCCGAAGTGAAGTTTCTATGAAACCCTAGTTTTTCGGTAGGACCGAAACCCATTTCGGTCTGACCGAAAGTGGTGTGTAGGTTCTGTTGAACACTTCGGTTACACCGAAACTTGAAATCGGTTTGACCGAAATACATTCTGTGAAAACTCAAAACTAAGTTTTTAACTCATTTTTTTTGCAAAAACTTCTGCAGTTGTGATAACTCTTCTATTCTGCCTATACCTTATCTATTCACAGGTCTTTCAGCCATGTCAGATGTCAGTGACAGCCAGAACAGGTCCGAATCACCATTTGCTGAGATTCCAGAGGCAGGTACAAGTCCTGAGGCTAGCAGCTCTAGTGATGATGGTGAGAGGAGTACCCCCAGTGGTCTGCCTCCTGCTGCTACGAGAACCAGGAAGAAGAGAACGTCTGATTCTGAGGATTCCGATTTCGTTGCTGAGGAAGTTACCTCCAAGCCAAAGAGGCAAGTGGTCGCCAAAGAGCTCCAAGGGCAGCAGCCAAAGAAAGGCATGAGCAAAGTGAAGCAGTCTGCAGTTGCCAAGAAGCTAAACTTGGAAGAGCCAGCTCCAAGCAAGGTGAAGAAGACTTCCAAAAGGAAGAGAGTTGTTTATGCTGAACCTCAAGTTGATGATGCTGAAGAAGAAGAAGAAGATGCACCCCAGCCTCCTCCTCAGAAAGCTAAGTTCATGGGTGATGCTATTCGGGCTCAAGCCTCCTCCAAGCCCAAGAAGCCTGCTCCAGCTAAGGCAGCTCCAGCAAAGCCTAAGAGGACAACCAGAAGCATTCCAGCTTCTGAGAAGAACAAAGGTGAGATGCCACCTTCTGAGTCAGATGAAGAGCATGTGTTGCTCAAGCTCCGTCCCAAGTTGCCACTCCACAATGATGCTCATCCTCAAGCTGAGGATATGAAGGCAAGGAAGGACAAAGGTCTCAGGCTATGGAGACAATCTGATCCATATGCCGTAAGAAGAAGGACTGCTGTGGACCCCAGATTCCACACCAGAGAGCAGCAGGATTTCTATGAGACCGTGCTAATGGATAAGAAGCCCATTGTTGCTGACACCAGGTATGTCGACTGGAAGTATATTGACAGCAGAGAGCATCGGGACTTCTTTCCCCATGTGCATGAGAGCTTTACTGCATGTGGAGTTGCTGACTTTGTGGGTCAAGAACTGACAGCATGGAATGACGAGATGATCATGCAGTTCTATGCCACAGCCCATTTCTACCCTGATGGCAAGATCACCTGGATGACTGAAGGTCAAAGGTTTTCTTCAACTGTTGCAGAATGGGCAGAACTTCTGAACGCTCCAGTGCAGAGAGAGGACGACATTGATGTCTATGGGATTCCTAAGAAGAGTCATGATTCCATGAAGAATATGTACAAGGAGATTCCAGCTGCTGATTTGGAGGGATGGAAACTCGGCTCAGTGTATTATCTCCAGGCAGGTCTGACCACTACTAACACTATCCTGAGGCATACTTTGATGCCTAAGTCAGGTGACCACCGGATGATACGAGGCTATTCTATCAACATGCTGCACATACTCGATGAGAAGACACCTTTTAAGGTGATGGACTTGATGGTAGAGACCATCAAGAGGACTGCAGCTGACCAGAAGAGGTCGTGTGGGTTTGCACCGCAGATACAGATGCTTATCAACGCCAAGTTTGGCACGGGCAAATTCATGTTGGATAGGAAGCACTTGCCACTGCAGCCAGAGCATGAGGACAACGTAGTTGTGATGGATGAAGAGGATCCTACCTCAGTTGAAGGGCAAGCCAAGATTGAAGCTGCGAAGAAAGCCAAAGCTGACAAAGAGGCAGCAGCAGCAGCAGCTAAGCCAAAGAGCTTCGGAGATCAGATTCTTGAAGCAACCCGGAGAATTGAACAACGCCTGGCCAGCATTGAGCAATCTCAGGAGAGCCTTGAGAGGATTGTCGAGGACAAGATCCACGCTCTGGACGTGAAGCTGACTGAGATTCAGGTGTCTGTCAACAAGCTTGAGGCAGACATGGAGGAGACTAGGCAGGAGAGAGCAGAGCTTATGCAGGATGATCTAGTCCAGGACTCTCATCGCCAGACTGCTCCGGTTCCCAGAGGATCCAGGTCTGCAGCTATCCCAGTGACAGACTCCAGGGCTACCACTTCAGCACCAGCTACAGCTCCAACAGTTCCTTCAGCTCCAGCATCCACTCCTCCAGCGCAGACATCAGCAGAAGTCTTCGCAGATGCAGCCATCTCTACACCGACATCGACCCAGACGGGAGCCGCCAGCCGAGCCCGCAGTGACGTTTAGCTCTATACCTTTTCGAACTTTTTGGTAACTTGTTGCCAAAGGGGGAGAAATTGTTATAGATCATAGGGCTTCGAGAGAGAGAGTGCTCTTTCGTCTTTTCGTTCTTTTGCCGGTTTTCCTTGAGATACTTTGGTTTCTTTTGGTTCCAGATACTTTAAGTGTGCTTGCTACTACGTTTGATGCTACCTTAATGAGTGCTTAGTCATACTATGCTTTAATGTGTGCTTATTGCTTATCATGTGCTATTCCTTATTGTATGGCAATTTACTTTTGTCTTGGTGATTAAGTGCATGTTATTCATTCTTATCATTTTGTGCGCTCCACCAAGATGTATGTGACATGGAAGAGTGACCCATAATCCTAATCGATTGTGCATTTGCATTCAAACGCAAATTTTAAATAATGCACAAATTTAGGGGGAGCTCTTGTTTATCACATACTTCTCAAAGCGACGATATTATTCATTGATTATATCTTTTGTCGAAGCTTTGATCTATATGTTGTCATCAATTACCAAAAAGGGGGAGATTGAAAGTGCAACTAATCCCCGGGTGGTTTTGGTAATTAATAACAACATATATATCATTGAACTAATATTCTCTTGAGAATCATTTCAGAAAAGTTCGATGATGTGGGTATGGAAATGTCTGAAGAAGTGGACCCCTCAAAATGCTAAGACAAGCATTGGCAAAAGCTCAAGACTCTATTTTTGGTTTAGTGATCAAAGATCACATTGAGTCCATAGGAAAAGCCAATACTATTAAAAGGGGATGAGGTTGTGTTAATGTTCTTGTTGCTCAAGTGCTTGGTGATCTAACTCCCTCAACTATCAGCACTATTCACTACTTAACACACACCCATAAGTAATCTCGGTCAATCCAACTCAGTCCCACCGAGATGAAGTTATTTCTACAAACCCTAACATCTCGGTCACACCGATTTCTCCAACTCAGTCCCACCGAGATGAACCACTTCAGTTGTTTCTCCAAACCCTAGCTTCTCGGTCAAACCGATTCTGAGTTTCGGTCCCACCGAAAAAGGGTTGCCAACCTTCTGTGATCAGTTGACATCAATTCGGAATATCCGAGTTTATATTTTCGGTCTCACCGAGATGGCAAACCCTAACCTTTGACTCACTTCGGTCTCACCGAGATGGTATTTTCGGTCCCACCGAAAATCCCAACGTTCACTATATTTGAACTTTTGGTCTAACCGAGTTTTCACTTCGGTCTGACCGAGATTGGTCAAATGTGTGTGTAACGGTTGGATTTTGTGTGGAGGCTATATATACCCCTCCACCCCCTCCTCATTCGTGAGGAGAGCCATCAGAAAGTACCACCACTTCTACCATACACTTTCTGAGAAGTGAACCACCTACCCTTGTATTGAGATCAAGCCATTCCATTCCTACCATATGAAACTTGATCTCTAGCCTTCCCAAGTTGCTTTCCACTCAAATCTTTCTTCCACCACAGCCATATCAGTGAGGAGAGTTGAGTGTTGGGGAGTTTATCACTTGAAGCACACGAGCAAGGAGTTCATCACCATCAACACCGTCTATTACCTTTTGGGGGGTGGTGCCTCCTAGATTGGTTAGGTGTCGCTTGGGAGCCTCCGTCTTGATGATGTGGAGTTGAACCAAGAAGTTTGTAAGGGCAAGGAGATCGCCTACTTCGTGAAGATCTACCCCGAGTAAGGCTAGTCCTCCGTGGGCGTAGGCCGTGATGGAATAGACAAGGTTGCTTCTTCGTGGACCCTTCGTGGGTGGAGCCCTCCGTGGACTCGCGCAGCCGTTACCCTCCGTGGGTTGAAGTCTCCATCAACGTGGATGTACGATAGCACCACCTATCGGAACCACGACAAAAATCTCCGTGTCACCAAACTGCGTTTGATCTTCTCCACCTCTCTTTTACATGTGCAATTTACTTTCCGCTGCATAAACTCTAGAATTGCATGTGTAGGGTGTTACTTGAACTGATCTTGTTTGTGAAACTGCCAAAAACATTGCATGATCTAAAGGCAGATTTTTTATATTGTCAAGTAGTCTAATCACCCCCCCTCTAGACCTACTTTCGATCCTACAGAGTCCTCCCTTGGCGGTGGAGCAGTGGCCCCTGCTGGCGGAGGGCCGCCCGCGCCCTCCCTTGGCGGGGTGGTCACCCTTGTCGGGCTGCTCACCCTTGGCGGGGTGCCCGTCCTTGGCGGAGCGTTCTCCCTCGCCGGGGAGTTCACCCTTGGCGGGGAGGGTGGAGCGAGTAGCTTGTCGGGGGCAGTCTTCGGGCGCTCCTACGGCTGCGGCTCCACTTTTACACAAGACAAACAAGACAGCAAAATATCAGTACAAATAACAACCTCAAGCGCGCCCGACCAACAGAAAAGAATAACTACCAGACTTACGCTGGGGGCTGCTCCTCGGAGCAGCGGGTTGATCCGGCAAGCTTGCCGCCGGCGCGTCTCCGGTCGCCGCGGCGGGCGAGTCGTCTTCGACCTCAACCACGGGGATCTTGGCCCTCTTCGCCATCCGCTGGGCCAGGGTCCAGAAAGCAAAGCAAGAACAAGATCAGAATCATCAAGGAAGATCAAGACAAAATCGAAGAAGTTACAAGTTGCAAATACTTACTCCTCTTCCTCGTCGTCGTCGGAGCTGAGGGCGGAGAAGTCGAACTCCACCTGAGATGCTCCCGCGCGAGGAGCAGGAGGAGAAGGTTCCCTCGGGCGCTTGGCGGTCTCCGGGGCTATGGGCTGCGAAGACCCAGCCTCCATTGACGCCGAGGCCCGAGGAGCAGGAGGAGCGGCCGTTCCGCTCCGGGAGGATCCCCCTCCGCTTGGCACTGATGTGCGGGGCGCCTCCGTCGCGGCTTGGCTCGCCCTGGTGGCGCGCGTCGCCCGGCGCGCAGGCTGCTGTCTAGGCGCCTGCGGCCTCGTTGCTGTAGCCGCCTTGCGGAGGCGTTTCCTCGGTGTTTGCGTAGGACTTGCCGGAGGCGGGGAGTTCTCTGAGGACGAGGAGGCATCGTCGTCAAGTCCCAGAGATCCACCGGTGTCTTCATCGGCCTCGACGTCCTCCTCCTCCTCCCCGGCAGGCCCGCTGGGTCCATCATCATGCCTTGCGGCCTCGCTCCCTCCGGCGGCCTCGCTCCCTCCGGCGGCTCCGCTCCCTCCGGCAACCCCGCTCCCTCCGGCGGCCTCGCTCACCCCGGTAACCCCGGGTATCCCGGCAAGCCTCAGGGAAGGCACTCCGGCAAACTCAACGGGCGGAGGCTTGAGCACCCTGAGGATTTCCGCCTCTTCTGCTCGGTTCGCCTCATCCGCGGCCTGCGCCTCGTCCACGGTGTATCCAAAATCTCCCGCCGCTGCAGCTGCGGCGGCCTCCTCCATCCTGGAAGCAATGTAGGCTATATCCCGGGCCGTAGTGGCCCGGGTGAGGCCCCTGTTCTCCTCGGTGTTCTTGGGCGTCTCAACTAAGTTGTCGAAGAAGCTCAGCACAGCATCCGGCGGAGGCTCGATCCAGGTGGGGACGATGCCATGGGAGTCGCACGCCGGCATCATTGCGCGCAAGGAATCACAGGCGGTGCTGTTGCACAGTGGCACCACTCCCTTGGCCGGTCTGAACCACTCCAGATGGACCGGGTCATGCTTGAAGAGCTCTCAGACCATTCCTTTCAGCTCCAAAGCAGTGAAATTGAAGTTTAATCCAGGGCGCAGCCTCATGATATCCGCCGCATTGCCAAACTCCCAGGCGGGCCTTTTCCTTTCTTGTAAAGGGGCGATGCGGCGGCGGAGGAAATCTGCCCCAACCTCTCCGATGGTCAGATTGGCTACCCGGAGACGGATAATCCTGACGAGGGCAATACTGAGCTTGTTGTCCTCCGGGGCCAATTCGCTCCAATCCCTGCCGCGCACTATGGCTGTTGTGCGCGGCGCAGTGAAGGGCTCCGGCTTATCTTCCACTACCCAGCACCAATCTGCACGCCACTCCTCCCACTTGCCGCGGAGTTCTCCCTTCAGGTATGAATCCTTCTTATTCAGCCGGAAGATCCAGGAGATGCCGCCGGAAAGGGGAGCGCCAGCCTCTACTCTAGGCATAAAGAAATGGCGGAAAAGGGCGACATTTGGATGAATCCCAATATAGTTTTCGCACAGATGTGCGAAAACGGCCATCGTAAGGATGGCGTTGGGAGTGAAATCTAGGAGGTGGAGGTTGTATGTGTTCATGATATCGCAAAAGAACTCCGAGTACGGAGGGCACAATCCACAATGAAAGAAAGCAACGAAGAAGAAGTACCCGTCGGGGAACATATCCTTGGCGACGGCGGGGAAGGCTCTGGTGCGGGGATGAGCTTTGGTCTCCCTCGACCAGATAGTACTTGTTCCGCAGCTCCTTCGTGCCAAGCCTCGGCGCGAAGACCACATTCCTCTTTCGCAGGGCGGCCAGCTTCGCCGCCTGCTCAGACTTCTCCTTCTTGGCCTTGTCCGCTTTCGCCTTATCGCTCTTCGGAGCCATGGCGGAGGCGGCGAGGGAAGAGGCGAAGAGCTCGATGGCGCCGCGGATGCAGAAGACGGCGGAGGAGGGGTGGAGGCAAGGAGCAGCGGGGGTTTCTGGAGAGTTAAGAGGCAATGAAGACGAAGGAGGGAACTGTTGGGGAACGTTGCATGGGAAACAAAAATTTTCCTACCGTTCACCAAGATCAATCTAGTAGAAGCAACTACGAGAGGGGAGTGTGATCTACGTACCCTTGTAGATCGCTAAGCGGAAGCGTTATGAACGCGGATGATGGAGTCGTACTCGTCGCGATTCAGATCGCCGAAGACCTAGCACCGAAGCAACGGTGCCTCCGCGTTCTTCACACGTACGGCTCGGGGACGTCTCCTCCTTCTTGATCCAGCAAGGGGTGGAGGAGAGGTTGATGGAGAACCGGCAGCACGACGGCGTGGTGGTGATGGTGGAGAAGAACTCCAGCAGGGCTTCGCCTAAGCACCGCGGGAGAAGAAGATCTGACGGGAGAGGGAGGGCAGCACCGAGGCACAAACTGTGTTGACTGCCCTCCCTTTGCCCCACTATATATAGGGGGGGTGGAGAGGCTAGGGCGCCCTAGGGTTTCCCCCTAGGGGCCGGCGGCCAGGGCAAGGGGAGGGGGCGGCGGCCAGGGCAGGGGGAGGCGCCCAGGCCCTAGGGTTTCCCCCCTAGGTGCCTTGCCCCCCAAGCCCAAAGGGTGCGGCCAGCCCTAGGGGGTCCCACCCCCTTAGCCGCATGGGGAGAGGGCCCAGGGGGGGCGCACAGCCCCCTGAGGGCTGTGGTGTCCCCCCTTGTGGCCCAATAGGCCCAGAACACCTTCCGGACCCCCCGAAAACCTTCCCGGTACTCCGCCGATTTCCCGATGCTCCCCGGAACACTTCCGGTACTCCGAAACCTTTCATCCTATATATCAATCTTCGTCTCCGGACCATTCCGGAGACCCTCGTCATGTCCGGGACCTCATCCGGGACTCCGAACAACCTTCGGTAACCATGCACTCTTCTCACTAACAACCCTAGCGTCACCGAACGTTAAGTGTGTAGACCCTGCGGGTTCGGAAACCATGTAGACATGACCGAGACACTCCCAGGTCAATAACCAATAGCGGGATCTGGATACCCATATTGGCTCCTACATGTTTCTCGATGATCTCATCGGATGAACCACGATGTCAAGGATTCAGGCAATCCCGTATACAGTTCCCTTTGTCTCGTCGGTATGTTACTTGCCCGAGATTCGATCGTCGGTATCTCTATACCTAGTTCAATCTCGTTACCGGCAAGTCTCTTTACTCGTTACCGTAATACATAATCCCGTGACCAACTACTTAGTCACTTTGAGCTCATTGAGATGACGTATTACCGAGTGGGCCCGGAGATACCTCTCCGTCACATGGAGTGACAAATCCCAGTCTCGATCCATGTCAACTCAACAGACACCCTCGGAGATACCTGTAGAGTACCTTTATAGTCACCCAGTTACGTTGCGACGTTTGGCACACACAAAGCACTCCTACGGTGTCAGTGAGTTACATGATCTCATGGTCATAGGAACTTATACTTGACATGCAGAAAACTATAGCGAAAACTGACACGATCAAAAGCTATGTTAACGTTTGGGTCTCGTCCATCACATCATTCTCCTAATGATGTGATCCCGTTATCAAATGACAACTCATGTCTTATGACCTGGAAACCGCGGTCATCTTTGATCAACGAGCTAGTCCTGTAGAGGCACACTAGGGACACAAAGTCTGTCTATTCATCCACACGTGTATCTGAGTTTCCAATCAATACAGTTATAGCATGGATAATAAACGATTATCATGAACAAGGAAATATAATAATAACTCTTTTATTATTGCCTCTAGGGCATATTTCCAACAGCTGTTGGGGAACGTTGCATGGGAAACAAAATTTTTTCCTACCGTTCACCAAGATCAATCTAGTAGATGCAACTACGAGCAAGGAGTGTGATCTACGTACCCTTGTAGATCGCTAAGCGGAAGCGTTATGAACGCGGATGATGGAGTCGTACTCGTCGCGATTCAGATCGCCGAAGACCTAGCACCGAAGCAACGGTGCCTCCGCGTTCTTCACACGTACGGCTCGGGGACGTCTCCTCCTTCTTGATCCAGCAAGGGGTGGAGGAGAGGTTGATGGAGAACCGGCAGCACGACGGCGTGGTGGTGATGGTGGAGAAGAACTCCAGCAGGGCTTCGCCTAAGCACCGCGGGAGAAGAAGATATGACGGGAGAGGGAGGGCAGCACCGAGGCACGAACTGGGTTGGCTGCCCTCCCTTTGCCCCACTATATATAGGGGGGGTGGAGAGGCTAGGGCGCCCTAGGGTTTCCCCCTAGGGGCCGGCGGCCAGGGCAAGGGGAGGGGGGCGGCGGCCAGGGCAGGGGGAGGCGCCCAGGCCCTAGGGTTTCCCCCCTAGGTGCCTTGCCCCCCAAGTCCCAAGGGGTGCGGCCAGCCCTAGGGGGTCCCACCCCCTTAGCCGCATGGGGAGAGGGCCCAGGGGGGGCGCACAGCCCCCTGAGGGCTGTGGTGTCCCCCCTTGTGGCCCAATAGGCCCAGAACACCTTCTGGACCCCCCGAAAACCTTCCCGGTACTCCGCCGATTTCCCGATGCTCCCCGGAACACTTCCGGTACTCCGAAACCTTTCATCCTATATATCAATCTTCGTCTCCGGACCATTCCGGAGACCCTCGTCATGTCCGGGATCTCATCCGGGACTCCGAACAACCTTCGGTAACCATGCACTCTTCTCACTAACAACCCTAGCGTCACCGAACGTTAAGTGTGTAGACCCTGCGGGTTCGGAAACCATGTAGACATGACCGAGACACTCCCAGGTCAATAACCAATAGCGGGATCTGGATACCCATATTGGCTCCTACATGTTTCTCGATGATCCCATCGGATGAACCACGATGTCAAGGATTCAGGCAATCCCGTATACAGTTCCCTTTGTCTCGTCGGTATGTTACTTGCCCGAGATTCGATCGTCGGTATCTCTATACCTAGTTCAATCTCGTTACCGGCAAGTCTCTTTACTCGTTACCGTAATACATAATCCCGTGACCAACTACTTAGTCACTTTGAGCTCATTGAGATGACGTATTGCCGAGTGGGCCCGGAGATACCTCTCCGTCACACGGAGTGACAAATCCCAGTCTCGATCCATGTCAACTCAACGGATACCCTCGGAGATACCTGTAGAGTACCTTTATAGTCACCCAGTTACGTTGCGACGTTTGGCACACACAAAGCACTCCTACGGTGTCAGTGAGTTACATGATCTCATGGTCATAGGAACTTATACTTGACATGCAGAAAACTATAGCGATAACTGACACGATCAAAAGCTATGTTTAACGTTTGGGTCTCGTCCATCACATCATTCTCCTAATGATGTGATCCCGTTATCAAATGACAACTCATGTCTATGACCTGGAAACCGCGGTCATCTTTGATCAACGAGCTAGTCCTGTAGAGGCTCACTAGGGACACAAAGTCTGTCTATTTATCCACACATGTATTTGAGTTTCCAATCAATACAATTATAGCATGGATAATAAACGATTATCGTGAACAAGGAAATATAATAATAACTCTTTTATTATTGCCTCTAGGGCATATTTCCAACAGTCTCCCACTTGCACTAGAGTCAATAATCTAGCATTACAAGGTAATGAATCTAACACCCATAGAGTCTTGGTGTTGATCGTGCTTAGCCCGTGGAAGAGGCTTAGTCAACGGATCTGCAACATTCAAATCCGTGTGTACTTTGCAAATGTTTATGTCCTCCTCCTTGACCGAATCGCGGATGGAATTGAAGCGTCGCTTTATGTGTCTGGTCCTCTTGTGAAACCTTGGTTCCTTGGCTAGAGCAATGGCACCAGTGTTATCACAGAACAGAGTCATTGGGTTCAGTGCACTAGGCACAACTCCAAGATCTGTCATGAACTCCTTCATCCAGACACCTTCCTTTGCCGCCTCCGAGGCAGCTATATACTCCGCTTCACATGTAGAATCAGCTACCACGCTTTGCTTGGAACTGCACCAGCTTACCGCTCCCCCGTTGAGAATATATACGTATCCGGTTTGAGACTTAGAGTCATCCGGATCAGTGTCAAAGCTTGCATCGACGTAACCCTTTACGACGAGCTCTTGATCACCTCCATAAACGAGAAACATATCCTTAGTCCTTTTCAGGTACTTTAGGATATTCTTGACCGCTGTCCAGTGATCCATACCAGGATTACTTTGAAACCTTCCGGCCATACTTATGGCAAGGCTGACATCTGGTCTTGTGCACAGCATTGCATACATGATAGAGCCTATGGCTGAAGCATAGGGGACGACACTCATCTTTTCTCTATCTTCCGCAGTCACTGGGCATTGAGTCTTCTCAACTTTGTACCTTGCAATACCGGCAAGAACCCCTTCTTGGATTGATCCATTTTGAACTTCTTCAAAACTTTATCAAGGTATGTACTTTGTGAAAGTCCTATCAAGCGTCTTGATCTATCTCTATAGATTTTGATGCCCAATATGAAAGCAGCTTCACCGAGATCCTTCATCGAAAAACTTCCCACTCACTTTCTTGTAAATACAAGCTTCATTGTAAACTTGTATAAACCCAAACGCTTTGATCACCTCATCAAAACGAAGATTCCAACTCCGAGATGCTTGCACCAGCCCATAAATGGAACGCTGGAGCTTGCATACTTTGTCAGCATTCTCTGGATCGACAAAACCTTCTGGTTGCATCATATACAACTCTTCCTTAAGAAAACCGTTAAGGAACGCTGTTTTGACATCCATCTGCCAAATTTCATAATCGAAATATGCAGCTATTGCTAACATGATTCGGACAGATTTAAGCATCGCTACGGGTGAGAAAGTCTCATCGTAGTCAATCCCTTGAACTTGTGAAAAACCCTTTGCCACAAGTCGAGCTTTATACACGGTGACATTACCGTCAGCGTCCGTCTTCCTCTTAAAAATCCATTTATTCTGAATGGCCTTCCGCCCTTCAGGTAATACTTCCAAAGTCCATACTTTGTTTTCATACATGGATCCCATCTCGGATTTCATGGCCTCTAACCATTTGTCGGAATCTGGGCCCACCATCGCTTCTCCATAGCTCGTAGGTTCACCGTTGCCTAACAACATGACCTCCAAGACAGGGTTACCATACCACTCAGGTGCAGTGCGTACCCTTGTCGACCTACGAGGTTCGGTAGTAACTTGATCGGAAGCGTCTTGATCATCATCATTGGCTTCCTCTTCAACCTCTGTAGGCTCCACAAAAACATTTTTCTGTGCTGCGCTACTTTCTGGTTGAAGCAGAGGTTCAATAACCTCATCAAGTTCTACCTTCCTCCCACTCAATTCTTTCGAGAGAAACTCTTTCTCGAGGAAGGACCCGTTCTTAGCGACAAACACTTTGCCCTCGGATCTGAGATAGAAGGTGTACCCAACTGTTTCTTTTGGGTATCCTATGAAGACACATTTGTCCGCTTTGGGTTCGAGCTTTTCTGGCTGAAGCCTTTTGACATAAGCATCGCAACCCCAAACCTTGAGAAAAGACAACTTAGGTTTCTTACCAAACCACAGTTCATACGGTGTTGTCTCAACGGACTTAGATGGAGCCCTATTTAAAGTGAATGCAGCTGTCTCTAACGCATATCCCCAAAACGATAGTGGCAAGTCGGCAAGAGACATAATAGAACGTACCATATCTAATAGGGTTCGATTACGACGTTCGGACACACCATTACGCTGTGGTGTTCCAGGTGGTGTCAACTGTGAAACAATTCCACATTTTCTTAAGTGATCACCAAACTCATAACTCAGATATTCTCCCCCTCGATCAGATCGTAGGAACTTGATCTTCTTGTTACGATGATTTTCAACTTCACTCTGAAATTGCTTGAACTTTTCAAAAGTTTCAGACTTATGCTTCATCAAGTAAATATACCCATATCTACTTAAGTCGTCAGTGAAGGTGAGAAAATAACGATATCCACCGCGCGCCGTTACACTCATCGGACCGCACACATCAGTATGTATGATTTCCAATAAGCCACTTGCCCGTTCCATTGTCCCTGAAAACGGGGTCCTTGTCATCTTGCCCATGAGGCACGGCTCGCACGTGTCAAGTGATTCAAAATCAAGAGACTCCAAAAGTCCATCAGCATGGAGCTTCCTCATGCGTTTCACGCCGATATGACCGAGACGGCAGTGCCACAAGAAAGTGGTATTATCATTATCTACTCTACATCTTTTGGCATCAATGTTATGAACATGTGTATCATCACTATCGAGATTCAATAAGAATAAACCCCTAACTTCGGGTGCATGACCATAAAAGATATTACTCATATAAATAGAACAACCATTATTCTCTGACTTAAATGAGTAACCGTCTCGCAATAAACAAGATCCAGATATAATGTTCATGCTTAACGCAGGCACTAAATAACAATTATTCAGGTTCATAACTAATCCCGATGGTAATCGAAGAGCGAGCGTGCCGACGGCGATCACATCAACCTTGGAACCATTTCCCACGCGCATCGTCACTTCGTCCTTTGCCAGCCTCCGTCTATTCCGCAGTTCCTGTTTGGAGTTGCAAATGTGAGCAACCGAACCGGTATCAAATACCCAGGCACTACAACGAGAGTTGGTAAGGTACACATCAATAACATGTATATCATATATACCTTTGTTGTTGTTGGCCCCCTTCTTGTCCGCCAGATACTTGGGGCAGTTCCGCTTCCAGTGGCCATTCCCCTTGCAATAGAAACACTCAGTCTCTGGCTTGGGCCCAGCCTTGGGTTTCTTCACTGGATTAGCAACTGCTTTGCCACCCTTCTTAGAGTTACCCTTCTTGCCCTTGCCATTCTTCTTGAAACTGGTGGTCTTATTGACCATCAACACTTGATACTCCTTCTGGATGTCTGCCTCAGCGACTTTCAGCATCGAAAACAGCTCGGCGATGGTTTTATTCATCCCTTGCATGTTGTACTGCTGGACGAAGCTCTTGTAGCTTGGAGGGAGTGACTGGAGAATTCTGTCAACGATAGCCTCATCCGGGAACACAAGTCCCAGATCAGCTATGCGGGTATAGTACCCAGACATCTTCAGTAAGTGCTCACTGACAGACGAATTCTCCTCCATCTTGCAAGCGAAGAATTTATCGGTGGTCTCATACCTCTCGATCTTAGCATTCTTCTCAAAGATGAATTTCAACTCCGTGTACATCTCATATGCACCATGACGTTCAAAACGCCTTTGGAGTCCTCCTTCCAAGCCGTACAACATGGCACATTGTACTATCGAATAGTCATCCGAACGCGTCTGCCAGACGTTCATATCGTCCGCAGAGGCTCCAGGAGCGGGGGGTTGACCTAGCGGTGCATTTAGGACATAAACCTTTTGGGCAGCTATGAGGATGATCCTCAGATTGCGGAGCCAGTCCACAAAGTTGCTCCCATCATCTTTCAGTTTAGCTTTCTCTAGGAACGCATTAAAATTCAGGGGAACTCCTGCGCGAGCCATCTACAACATAAATTCGCAAAGACATTTTAGACTATTGTTCATGATAAGTGAGTTATTACCTAATCAAATTAATTATAACTCCCACTCAAATTGACATCCCTCCGGTCATTCGAGCGTGACATGATCCAAATTCACCAACCCAAGTCCGATCATCACGTGAGATGAGGTGGTGTCAATGGTGAACATCAACATGTTGATCATATCTACTATATGACTCATGCTCGACCTTTCGGTCCTCCGTGTTCCGAGGCCATGTCTGTACATGCTAGGCTCGTCAAGTCTAACCCGAGTGTTCTGCACGTGCAAAACTGGCTTGCACCCGTTGTATGCGAACGTAGAGTCTATCACACCCGATCATCACGTGGTGCTTCGAAACGACGAACCGTCGCAACGGCGCACACTCGGGGGGAACACAATTTTATCTTGAAATTTTAGTGAAGGATCACCTTATAATGCTACCGTCGTCCTAAGCAAAATAAGATGCATAAAAGGATTAACATCACATGCAAATCATAAGTGACATGATATGGCCATCAACTCGTGCTTTTGATCTCCATCTCCAAAGCACCGGCATGATCTCCATCGTCACCGGCGCCACACCATGATCTCCATCATCATGATCTCCATCATCGTGTTGCCATCGGGGTTGTCGGCGCCCCACCATGCTCTCACTACTATTGCTACCGTTTAGCGATAAAGTAAAGCATTACAAAGCGCTTAATGATTGACACGCAGGTCATACAAAAATAAAGACAACCCTATGGCTCCTGCCGGTTGCCGTATGCATCGACATGCAAGTCGATGTTAACTATTACAACATGATCATCTCATACATCAAAATATATTTCATCATGTCATTGGCCATATCATATCACATACATACCCTGCAAAAACAAGTTAGACGTCCTCTAATTTGTTGTTGCATGTTTTACGTGGCTGCTATGGGTATCTAGCAAGAACGCTTCTTACCTACGCAAAACCACAACGGTGATATTCAAGTTGCTATTTAACCTTCTACAAGGACCGCCTTGTTCTATTCCGATTCAACTAAGATAGGAGAGACAGACACCCGCCAGCCATCTTATGCAACAAAAGTCACATGTCTGTCGATGGAACCGGTCTCATGTATGTGGACATGTAAAGTTGGTCCGGGCCGCTTCATCCTATAATACCGCTGAATCAAGAAAGACTAAGGAGGGCAGCAATTTAAACATCAACGCCACAAACTTCTTTGTGTTCTACTCGAGAAAGCATCTACGCAAGATCCTAGCTCATGATGCCACTGTTGGGGAACGTTGCATGGGAAACAAAAATTTTCCTACCGTTCACCAAGATCAATCTAGTAGAAGCAACTACGAGAGGGGAGTGTGATCTACGTACCCTTGTAGATCGCTAAGCGGAAGCGTTATGAACGCGGATGATGGAGTCGTACTCGTCGCGATTCAGATCGCCGAAGACCTAGCACCGAAGCAACGGTGCCTCCGCGTTCTTCACACGTACGGCTCGGGGACGTCTCCTCCTTCTTGATCCAGCAAGGGGTGGAGGAGAGGTTGATGGAGAACCGGCAGCACGACGGCGTGGTGGTGATGGTGGAGAAGAACTCCAGCAGGGCTTCGCCTAAGCACCGCGGGAGAAGAAGATATGACGGGAGAGGGAGGGCAGCACCGAGGCACAAACTGTGTTGACTGCCCTCCCTTTGCCCCACTATATATAGGGGGGGTGGAGAGGCTAGGGCGCCCTAGGGTTTCCCCCTAGGGGCCGGCGGCCAGGGCAAGGGGAGGGGGCGGCGGCCAGGGCAGGGGGAGGCGCCCAGGCCCTAGGGTTTCCCCCCTAGGTGCCTTGCCCCCCAAGCCCAAAGGGTGCGGCCAGCCCTAGGGGGTCCCACCCCCTTAGCCGCATGGGGAGAGGGCCCAGGGGGGGCGCACAGCCCCCTGAGGGCTGTGGTGTCCCCCCTTGTGGCCCAATAGGCCCAGAACACCTTCCGGACCCCCCGAAAACCTTCCCGGTACTCCGCCGATTTCCCGATGCTCCCCGGAACACTTCCGGTACTCCGAAACCTTTCATCCTATATATCAATCTTCGTCTCCGGACCATTCCGGAGACCCCCGTCATGTCCGGGATCTCATCCGGGACTCCGAACAACCTTCGGTAACCATGCACTCTTCTCACTAACAACCCTAGCGTCACCGAACGTTAAGTGTGTAGACCCTGCGGGTTCGGAAACCATGTAGACATGACCGAGACACTCCCAGGTCAATAACCAATAGCGGGATCTGGATACCCATATTGGCTCCTACATGTTTCTCGATGATCTCATCGGATGAACCACGATGTCAAGGATTCAGGCAATCCCGTATACAGTTCCCTTTGTCTCGTCGGTATGTTACTTGCCCGAGATTCGATCGTCGGTATCTCTATACCTAGTTCAATCTCGTTACCGGCAAGTCTCTTTACTCGTTACTGTAATACATAATCCCGTGACCAACTACTTAGTCACTTTGAGCTCATTGAGATGACGTATTACCGAGTGGGCCCGGAGATACCTCTCCGTCATACGGAGTGACAAATCCCAGTCTCGATCCATGTCAACTCAACAGACACCTTCGGAGATACCTGTAGAGTACCTTTATAGTCACCCAGTTACGTTGTGACGTTTGGCACACACAAAGCACTCCTACGGTGTCAGTGAGTTACATGATCTCATGGTCATAGGAACTTATACTTGACATGCAGAAAACTATAGCGATAACTGACACGATCAAAAGCTATGTTTACGTTTGGGTCTCGTCCATCACATCATTCTCCTAATGATGTGATCCCGTTATCAAATGACAACTCATGTCTATGACCTGGAAACCGCGGTCATCTTTGATCAACGAGCTAGTCCTGTAGAGGCACACTAGGGACACAAAGTCTGTCTATTCATCCACACGTGTATCTGAGTTTCCAATCAATACAGTTATAGCATGGATAATAAACGATTATCATGAACAAGGAAATATAATAATAACTCTTTTATTATTGCCTCTAGGGCATATTTCCAACAGGAACTGCCCCTGTTTCCTCTGCTTTTAAGGGGGAAGTGGGGGACGCTCCGCATTTCCCATTAAACAATAGGCCATGATCTCTCCCACGACGCCGCAATCGACGCGTGCCGTTAGGGAGGGGCGCGGCGGATGCGGAAGGGGATACGGCTTGCCGTGGGCCGCGTGTGCCCGTGCACTGTTTTGGGCCTGGCCCAACAGCGCTTGGCACCGTGTGTGGCCCAGGCCCGGGGGCTCCTGTCGGTGTACTAAGATAGGGGTACCTTAGTACCCCAACTTGTGCACGGACAGTAGCAGCTTCCCGCGGCAGGGTTCACCACGTGCTCGCCGGAAACCTTTCTGGTCCCTATAAACCATTCAAGAACAAAGTATACAAGTCAGAAGATCAAGGCCCCGGCAAGAGGAGCTTGCCGGGAAGGCCGCACCAGGCTCAAGGATATCATTTTAATACAAGACCCTGGCAAGAGGAGCTTGCCAGGAAGACCAAGGAATGCACGCCTCGGCGCATCATGCGCCCGGGCCGGACCCGGGGAGCGACAAGCTTCCGGGCCCGGCAAGATCACGGCCCCGGCAAGGTGCTTGCCGGGGGGAACTCATGCTGTGTGCCCGCGCTCCAGCTCATCTGTCCACGCGTCGCCCTGGGGCCCTTCCAGGGACGCGTGGCGGAAGGCTGTGCAGCCTGGGGCACACGGTGGCAAGCCACGGTGACGAGGCTACCGTCGTGGCGAACGGAGAAGCATGGACGGACACTTTTGGGGTCGACGGTGACGGGCATTTAATGCCCTTGTCCCCCACTGTCAAAGTTAGGTGAAGACCACTGTTCACGCACTATTCCCGCACTGTTAGAACTACTACCAAAGTTACATTTTTACCCTCCTCTACGTTGACACCTGTCGGTGACCCCTTGGGCTATAAAAGAAGGCCCATGCACAACATAGAGGGGGTTCGAATCCTAAGCAACTCTCTCGCTCGGTGTAGCTAGTACTGTAGCTCTTCAAGCTCCCGAGCTCAATACAACCTAAGGCAGGAGTAGGGTTTTACGCGTCCGCGCGGCCCGAACCTGGGTAAACTGCTCGCGTGCGCTCCTCGATCTGCTCTCCGTGCTCCCTCCGCTCCCTTACCGCAACGTAGAAGGGGCTCCGGTCCCATAGGTGCTCGTGGGAGGACAGTTTCCCCCGACAGTTTAGGAGCAAAAGGCATGGGTTTCTGAACCCATGGTTCTCTTTCTTTACCGTGCTTCCTAGCAACGAAGTCTCTTTTATCATAACGTTGATTCTTTGATTGTGGGTTATCAAGATCAACAGCAGGTTCAATCTCTACATCATTGTTATTGCTAGGTTGAGCATCAACATGAACATCACCATTATCATTATCACTAGGTTCATGTTCATTACCAGATTGTGTTTCAACATTAGAAATAGAAATATCATCGGGATTCTCAGGTGTGTCAACAACAGGTTCACTAGAAGCATGCAAAGTCCTATCATTTTTCTTTTTCTTCTTCTTAGAAGGACTAGGTGCATCAAAATTAGTTCTCTGAGAATCTTGCTCAACTCTCTTAGGGTGGCCCTCAGGATACAAAGGTTCCTGAGTCATTCTACCCCCTCTAGTCATAACTCTAACAACATTATCATTTTTCTTATTATTTAATTCATTGAGCAAATCATTTTGTGCTTTAAGCACTTGTTCTACCTGAGTGGTAACCATAGAAGCATGTTTACTAATGAGTTTAAGTTCACCTTTAACTCTAGAAATATAATCACTCAAGTGTTCAACCATATAAGTATTACGTTTCAATTATCTACCAACATAAGCATTGAAGTTTTCTTATTTAATAATAAAATTATCAAACTCATCTAAGCATTGGCTAGCAGACTTATTACGAGGAATATCACCTTCATCAAATCTATAGAGAGAATTTACCTTTACTACCTGTGTCGGGTTATCAAGACCATGTATTTCTTCAATAGGTGGTAAATCTTAACATCTTCAGCTTTAATACCCTTTTCCTTCATAGATTTCTTTGCCTCTTGCATATATTCAGGACTGAGAAATAGAATACCCCTTTTCTTTGGAGTTGGCTTAGGAGTTAGTTCAGGAAGTGTCCAATCATTATCATTACTCAATATTTTATTCAATAGCAATTCAGCCTGCTCAACAGTTCTTTCCCTGAAAACACAACCAGCACAACTATCCAGGTGGTCTCTGGAAGCATCGGTTAGTCCATTATAAAAGATATCAAGTATTTCATTATTCTTGAGAGGATGATCAGGCAAAGCATTAAGTAATCGGAGAAGCCTCCCCCAAGCTTGTGGGAGACTCTCTTCTTCAATTTGCACAAAATTATATATTTCCCTTAAGGCAGCTTGTTTCTTATGAGCGGGGAAATATTTAGCAGAGAAGTAATAAATCATATCCTGGGGACTACGCACACAACCAGGAGCAAGAGAATTAAACCATGTTTTAGCATCACCCTTTAAGAAGAATGGAAATAACTTAAGGATATAGTAGTAACGATTTTTTTTCTCATGAGTGAATAGGGTGGCTATATCATTCAATTTAGTAAGATGTGCCACAACTGTTTCAGCTTCATAGCCGTAAAAAGGATCAGATTCAACCAAAGTAATTAACTCAGGATCGATAGAGAAATCATAATCCTTATCGGAAACACAGATAGGTGAAGTAGCAAAACCAGGGTCATATTTCATTCTAGCATTCAAAGACTTCTCTTTTAGCTTAGCTAACAATTTCTTAAGATCATATCTATCTTTGAAAGCAAAAAGGTCTCTAGCAGTTTCTTCATCCATAACATAACCCTCAGGCACATCAGGCAATTCATGTCTAGGGGGAGAATCTTCATCATCACTTTCATCAATATTATCTGTTTCAATAATTTCATTCTCTCTAACCCTAGCAAGTTGTTCATCAAGAAATTCACCTAATGGCACAGTATTATTAAGCATAGAAGTAGTTTCATCATAAGAATCATGCATAGCAGAAGTGGCATCATCAATAACATGCGACATATCAAAATCAATAGCAGGTGTAGGTGTCGCAAATTTACTCATAACAGAGGGTGAATCAAGTGCAGACCTAGATGGCAGTTCCTTACCTCCCCTCGTAGTTGAGGGGAAAATCTTAGTTCTTTCATCTTTCAAGTTCTTCATAGTGATCAACAGATATAAATCCCAAGTGACTCAAATAATATAACTATGCTCCCCGACAACGGCGCCAGAAAATAGTCTTGGTAACCCACAAGTATAGGGGATCGCAACAATTTTCGAGGGTAGAGTATTCAACCCGAATTTATTGATTCGACACAAGGGGAGCCAAAGAATATTCTCAAGTATTAGCAGTTGAGTTGTCAATTCAACCACACCTGGAAGACTTAATATCTGTATCAAAGTATTTAGTAGCAAAGTAGTATGGAAGTAATGGTAACAGGGGCAAAAGTAACAGTAGTAGTTTTTGTAGAAATCGTAACAATGGCAACGGAAAAGTAACGAAGCAAAGATCAATATGTGAAAAGCTCATAGGCAATGGATCAATGATGGATAATTATCTCGGATGCGATTCCTCATGCAACAGTTATAACATAGGGTGACAGAGAACTAGCTCCAGTTCATCAATGTAATGTAGGCATGTATTCCGTAAATAGTCATACGTGCTTATGGAAAAGAACTTGCATGACATCTTTTGTCCTACCCTCCTATGGCAGCGGGGTCCTATTGGAAACTAAGGGATATTAAGGCCTCCTTTTAATAGAGTACCGGACCAAAGCATTAACACTTAGTGAATACATGAACTCCTCAAACTACGGTCATCACCGGGAGTGGTCCCGATTATTGTCACTTCGGGGTTGCCGGATCATAACACATAGTAGGTGACTATTGACTTGCAGGATAGGATCAAGAACTCACATATATTCATGAAAACATAATAGGTTCAGATCTGAAATCATGGCACTCGGGCCCTAGTGACAAGCATTAAGCATAGCAAAGTCATAGCAACATCAATCTCAGAACATAATGGATACTAGGGATCAAACACTAACAAAACTAACTCGATTACATGGTAAATCTCATCCAACTCATCACCGTCCAGCAAGCCTACGATGGAATTACTCACGCACGGCGGTGAGCATCATGAAATTGGTGATGGAGGATGGTTTATGATGACGACGGCGACGGATTCCCCTCTCCCGAGCCCCGAACGGACTCCAGATCAGCCCTCCCAAAGAAGATTAGGGTTAGGCGGCGGCTCTGTATCATAAAACACGATGCATCCTTCTCTCTTATATTTTTCTCCCCGAACGTGAATATATGGAGTTGGAGTTGAGATCGGTGGAGCTCCAGGGGGCCACGAGGCAGGGGCGTGCCCAGGGGGTAGGGCACCCCCCCCCCCCCACCCTCGTGGCCAGGGTGTGGGCCCCTTCGATTGATTCTTTCGCCAATATTTTTTATTAATTCCAATAAGTGGCTCCGTGAAGTTTCAGGTCATTCCGAGAACTTTTATTTCTGCACAAAAATAACACCATGGCAATTCTGCTGAAAACAGCGTCAGTCCGGGTTAGTTCCATTCAAATCATGAAAGTTATAGTCCAAAATAAGGGCAAAAGTGTTTGGACAAGTAGATACATTGGAGACGTATCATCCTGCCAATCGAGCTCGGCCTCTCGCTCTTCATACATACGCACTCGAGGTGAGTCATGAATAATATCGCAGGGTAGAACAGCCTCTGCACCGTACACCATAAAAAAAGGCGTATATCCGGTTGTCCGGTTAGGAGTGGTCCGTAGCCCCCAGAGTACAGAGTCGAGCTCCTCAACCTAGTGTATCTGACTCTCGTAGGGAGCGCACTAGTCGGGGTTTAATGCCGTTCATTATTAAGCCATTGGCCCGTTCGACTTGACCATTTGGTTGAGGGTGGTACACGGAGGCGTAATCAAGTTTAATGCCTAACTTGGTGCACCAGTTTTTCACCTCGTCGGCTGTGAAGTGGGAGCCATTATCTTTGATTATACTGTGTGGGACACCATAACGGTGTACTACACCGGATATAAAATCTATCACCGGCCCTGCTTCAGCCGTTCTGACTGGTTTGGTTTCTATCCATTTAGTGAATTTGTCCACCATAACCAGCAAATATTTATTTTTGCAGCTTCCCCATTTAAGGGGTCTGACCATATCCAGCCCCCAGACCACAAAGGGCCAAGTAATAGGAATGGTTCTCAGAGCGATGGGAGGCATATGACTTTGATTTGAGAAAAGTTGGCATCCAACACAATGTTGGACTAGGGCTTGAGCATCTGCTTGGGCAGTTGGTGAGAAGAAACATGTTCGGAAAGCCTTGCTTACGAGAGCCCGAGCTGCGGCGTGATGGTCGCCCATGCCAGCATGTATTTCGACTAGAAGTTGTCGTCCCTCCTCCTCGGAGATGCACCTTTGGAGAACACTAGTAGTGCTTTTCTTGTATAATTCACCTTCGTGGACTTTATAGGCTTTAGAACGCTGAATTGTGCGACGGGCCTCATGTTGGTCATCGGGGAGCTCCTGCCTATTAAGGTAGGCCAGGAAATGTTTGGTCCAGGGGGCTATGACTGCCATGATCTCATGAGCCGAAGATGTTATTTCCATGTCTGAATCCCTGATGACATATGTGTGGAGTTTTTCTTTGAACTATGAACAGTAGGGTAAAAAAAACCACTGCAGCTTTTAAATAAATAAAACATATGTCTGTTGGGCTTGAGCTAAGCCCAACTACAAGAAGAAACTACTAAAAAACAAAAAAAAAACAAAAGCTAAAGGACTAACACTAAATCCTAAAAAAGAAGAAGAATAGGGAAGCATGGGGTATCAAAGATATTACAACATAGAATCCAGCCAAACAGAGAATTGCACTTCATATTTCTTCTTGATTCTCAGTTTCAGCAGCTTTAGTTCCTCAGTAAAAATATGTTTCCAGCCTTGAAAGGAAGGAGTTATTCCTTCAAATATTTTGTTGTTTCTGGATATCCAGATGGCCCATGATCCCAAGATGATAATCTCCATAAAGAAAGGGTATCTGAGTTTGTCTTTTAGGTCCTGAAAAGCTTCCAGCACTGACAAGTTTGGGGTTCTTGAGGGACAGATAAAGTTCCAACACCTTTTGGCAAAAGGACAACCCCAAAAGAGATGATGAAGGGTTTCCTCTTGAGGACATTCTCTCACTGCACAATTGTAAAATTCCAATTCAAAGTTTTTCCTCCTTAGTAAATTCCTTGTGTTTACTCTGTCATGTAGGAGCATCCAGAAAAAAACTTTGTGTTTTGGTTGACAGGAGCTTTTCCAGATCCATGAAAAGTGTGGTGGGGTTTGTTTGTGCCCAATTAGCACATTATAAGCTTTAATTGAAGAGTATACTTCATTGCCCCATATGTAACTCCAAGTATCTATAGCATCCAAATATTCTGATTGCCTCATGTTTATGCGCATGTCCTCCATTTGAAGGAACTCCTCATAAGCTTGTGCAGTTAGAGGCAGATGGAATAAATCTTGAAGATAATCAGTGTTGAGTACTTGTTGAACACTTATCTGTGGATTTCTAACAAATGAATAGAGATGATCAAACTTGTGTTTGAGGATGAATTGATCCCACATATCATCCCAGAACAAAGCAGATTTACCATCCCCCACGTTGCACCTTGCTATAGCTTTAAACTGATCAATGAGTGCAAGATTGGATTTCCACCAAAATGATCCCACTTTTTGATCTCCTGGGAGTTTCCCATTGTTGTAATATGTTTCCCAAATTAAATTGACCCAAGGGATGTCATGTCTATTGTAAAACTTGTAAAGGTTCTTCATAAGCAGAGTTTTATTATGAGTGAAAATATCTAGAACTCCCAAGCCACCTTGATTTTTGGGTCTGCAAACTGTGTGCCAAGCCACCATAGCTGGTCTCCTATCTTCCAAGTCAGGACCCCTCCATAGACAGTGCCTTAGGTATTTGATGATCTGGTGTTTGATAGTAATGGGAATGTCCAGGCAGCACATGAAGTAAACAGCTAAAGAAGCCAGCACATATTTAACCAATAAAATCTTCCCTGCATGAGTCATGAAAGTGGAAATTCCAGTAATTCTCTTAGCAATTCTATTCACTATTGGCAAACACTGCTCAACAGTTGGCTTACAAATGCCCATAGGTACCCCTAGGTATGTGAATGGAAAATGTCCTCTGGTACATTTTAGAGTGTTAGTGAAAATCTCTACCCTGTCTTCTGCAATATTTAGTGGCACCATGATTGATTTCTCATAGTTAACTCTAAGGCCTGTGGCATCTGCAAATGTGTTTAGAAGGGCTTTGAGGCAGACAAGCTGTTTAGCATTTGCTTGCAAAATGACAAGGGTATCATCTGCAAATTGTATAATAGGGAAGTCTGGACATGATGTCACTTGTAGTGGAGGTGTTATTAGATCCCTAGTCATGGCTTTATTTAAAATAGATTGAAGTAGATCGGCAGGCAATATAAATAAAAGAGGTGAGAGTGGATCTCCTTGCCTTACTCCTCTTTTACAGTAGAACTTTTTCCCTGGCACCCCATTTAGCATTACAGCAGAGGATGCACAATTTAGTAACATGTTAATCCAGGTTATCCATCTCTCACCAAATCCCTTGGCCCTTAGTATATAAATAATAGCATGATGCTCAATAGTGTCAAAAGCCTTTTCAAAATCCAGTTTGATAACAAGCTCTTCTTTTGACTTATGGCATTGATGTATATATTCATATGCCCATCCCAAACAGTCTTGAATAACTCTGTTCTTTAAGAATCCATACTGGTTGATATGAACAAGCTTGAGAATAACTTTTTGTAATCTGTTGGCCAGCAGTTTAGTAATGATTTTGAGCACCCCATTCAGCAGTGAGATTGGTCTAAAGTCATTAGGGGATATAGGTACCTCCTTTTTTGGAATAAGTGTGATATATGAAGAGTTAATGCTTTCCAAATTCACATTACCAGCATGAAAGGCCAAGATAAGCTCAGTAACATCATGTTTGATAATGTCCCAGCAAGCTTTGAGGAATTCATTGTTAAAACCATCAGGGCCTGGAGATTTGTCTGTGGGTAGGTTTTTAACTACCTCTTCATTTTCTTCCTGAGAGAAAGGTCTCTCAAGGTCTTGTGACATTTGTGGATCCACTCTGTTGTCATACAGATCCTGTAAATTGAAGTGCATTGTATGGCCATTTGATTGCCCCATTCTCTTCTTGAAAGCTTCCCAAAGAATTGCAGCCTTCCCTTCATGATCTGAGATTTCCACTTGGTCCTCATTCATGAGCATTGCAATTTTATTGTGCCTGTGATTAATGGAAGCCTTTGTATGGAAGAATTTGGTATTTTCATCCCCAAATTTTACCCCTTTGATTTTACCTCTTTGCTTCCAATAAATCTTCTGATTATTGATGTCAGTTAATAGAGTTTGCTTCAAACACTCTCTGCAGTTATGCTCATAAATAGAAAGGTCTCTGAATTCCTCCAAGAAGTCCCATAGGAATATACATTCATTCAACTCTTGAATCTGCTTTTGAAGACAAGACAGATTTTTTGCCCATAGTTTTAGTGCTCTTCTCAAGTTTTTGAATTTAGCATTGATTTTCTTAGCTGGATCAGAATAGCCAACAGGAATGTTCCATGCAGTCTGCACAATATCTTTGAAAGAAGTATGCTTCAACCAATAATTTTCAAATCTAAAAACCCCTGACCTAGGAATAGATGTACCAATTTTAATTACATAAGGCAAATGGTCAGATATTGGTTTTGCAAGTGGCAGAGCAGTTGTATCAGGATAAGAGGTCATCCATTCAGCAGAAGTAAAAAACCAATCTAGTTTTTCAAGAAGAGGACTTTGTTGCATATTGCTCCAACTAAACTGTCTTCCCTTTAGTGGTAGCTCAATTAAACCCAAGTTGCTAATGGCCTCATTGAAAAGTAGCATCTGATTAATATCACCACCAGGCCTATTTCTGTCCTCAGGTGACCTGATGAAGTTGAAGTCCCCCATAACTATCCAATCAGCATCATCTGGCATTTGAATATTTGTAAACCAATCAATAAATTCCAATTTGTCTTCAAGATTACAAGGACCATATATGTTTGTGAGGATCCAGGGTTTATTAGTTGAAGTACAAGTAAACTGTATGGAGAGTGAAAACTTATTCTAAAAGAGAAATTGTCCTTTAAAAAGAGCCTCATTCCAAGCAGTTAAAATCCCTCCAGGTGCCCCAATAGAAGGCACGAATTCAAATTTGTTGAATCTCTGAGGAAAAAAGTTATGGATATATGCCAGGTCAAAAACTTGCCTCTTAGTTTCTTGGATGCACAAAATACCAGCAGCACTTTCCTCTATCTTTTGCCTAATGGCCAGCCATTTATCAGAAGAATTTAAGCCCCTAATGTTCCAGTTTAAGATATTCCAGGATCTGTTTCTACTCATGGTAAACTAACTTTGGGGAAATTATGATACCAGGCCCCATCTCCTGGTAGGTTGCCATATTTATGCAGTACATAGATTTTGTTTGAATTAGATCCAGCACAATTGAGGTGACAAATATCCTTAGGAATATATGAAACACCACAGACCTGTTGTGAGGGGCAATAATATGAAACACTCCATGGTAACCACAACTCCAGAACAAAGATAAGGATATCATCATTGCAATTGACCAAAGAGGACACCAAATATTCATTACAGACATTGAACATGTTCTGCTTACATTAGGCAAACCAGACATCATACATTCCACTAACATGCTATCCTTTCTCAAAATATTCCTGGTACTATTAAATGATGGTCTGTTTATCATGGCACTTCTAAGATGTTGTATCTCCAGTGACCTTGGGGACCTTGGCCACATCTTCCTGGCCCTTCTTCTTGGGCCTCTTAGAAATCATGTCCTGTGCCTCATCCTCAGATACCTTGCAAAAAGATTTAGTCAAATTTTTGATGCACCAGTGGTGGAATAGCATTACAAGGTAAGAAAGAGCTAGTATCACAAGATTTCCTCCTATACCCATTGTTATCTTTCTTAATTCTATCACTTCTTCCCACCTGGGTCTCCACAAGTGGCTCTTTGTCTCTTCTTTTCCTTGAAACAGCTTCCCCTAGAGGTAACTGAGTGTCTTTGTTGGGAGACACATGCTTTAGTGGGCTTCCAGCTCCACTTGAAGAGTGAGCAGCAGGGCTTATACCCTCATTTTCTTTTCCCATACCCAACATTATTTCTTTGCAACTTGGAGCCTGTGAGGTAATAGGTTTGTCATGTATATGGAATAAAATAGTCTGTTCATTATCACAGTTGGCAGTCAGCATTTTCCACAGCTCAGATTTCAACAAGTGCATCACCCAACCAAATTTGTCAGGAGTGAGTAGCAGATGAATAATGAAGTTAAACCAACTTACATGAATGTCAATTTTGAAAGTGTTTGCTTCTCCCTGGGTAGCTGGAGCAAAGTGCTGAATCCACAGGTCTTGGCCTTCCTCAGAAATCAAATGAGCACCATCAATAATATCCAATGCATGATTTTGAGCTAGTTCAAAGAACTCCAAAGAAGGTGAAATTGGTGCATGTAAACTGTCCATACCTTTACTTGATTCACCTGTGGAGGTAGCAATCAGAGCCATTGGGGCTTCAACTTTATCTTTAAAATCCAAACTGTTCTCTGAACTTTGAGCAACCTGAATTCCTTGTGACAGAACAGTAGCATCCACATTTCCTGAGTCCATAGGGCCAACATTTTGCTGGTTGTCTGAAGAAGAGTTCTTTTCATTCTCCTCAATATGGGCATTGATATTGTCCTCAGGCTGAACATGAGGCTCCTCTGCCCCAATAAAACCTTCAGAAACAGTAGGAACTATGACAGCCTCATTGTTTTGCCCAAGGATCTCCTCATCCCCATCTTCCTGGTAGGCATTCAGGATATTTTGAAGTCCCAAGCCCAAAGGGTTTAGCTGAGCACCTTGGTTAACCTCCTCACTGGCAGTGTTAGTGTTGGACCAAAACCCATCTGAGAGTGACACTGTAGTGGTAATACTGCTATTAGGAGCACCATCCTCTTGCAATATATGGATCTCTACTTGTGGTTGGGGAAGTAGGTTTTGAGGGTTATTAGCTAGGGGGAAAGCCCAATGTCCTTCTTCTTCCTGTTCTTCCCAATCATCCCAGTTCTCTTGCTGAGCAGGTACATTGTTGATTGGAGCTAGGTTGAAGCCAGGGAAATCGTTTGCATGTTGTGGAATAGGGTGAGGATCCACTCCAGGAGGTGGAATAGGGTCTTCATCAGCTGGACCACCTCCCAGCATTTCCTCCAGAAGGATCTCCACCGAAGAGGTCCAAGACTCCTCCTCAAAGTTCTCCCCTTCAGACCACCTTATACTCTTGGGAATGTCAATAAGATCCGTAACTCTAGCCTTCACCAGGATTCTCTCCTTGAGGGCATCCTCTCTCCTAACTGATAATTCTGCCCCACGGAGCAACTGCAGCTGCAATATCTTCAGTATTGCAGTGGTCGAAAGGAACACCCACAAACAGCAGCCAAACAATCCTGTTGAGGTGCAGCCTACGCGAGTTCCTGCCTTGGTTATGCTTAGAGAATGAGACAAAAACGTCTCCAAAGACATGCGGACTCTGCCTGATGAGACGGTCTCTGTCTCTGACATGCCTAAACTGAACAAATGCTTCTCCGAACGGACAAGGCTGTATTTCTCTGAACCCCACTGCTTGAACTTCTTGGAAGAACTCTTCAAGAACATCTCGAACGTTGGGAAAAATACCTCATTGGGGTGCGGCTGAATGGATGCAATCGCCCAGTCCTTGTGCCTACGGGGTCGATGCGTCAGAATGGCCCTCGAAACACCAGTACGCCCCTCCACCTCGAAAATCTCAAACCCATGGGGAATGAAAGTAGCCGGGTCGATGGGAATGTTGGCCATGGTCGATGACGATGCTACTGAAGGAACTGTCACCAAAGACCACTCTGGCGGAGATGAAGAAGACGGCGAGGTAGCTGAGGCAGGAAGAGTGGAATGGACAGAGTTGGTAAGAACAGAGGAATGCGAGAAGGCGGCCTGTGTTCTCGGATGAAATTTTGGAAATAAGCCCTCGACCAACTCCGTAAATGACGAGGCTTGCCTGATCGGTTGAGCTGGGCCTACACATTTAAACCAGGCCTCCACCTCACCATCCTCCCAGAACGTTGCGGCTGGGCTCACGAACGAAGAAAATTTGAGAAAAGGCCAAAGCCCAGGAAGCTTTTGGGCCATGCAGTTACGTGTGTAGTGACCTTGCTCACCGCATGCAAAACACACAACGTTCGCACGAGAAAATGACCGTTGCAGAGTTAGCGGCTGCTTAGACGACTCATAACCCTCTGAATTATGTGAGGTGCAATTCAATGCTTGCCGCTGATTGTCAAAAGAATGAATGGTACCCGATAACCGCTCAAAAACGGATCGGCCGTTTCTGACCACCGTGCTGTAACTCCGGCGATCGCCGGAGTTGTCAACGACAGCCTTTCCCTTTCTACCCACCAAGGTCCATTCCTCATCTAGCTCTTTGTAGTAAACTTGTTCTTCCCTAAACCAGTTCGGTCCACCAAAATTCCACAAACTAAAAACAACCTCAAAGTCTTGTTCAGCAATTCTACCATTGTTGTAAATCTCAAAACCAACAGACTTAGAGGCCACCGAGAACTTGAAAGTTCTATCTTTCAAGAAACGAACCCGAAAACCTTGGGCATAACCTCCAAACATAGCCAGGAGAGCGATACTAACCGTGTGCACATCTAGTTTGAAGGATGCGCAGCAGAAGGAAACCACCAAGGTGAATTCTTGTTGACGAAAGCCAGGGGAGAACACCACGGGATGACCAAACTTGGTTCTCATATCCTCTTGAAACTTTCTGCCACGATCAAAGTTGAGGGCAAAAGGAGCCATCTTTGGATGTGGCTGCCGTGTCCGGAGTGGCCGTCGGCAGGAGAGGTGGCCGCCGGGGCCGGAGTGGCCGTCGGCGCAAAATCGCCTAGGAGTCGCCTAGGAGTCGCCCTTCATCATGCTTATATATATGTGTGGAGTTCGGCCGATGGGGGCGTGTTCCGGGTCTGCATTAGCGTCTCTGCTCTCGTCCTGCCATGTCACTTATGGCTTGAACAACCTTTCTACAAAGGTGCTAGGCGGGACCGGGTCGCGTTTAGCACCCATGCGAGCGAGTATATCTGATGCCTGGTTATTGTCCTGAGCTACATGGTGAAATTCCAGCCCCTCAAATCGAGCCGATATTTTTAATATAGCGTTTCGATAAGCTTCCATCTTTGAATCCTTCACATCAAATTCCCCATTTACCTGAGATATTGCGAGGTTTGAGTCTCCATGCACCTCGAGGCATCGTATGCCCATGGATACGTCCATGCGGAGACCGTGCAGTAGTGCCTCATATTCGGTCGCATTGTTTGAGTCTGTATACATGATTTACAGTATGTAGCGGACTGTATCCCCTATGGAAGATATCAAGATGACGCTGACCCCCAATCCGGATAGTATTTTTGAGCCGTCGAAATACATGGTCCAATGGGAGTATGCTTCGTACTCTTTAGGGAGTTCAGCCTCAATCCATTATGCAACAAAGTCGGCCGACACCTGAGATTTAATAGTCCAGTGTGGTTTGTATGTTATTTTGAATGGCAAGAGCTCGATGGCCCATTTGGCTATGCGTCCTGTGGCGTCTTTATTTTTTATGATGTCATTGAGTGGTACTTCAGATGCCACTGTAATCGAACACTCTTGAAAGTAGTGTTGGAGCTTCCGAGATGCCATGAACACTGCATAGGCAATTTTCTGATAATGGGGGTATCGTGACTTGCACGGTGAGAGAACCTCTGATACATAGTATACTGGTTTTTGGACAGGGAATTTATGTCCCTCTTCCTCTCATTCGATCACGAGTACCGCACTCACTACCTAGTGAGTGGCTGAGATATAAAGCAGCATTGGCTCACCAACACTTGGAGCGACTAGGATTGGGTTGCCCGCTAATAGGTTTTTATCTCTTTCAACCCAGTCGTGGCCGCATCCGTCCATTCAAAGTTGTTTGTACGCCTCGACAGTCTATAAATATGTAATGCTTTTTCTCCCAGTCTGGAGATAAAGCGGCTTAAGGCCGCCATGCATCCTGCTAGCTTTTGGACTTGTTTTAGATCAGTTCGCGTAGCAAGCTGTGACAAGGCCCGGATTTTAGCTGGGTTCACCTCAATTCCTCTATGGGATACGATAAACCTTGACAGCTTTCCGGCTGGAACGCCGAAGAAGCATTTTTCGGATTGAGCCGTATGTCATATGTTCGGAGGTTATCAAACGTGAGGCGGAGATCATCCACCAATGTTTCGACGTTTTTGGTCTTGATGACTACATCGTCGATGTATGCCTCCACTGTCTTGCCAATTTGTTTCTCTAAGCATGTTTGAATCATGCGTTCATATGTGGCACCAACGTTTTTGAGCCCAAAGGGCATAGTGTTGAAGCAAAAGGGGCCGTACAGAGTGATAAACGTCGTCGTGGCCTGGTCGGATTCCTTCATTTGTATCTGATGGTATCCGAAGTAAGCATCGAGGAAACATAACGAGTCATGTCATGCGGTTGCATCGATAATTTGGTCAATGCAGGGCAGTGGAAAAGGATCCTTAGGGCAAACCTTGTTTAGGTCAGTAAAGTCGACACAAAGGCGCCAGGATTTATCCTTCTTTGGTACCATGACTAAATTGGCTAGCCAATCTGGATGTTTAATTTCCCTTAGGAATCTGGCCTCCAGTAACTTGGCCAGCTCCCCATCGCTTGTCTTTTGGGTTCGAAAAATTGTCGCAGTGACTGCTTGACTGGTTTGAACCCTTTAATGATGTTAAGGTTGTGTTCGGCCAGCCTACGTGGGATTCCAGGCATGTCGGAAGGGTGCCAGTTTTCGCGGAGGAAGGCGCGCACGGTGCTATCTACTGTCGGGTCCAGCTGTGCCCCAATGGATGTCGTCTTGTTGGGGTCCGTCGGATGCGCTTGAAATTTGATAATTTCATCTGCTAGCTTGAAGGAGGTAGATTTTGATCTTTTGTTAAGGACTACGTCATCCTTGTCCACCGTGTTTTGTAAGGTGGTTAATTCTTCGGTCGCGAAGGCTTCGGATAGTGCCTCTAGGGCCAAGGATGCGGTTTTGTTCTCGGCACAGAGTGCTCTATCCAGATCACTTATTACTGTGATTATTCCATTGGGCCCTGACATTTTGAGCTTCATGTACCCGTAATGGGGTATGGCCTGGAAGCGTGAGAAAGCATCCCGCCCTAGAAGGGTGTGGTATCCGCTGTTGAAGGGGGCATTGTGGAAGACCAGTTCCACCGACCAGTAGTTCTCGGGTGTACCGAATACTACGTCGAACTTAATACTTCCCGAACACCGGGCTTCCCGACTGGGAATAATTCCTCTAAAGGTTGTATTACTTTGTTCAATGTGGGGTTTATCAACCTGCATTTTTGCAAGCGTGTCCTCGTATATGAGGTTGAGTCTTCTGCCGCCGTCCATGAGTACTTTAGTAAGGCGAAAGCCGTCAACTATTGGGTTTAGTACAAGAGAGGCTATGGCTTGGACCGGCCAGACTCGCGGTTCGTCCTCGGCAGAAAAAGTGATAGTCGCGGCGCTCCATGGGCTTGCGGTGCTTATTTGATGAACCTCGACAATTTCGCGATGTGCTCTCTTGCGCCGGTTGTTTGAGGACAATGTCTCGAAGACAGTGAGGACGTAAAAATTGTTCTCCCCTGAAGTTGCGGTGGCGAGGATTGCTTCACCGCTTTTTGCTACCTGCCGGAGTACCCAACACGCTCGAAGTCTATGGGTTGGGATAATGTCTGGGGCGGCATGTATTTGGCAAGGCTTATCTAAGAGTTAGTCCAGAACGGACCGGTGTCCTGTGAAAGGTCTGTTTTTCTTGCCAATGGGCACGTGATCGGATGCCCTGCTAGGGTATCTCCGCTTTACTTTAGCGGCGTATTGTCCGAAGACGGAGTGCTCCAGATGTGTATTCTGGGCCTTCCAAGTGAAGGAAATATGCCCTAGAGGCAATAATAAAGATGTTATTTGTATTTCCTTACATCATGATAAATGTCTTTTATTCATGCTAGAATTGTATTACCCGGAAACTTAGTACATGTGTGAATGCATAGACAAAACAGTTTGTCCCTAGTATGCATCTACTAGACTAGCTCATTGATCAAAGAGGGTTATGTTTCCTAGACATAGACATGAGTTGTCATTTGATCAATGAGATCACATCATTAGGAGAATGATGTGATGGACAAGACCCATCCGTTAGCTTAGCACTATGATCGTTTAGTTTTACTCCTATTGCTTTCTTCATGACTTATACATGTTCCTATGACTATGCGATTATGCAACTCCCGAATACCGGAGGAACACCTTGTGTGCTCTCAAACGTCACAACGTAACTGGGTGATCATAAAGATGCTCTACAGGTGTCTCCAAAAGTGTTCGTGGTGTTGGCATAGATCAAGAATAGGATTTGTCACTCCGAGTGTCAGAGAGGTATCTCTAGGCCCTCTCGGTCATGCACATCATAATAAGCCTTGCAAGCAAAGGACTAATGAGTTAGTCACGATATGATGTATTACGGAACGAGTAAAGAGACTTGTCGGTAACGAGATTGAACTAGGTATTGAGATACCGACGATCGAATCTCGGGCAAGTAACATACCGATGACAAAGGGAACAACGTATGTTGTTATGCGGTTTGACCGATAAAGATCTTCAAACAATATGTAGGAGACAATATGAGCATCCAGGTTCTGCTATTGGTTATTGACCGAAGATGAGTCTCGGTCATGTCTACATAGTTCTCGAACCCGTAGGGTCCGCACGCTTAACGTTTGATGACGATCGGTATTATGAGTTTATGAGTTTTGATGTACCGAAGGTAGTTCGGAGTCCCGGATGAGATCACAGACATGACGAGGAGTCTCGGAATGTACGAGACGTAAAGATTGATATATTGGACGACTATATTCGGACATCGGAAGTGTTCCGGGAAAGTTTCGGATTAAACCGGAGTGCCGGGGGGATACCGGAACCCCCCGGCGAAATATTGGGCCCTAGTGGGCTTTAGGGGAGAGAGAGGGCAGTAGCCCAGGAGGTGGCGCGCCCCCTCCCAAGGGGAGTCCGAATTGGACTAGGGGAGGGGGCGTGGCCCCCTCTTTCCCTCTCCCTCTACCTCTCTTTCCTTCCCCCTCTCTCCCTCTTGGTGGACTCCTACTAGGAATAGGATTGGAATCCTATTCCTAGTAGGAGTGGCCCTCTAGGGCGCGCCATAGGGGCTGGCCGCACCTCCCCCTTGCTCCTTCATATACGGGGGCAAGGGGGCACCCAAAGACACACGAGTTGATCAGTTGATCTCTCCCAACCGTGTGCGGTGCCCCCCTCCACAGAAACACACCTCGGTCATATCGTTGCAGCGCTTAGGTGAAGCCCTGTGACGGTAACTTCATCATCCCCATCACCAGGTTGTTGTGCTGACGAATCTCTCCCGTGAGGTTCTACTGGATCAAGAGCTCGTGGGACGTCATCAAGCTGAACGTGTGCTGAACGCGGAGGATCCGTACGTTCGGTGCTTGATCGGTTGGATTGCGAAGAAGTTCGACTACATCAACCGCGTCACTAGACGCTTCCGCTTCCGGTCTACGAGGGTACATTGACACACTCTCCCCACTCGTTGCCATGCTTCTAGTAGATAGATCTTGCGTGATCGTAGGATTTTTTTAAATACTATGTTCCCCAACAGTGGCATCATGAGCCAGGTCTATGCGTAGATGATATGCACGAGTAGAACACAATGAGTTATGGGCGATAATAGGCATACTACTTACCAGCATGTCGTACTTTGGTTCGGTAGTATTGTGAGATGAAGTGGCCCGGACCGACATTACGCATACGCTTACGCGAGACTAGTTTCATCCTTATGAGCACTCGTTTCTTAAAGGTGATTGGCGGGTGTCTGTCTCTCTCACTTTAGCTGAATCGAGTGTGGCTACGCCCGGTCCTTGTGAAGGTTAAAACAACACATACTTGACGAAAAATCGTTGTGGTTTTTGTATGCGTATGTAAGAACGGTTCTTGCTAAGCCCGTAGCAGCCACGTAAAACTTGCAACAACAAAGTAGAGAACGTCTAACTTGTTTTTGCAGGGCATGTTATGATGTGATATGATCAAGACATGATGAGTTATATGTTATTGTATGAGATGATCAGGTTTTGCAAAGTTATCGGCAACTGGCAGGAGCCATATGGTTGTCGCTTTATTGTATGAAATACAGTCGCCATGTAATTGCTTTACTTTATCACTAAGCGGTAGCGATAGTCGTGGAAGCAATAGTTGGCGAGACGACAACGATGCTACGATGGAGATCAAGGTGTCGCGCCGATGACGATGGTGATCATGATGGTGCCATGGAGATGGAGATCAAAAGCACAAGATGATGATGGCCATATCATGTCACATATTTTGATTGCATGTGATGTTTATCTTATTATGCTTCTTATTTTGCTTAGTACGGCGGTAGCATTATAAGATGATCCCTTACAAAATTTCAAGGTATAAGTGTTCTCCCTGAGTATGCACCGTTGCGAAAGTTCGTCGGGCCGAGACACCACGTGATGATCGGGTGTGATAAGCTCTACGCTCACATACAACGGGTGTAAGCCAGTTTTGCACACGCAGAATACTCGGGTTAAACTTGACGAGCCTAGCATATGCAGATATGGCCTTGGAATACTGGAGACCGAAAGGTCGAGCGTGAATCATACAGTAGATATGATCAACATAAGATGTTCACCATTGAAAACTACTCCATCTCACATGATGATCGAACATGGTTTAGTTGATTTGGATCACGTGATCATTTAGATGACCAGAGGGATGTCTATCTAAGTGGGAGTTCTTTAAGTAATATGATTAATTGAACTTTAATTTATCATGACCTTAGTCCTGGTAGTTTTTGCATATCTATGTTGTTGTAGATCAATGGCCCGTGCTACCGTTCCTTTGAATTTTAATGCATTCCTAGAGAAAGCTAAGTTGAAAGATGATGGTAGCAATTACACGGACTGGGTCTGTAACTTGAGGATTATCCTCATTGCTGCACAGAAGAATTATGTCCTTGAAGCACCGCTCGGTGACAAGCCCCCTCCCGCTAATGTAGACGCTTTGAACATCTGGCTGACGCGGTCTGATGACTACACGATAGTTCAGTGTGCCATGCTTTACGGCTTAGAACCGGGACTTCAACGATGTTTTGAACGTCATGGAGCATATGAGATGTTCCAGGAGTTGAAGTTAATATTTCAAGCAAATGCCTGGATTGAGAAATATGAGATTTCCAACAAGTTCTACAGCTGTAAGATGGAGGAGAATAGTTCTATCAGTGAACACTTGCTCAGAATGTCTGGGTGCTACAATCATATGACTCAACCTGGATGCAAAGTTGACAAAGATAGTGTTATTGATAGAGTTCTTCAATCACTTCCACCAAGCTATAAAGGCTTCGTGGTGAACTATAACAAGCAAGGGATGCAAAAGACAATTCCCGAGCTCTTCGCTATGCTCAAGGCTGCGGAGGTAGAAATCAAAAAGGAGCATCAAGTGTTGATGGTTAACAAGACCACTAGTTTCAAGAAAAAGGGCAAGGGAAAGAAGGGGAACTTCAAAAAGAATAGCAAGACAGTTGCTACTCCCACGAAGAAACCCAAGTCTGGAGCCAAGCCTGAAACTGAGTGCTTCTACTGCAAAGGGACTGGACACTGGAAGCGGAACTTCCCTAAGTATTTGGCGGATAAGAAGGATGGCAAGGTGAACAAAGGTATATGTGATATACATGTTATTGATGTGTACCTTACTAATGCTCGTAGTAGTACCTGGGTATTTGATACTGATTTGGTTGCTAATATTTGTAACTCGAAACAGGGACTATGGATTAAACGAAGATTGGCTAAGGACGAGATGACGATGCGCGTGCGAAATGGTTCCAAAGTCGATGTGATCGTTGTTGGCACACTACCTCTACATCTACCTTTGGGATTAGTTTTAGACCTGAATAATTGTTATTTGGTGCCAGCGTTAAGCATGAACATTATATCTGGATCTTGTTTATTGCGAGACGGTTATACATTTAAATCTGAGAATAATGGTTGTTCTATTTATATGAGTAATATCTTTTATGGTCATGCACCCTTGAAGAGTGGTCCATTCTTGTTGGATCTCGATTGTAGTGATACACATATTTATAGTATTGAAACCAAAAGATGTAAGGTTAATAATGATAGTGCAACTTATTTGTGGCACTGTCGTTTAGGTCATATTGGTGTAAAGCGCATGAAGAAACTCCATAGTGATGGACTTCTGGAATCACTTGATTATGAATCACTCGGTGCTTGCGAACCATGCCTCATGGGCAAGATGACTAAAACTCCGTTCTCCAGAACAGTGGAGGGAGCAACAGATTTGTTGGAAATCATACATACTGATGTATGTGGACCGATGAGTGTTGAAGCTCGCAGCGGGTATCGTTATTTTCTGACCTTCACTGATGATTTGAGCAGATATGGGTATATCTACTTGATGAAGCACAAGTCTGAAACATTTGAAAAGTTCAAAGAATTTTAGAGTGAAGTAGAGAATCATCGTAACAAGAAAAAATAAAGTTTCTACGATCTGATCGTGGAGGTGAATATTTGAGTTACGAGTTGGGTCTTCATTTGAAACAATGTGGAATAGTTTCAAAACTCACTCCACCCGGAACACCACAGCGTAATGGTGTGTCCGAACATCATAACCGTACTTTATTAGATATGGTGCGGTCTATGATGTCTCTTACCGATTTACCACTATCGTTTTGGAGTTATGCTTTAGAGACAGCTGCATTCACGTTAAATAGGGCACCATCTAATCCGTTGAGACGACGCCTTATCAACTGTGGTTTGGCAAGAAACCAAAGTTGTCGTTTCTTAAAGTTTGGGGTTGTGATGCTTATGTGAAAAAGATTCAACCTGATAAGCTCGAACCCAAGTCGGAGAAATGTGTCTTCATAGGATACCCAAAGGAGATTGTTGGGTACACCTTCTATCACAGATCCGAAGGCAAGATATTTGTTGCTAAGAATGGATCCTTTCTAGAGAAGGAGTTTCTCTCGAAAGAAGTGAGTGGGAGGAAAGTGGAACTTGATGAGGTAATTGTACCTTCTCCCGAATTGGAAAGTAGTACATCACAGAAACTAGTTCCAGTGATTCCTACACCAATTAGCGAGGAAGCTAATGATGATGATCATAAAACTTCAGATCAAGTTTCTGCTGAACTTCGTAGATCAACCAGAGTACGTTCCGCACCAGAGTGGTACGGTAACCCAGTTCTAGAAGTCATGTTACTAGACCATGATGAACCTACGAACTATGAGGAAGCGATGATGAGCCCAGATTCCGCAAAATGGCTTGAGGCCATGAAATCTGAGATGGGATCCATGTATGAGAACAAAGTGTGGACTTTGGTTGACTTGCCCGATGATCGGCAAGCCATCGAAAATAAATGGATCTTCAAGAGGAAGACCGATGCTGACGGTAATATTACTATTTACAAAGCTTGACTTGTTGCGAAAGGTTTTCGATAAGTTCAAGGAGTTGACTATGATGAGACTTTCTCACCCATAGTGATGCTTAAGTCTGTCCGAATCATGTTAGCAATTGCCGCATTTTATGATTATGAAATCTAGCAAATGGATGTCAAAACTGCATTCCTGAATGGATATCTCAAATGAGAGTTGTATATGATGCAACCAGAAGATTTCTTCGATCCTAAAGGTGCTAACAAAGTGTGCAAGCTCCAGTGATCCATCTATGGACTGGTGCAAGCATCTCAGAGTTGAAATATACGCTTTGATGAGGTGATCAAATATGGTTTTATAAAGACTTTTGGAGAAGCCTGTATTTACAAGAAATATTTGGGCTGGATATGGGGGGTGTCGGTCAGCCCGGGCGTTTGAGGGTCGTTTGAGACGCCCGTCTGGGTCAAAAAATCGTGACCGGGCGGCCCACCCGGACGTATGAGGTGGGTTTGAGAGATCTAGTTGTAGATGCTCTAAGAGACCTTCATACATCCACGGAGAGGGTCCGATCACCCCTCATTTTACATTTTGCATCCTTGCAACCGCAGATGCAAATTCATACCTCAAATCCATACTACATCATGCAACTCAAAAGTTGTGTACTACTACACAAATAAACCTAGCCTAAACTACTTATTCGTTGGAGATGTAAACGACCTCTGTGCCGGCATAGCCTCATGGTCTAGCCTCCGACATTGGCCTCTGCCTACAACTCCGGCTCCTCGTTGGACTCCAAGTTGGCAAAGAGTTTGTCGACCTTCACGCGAGCCTCACAGACGTAGCGGTTGTTAGCCGCCACCTCCGCCTCAAAGTGGATGGAGTCAAGGATGGCCCGCTACTCCGTTGCCTCCTCCACTTGGGCCTCCTCAAACTCCGTGAGGGTGTCACCCTTGCCCAATCCGGCAGCCGAAAGTGGATGGAGTCGAGGATGGCCCGCTACTCCGTTGCCTCCTCCACTCTTTTATGTTTGTTCTATTAATTCTTTCATCTCTTTCCTTGTGGACGTGCTAAAAAGAAAATGTAATACGACATTTTTTTTGCAAGTGGCAGTTGTATATAAATTAAAGAAAGGGTGTGGCTAGGTCTTAGTCGAGTGAAACTTCGCGAAGTCTCGGTCAAGTGACATAGTGTATAAAAAGAAAAAAAAGAAAAGCGAAAAAAATAATTTTTACACGAATATATCGTCGACCGAGACTTCGTGAGGTCTCAGTCGACTGAGATTTAGCAGCACTGTTAAAGAAATATGACCAACCATCAACATCGTGCCTCTATAATTCGAGTGGTTCAAATAATACAAATTATAAATTCTTTGCACATTAAGGTTTTTGCTGGTTCAATTTCTTCACAATGGATGGGCGCGGCAATGCGCGCCTTCATGTTCTAGTGCATATAAATAAAGAGGTTTGCTATTTCACATCTAGATGTGAGATATTATCTCACATCTAACTCTTTCATCCTAGTGTTAAAAAAAACTCTCTCACCCTAGTTTTTTTTTAAGTCTTCCATGAATGAATTTGAAGGATGAGAGAGTTAGATGTGAGATAATATCTCACATCTAGATGTGATATAGACAGACCCATAAATAAAGCATATATAAGCAAAGCTTTGACCCAGATTTGCTCCAGTTTGGAGAAGATCGTCCGAAAAAACTCCTGCCTTTTTTTGGCACTTTTTGTGAAACAGGTGCTTTTTCCCTGATCCTTTTTATACGATTTTTTTTTTCAAGTTGAATCCCCATCCCAAACAAGCCACCTGAGAGGAACTTTACATCCAGGATTGATGATCATGACCAATTGCCAAAGCACCAACATTTTGATGTTGTCTTGGAGCTTGGGGCTCTCCTCCCTCCCTGTTGCTCAAACCAGTAATGAAAAACCTCCCAGACAATGTCTTAAACCCTTTGGCACCCCCAGAGCATGCTGCTAGCATGGTGACCACGAGTGTGGCGTGCCCTAGAGCGCGACCGCAGCGCGCCCGAGCCCAACCTCCGTGTTCATCCTAGCGCCACTCCCCCAGACGTCACATGCTTGTGCGCCCCGCCAGCTGAGTATATACATCGGAAACATCGAAAAGAAGGAAGAGACCAACTCGGGAACGAAGCAAGCCACACGAGTGAGTCAACCAACATCACGCACGCACTCAGTACCAGATCGAAAGACAATCCCCGCTTTTGCTTTCCTTCAGCAGGCAGAAAGGAAAAATGGCGCAACAAAACGAGTGGCCTTTTCGCCGTCCGCGCGCTCCTACCTCCTCCGCCTGCCACCAGGCACGACACGTCGACACTAGCGCGTGCTCTAGTAGAGCTGCTGCGGTCACGGCCGCACCGGACTTTTCCCGGCCGACGAAGAACGGACGGAAGCTTTCGTGCCCGCCAAGCCGCGACACGCGCAACGTGCCGTGCTCCCCGACGCGCACGTAAGCGCTGACAGAAACGACCAGCTACAGCCTACAAGTAGTGAAAAAGGAATCCATCCACTCTGATCCTGCGCAGGCAAGGCAGATCGGGTCGTTTACCGGACCGAGGGCGACCCGTGCTTCGCCGCGAAGGAGCCCCTGCGCGGAGGCGTGTTGAAACGCTGCCAGCGTGGGCGCCTCCCCTGACGCCACGTACAGCTAGAGGAAGAAGAGAATGAGAGGTCCAGGGCTGCCGCTGCCGAGCATGGACCGTGGAAAGGCTAGCAACGGGAAAGAAAGAAGGCGTCGCATTCATGGCCTGGTTGATTGCTGCGCCGCGGCAGGTACCGGCCTTTTTTCCCTTCGGAGACGAACCGGAGCCACCAAACGCGAAGGCCCAAATCCCCTGCTCTACTATTGCCCAACCGATCACATCACGTCACGGTCGCGCAACTAATCAAAAAATGTGTTAATAAATGCGTACACCTTATCTCCCTGGAAGAAAGCACATTTTTTATGGTACGTCTCGTGTCGTACTACCTGAAACAAAATCGTTATTAATCTCGATCGGCATTTTCCATTTCGCGATGGAGAAAAAGAAACTGTCCTTTTTTAATGGACTCTCTACGACTCTATCTCGATCTCTAGTCGCGGGCGAGCCGAATGAGAAGCTCGGCCATCCAAGTCGAACCAGCGAATCCAAAGCGATAGCGCCGGGGCGGTAGGAAGAGGCTCCGTCGAACCGGTCCACCACGTACGCAAACACGCTTATCCCCGTGCGGTTCCGGGACGCACACGCCCGATCGGGCGCGATTCGGCGGCGTCGCTCCGTCACGCAGAGCACCACGTGTGCGGGCCACGTGCTACACGTGTAGGCCCGCCGTGGCGGCCAACGGACAACGCCCATCCGTCCGTCTGCGACGGCTCTATCCATCCATCCGTGCATCAAATGCCTTGGCTCTAGCGGGTCTCTACCTCGCCGCTGCTACGTAATCCATGGCTGGCTCTATACGTTTACCAGCACGCGATAAGCTGGCCGCACTTACGTCAGCCGCGGGCCCCATGTGTCAGTGGGTATGGCGTGACGATCGAGGACGGCGAGGGGCGACCAGAAAGAAGAGCACTCCATGGTTTGCACAAAAGAGACTTGGCGGTTGGCACTTGCCCGTGGAGAACACACGCGGTGAACCACGTGAAAGTTTCCTTGCGGTTCAAAAAACCGAAAGGTTTGCTTGAACTATGCATTTTTTTTCTAAGAATGTGCAGTACGAGTACTACACTATTTGTTCCTCTGATTTTTTTTAAGTACATCTAGGTGTACATTTTTTTAAGATAGAAGACAAATACAAGAGACTAACATGACGCCACAACAGACACTTGAAATCCCACACCCGAGCTAAACAAACGATTAAAATACAATAATAAAACCGAGCGGTCAACTTGATAAGCTATGTACAAAAATTTGCAATCAACTGAAAAAAGTACAATAATAAAAATTACTCCCTCTGTTCAATAATAGACCCGATCCTTTTTAAAAAATTACTCCCTCTATTCGATAAGGATCGGATCTTTTTGGTCAATAATAGGAACGGAGGGAGTAATTTTTATTATATTTTTTAAAAAAGATCCGATCTATTATGAACGAACAAAACACCTTAAACATAATAAAAATTACTTCCTCTCTTCCTAAATATAAGTCTTTGGAGAGATTCTATCGTGGACTATTAGTAGATATAGATTGGGGCCGCCTCCTCCTCCTCAAGAAAGAAAATTAGGGTTCCTGCCTCTCGCCGGCGTCGGCGCAGGTCCGCCTCGTCTCCGGTGGCCCTAGGGCCATGGAGGCGCGGTGGATCCTGGAAAGGGCCGGCGTGAGGGCTCCGTTTTTAGTTGATTTTTTCAATCTTGTTAGGGTTTGTGACCTGCTCAGGAAGGCGAGACGGCGGCGGCTCTTCGTAGATGGAATAAAGGTCTCCCCGCCTAGCCCCCGTTCCGGCGGTGCGTCTAGCATCGTTGGTGGGCATGTGGAGGTGTGTCTCCGGCAGATCTATCTTTGGTGGATTTGTTCGGATCTCGTCGTTGTTCTACGTTCGTGTGTCTTTGGTTTGGATCCCTCCGGTCTACGTTTTTTTCATCGGCGATGGTTGCTGTTCTGGGGTGCTGGTCCTATGGGACCTTAGCACGACGACTTCCCGACTGTCTACTACAACAAGTTGTGCCTGACTCCGGCGATGGAGGGGTGATGACGGCGGCGCGCCTTCGACTCGCTTCAGTGCTTGTAGACGTCGCTAGATGGTCTACGGATCTAGATGTATTTTTTATTTCTGGTGTTCGCTGTATTGCCATGATTGAAGATGAATAGATTGGAAGGTTTCTCGCAAAAAGAAAGACCACATACAAAGCAAAATATAGGGAGCAAATGAGTGAATCTACACTCAAAAATGCATCAATATACACCCCGTATGTGGACCATAGTGAAATCTCTACAAAGACTTATATTTAGGAATGAAGGGAGTACATCTAGGTCCATGGACCACCGAACGAAAATTGCCGCCGCCAGAACGAGCCGTCGACGCGTCGCTGTTGTCGCTCCATATCGGAGCCGGCCTAACCTTGTCGATGACAGTCGAAAAATCTTCAATCATATTCCATAGTCAATTATTTATTTATGACGCCACTAACGCCCACACGTGTGGCATACTAACCATCCGCCCACACACCGTGTGTGGTCTGAGCAAGAGGCCGCTCACACACACGCGTGTGGTCGCAGCTACTTCGTGTCACACGCCCAACAAATACTACTCATCCCACCCGCGCGTGTGGCACGAAGCAAAAATGCCTACACGTCTATGGCACAGCTAGATACCCGCGGGATGACGCTTTAGTTGCCATCCAGGATGGCAAATGTATTTGTAAAAGCATGGTAACTCTCTCTGTTTTGGTTAATTATACTTGCCATGTCTAATTTATGGTAGTTGTCGCGTGCAATTAAACCATATTTACCGTGTGTGATCAACTACTTGCCACATGTGGTCAAACCATAGTTGCCACATATGATTAATCATAGTTGGCATGTGTATTTACCCTAGTTGCCACGTACGTCCAACTGCAATTGCCATGTGTGTTTACCCTGGTTGCCGCATACGCGTAACAGCAGTTGCCATCTATCACCATACGCTCGTCGTGGGGGCGAAGGGCAATTCACCCACAAGCGCGTGGACTGGTTGGCGACTGTGTGGGCGGGAATCGGTTCGCCCACACATCACAGCTGGCAAACAACGCGCTGCGGGTCGTGTGGATGAGCGTTCTAACGCCCATACAACACGCTATGCCTACGTGACACTTGGATTCCTTTAGGATTCGTGCAAAATAGAATTAAGGTGGATTAAGGCGTGTGGGCGAGATGCAAACGCCCACACGTGTGGGCGTTAGTATTGTGGTTTAACAAACTATGGTTTGTGAATCGAGCATAGCTTGGATGCTAGATTTCTTATGGTATAAGGGCATCTCGAATGGCAACCCCCAAATTTTCCCCCGCACGTCCGTCAGCGGACACAGATGCGGGAGGAAGACATCCAATGTTAGCCGCGTACATCCGGTCTTCCTCATTTTTTTAAAGTCTGCACGATCAAACAGCTGCATGCAAAGGGTACATACGTTAAAATAGCCACATGCCACGCTAGTTTAAATTTAAAAAAGTTCAAATATTACATCCCAACATTGTTGTCCCCTTTGATCGTCCACTGATGCTCAATCAGATCTTTCTTCAGTTGCTGAAGAGTTGATCGATGCCGAATTTGTTAATGTATTTGAATAAAATCTTCAAATGTGGCCGGATTCTGGTTCGGAAGTTTGGTAGGAACACCCATGTTCTCAAAATCCAGAGTTGCGGCGGCATCGTCACCCTCGTCCTCGACAATCATGTTGTGCATGATCACACAACATGTGTTGGGGCATATTTCTCCCTTAGTGCTTTTGGTGATTGATGATAATGTTTTGCGGACTAATCGTGTGCATTGAGCATTTCAGATAATTGATCGTATGGCACGAGATGATTCAAGTCCCTCGGAGTTTAGAGTGAAGACATCTTTCTTTCTTGCGTTTCTTTTCGATGGACTTGAGTCGTAGGGAAACCGTACTATCAAGAGGGGGTGCGCTTCAGAAAGGTTTGGCTGGAATCAACACGTACACATTATACTTTTCACCTCGTTGTCTTTCCGCTTTGATGGAGTTCTCCCTCTGTTTTTGTAGAAGGGGTGTTGGATGCGGTAGTACCGCTGCTAGTACCGCGCGTACTACCGCCCTCTGCTCTGGTCTCAATTTTTCGTGTTGGGTTGCATGGTAGTCCTGCGATAGTCCCTCTGTCTCACTTCCGTGGAACCCCTTTTGACCCAGTAGGGCAAGCGGTAATAGGAGCGGTGGTACTGTAAACCCATCGATAGTACCATTGCTAGTACTACTTCCACTACCGCTTACGGCTCTGCTCTTCAGCGTCCCCCTGTTTTCCGCATGGTGCAATAGTGTAATGCCCAGGATGGGACTATATGTCCTACGTGTCGAGGCACGACTTAAAGATATAAGCCCATCCTAGAATGATCTCAAGTTTGGTATCTTTGCACAACTCATGTAAAAAAGGGATTAAATTGCAAAAGGAGATAGTTGGCTTACACTCGCGACTTCACACAATACATTACATAAGCAAAACATCATTCAAAACATCACAACCCGACTACGGGTGAAGTTCCAAAAGAAAGATACCAAAACAACATAAAACCACAGGTCAGGATCGAATCCTAGTAGAAACCACTACTGATCGTCGAAACATCACAAGCAAACGGCCACTCTCTTCATCGAGCTCCTGGTGAAGAACTTGAACCAGCTTCTGCATCAAACTCGGCTGGACCTGCATCTGGTGTGGTGAAGTAACTGTGAGCCACAGAGGACTCAGCAATCCCGTTCCCGGGTAACAAGACTATTTAAGCCTTGGGTGAGGACAAGGCTGAAGAAAGAATAAGAGGTGAAGGAACAAACAAGAGTCTGCAGCAGCAACTAGCACTAACTTACGTAAAAGAGAGCGAGAAGAGAAGAGCATCGGTCGAAAGATGATCACGAAGTGATCCTAGCTAAAGCCGGTCAAACATAACCCCACCGTGTTCAACTCCCGAATCCCTATTCGGAAATTGACAGTCACGGTACACACGCTGGTAGTGTATTGGAAACATTGTGTCAAGTTATCTACAACCGGAATTAACAAGCTCCCATCTGCCACATAACCGCGGGCACGGCTTTCGAAAGTTCAAACCCTGCAGGGGTGTTCCAACTTGGCCCATCACAAGCCCACGATCCGCGAAGTCGCAACTCCATAGGTGGGAAGACCCGAGTATTCTCGGAATCCCGTGCTCAAGTTAAACCGAACTAAGGTAAGGCTAATCCAGCAAATCCTCCCGGCATGTCGACACCCTGATAGTAGCCGCGCGTATCTAAGTCTCAGGACACGACCGGATGGGCGATCCTACAGGTATACCAGATACCTCGGGTTGCCCCAAGGCGGCCCTGCAGTCTCCCCGTTTGGGACCAACGCCATCAGCACTAGCCCCCCCTGCTATGTAGAAATAAAGGATCCTCGGGGACGCGACCCCCTATGCAATTTTAATTAATTAATTAAGTTGTTATTATGAGGCAAATAGTACCAAATGTTGGGACTTGCTGGAAAAGACTTAGCACTTAGCGGTTTATCAAGGGGGTCCCATACACCCCAACCGTGTTAGGAACGCATAATCAAGGAACATAACACCGGTTTATACGGTTCCTAACGGCATGAGTGGAACAAATCACCAAGCAAAAGGCTTAGCCTTCCACCCTGCCAGTATATAGATGATTTCATTTTTAAGCATTTATATAATGTGATATAACCCAACCAAACTTCAACATGAAGCAAGCATCTTCAATCTTCACCTGCAACTAACAATGCTATAAGAGGAGCTGAGCGAAGCGTACTTAGCCAAGCAACGGTTTGCGTAGGTAGGGTGGTTAAACATGGCAATTGGTTACAAGTAGGAGGCTGACAAGAAAGACATGGGCATCGAGGCAAAACTATAGAGCGATACTCTAGCAATAGGCAAAGATAGTAATGGTATCCGGGTTCGGTCATCTTGCCTGGGATTCCACAAGGGAGAAGAACGGATCCAAGAAGACGGAGCAACACCGACGAGAGAAAACCTCACAAGTCCGGAACGAAACCGAAGCTAACAAGAGAAGCAACCGGAAAGAAAGAAACAACACGGTAAACACACAAATATAAGCAAGTCATAAGATGCACATCCAAGTATGATGCATGTCCGGTTTAAATATGCATGGCATGGCAAGTGCACAACAAATACTACAAGTTAAGTGGAGATCAATATGCAACGAGTTGCATATTGACGAAACACCACATTAATTATTTAATTGACTCTCGTTTATTTACAAGACAAGGTTAAATGTTTTTAACATGGCTAGAGGTGAAGCAAAGCAAACTACACTATTAGGCAATTTAAATGAGGCCGGAGAATAACAACAACATATCCGGAAAAATCCCCATGAGCATGTTTATTAATTATAAGCAACAACAAACACACATATTAATGTTGTTAACATGATGCGGATGACATGATCAAGTTTATGCAAGTTTTATTAAAAGGTTGACAATTAACAAGATAAGAAGCATTTGTCACCGTGGTGGAATGGAAAGGTGCCACGGCAACGATCCGAAAATGATGCAACGCATCATATCGGTTCCGGTAACTCGGTGAGAGACCGGTGCAAAAAGGAAAGATGGCAGAGTGAGTCAAACGAGATGATGGGGTGATCCCGTTGCCGGGTTCCCACGAGTCGGCGACGAGGCAACCGAGGAACATGACAAAAGGTGGAACGGGCACGAAGCGCACAACGGAGACATTTCATACAACACAACAAGCATCCACGGGGTCGTCTCGGTATACCTTCGAAGCGTGCGTTTCGGGGCGGTTCGAGACGTAGAGGAAGGAGTCGTTCACGTCGGAGAGGAAGTAGCCGTTCCGTGGAGGGAAGTAGTTGTACTCGGGCGACGGTAGATGTACTCGTTCCGTTCGTTCTTGCCGGTTCCACGACGGCGGTAGTTGTTCACGGTCATCGGTAGTCGTTCGGGTCGTCGTGGACGTAGTGGAACTTGGTCGTTTTCCGGGCGTCGGTAGTCGTACACGGGGCGTATTGTAGATGTTCACGGAGCTCGTTCGTAGATGTACTCATCAGGTTGCCGGTAGTCGTTCGGTCATCTGTCAAATTAACAGAACATGGCAGCACACAAAACAAAACAAAACTGCTCGGGAGCAACAAAAGGGGCAGCACGGCGACGAGGTTGCAGCAGCTCCTCGGAGGGGCTGGGGTCGGAGTACTCAGCGCAGAGGAGGAGGCCTCTGGCCGGCGCTGGACGGGGCGCTGCGGAAGCTCCTGGCTGGAGTTGGCGCCTCGGGGCCGCGGCTCCTGGAGACGAGGAAGGGCCCGGGGCTGGAGAGCTTGGGCGCGGGCGCGCGGCTCGGGCGCTCTGGACGGAGCTGGCGAAGGGAGGAGAGGGGCTCGAGGCGCCTAGCTGGCCTTGGCTCCTGGCCGCTGGAGACCGAAGAGGAGGGCCGCGGCGCAGGGCATCCAAGGCGAAGAAGGAGGCCGGAGGGCGCCACGGCGCGGGCAGAGGAGGAGCCGCGGTCGCGGGCCTCTGGTGGCTGGCGAACGGGCGCCATGGCGCGGAGTCAGCAGGGGCGCGGGGCGCATCGGGAGGCAGGCCTGCGCGGCGCAGCCGGCGCTCCTGGCCGGCCCCGTCGATGCGGGCGAGGAGGCGAGGAGGACAGGAGGGAGCCGAGGGGAGGATGGAGAGGTTCGGACAAGCGAGGGGGAAAGAAGAGGAGGATCGAGGCAGAGCAAGCGGGTCGAGGGATCAGGCAGAGAGAGCCAGAGGGAAGCGGCCGATGGGGATCGGGCTCGGGGAGGAATCGCCTGGCGGCGGGGGTCGGGAGAGACTCGAGGGGTGAGAGGGTGAGGCTCTCGGTCGGGCTAGGGTTCGGGGAAGCTGCGGCTGGAGTGGCCTTGGGCCAGAAGTGGGCCGAAGAGAGGAGGGAAGAGGAGATAGGCCAGGGAGGCCCAAGAGGCTGGGAACCCAGATGGGCTGGAAGGAGGAGAGGGAAGGCTGGGCCTCTTTTCCTCTTTTAATTTCTCTTAGCAGAAAAACAACTACGAGGGAAAAAGAAAGAAAGAGGAGGGGGTTAGGGCAAAAACACAAGAGGCTATTTTTCTCGGCATCATAAACATGAGCACGACCGGAGAAAAATATAAAAGGCCAGTACGGAAAATAATTCAAACATATTTGAATTTAATTCAAATAGGTTTGAACTAAGACGAGATTATTGAAGTGTCCAAAAATGTTCAAATTTTTGGAGGAACCTCGAAACAAGGGAAAAGAATTATTGGCAAGGTTTTTGACGATGAACTTGAAGTGAAAAAGACATGGGGAAATTTGCAAGTGTGTTATGGTGATTCCGAAGCAATGGAATAATTAATAAATATAGCTCCCTAAATATTGAGAGACTTTTATATGTTATAAAGAGAAGACATTCTTCCCTCGATTTAAATGGACCGAAAGGTCCACACAATTTATTAGGTTGAGATGCAAAATAAAATGACATGATGGCATGATGACATGATGCAATGCAAAAATAAATAACACAAGCACAATGCAACCCACGGGAGGACCCGGAACATCTGGAATCTCGGGAATCTTCTGGAATCTTCTGGGACGTCAGTCTCGGGCGTCACAACTCTCCCACACTAACAGAGGATCTCGACCCGAGATCCTAGAGATATCACCGGGTAAAAACGGAAGAAGAAGAGCTAAAACAAAGTTGCTTCTTTGACAGACGAGTGAAACCAAAGAACCTTGAGAGGTTGAACAAGCTTGAAAGAAAGAATACAACGGAGATGAACGAATATGAAAATACTCCGTTAGAAAAGAGGAACAAGGAGCATTATGAGAACCTTGCAGGTTGAAAGACATGAAACAAGAGCTTACGAACCAAAAGAATATGAAACCAGAACGGTATAGCCAAGGAATACGAATGACAGAATTCGGACAGCACTCCGTCTGTAAATGGAAGGAAAAGAACAAAAACTTGCCAAGTTTAGATGATACTTGATGAAAACAACAACATATTGCCTCCGAAACAATTAAAAGAATGGCACAAGGGTAAGAAAGACTCAGACAGCACTCCGGTTGAAAAGAGAGGCAAACTAAATAAGATGAGAGAACTTGAATGAAGAATACAATACTCCGGTTAAATGGTAAGCAAGGGAAATAACCTGATCTCGATAAAAACGAGATGATGGTTAAAGAGAGCAACATCACAAAGCCTCCGAAATGACAGAATAGCATAAAACTCAATGAAGAAAAGAATGGAGAAGAAAAATGACAACTTCTCTCAAAATTGAATTTGAAAGAGCATCCTTACGAAGAAGGGTTGAACGTGGTTGATGGAAAAAATCAACAACGAAAAGAAATAAGCTTCATGTGGGCTTATGGAAAACATCTCAAATTATGAGGTGACAACCAGCCACTGACAAAAAAAATTGATTGGATTGAGATCAACAAGGAGACGAAGAACTTATCTCACCGGAATGATAAATGAAGAACTTGGGTCATTTATAAGCACCATAATAAGCAACAATCCTTAGGGAAAGCTTTTAGGTGAAATACAACCCAATATAACTCCAATGAATAAATGAAGGGTTGGAAAGATCTCTTGAACAAGGAAAATGATGGTTTTAAATATCTCATTCTTGATAACTCGTGAAACATGAAACATGGAGGAAAATTATCAAGAATGACATAACACCATCTGAAAAGATAAGGTAGAAAGAATTGCAATTGGAATGCATGATGAAGAATGCTTGAGCTCCAACAAGAATCTTGATGAAGACTTCGAGGATGAATTAAATGATGATGAATCACCATGAAGAACTCCGGTAATGAAAGCATGAGAAGTGAAAGATGAAAGAATAAGATTCAAAGCCTGCGATGGATTAGCTGAAGCTTTGACATGATATAATTGAAATAACATGGAGCTCCGGAAAAGAAGATGAAGAACTTAGAACTGAGAATATGATATGATGAACAAGCTCTGAAGGAAGGGATTAAAACACCTTGAAGGAATAAGAATAAGAATTATGTCATGCATCTCCTTCACCAATTTAAATTGATGACAACCAAAGGATTTGGCATACTACTTATTCCCGTTGCAAAGAATTAAAGAGAGATCTAGCACAACCTTGGATAAGTATTCAACAAAGCACCGGTAGGATTATGAAAAGAACAAATGAATTAAAACGATAACAATGGAAGGGTAAACTTGAAAGAACCACCGTAAGAATATGGAGACGAACGAAGAGACATCACTGAAGAATATTTGGAGGACGAAGTTGAAAACTGAGAACGAAAAAATCTTCTGAAATGATGGCCTTCGGAGGATCACAAAGAAAAGAATTCAAGAAATTCTTCGGATGGTTAAAAAGAATTCCTCACAATCAAAACGATAATGAGGATGGCATGAAGCTAGAACCACGAATCTTCAAGAGAACGGCCAAGATTTAAGAGAAACACTTCTCCGGTCTTCAAATGTTGAGAATGAAGACGAGAAAAGCCATGAAGAATTGTTGAGCACTCCGGAATGAAGAATTAAAAAGGTTGAACCAATGATGAACAAGAATTGAAAGCGGTCTTGGAGAAGGCATGTGACTGATGGGAATCCTTCTTACGTCACACTTTAAGAGAATTGAGTATAACTCCGGAAAATAGAAGAGTCAGGTAAGATCCTGGGAAAAGACCTGTGGGTTAGGGCCCACTCAAAGAAAAATCACCGTTGGAAAAGATTGCTTCAGAGATATTGCACCGGTTGAATTTAAAAGGCTTGAATAAGATGACAATGCTCAAATAATAATTTGAACGGATTAAGAATGGAATTATGAATCTTCAGCACTCCGGATATGAATAGCAAGAGGAGAATGATTAATTGGTGCACCGAAATAAGAAAGCATTGTGAAAAGAGGAAAAAGGATAAGATCAACACCGAAATCTTGAATTACATCCACCGGAAGAATTATTGGAATTAAGAATGATGAACTTGGAGTTCTTGAGCATCTTCATGATAAAGCACCGGATACAAACGTTGAAGGAAAAGAATGAAGAAATATCACATGAATAAACTGGATACTTCATCTGAGACTTGCTGGCTCCAAGAAGAAAAAGGGAGGGAGGGTGGGGAAAAACAAAGACAACTTGGGATGAATGAAATAGACAGATCGTCAGATTTCTCAACGACGTCTGTATGGAATTACTTGAAGAGAAGGCACACCGGTTGAAAAGGTTTAACATGACCATCTTGATGATCAAAAGGACTAGCACTCCCATAGAAATATGAGAACACCGATTAGGAAAGGTATGGAATCAACATTTGACATCGAAGCAACTCGAATACCAGAATCAAAACAAAAAAACAAAGGATAGATATTGAACGAATGAATTCCGCAGGTACATCAACTAGTCGAGAAGCCAGTTGAAGAACACAAGGTAAATAAAAAGGAACAAGGATCAGATAGAACAAATACAAGATAGAAGCTTCGTTCGACATCTTCGTGCTGAAAGCTCATGGAACGTGTTACAAAAGGGTTTTGCAATCCCCGGATCAGCATAGCCAAGGACCCTTTAAGATGCAACTCCCGATCAGAACAAGTCCATAAAACCACTTCACTCAATGTAGAACCCCAAACTTCATATCGAGCATCCGTTGGAAGAATGCCTAGAACTACTAGATGAACCCACCTATAGATTTCCGAAAGTTTCCAGTTATGCAATCAGGTGTTGGGGATACACGGGAAGCACCGCGCAATCAACTCTAAACCTACATCCAGGTGTATCCATCCTTCAGCACATAACCAGTCTTTCTCGGAAACTGTTTACCTCGGACCTTCGAAAAGCATCCACTATAACAAGCTATGGCAATACTCTCGAACTACCTCCCCAGTACTGGGTGATGTCGGGGTTATCTTGCCACTGGCCGTATAGGAGAGATTTTCGATGTCGGCCGTCTTAAGTATTTAGTACTGCCGCGATATGCTTGTTACAATGATACCCCGAAGCTCAACTCCTCGGTAACAGGAGGCATCGAGAACAATATCCTTGTCACAAGAACATCGAAACAATCCCAGAATACTCGCGGGATCCTAAAAAAAAAATTGTGCGATTTTTGAAAGTAGAAGAGGTAAGAGTAGACGTCAGGAGTCCTCACCAGAAAGAAAGGGGATGAGAAGCAAAGAAATCCTACTCTCCGATATAATATAGGACTCAAAAAGTTTTCAGTGTGTGCCTAGACTCAACCGTCAACGATTCGATCAATCAGTGGGGGCTTCTAGGTCGGAGAAGGCTCTGATACCAACTTGTAATGCCCAGGATGGGACTATATCTCCTACGTGTCGAGGCACGACTTAAAGATATAAGCCCATCCTAGAATGATCTCAAGTTTGGTATCTTTGCACAACTCATGTAAAAGAGGGATTAAATTGCAAAAGGAGATAGTTGGCTTACACTCGCCACTTCACACAATACATTACATAAGCAAAACATCATTCAAAACATCACAACCCGACTACGGGTGAAGTTCCAAAAGAAAGATACCAAAACAACATAAAACCACAGGTCAGGATCGAATCCTGGTAGAAACCACTACTGATCGTCGAAACATCACAAGCAAACGGCCACTCTCTTCATCGAGCTCCTGGTGAAGAACTTGAACCAGCTTCTGCATCAAACTCGGCTGGACCTGCATCTGGTGTGGTGAAGTAACTGTGAGCCACAGAGGACTCAGCAATCCCGTTCCCGGGTAACAAGACTATTTAAGCCTTGGGTGAGGACAAGGCTGAAGAAAGAATAAGAGGTGAAGGAACAAACAAGAGTCTGCAGCAGCAACTAGCACTAACTTACGTAAAAGAGAGCGAGAAGAGAAGAGCATCGGTCGAAAGATGATCACGAAGTGATCCTAGCTAAAGCCGGTCAAACATAACCCCACCGTGTTCAACTCCCGAATCCCTATTCGGAAATTGACAGTCACGGTACACACGTTGGTAGTGTATTGGAAACATTGTGTCAAGTTATCTACAACCGGAATTAACAAGCTCCCATCTGCCACATAACCGCGGGCACGGCTTTCGAAAGTTCAAACCCTGCAGGGGTGTTCCAACTTGGCCCATCACAAGCCCACGATCCGCGAAGTCGCAACTCCATAGGTGGGAAGACCCGAGTATTCTCGGAATCCCGTGCTCAAGTTAAACCGAACTAAGGTAAGGCTAATCCAGCAAATCCTCCCGGCGTGTCGACACCCTGATAGTAGCCGCACGTATCTAAGTCTCAGGACACGACCGGATGGGCGATCCTACAGGTATACCAGATACCTCGGGTTGCCCCAAGGCGGCCCTGCAGTCTCCCCGTTTGGGACCAACGCCATCAGCACTGGCCCCCCCCTGCTATGTAGAAATAAAGGATCCTCGGGGACGCGACCCCCTATGCAATTTTAATTAATTAATTAAGTTGTTATTATGAGGCAAATAGTACCAAATGTTGGGACTTGCTGGAAAAGACTTAGCACTTAGCGGTTTATCAAGGGGGTCCCATACACCCCAACCGTGTTAGGAACGCATAATCAAGGAACATAACACCGGTTTATACGGTTCCTAACGCATGAGTGGAACAAATCACCAAGCAAAAGGCTTAGCCTTCCACCCTGCCAGTATATAGATGATTTCATTTTTAAGCATTTATATAGTGTGATATAACCCAACCAAACTTCAACATGAAGCAAGCATCTTCAATCTTCACCTGCAACTAACAATGCTATAAGAGGGGCTGAGCGAAGCGTACTTAGCCAAGCAACGGTTTGCATAGGTAGGATGGTTAAACATGGCAATTGGTTACAAGTAGGAGGCTGACAAGAAAGACATGGGCATCGAGGCAAAACTATAGAGCGATACTCTAGCAATAGGCAAAGATAGTAATGGTATCCGGGTTCGGTCATCTTGCCTGGGATTCCACAAGGGAGAAGAACGGATCCAAGAAGACGGAGCAACACCGACGAGAGAAAACCTCACAACTCCGGAACGAAACCGAAGCTAACAAGAGAAGCAACCGGAAAGAAAGAAACAACACGGCAAACACACGAATATAAGCAAGTCATAAGATGCACATCCAAGTATGATGCATGTCCGGTTTAAATATGCATGGCATGGCAAGTGCACAACAAATACTACAAGTTAAGTGGAGATCAATATGCAACGAGTTGCATATTGACGAAACACCACATTAATTATTTAATTGACTCTCGTTTATTTACAAGACAAGGTTAAATGTTTTTAACATGGCTAGAGGTGAAGCAAAGCAAACTACACTATTAGGCAATTTAAATGAGGCCGGAGAATAACAACAACATATCCGGAAAAATCCCCATGAGCATGTTTATTAATTATAAGCAACAACAAACACACATATTAATGTTGTTAACATGATGCGGATGACATGATCAAGTTTATGCAAGTTTTATTAAAAGGTTGACAATTAACAAGATAAGAAGCATTTGTCACCGTGGTGGAATGGAAAGGTGCCACGGCAACGATCCGAAAATGATGCAACGCATCATATCGGTTCCGGTAACTCGGTGAGAGACCGGTGCAAAAAGGAAAGATGGCGGAGTGAGTCAAACGAGATGATGGGGTGATCCCGTTGCCGGGTTCCCACGAGTCGGCGACGAGGCAACCGAGGAACATGACAAAAGGTGGAACGGGCACGAAGCGCACAACGGAGACATTTCATACAACACAACAAGCATCCACGGGGTCGTCTCGGTATACCTTCGAAGCGTGCGTTTCGGGGCGGTTCGAGACGTAGAGGAAGGAGTCGTTCACGTCGGAGAGGAAGTAGCCGTTCCGTGGAGGGAAGTAGTTGTACTCGGGCGACGGTAGATGTACTCGTTCCGTTCGTTCTTGCCGGTTCCACGACGGCGGTAGTTGTTCACGGTCATCGGTAGTCGTTCGGGTCGTCGTGGACGCAGTGGAACTTGGTCGTTTTCCGGGCGTCGGTAGTCGTACACGGGGCGTTTTGTAGATGTTCACGGAGCTCGTTCGTAGATGTACTCATCAGGTTGCTGGTAGTCGTTCGGTCATCTGTCAAATTAACAGAACATGGCAGCACACAAAACAAAACAAAACTGCTCGGGAGCAACAAAAGGGGCAGCACGGCGACGAGGTTGCAGCAGCTCCTCGGAGGGGCTGGGGTCGGAGTACTCAGCGCAGAGGAGGAGGCCTCTGGCCGGCGCTGGACGGGGCGCTGCGGAAGCTCCTGGCTGGAGTTGGCGCCTCGGGGCCGCGGCTCCTGGAGACGAGGAAGGGCCCGGGGCTGGAGAGCTTGGGCGCGGGCGCGTGGCTCGGGCGCTCTGGACGGAGCTGGCGAAGGGAGGAGAGGGGCTCGAGGCGCCTAGCTGGCCTTGGCTCCTGGCCGCTGGAGACCGAAGAGGAGGGCCGCGGCGCAGGGCATCCAAGGCGAAGAAGGAGGCCGGAGGGCGCCACGGCGCGGGCAGAGGAGGAGCCGCGGTCGCGGGCCTCTGGTGGCTAGCGAACGGGCGCCATGGCGCGGAGTCAGCAGGGGCGCGGGGCGCATCGGGAGGCAGGCCTGCGCGGCGCAGCCGGCGCTCCTGGCCGGCCCCGTCGATGCGGGCGAGGAGGCGAGGAGGACAGGAGGGAGCCGAGGGGAGGATGGAGAGGTTCGGACGAGCGAGGGGGAAAGAAGAGGAGGATCGAGGCAGAGCAAGAGGGTCGAGGGATCGGGCAGAGAGAGCCAGAGGGAAGCGGCCGATGGGGATCGGGCTCGGGGAGGAATCGCCTGGCGGCGGGGGTCGGGAGAGACTCGAGGGGTGAGAGGGTGAGGCTCTCGGTCGGGCTAGGGTTCGGGGAAGCTGCGGCTGGAGTGGCCTTGGGCCAGAAGTGGGCCGAAGAGAGGAGGGAAGAGGAGATAGGCCAGGGAGGCCCAAGAGGCTGGGAACCCAGATGGGCTGGAAGGAGGAGAGGGAAGGCTGGGCCTCTTTTCCTCTTTTAATTTCTCTTAGCAGAAAAACAACTACGAGGGAAAAAGAAAGAAAGAGGAGGGGGTTAGGGCAAAAACACAAGAGGCTATTTTTCTCGGCATCATAAACATGAGCACGACCGGAGAAAAATATAAAAGGCCAGTACGGAAAATAATTCAAACATATTTGAATTTAATTCAAATAGGTTTGAACTAAGACGAGATTATTGAAGTGTCCAAAAATGTTCAAATTTTTGGAGGAACCTCGAAACAAGGGAAAAGAATTATTGGCAAGGTTTTTGACGATGAACTTGAAGTGAAAAAGACATGGGGAAATTTGCAAGTGTGTTATGGTGATTCCGAAGCAATGGAATAATTAATAAATATAGCTCCCTAAATATTGAGAGACTTTTATATGTTATAAAGAGAAGACATTCTTCCCTCGATTTAAATGGACCGAAAGGTCCACACAATTTATTAGGTTGAGATGCAAAATAAAATGACATGATGGCATGATGACATGATGCAATGCAAACATAAATAACACAAGCACAATGCAACCCACGGGAGGACCCGGAACATCTGGAATCTCGGGAATCTTCTGGAATCTTCTGGGACGTCAGTCTCGGGCGTCACAAATAGTAGTGCAACCTGATCGGTAGTACCGCTCCGGCAGCACTACTGGCTCGTGGCCCCCGTGCCATTGCACATACTTCCTGTCACTACCGCTTGGGCGGCAGTACTGCTCCCCGAGTGGTAGTACCGCTTATGTGCGGGTTGTGGGCGGCATAACAGTTGAATTTGTCCCCACTATATAAAGGGGGATCTTCTTCCTCGAGAAGACCACCTCTTCCTCCCCAAACTCCATTGTTGCTCCAAAAGATTATTTTCGTTCGATCTCTCTCCCTGGCTAATCAAACTTGTTGATTTTATAGGGATTGGTTGAGAAGACCCCGATCTACACTTCCAACAAGAGAAATTTGATTCCCTCCACTAATCTCTCGCGGATATTTTTACTTTTGGGTGTTTGAGCACTCTACACGGTTGAGGTCACCTCGAAACCACATCCCATTGTGGTGAAGCTTCATGGTGGTGTTGGGAGCCTCCAATTCGGTTGTGGAAATTGCCTCAACCTTGTTTGTAAATGTCCGATTGCTGCCTTCAAGGACACCACTAGTGCAATCATGACATCTTGCATTGTGCGAGAGCGCGAGGAGAATACTGTGTCCCTAGTGGCTTCTTGGAAAACATTGTGCCTCCACACCACTCTAACGAAGACGTACTTCCCCTCAAAGGAAATGAACTTTGGTAACACATCCTCGTCTCCACTCGTGGTTACTTCTTACCTTTACTTTGTGCAAGCTATATTTGTGTTGTATCCCTCGCTTTATCTTCTTGTTGTTGTTGCTGGCATCATATAGGTTGCTCACCTAGTTGCACATTCACACAACCTATTTGTTGCTAAACCTATTTTGTTAAGAAAAGCTAAAAACTGGCAGTTTCCTGTTCACCCCCCTCTAGTCAACCATATTGATCCTTTTAACATGTCCTCACCTCCCATAAGGTTTCCATATCACATTGTTTAGAAGGTCCACGAATAACTGCAAGACGGGCCTGCAGAACTCCAAATGCCCTTTTGACATCCTTTCTAGTTGTTCCTTATCTTTGGGCAAAGTGAGCCTTTTTTCTGGCAAACTGAGTTTGCGATGGTGCTGACGAAGGTAGCCCATGGAGGATAGATTCCGTCAACCAGATAGTAGCTCGTGCTGTACTCATGTCCCTTAACAGTATAGTGGCAAGGATGAGCTTTTCCTTCAGCCAACCTCGCAAACAACGGCGATCACCGCAACACATTGATGTCATTGTGAGACCCGAACATGCCAAAGACAGCGTATCAAATCCAAAGATCTCGTGATGCAGCCGCTTCAAGAATGATGGTGGGCTTCTTAACATGACCCTGATATTGCCCTTGTAAAGCTTTTGAGCGGTTATTCCATTTCCAATGCATGTAGTCAAGAGATCCAAGCAACTCTAGCCACCCTCTTGCTTATGATATTGCCAAGAGCCTCTCGGTGTCTGCCACAGTTGGTTCTCTAAGGTACTAAGGTCCGAACACCTCAACCACGGCATGGTGAGAATAGCAGTAGCGGACGATATCTGGCGGGGTGGTCGGAGGATAGGGGTTGCACGGAGACGGAGAAGCGGGATGGAGCCCTGCTGAAGCGTTGGAGGTGCCGGAGACATAGTGTTCCAGCAAGGGTGTGGTGTGGTGGAGTGTCGACGAAGGAAAGGAAGAAAGAAGGAAGGAGAGAAAGTGGGGAGCATGGGGTCACGGGGTCCGGGGAGGTCTTTGGGTGTGCCGGGGTGTCGGATTCCTAGGTTTTGCATGTTCGGACTCCCGCGAAGCTCCCCCAATTTTGTCTCCTGTCTACGAGAGAAATCGCGTCCGGATCGCCTCGCGGACCGATACAGGCCCGCGTTGAATGGCTTCCACAGTTCGGATAGCGCGGCCCGGACGTATGCGGGTGGTTTGCAGGTCCGCCTTGGAGATGCCCTGGCCTCCACACCAGAGTTCAAGTTTAGAATTTCTTGACACGGGTGCTTGCATTTTTTTGTACATTTATTTTAGGCTTTTCAACATTATTTTTTCGATGGTATTGCGAGCTTGTCAATCAGTAGGCATCTGTCGCGATTAGTTAATGTAGTTCTAAATACTCCCGCCATTCGATCGCATAGGGATGTCCTACCAAAAACCAGATATCTCGGGAATAGTTGTTGCACGTGGGGCACACATGCCGGAAAATTATCAATATTATTGCGTAGTAACAACTACATTAGTTAGTAATTACTACGCGCCTTGGTCATGACCCAACGGCTAAAACGCTCTATCTACCCAACCTGTATTGGTCACGTTAACATTTCAGTCGTAACATCAGAGTAACGGGATCAAAACTCGATGCCTTACCACGTGGCCACGCCCCATGTCAGGGTACTATTTTTTATGTAATAATTACAATCTTAATAGCATTGCTTTCACCTTACATCTATCGTTGTAATGCTCGTAGTACTGATTTACCATTGCTTGTCACGTCGTTCCTTGATCGGATGATATAAATTTAACATTTCCCTAATCTCCGAAAGAAAGCCGAGGATAATATATTAGCAAAATTGAGTGCCAAGAAAACATGGGCTATGGCGAAACTAGTAAGAGAAGAAAAACCATCCTCGCGTAACAAAACTTGTCTATTCCTAAAAAAAAGAACTTGTGCGTGAAACTCTTTGAGTCATGTGATTCCCGTAATTGTTCAGAAAAGAAAAAAAAAACTACCGAGTTACACACTTTTGGGGGCGACCAAAAAAATGTCTAGCAAGAGAAGTTTTCCAAAGCGTGACAATTCCCGTTCTGTTTCACACCCTCTGCATTACCGTGTACTGTACTGTACTAGTACTCTGTTATCATGCAAGTGTACAACGTAAACAAATCCAGCCCTAATCCAGTTCAAGAAGGAAATCGATGAATTTGAAATGTCCAAATCGGCCACAGTAAAGGAGCCGATAAATTCCTTTCCCAAACAAACGAGGCATCCATCCAACCCACAGCTGGTCGTCCAACCCGCGCGAAATTCGCACGGCCGGTTCGGTCACAGCAGCGCACGGGAAAGCCCGGGAAGAAAATATTCCTCAGAAAAGAGACCCCGCTCGCCCGCGCAGCGCGCACACGGGGCCGGAACGTGAGGGGAGAAGAGATACCAAGGAAAACCCCGGCGCAACGCAACAAACGAGAGAGCGGGGGGAGCCGCCCGCCCCGGAAGTAGAAAAGGAGATCGGCTCGGCCGCCCCCACCCCCAGAGCAGGCAGGCAGGCCACCACGCGCGCGCCCGCCCTCCTCTCCTCCTCCCGTTCCCTCCCCCTCCCTCGCGCCGCGCGGAAGGCCAAGCGGGAGAAGGAGCCTTGGAGATTTTCGCGGAACCCCCACCCCTACCCTCCCCCTCCCCTCCCATCAAGGTTTCACCACCACCACCCGTCCGCCACCAGCCTCCCCCGCATCGCCGCTCCAACAATCCCAGTCGAGTCATCCGCCCACCCCACCGCCGCCGCATTCGCAGGTGTCCGCCCCCCGCGTCCGCCGCAGAGTCGCCAATCCCCTCCCGAGAGCCCCCGCCCCGTCGGCTCGTGGATCTCGCCTCCCGCCGGCGCCGCTGGGGATTCCGGTTTCGGAGCCGTCCCGTGTTTATTGCTCTGATTCGGGCCCGGATTCTCCCCGGATTGCGTTTCCTTTGATGGGGCCGCTGCTGCTCCTCCGGCTCGGGGTCTGATTCTGAGTCTGATTCGGGCGGAAGGTAGAGATTGTCGTCTTTTTATTGAGCCCACTGCCCTGGTTTCTCTGCTGCTACTGGATTGATTGATTTGGGATCCGTGATCGAGATTGCTCCGTGAAGTTTTTGGTCCTAGGGATATTTTTTGATTGGCCCGGATCAGGAATAGAGGGTTCTCTTGCTGGGGGGGCAGGGAGATCTAGGGTTGCGTCTGCTATAGTTCTGTTTGTGCATGTGCATACTCCATAGAAAAAAACACCAAAAAAAAGAGGGGAGGAGGTGGAGGAAGAGGAGGAGGAGCAGGAGGAGGAGGAATTTGGAGGTTATTATGGCGCTGAATTATCCGTCGTGCTCATTCTTGGTGAGCGACGAGTGCTCTGCCCTGATGCGGGGCTGTGGATGCTGGTCGGAGGAGGCCTCGCCTCTCTCGTCCCCAGGGGTCAACTCCAGGCGGTGGGATGATTTCGAGCCGGACCCTGCGGATCTATTGCCTGCGGATCCCTTCGGGATGAACTTGGGGAGCACCATCACTGCAGCCATCGCCAGTTGCCTTGACTTCACGGTCATGTCTGGTGCAGGGCGTTTTGGAAGCGGTGACGGTGGCGCGTCTGACTTGAGTTTTTACCTGGATATCAATCATGCTATTGCGGTCTCCCGGGGGCCATCTTACCTCCCGGGTGGCTGCAGGCGTGCTTTTGAGGGGCCCTTTGTGTTTGGAGGCCTTTATGAGGCCGGAGGCGCCAACTGCTCTCAAGGGTTGCCTCCCCTTGTGTCCTGCTCACGGTCAATGGTATCCGGAGAGGATCCATCTACTTCTGGCAGTGCTGCATTGTTGTGCCGTGATGGAGTCGATGCTGTGGGAATGTCCTGCTCACGCCCAATTGTACCTGGGGAGGATCCATCTACTTCTGCTAGTGCTGCATTGTTGTGCTGTGATGGAGTTGATGCTGTGGGAGCGTCCTGCTCACGCCCAATTGTACCTGGAGAGGATCCATCTACTTCTGGCAGTGCTGCGTTGGTGTGCCGTGATGGAGTTGATGCCGTGGGAGCATCCTGCTCACGCCCAATTGTACCTGGAGATGATCCATCCCCTTCTGGCAGTGCTGCATTGGTGTGCCGTGATGGAGTTGATGCTGTGGGTAGTGCACCACATGATGGGATGATGTATGCTCTTGCCTATCTTGGGCTTCGTGACATCCTAGCTACAGAGATGGTGTGCAAGTCTTTGCATTCGTGGATCCGCGGCGACCAGTTATTGTGGAAGTGTATCCATGTTGAACCAGTATTGAGCGGGAACATCTCTGATCCTGATCTTCTATGTCTGACACAGAAGATCCCCGGTCATTTGCAGTGTCTAAATATAAATGACTGCATAAATATCACCGACAATGGTTTGAATGCTGTTCTCCAAAGCAATCCGAAGTTAACAAAGGTTAGTATGGTCACAATACTTTTTGCAATTATTTCTAAGAATAATTCAGTTCCTCGAAGGCCTGCGATCATATTTGGCAACAAATTAATCTGTATATGCTCATAATTGCACTGATGTACTTTCTATCTTAGCATACTCTGGTAGAAAAAAAATAGAATATGCACACAAATTCGAGCTAAATATGACTGACTTAAGTGGTGGTGGTGTTCGGACACAACTCCCTCCGATGGAGCTAGGGCCAGTACCTTAGGATACTTTGGCTAGTCGACTGTAGATGTTATATGGAGCATACCATGTTTTTCTTGCTCTTGCTATCTGGGTAGTATTTTCTGCGATGAATATTCAGCAAGGTTTTTTAATATGATTTCTCTACTTATTTTCTGTCATGAATATTCGCTATGCCTTTTTTTAATACGATTTCTGTAGTAGTTTACATATAGCACGAACAAAACGAAGTTAGGTTTCATTTTTTTAGCTAATGCTATTCACTTATTTGTAAATCTGCTAGATCATTGTCTAGAGGGCATACCAGTTAAAAAATCAGTATATTTTTTTACTTTGTCACAATAGTTTAAAGTTGAAACAGAATGATGAAAAACTTGTCCTATCAATTTTAGGGTGAACTCTTGTTATGCTGCATATGCTTTTTGGTCATACGTTTTTAATTCAACAGAAACATTTTTGTTTTGTGATTGATTCTAACTTGCTCCTTGTTACAACAGTTGAGTATTGCGCGCTGCCCGCGGTTAACTTTGGATGGCCTTATTGCCAATCTAAAGTCATTTAATATGAAAGCAGTGTCGGGTATTAAGAGCCTCAGAATTGACAAAAACTTCAATTTACCGAAAGAGGATTACGAGGAGTTATTATCCTTGTTGAGCATCGACAAGAGACAGGAGTTGCACAACCGGGCTCCGCGATTCCGTCATTCTAATCATTTTTTATTAGATTGCAATGACGGATATGCTCTTGATATTGAGATGTGCCCCATCTGTCAAAGTTACAAACTTGTTTTTGACTGCCCTGAAGTGGAGTGCAGTGACAAGAGATCTGGCAAGTGCAGAGCATGTGAGGTTTGCATCAAGAGATGCCGGCAGTGTGGAAGGTGCTTAGAACGAAATGAGAAGTTTGAAGAGAAATTTGATCTGGTCTACCTTTGCTACAAGTGTCGAGGCGATCCGGATTCACCATCTCTCGATGTGGAAAAGGATCTGGTCTCCATTTTATCCAGTGGAAGAATACCTTCTCCTTGACCATGGAGGAGCAACAGTCCATGTCCAGCCATTCAGCCATCTTTCTTAGCATTACTGATGAAGGAAAAAAAAAGAAAAAAAATATAGTTTGCTATTCATGAAGGTGTGTGGTCGTTTGACAGATGGTACATTTGCTTGCAAGAAAAACAAAAAAAGATGTTACTAATTCCAGCAGAAATAAAGGGATGATTCCCACTATTACAGCCTCACCAGCGACAATGAGGTGGGTGGCGCATTACTTTTGGTAACGTTTAGTTGTTTGGTGACGAGGAGACACTCATTTCCTTTATTATTATCTTGTTCCAGGGATGTTTCTTCATGGAATTTGCAGTTCAAGAGTTGTATAGGTACAGGGTGAGATTGGTGTCGGTGTGTTGCTTGATGCTGCATCTTCCTGGGAAGAAGACTGAAGATGAATTTATTCCTTCGCTTCCAAGTATATTATATCTGTATATGCGTGACATTGTAATAGTTTGTCCTGGATATGTCGTGTCGTATGACTTGGTAACTCTATTTCATAGAAATAAATCAATGACTTCTAACTACACTATCACTATCTTATGTTTTGTTGCTACATAAGCATCCTCTTTCATCTGTTTCGTTTAGTTGGAGTTTACTGTGAATCTGTGATGATATCCCGTTATGATAAAATCTGCTCCTTGGCCGTCCTCACAGGCGGCTTTTGGTAAAACCCGAGCAGTCTCTTATGAAATTTTGAGTATTCGCGGAAGCCCTTGTTAAGATTGCCCGATATTAGATCGATTCATCCAAAGCCCGCCCAGCTTGTTCTGCTCCCAATAATGTAAGCGGGTGTGATCATGATATTCCACGAGAGCATATGGAGTTACGTAACCTTTGAAGAGGTCATGCAACAAATGTGAGGCGAGCTCCATCGGTCTGGGAAGCATGTCGACTCCGCCTACCTCGCTTGCTTGTCTCACAGGCAAGGCAAGGCAGGATTCGTTAGAGCTCCAGCAGTAGGTTGATTCTGTCTTTGGAGAGTAGCAATCCACATTGTCATCCGGTGAGAATGCATGTCCCGGAAGCAAGCAGCACCTGTCGTGTTGCTCTGCTTTTCTTGCCTTGCGCGCAAGGGAACGTGTTGGCCAACTCAACCATACTAGCAGCGGCCAGAAGGATCAAGCAAGGAAGCCCATGCTTCTAGGGAAGCACAGTTCACTACTTTGAGAAGACTGAAATCTGGTGGTACCTTGAGTGATCCCTCCAACCCCTTGTTTCGTATGCGGAACCTGTTGTATCTTATAGACCACTTTGGCCAGAAATGTTTTTTTTTTTGATATGGAACACTCGGATTCCATTTAAGACAGCACAAGATTGCCGGTTACCACACGGGTTACATGATCAAGGTAGCTATCAAACCATTCACGGTTTCGCTAGCGAGAGAAAAAGAGAGAGAAAAAGAGAGAGAGAAAAAGATGCGCCATGTCTACATTACATTCCATATGTAAGAAGCAAATTGTGTGTGAAGATTTCTTTGGACGACTTCCCACCTGATTCACTGCTACCTGCTTCCTAGTTTCACTAGCTTAAGTAAATCTGAAGAACATGTGGAATGATCCTAGGGCACATCACCTAGGATCTCACATAGTTTTAATAACCATACAAAAACAAGTGACAGCGAATGCAATGGTTTGGAAGTAATTCATGATTTTCATTTAACGAATAAACAGAATACAGTGTACAACCACCGCCAGAACTACACTCATGGGAAGAATTCTACATGGCCACCAACATCCCTACATAACAACTTGGCTTCAGAAGCTAGTTTCCTGCTCTTAACTATCACTAGATTTGTCAGCCGGTGCTTGGGCTGCGGCTCGAAGGATCTTGCCTCGGCCTCCTTCCCGAGCAGCACCAGCTCCCGGGAGGGCATCACGTTGCCCCACCAGAACTCGCGCAGGACATCGTGGATGAGCTCCCAGTATGCGCGGTCCCGAGGCACTCGGAACAGGCTGCTCCCGTTGGGTGTCCAGCAGTACAGGTCGACCCAGTCTCGGCCCATGATCTCCATCAGCCCCTGCACCTGCGGCATGTAGTAGTATGGCACGATACGCCATGGCAGAGCAAGCTCGGGCTTACCCTTGTTGTACGGGCACTTGACTTCCAGGATCCCACCATCAGGGTCACACCCAAGAACGCCGTCAGGTGAAGCTCCGAGCCACCCCAACTTAGCTTCGGTGTGCACTGCGAAGCCAAGGGAACCCACCGACCGTCCTGTGATGCTCGTGTACTGCTCCACGGCGATGCTTTCATGATTGGTTCCCCAGGCCATGGCAGCCATGGCCGCATCCGCCAACTTGATATCTGTTGGTCCGAAGACCTTCTCGCTCCACAACTCCGACCGTCTGTTGCCGGCCCAGAAACCCAAGGCGGTGCTGAAGGTGCTCGTGGTGAGCTTATCCTTGCGCAGAGCAAACCACTCCTCTGACCGCTGGGCTACATCAGCCGGGGGAAGCTGGGCCGACACCATGAGGGCTGAAGATGGCGAGAGAGATAATGGTGATGACCGGGTAGTGTAGATCTGCAACGATGAACGCGAGCAGCTGCGAGGAATATAGCCTTCAAAGTTTCGCCTTGACGGCAAGGATGCAGATGGAGTTAACCGCGCCCGCGATGTTGAGCAAAATGCTGTTGGAACCGGCAGGATTGACCTGAACAAATAAGAAACTGCTCAATGGTTAGAAAACATTGTGATGCGGTTTGGATAAGTAGTACGGAAGAGCTGAGAAAGCATACAGAGGAAGTGCTCCACAAGAATGGTGAACCTATGAATGTGCGTGTAACACATGACAGAGTTTGTGTTGTGCTTCTCTTATATGAAGAGATTGCCTCACTTGTTGGATAAAGCATGGAGGAATTTCGCAAGCAACCACGAAGGGCTTATTCCTTGCCTGGCTTCAGGAAGCACACATGCTTGGGGCAAGTAAACATTTCTGACAGGTGCAAAGCTTATGCTGCTACTAGAACGAAAGCAAACTCTAGGTAACTGAAAATGACGGCCTGCAATCTTGTTCCGTTTTTTATCTACCACTAGTTGGGAGATACTGTATGAGCCTTGTACTCAGATTCCAACATGTACAGACATTACAAAGTGAATGGATTGCGATCAAATTTGGAACAACAATCAGTAAGCTACAATAACCCAAAAACAACCTGAAATTAAACCGGACTCCCGCGAGCATTTCCCAAATAATTTCCGCATTTGAATGCTCAGAAGCTCTGGAGGAGCGTGAGGGTTGAGATTGACAATGAAGGTGAAACCATAGAGCAGCGGGGCGAGCAGTGGCGGGGGTGGGTCGCTCACTCACCTGCGCGTTGCGGGAGCGCGAGCGACGACGCCGGTAGAGCCGAGCGAAGCCTCGGCCGTGGCGGCCCGGCTCCGCGGCCCAGCGCGTGACGGCCGGCGGCCGCCGCCTGCGGAGAAGCTGCCATGGCTAGGTCTCCGCTTGGGGATGGACCTGGTTCCGTCTGGGTTCGGGACGGGACGAGCGAAAGGTCTCGGTCTGGGACTCTTGGTCGAACACAACCCGCCTTCCTTCGGTGCAGGGGCAAAAGCGTCCATAAAAAAGTATGCGAATCAGGTGGAATTTATCCGACAGTCGCGAAGAGTGGGGACGGGGAGGCGATCGGGGGCAATGGCGAACGGCGGCGACGGCGACGTCCCGGAGAACGCCAACGAGCGTAAGGCCGCCATTCGCTTGCGAGGGTTTACTGTGCCCGAGGGTTTTAGGCTCGTTTCTGATGGATTTTCTGTGTTTCGCCGCCGCAGATTGCCCCGGGACGCAGTCGGAGGCGGCCGGGAAGGTGGAGTCCTGCGCCGGGTGCCCCAACCAGCAGATCTGCGCCACCGCGCCCAAGGGCCCCGACACAGGTACTTTTCCGCCGTTTCCCCAGTCTGATATTTGTGCGATTGGCCACGCGATGTCAGTGTGGCTGCTTGCCAGTAGCATGTTGCGCCGATGCTTGCTGCTGGCCAGGATTTTTTGTTGCAGCTGAATACGAGCTTAGTAGAGAGCGTATGGTCTGCACTTGTGTGAGTATGCTTTGCGATTGTGTCTGAATTGTGTTGAGCTCGTGTGCAGAAGATGTTACAATTTGGTTGTCCCGACTCGCGAACCCACAATGTAAACGAAATTGCATGCTTTCTCTGTGTACAAAGTTATTTTAGTATACCTGACCATGAATTCCATGGTGTTGAAGAAGTTAAGATGATACATAAATAGCGGTCTGATATGCACTAGAAAAATATGAGTTACCTGAAACTGAAAGATTCTACAGCTGGTTCATTGACTCTCAGGTACTGTTTATATACCGGATGAGGGTGTTCTTGTTACAACTTGAAGCGGTTGGTCAACCCAACTCAATTTGATCACATGAAGAAGTGATATGCCAGAAAAAAGTACTTGGAAGAACCTACTTCTGCTTTTAGGTTATTGTACATGTACGCAAATTCAGTTAATTGTGTATGTGGTGCCGGTGCTATGCCAGCTGTTATTTTTTTGACCTAGTTATAAGAACTTTTAACCTAAGGTCCCACAAGCACACAGAAGCCACATTACCAGTGACTGTTTTTTTTACGTGGGCATGCATCATATCAATATCTGGCCTTTAGCATGATCATACTTGTAAAATGCTATTCATGTCTTATGCGACCTTTTGTGTATCCATAATATCTTATTGTTCTTCTCTAGTATATTTATTCTTGGCGAGACAATGCTAAGTTGAGTCATTTCATTTTCAGACCTGCTTGCCATCATTGAGCGAATGAATACTGTGAAACATAAGATACTGGTGTTGTCTGGCAAGGGTGGTGTCGGGAAGAGTACCTTTTCAGCCCAGCTCTCATTTGCCCTTGCTGAGATGGACTATCAGGTCGGCCTTCTTGACATAGACATATGCGGACCTAGCATCCCAAAAATGTTAGGCCTTGAAGGCCAGGATATTCATCAAAGCAATGTTGGCTGGTCACCAGTGTATGTTGAGTCCAACCTTGGTGTCATGTCAATTGGCTTCATGCTGCCGAACCCAGATGACGCTGTTATATGGAGAGGTCCTCGTAAGAATGGGCTCATCAAACAGTTCCTGAAGGATGTTGATTGGGGAGATATCGACTACCTTGTGGTGGATGCTCCTCCAGGAACCTCAGACGAACATATTTCAATCGTGCAGTACCTCCAGATTGCAGGGATCGATGGTGCCGTCATCGTCACCACTCCACAGCAAGTTTCTCTAATTGACGTGAGGAAGGAGATAAGCTTCTGCAAAAAGGTTAGCGTTCCTGTCCTTGGTGTCGTGGAGAACATGAGTGGCCTGAGGCAGACACTTTCAGATATGAAATTTGTGAAGCCAAGTGAGAATGGCGAGACAGACGCCACCGAGTGGGCACTGGACTACATCAAGGACAAGGCCCCCGAACTTCTATCGCTCATTGCATGCAGCGAGGTGTTCGATAGCAGCAAGGGTGGCGCCGAGAAGATGTGCCATGAGATGGGGGTCCCTTTCCTCGGGAAGGTGCCCATGGATCCGCAGCTCTGCAAGGCGGCGGAGGAGGGGAGGTCATGCTTCACCGATCAGAAGTGCAGTGCCAGTGCTCCAGCTCTTAGAAGCATAATCAAGAAGCTGATCAAGACACAGTAGGAGGGTGTTGACAGATAGCAATGAAAATATGGTTAATTGTAGACTACTACTCCCTCCGTCCCAAAATAATTGTCTCAACTTTGTACTAACTATAGTATAAAGAGTTGTACTAAGCTTGAGACACTTATTTTGGGACGGAGGGAATATTAGGCAGTGTCTGTGATATACTTCCTCTGTTCCTAAATATAAGTCTTTTTAGAGATTCCACTATGGACTACATACGGAGCAAAATGAGTGAATCTACATTCTAAAATATGTCTATATACATCTGTATATAGTTTGTAGTAGAATCTCTAAAAAGACTTATATTTAGGAACGGAGAATCTCTAAAAAGACTTATATTTAGGAATGGAGGGAGTATTGTTTAGCTTTGCAGAAAATGTTCTGTTGTCGCTCGCGGATTTGGTAAGATTTTGCACTGGTGTCTGGTGTGTGTTACCACAGTTATAGAAAAGAACAATTGACTGCCTGATGAAACTATGCGATGTTAGCTCACAAATCAGAATCCTCAGCGTAAGGCCAGTGCTGGACGGGATCCTGATTTCCTTTTACAGGTCGTTTGG
>LR738710.1:662728060-662838815 GCA_902687465.1 Secale cereale | reverse complement strand
CCCCTTCATTTCATTTGGGAGAAATGAAATGTAATGAAACCTCCATGGGGATTTCATTTGGTTGGAATGGAAATCCAGTTGCAAAAATCATGTTTGGCTGCCACAAAGATTTCTAGATTGAAATGACTACCATATCCTGTATGGCTGCCATTTGGCAAGAATTGATAAACCCGCACATAGTCTAGCTTAAAAAATGAACTTCATAATACACAAACATCATCTTTTCAAATATTTAACATTCATGACAAAATGAAACAAGTTGTGGCACACCATATTTCATATAAGCAGCTCCATAAAGAACTAATCCACATATTTAAATTCAATTACAACTGACATGTCCATCTCCAAAAAGCACAAAATGTATTCTGATACAAGCAAAACAAAGGTTCAAAACACAGTTTATAACTTGACAACAAAAACTGAAATTTTGCATCCAAGTAAGGTGATATAGCTTGACTCCAGGAACCATTTCTTTTTTTCATTACATCTGGCAGGCTTAAAGAGACTTGAACATGACGTCATAGACTGCCAACATGTCATCTTCTAGCTCAGAAAGAATCACCGCTGCCCGCTTTCTTATCTTTGTCTTTCACCTACTGAAGTAGCAAATTTAGAAGTGAAGCATCAGTTGACATCAATGAAAGGTAGTGCATGCTCATCAGTTATACTGTCGAGGTATGAAACACACATCATGTTTTGACAGGATCTACATTTTGACAAAGCTCTACAAGTGCAAACATACCAACATGGTACAAGCAATGCCAAAGGTAAGAACAGAAAATAAAACAACAAGGAATGAGCAAGCCTGATAACAAGAAAATGGCAGTGCGCATAAGATAACCAGAAAGGCAAAATTATACTGAATATACACTGATTTATGCAGACTTAGAGGTAGTAGTACAGTGTACGCATGCACTCCAGTCAACAAGTTTACTCATTTATTTACTCATTGCCAGTTTGTTTGCAGTACCATTGTTTTGTTGATGATTTGCACATATAGGCTATACAAGGTGGTCAAGTAGAGTTTGTTATTGATTGTGAATAGGCAGAGCCAATGTCTGACAAAATGGAAGACCAGGCTGCTGCAGAATTGATGAGGAACAAAATTGATTTTATTGGATTAAATCACTATACATCAAGAATGATTGGCAATTAGCCAAACCCACAACCGCAGGAGATCCATTTTTATCTGGTTCAACAAATAGAGTGAACATGTACTACGCTTCATCTATCAAAGACGTGTCTTTTTTTGTTTGTAAAAACAAGCGCAACGTCATCTGAAAGATGCAGTGTTATCTATAAAACTGTAGTATGTAAACAGCAGACAATAGGGCTATCTGAAAATAAATTAGCAGAAGGCTATATGACTATCCATTTATTTAACTACAATACTAAAACAACCACGAGCATAAATATGGAACAAAAATAAAATAAAATAAGCTGGTCCTGGTGGGCGCGCGGCGGAAACGAAGAGGAGAAACAGTCTCTGGTGTCTGGTCCTGGCGCTCGATGAGCTCCGGCGAAACCTGCAGATTTGGTGAGTTTAGGATTAGGGTTCAAGAAAAAGAAAAGTTTGTATTGGGAGGGGAGAAGAGGTGGAGGAGGATACTTGTAATGCCCCAGATGTAACACTTTCCCATTATGGCAATATATAAACTTTGGCTTCATCCTTTCCTTTCTGGGCTCTTCTTTCATTTCGGGTTTTTCGTTTTGTCGTGTGCGTGTGTGCATTTCATCCATGTCATGTTGTCATGTGCATTGCATTGCATTGTGTTGTCACTTGCATCCGGTCCTACTTGTCTCTTCCCGTTGTCCGTTTCGAGTTCCGACGCTCACACACGTGGCCGTGGCATCCCCGAGTCCTTCTTTCGTGTGTGGCCGTGTAACATTCCCGGAATGGCGTGAGACTTGTCATGCGATGTTGTTTTGGTACGTGTAGGTCGCCTGTCAAGTTTCGTCGCGTTTGGAGTTCGTTTGGTACTCCAACGGTTAACCTAGTGGGCTAAAAAACCTCTTCTTTGAGGCCCAAGACCCCCTCCACAACAGCCCACAAACCCAGCACAACCACTCACATCATCTCGGTCGTCGAATTGTGATCGCGTGGCCAAAAACCGCTCCTCATTTGGAGTTTCCTAGCTCACATAATCTATAAATTAGTCCCCATCCCCGAAATCCCGGTGCAACCCTAATTTTCCTCCCGCTCCGCGCGCCGGACATGTCCGACCCGCGGCCACATCACTCCAACCAATCGGAGGCCGCTACGTCATCCCCCCGCCACGTGGCGACCTCTCATTGGCCGCGCCACCTCACCCTATCTCCACCGCCGCCACCTCACCCGCCGGCCGCCGGAGCCTCGCCGGGCCACCGCCGGACTTCCGCCGAAGCCTCGCCGGATCACCGCCAGACTTCCGCCGGACCTCGCCGCCGCCTCGCCGGAGCATCCCCGCCGCGCCGCCGCCTCCTTCGAAGCTCGCCGCCGCCTCCTTCGAAGCACGCCGCCGCCTCCTTCGAAGCTCGCCGCCGCCTCATTCGAAGCTCCGCCGCCGCCGCCCTTCTTCAACGCGCGCCGCCGGCGCCTCTGACGGCCGCCGCCGCCGGCCCTTCAAGCCGCCTCCGGTCGCCTCGGGCCACCGCGCCGCCCGTCTCCGGCCCCCTCCGTCCATCTCCCCGCCGGTGCTCCCTCCGGTCTTCTTCTTCCCCAACTCCAGCAACTTCTCCGGCGAACTTCCGGATCGGGACGAGATCCACCCGTCCCCGATCCAAACGCCCGGATCCCTCCGTCCCGGGTCCATCCCGTCCCGCGTTGACTTTTCGCGGAGGTGATTTTCCACTAAGTCCCAGATCTGTTACGTTTTGTTGCCTCCTTTGCATGCCCGTAACTTTGCGCTCGTAGGTCCGTTTTGTGCACATGATATATCAAAATGATCGTGGTGATGTGCTCTACATTTTGTTCCATTGTGGCATGCTTGTTTGAGATCATCTAGATGTCTTAATCTTCGTTACAAGAGTGCTACTTGATATAAACTGTTGTAACTTGTTATTTTCATGCCATGTTTGAGATGTGATAACTTGGTGCTTGTTTATCCAAATGAAGCAAATGAGATGTCAAAATGTTCATCATGAGATGCTTTACATGTTTGTTGCTGTAGCTTCCTTGTTAGGGTTCATATTGCCATGTTAATCTCTGTTGCAAAAGTGCATGTGGATGTTAAGTTTCATAACATGTTATGAGATGCTGAGTTGAAGAGCTCATTGCTATCGATGTGTTTGTCCCCTTGCCACATGTTAATATGTTTTAGAATCTCCATCATGAGGTCTTTGCTGTGGTGCAAACCATTTTCCATGATATGCCTTGAGGTGACTTAAACATGCTTGCAAACATGCCATGCCAACTTAACTGTTTTAACACTTAGTGAATTTTGGCTAAGTCTGGAATCTGTCATATCCGGATGCTATGTTTGCTTGATGCCCTAGGCAAATCCATGTTAGTTTTGGGGTGGCTATTGATCATTCCTTGCTGTATATGTTGTTGTCTATCCATTCATGCCCTTACTTGCTCATATGCCTTGCTGTAGCTTATTTAATTCTTGCTCCCAAGTTGCTATAAAATATTATTGTCGGGTTTTAACATCATGATCAAAATGTTGTAGCTTGTTGCTATTGATCCATGCCTCCTATGGAGTTGCTCCAATGGAGTTGTTTGCTGTAGGATACGTCTACTTAATGTCCATGCTTCTTGTCACCATGTTCGAGTGCTGTAGAGTATATATTTCTTGCTCCAAAGTTGCTATGTGACTGTTAATTTCAGCTTTGCATTGAATCTTGTTTCGTGTGTATGTGCTGAACCGTTGCTCCGTTTTGAGCGTGCCCTACATGTAACTTGTGTGATTTTGCATGTAGAATCATAATATCATCTTGTTAACATGTTTGGAGTATGTTTGCTTGATGTTTGGATCCATCTTGCACCGTTGCCATGCTTAACTTGTTTTGCTCATATCTTCTAGACCGTAGCTCCGATCTAAACAAACTTTATATGAAACTTGACTAGATTTTCGTGTAGATCATCATGGTACATGTTAACTTGCTGTTTAACAACTTTAACTTAAGGTTTGTTCAGATGTGGACCTTTTTCAACATATGCATATGAGGACTTACCGTATCCGCTATATGTGGATTCCGGCCTCATTTAATCTTGTTGTCTTGTGTTGTTTCTCTGTGCTTCCTACCTTGCCATGTATTGCATCATATATAGACTTGTCTTGCATCATACTTGCTTGAGCATATTGTCATGTTCTTGTGTTGTTTCTCTGTGCTTCCTACCTTGCCATGTATTGCATCATATATAGACTTGTCATGCATCATACGTGCATCATGCTGATTGTGCATTGCACCTTGTTTGATTTCGTGCCTCGTTGTGTTCTTGTGTTGAGTAGAGCCGGAAGCCGAGACCGAGAACGAGAACGAGGTTACTATCGAGGTTGAGTACGAGGAGCCGTCTTACGATCCCATCGACGACTCGACATGCAAGATGACCTGACCCAGATATCATTACTATCTTTGCCTATTGCTAGATGTCTCGCTCTTTAGCTTATTGCCTCGATGCCCATGTTTGTTTGTCAGCCTCCTATTGTAACCATGAATCTGTCTAACCACCCAACCTAGCAAAACCTTTGTTTGGCTACGTAAGCTTCGCTCAGCCCCTCTTATAGCATTGCTAGTTGCAGGAGAAGATTTGAAGATTCTTGCTTCATGTTGAAGCTTTTGTTGGGATATCACACTATATAAACTCTTAAATTAAATCACATATATACTTGGCAATGGGTGGAAGGCTAAGCCTCTCGCTTGGTGATTTGTTCCACTCATGCCACCCTAGGAACCGTATAAACCGATGTTATGTTCCTTGATTATGCGTTCCTAACACGGTTGGGGTTATGGGACCCCCTCGATAACCCGCTTAGCGCTAAAACTCTTCCAGCGAGGCCTGACTTTGGTACTCCATTTGCGTAACAACTAAAACTTGCCGAGGGAGTAATTAACCCGAGGATTAATTAATCAACCCCCCTGGGCCAGTGCTCGATTTGAGTGTTGGTCCAAACTAGAGTCGTGTGCGGTACCCCCCTTGGCAACTTGGGTTTTGGTCACTGTACGCTGTGCTCATTTGGTCGTGGCCTGAGACTAGATACGCGCGGCTACTATCAGGGTGTCGGCACGCTGGGAGGTCTTGCTGGATTAGTTTTACCTATGTCGGTATATCTTGAGCACAGGATTCCGAGAATACTCGGGCCTTCCCACCTTGGAGTTGCGACTCCGCGGATCGTGAGCATGTAATGGGCTAAGTTGGGACACCCCTGCAGGGTTTTGAACTTTCGAAAGCCGTGCCCGCGGTTATGTGGCAGATGGGAATTTGTTAATATCCGGTTGTAGAAAACTTGACACCATGTTCAGAACACACTACCAGCGTGAGTAACCGTGACGGTCATTTTCCGAAAAGGGTTCGGGAAGTGAACACGGTGGGGGTTATGTTTGACGTGCTTAGATAGGATCACTTCGTGATCACTTTGACGCTCGTGGCACTCCTCTTCTCGCTCTAAACACGTAAGCTAGTGCTAGTGCAGCCGCAACCTTTTGTTTTCTTCAGCCTTATTCCACACCCAAGGCTTATATAGTTTTGCTACCCGGGAACGGGATTGCTGAGTCCTCCGTGGCTCACAGATTCTACACCACACCAGATGCAGGTACTATGGTGGACTACTCAGGTGACGGCACGAAACTGTACTGGGAGTTCGATGAAGAACGTAGTCGATACTATGTGCACTATCCCGATGATCAGTAGTGGTTTCTACTAGGGGCGATTCGGACCTGTGGCTTTATGTATTTGGTATCTTTCATTTGGATCTTCGCGCGTAGTCGGGTTGTGATGTTATTTGGATGATGAATTGCTTATGTAATGCATTGTGTGACGTGGCGAGTGTAAGCCAACTATCCTTTTGCAATTTCATCCCTATTTTTACATGAGTCGTGCAAAGATACCAAACTTGAGATCATTCCAGAATGGGCTTATACCTTTAAGTCGTGCCTCGACACGTAGGACGTATAGTCCCATCCTGGGCATTACAAGTTGGTATTCAGAGCCTTCTCTGAACTAGAATCCCCACTGATTGATCGAATCATTGACGGTTGAGTCTAGGCACACACTTGAAAATGTTTTGAGTCCTATATATATATATCGGAGAGTAGGATTTCTTTTGCTCCTCATCTCTTTTCACTCTGGTGAGGACTCCTGATGATTACTCTTGTCTCTTCTACTCTAAAAAATTCACCAATTTTTTTTAGGATCACGTGGGTATTGTTTGGATTGTTCCGATGTCTTTGTGACGAGAACATTGTTCTCGATGCCTCCTGTCATTTAGGGGTTGTGGCAGTGTCCCGGGGAGTTGAGCTCCGAGGTGTTGTCGTCACAAATATATCGCAGCAGTTCTGGAATACTTAAGACGTCTGACATCGAAAACTCTCCTATGCGGTTAGTGGCAAGATAACCCCGACATCACCCAGTACTGGGGAGGTAGTTCGGGAGTATTGCCATAGCTTGTATAGTAGATGCGTTTCGAAGGTCCGAGGTAAACGGTTTCCGGAAATAACTGGTTATGTGTTTAAGGATGGATACAACTGGATGTAGGATTAGAGTTGAGTGCGTGATGCTTCCCCTGTATCCCCAACACCTGATTGCATAACTGGAAACTTTCGGAAATTAATAGGTGGGTTCATCTTGTAGTTTGTAGGCATTCTTCCAACGAATGCATGATATGGAGTTCGGGGTTCTACATTGAGTGAAGTAGTTTTATGGGCGTTGTTCTGATCGGGAGTTGCATCTTAAAGGGTCCATGGCTATGCTGATCCGGGGATTGCAAAACCCTTTTGTAACACGTTCCATAAGCTTTCAGCACGAATATGTCGAACGAAGCTTCTATCTTGTATTTGTTCTATCTGCTCCTTGTTGTTTTTATTTACTTTTTGTTCTCCCAAGTGGCTTCTCGTGAAGATTGTTGTTACTATTAAACTGTGGATTACATTCGTTCATCTTGTTCGAATGTTCTTGTGAAGACTTATGTTGCAATTTCTAGCCGTTGATTCAGCTTATATTTTTTCTCAATCAATGGCTAATAGTTGTCATCTCATTCAGGATGACTCCTAAAAGGGTTCCCAACGCTAACCCAGAGGGTGAAGAGGTTCCTGATCGTCCTCCTTCCCCTCCTCCTCTGTCTGAGGCCTGGAGAGCAATTATGCAAGCGACGAACCAGAACACCCAGATGCTTATGCAAATGATGCAGAACATTCAAGCAAATCAAGCAAATCAGGGTGCTCATGGGAACCAAGGCCAAGGCAATTTGTTCAGCCAACCTCACTTTGCTACACTCAACCAGTTCCTGGCAAACCAACCGAAGGCATTCAGTTACTGTGTGGACCCTCTAGATGCTGAAGACTGGATAACAGACGTCAAGAAGCATTTCGAGTGCAGTAACGTGAGACCCGAGGACTATGTGAAGTTTGCCGCCTTCCAACTCAAGGACGAAGCCGCTGATTGGTGGCAGCAGTACAAAGATTCCAGAGAAGGGCGTGAAATCTCGTGGGCTGACTTATGCAAGGATTTTCGTTCTCACCACATTCCAACAAGTGTCATCGAGGGTATGCGTGAGCAATTCCGCAACCTGAAGCAAGGCTCAATGACTGTCTACCAATATAATGTCAAGTTCCAGAACCTTGCCCGCTATGCCAAGAAAGACATCCCAGATGCCAAGAGCAAGATCTATCAGTTCCGTGGTGGTCTGAAGGATGAACTCCAACTAGCTCTCACCTTGTTTGAGCCTGATGAGTTTGATCAATTCTATAACATGGCACTTAAGCAAGAGGCAGCCCAACTCAAGATGGAAGCTTCCAAAAAGAGGATCAGAGATGCCGTTCACTCCTCCTCTTCTTCCCAAGTGGTCGCAAAGCAACAGAAGTTTTGGCTTCCACCTCCTCCAGTGATCTGACCTTCCAACAACAACAACAGGCATTCTGGTGGCCGTGGTTTCTCCCACCCACCCAACCCAAGCAATCAATCAAAGAATCACTTTCAAGCTTCAAATTAAAGTGCTCCTTATCACCGTCCTCTCTCAGAAGTGGTTTGCAACAAGTGCTCTCAAAGGGTCATTATGCTAACAAGTGCCCCAACCCAAGGCGCCTTCCGCCTCCTCCACCTGTCAGTACTGCTATTGTCAAGCACAATCCCAAGGTTGCAAGAGTGAATCTGATGAATGCAGCTCAAGCAGAGAATTCTTCTGATGTGATACTTGGTAATCTTCCAGATAACTCTATTCCTGCAAAAGTATTGTTTGATTCGGGTGCATCGCTTTCTTTCATTTCAAGACCATTTGTTGCTAAGCATGACTTGGTTTCGGAGAGAATTCCTAGACCTTTGAAGATTATTTCTCCAGGATTGCAAATGACTTCCAACTCAGTTGTTCCGAATGTATCTATTTGCATGGGTGATTACCGCTTTCTGGCTTCTCCGGTTGTTCTCGGCAACTCCGACATTGATCTTATTCTTGGGATGGATTGACTTTCTCAGCATGATGCTCACATTGATTATGCAAATAAGGAAGTCAAGATCACTCATTCCGACAAAGACGTGATTATCTTCGCCTCTCGAGATAACACAATCAGGCTATTCTCTCTCAATGACAAGGGCGAGATTAATGCCATCTCTCAAATTCCGGTGGTCAATGAATATGAAGATGTTTTCCCTGAAGAGCTTCCAGGCATGCCTCCGCATCGTCAAGTTGAATTCGTTATTGAACTCGAGCCCGGTACCGAGCCAGCATGTCGGCGTCCGTACAAGCTTTCCCCTGAAGATTTGAAGGAGTTGAAGAAACAACTCGATGAGCAAGAGCGTATGGGTCTAATCAGGCCTAGCACTTCTCCTTGGGGCTGTGGTGTCTTATTTGTCAAGAAGAAGGATGGCACGGAGCTCCTTTGCATTGATTACCTGCCATTGAACAAGAAGACAATAAAGAACAAGTATCCGCTCCCCAACATCAATGAATTGTTCGAGCAGCTCAAAGGAGCAAAAGTGTTCTCAAAGCTCGATCTCCGGATGGGTTATCACCAGATCCGTATCCGTGAAGAAGATATTCACAAGACTGCATTCAGAACTAGCTACGGCTCCTATGAATATACAGTCATGTCATTTGGCCTCGCAAATGCTCCACCCACCTTCTCGACAATGATGCACTACATATTCAATCCCTACACCAACGAATTTGTGCTCGTCTATCTGGATGACATCTTGGTATTCTCCAAGAATGAAGAGGATCATGAAAAGCACCTCCGTTTGGTTCTTGACAGACTCCGTGAACATAAGTTCTATGCCAAGTTCTCCAAGTGCGAATTCTGGCTCGATAAGGTCTTATATCTTGGCCATATCATCTCTGCTGACGGTATTGCTGTTAACCCCGAGAAAGTTGAAGCGATTGTCAACTAGGAACCCCCTCAGAACGTCAAGCAACTCCGAAGCTTTCTTGGTCTCGCTAGCTATTGCAGAAGGTTCGTTGAGAACTTCTCCAAGATTGCCAAGCCTCTCTCCAACTTGCTGCAGAAAAATGTCAAGTACAACTGGTCTCCGGATTGTGATGTGGCATTCAAAACTCTCAAAGAAAAGCTCATCTCTGCTCCGATTCTTACTCCTCCAGATGAGTCCAAGCCCTACGAAGTATTCTGTGATGCTTCTCTTCAAGGACTTGGCGGTGTGCTAATGCAAGACAAGAAGATTGTGGCATACACTTCTCGTCAATTGAAGCCTAGTGAGAAGAACTACCCCACACATGATCTCGAGCTAGCAACTGTGGTACACGCCTTGATCACGTGGAGACACCTTCTGTTGGGCAGAAAAGTGGACATCTTCACCGATCACAAGAGCTTGAAGTACATCTTCACACAGCCGAACCTGAACCTTCGCCAGACTCGTTGGGTTGAAACGATCCAAGAGTATGATCCAAGCATCGAATACACACCTGGCAAGGCCAATGTCATTGCAGATGCCTTGAGCAGAAAGGCATATTGCAACAGTCTCCTTATCAAGCCATTTCAGCCTGAGCTTTGTGAAGCATTCAGGAAGCTCAACCTCCAAGTTGTTCCGCAAGGCTTTCTTGCAAATCTTCAGGTTGCTCCTACCTTGGAAGATCAGATCCGTGAGGCCCAACTCAGTGATGCTATGGTGCAGAAAGTGAAACATGGTATTGCAAAGGGTACTCCCAAATACAAGTGCTATCGCGTTGATGAGAAAGACACCTTGTTCTTTGAGGACAGACTTGTGGTTCCCAAGGGTGATCTCAGGAAGCTCATAATGAATGAAGCACATGACTCCCTCCTCTCGATTCATCCTGGAAGTTCCAAGACGTACCAAGACCTCAAGCAATCTTACTGCTGGACTCGCATGAAAAGGGAGATTGCCCAATTCGTGAATGAATGTGATGTCTGCAAAAGAATGAAGGCAGAGCATCAATGTCCAGCCGGTCTTCTCCAACCTCTTCCTATTCCCGAGTGGAAATTCGACCACATTGAAATGGATTTTGTCACTGGGTTTCCCAAGTCCAAGAAGGGGAATGATTCTATTTTTGTGGTGATTGACAAGCTAACCAAAGTAGTCACTTCCTTCCAGTCAAAGAATCCATCAATGCAGCTCAACTGGCAGAGTTGTACACTTCCAGAATTGTGTCGTTACATGGCATTCCTCAAGTTATCTCCTTAGACCGTGAAAGTTTGTTCACATCCAAGTTCTGGGACTCCTTTCAGTCAGCCATGGGCACTAAGATCCGTTTCAGCACTGCGTTTCACCCTCAGACTAGTGGTCAAGTCGAAAGAGTGAACCAGATCCTCGAAGACATGCTCAGAGCTTGTGTCATCTCTTTTGGCATGAAGTGGGAAGATTGTCTTCCGTTTGCCGAGTTCTCTTACAACAACAGTTTCAAAGCAAGTGCCGGCAAAGCTCCGTTTGAAATCCTCTATGGCAGAAAGTGCCGTACTCCTCTCAACTGGTCCAAGACTGGTGAACGTCAACTTCTTGGCAATGACTTGATCTCAGAAGTCGAAGAAATGTGCAAAGTCATACGTGAGAATCTCAAGGCCGCTCAGTCGCGTCAGAAGAGCTACTATGACGGCAAGCATCATGATTTGGCCTTCAACATTGGGGATCATGTCTATCTCCGTGTTTCTCCTATGAAAGGAACCCAAAGATTTGGTATCAAAGGCAAGCTTGCTCCTAGATACGTGGGCCCTTTCAAGATCCTTGGCAAAAAAGGCGATCTAGCCTATCAACTTGAGCTCCCTCCCAACTTTGCAAATGTTCATGATGTGTTTCACGTGTCTCAACTCCGCAAGTGCTTCAAGACACCTGAACGCACCATTCCGTTTGAGGAGATTGATCTTCAACAAGACTAGTCTTATCGTGAGCACCCCGTTGCTATTCTTGAGGAAACCGAGCGCAAGACCTGCAACAAGTCAATCAAGTTCTTGAAAGTTAAGTGGTCACACCATACCGACCGAGAAGCTACGTGAGAACGAGAAGATCACCTTCGTTCCGAGTACCCTTCCTTCTTCCAGTCCTAGATCTCGGGACGAGATCTTTTCGTAGTAGAGGAGAGTTTGTAATGCCCCAGATGTAACACTTTCCCATTATGGCAATATATAAACTTTGGCTTCATCCTTTCCTTTCTGGGCTCTTCTTTCATTTAGGGTTTTTCGTTTTGTCGTGTGCGTGTGTGCATTTCATCCATGACATGTTGTCATGTGCATTGCATTGCATTGTGTTGTCACTTGCATCCAGTCCTACTCGTCTCTTCCCGTTGTCCGTTTCGAGTTCCGATGCTCACATACGTGCCCGTGGCATCCCCGAGTCCTTCTTTCGTGTGTGGCCATATAACGTTCCCGGAATGGCGTGAGACTTGTCATGCGATGTTGTTTTGGTACGTGTAGGCCGCCTGTCAAGTTTCGTCGCGTTTGGAGTTCGTTTGGTACTCCAACGGTTAACCTAGTGGGCTAAAAGAACCTCTTCTTTGAGGCCCAAGACCTCCTCCACAACAGCCCACAAACCCAGCACAACCACTCCCATCATCTCTGTCGTCGAATTGTGATCGCGTGGCCGAAAACCACTCCTCATTTGGAGTTTCCTAGCTCCCAGAATCTATAAATTAGTCCCCATCCCCGAAATCCCGGTGCAACCCTAATTTTCCTCCCGCTCCGGGCGCCGGACACGTCCGCGCAGCCGCCGGACACGTCCGACCCGCGGCCACATCACTCCAACCAATCGGAGGCCGCCACGTCATCCCCGCCGCCATGTGGCGACCTCTCATTGGCCGCGCCACCTCACCCCATCTCCACCGCCGCCACCTCACCCGCCGGCCGCCGGAGCCTCGCCGGACCACCGCCGGACTTCCGCCGGAGCCTCGCCGGACCAGCGCCGGACTTCCGCCGGACCTCGCCGCCGCCATCGCCGGACCTCGCCGCCGCCTCGCCGGAGCATCCCCGCCGCGCCGCCGCCTCCTTCGAAGCACGCCGCCGCCTCCTTTGAAGCACGTCGCCGCCTCCTTCGAAGCTCGCCGCCGCCTCCTTCGAAGCACGCCGCCGCCTCCTTCGAAGCTCACCGCCGCCTCCTTCGAAGCTCCGCCACCGCCGCCCTTCTTCAACGCGCGCTGCCGACACCTCTAACGGCCTCCGCCGCCGGCCCTTCAAGCCGCCTCCGGTCGCCTCGGGCCACCACGCCGCCCGTCTCTGGCCCCCTCCGTCCATCTCCCCGCCGGTGCTCCCTCCGGTCTTCTTCTTCCCCAACTCCGGCGAACCTCCGGATCGGGACGAGATCCACCCGTCCCCGATCCAAACTGTTGGGGAACGTAGCATTTTCAAAATTTTCCTACGATCACGCAAGATCTATCTACTAGATGCATAGCAACGAGAGGGGAGAGTGTGTCTACGTACCCTCGTAGACCGAAAGCGGAAGCGTTTATCAACGCGGTTGATGTAGTCGTGCACCTTCACGATCCGTCCCGATCTAGTACCGAACGTACGGCACCTCCGCGTTCAGCACACGTTCAGCTCGATGATGTCCTCGCCTTTTTGATCCAGCAAGACGGGCGAAGTAGTAGATGAGTTCCGGCAGCACGACGGCGTGGTGACGGTTGTTGATGAAGAACAATCTCTGCAGGGCTTCGCCAAGCACTACAGAAACTAGACGGAGGATAAACTAGAGGGTCGGGGTAGCCGGCACACGGCTTGGTGTATCTTGATGTGTCTTGGGTGCTAGCCCTACCCCTCTATTTATATGTTGAGCCCTGGGGTCGAAACTTGGAGCAAAAGCCTCCTCAAATTCGGTTTTGCCCGAAAGGAAAGAGTCCCACTCGGACTCCAGGGCTAGACGCCAGGGTTCCCGGCATCTACCCCCTAGACGCCAGGGTTCCTGGCGTCTAGCCTCTGGTCTCCGCAAAACTTCCTTTTGCACTTTCCTAAAGCCTCGTGGGCTTTCCCCTTTGGCCCAAATAAAGTGTTCTCGTACCCAAACATTTCGGGAAACATCCGGAACCCCCTCCGGTGAATTCCGGAACCCTTCCGGAGGTCAAACACTATTATCCCATATATTAATCTTTATCTCCGGATCATTCCAGAGTTCCTCGTCATGTCCGTGATCACATCCGGGACTCTGAATAACATTCGGTCACCAACATACATAACTCATTTAATACTATATCGTCAATGAAACGTTAAGCGTGCGGACCCTACGGGTTCGAGAACTATGTAGACATGACCGAGACATCTCTCCGGTCAATAACCAATAGCGGAACCTGGATGCCCATATTGGCTCCTACATATTCTACGAAGATCTTTATCGGTCGAACCGCATAACAACATACGTTGTTCCTTTTGTCATCGGTATGTTACTTGCCCGAGATTCGATCGTCGGTATCTCTATACCTAGTTCAATCTCGTTACCGGCAAGTCTCTTTACTCGTTCCGTAACACATCATCTCGTGACTAACTCATTAGTCTTTTGCTTGCAAGGCTTATTATGATGTGTGTTACCGAGAGGGCCCAGAGATACCTCTCCGACACTCGGAGTGACAAATCCTAATCTTGATCTATGCCAACACCACGAATACTTTCGGAGACACATGTAGAGCATCTTTATGATCACCCAGTTACGTTGTGACGTTTGATAGCACACAAGGTGATCCTACGGTATTCGGGAGTTGCATAATCTCATAGTCATAGGAACATGTATAAGTCATGAAGAAAGCAATAGCAATAAAACTAAACGATCATAGTGCTAAGCTAACGGATGGGTCTTGTCCATCACATCATTCTCCTAATGATGTGATCCTGTTGATCAAATGACAACTCATGTCTATGGTTAGGAAACATAACCATCTTTGATCAATGAGCTAGTCTAGTAGAGGCATACTAGGGACACTCTGTTTTGTCTATGTATTCACACATGTACTAAGTTTCCGGTTAATACAATTCTAGCATGAATAATAAACATTTATCATGATATAAGGAAATACAAATAACATTATTATTATTGTCTCTAGGGCATATTTCCTTCAGTCTCCCACTTGAACTAGAGTCAATAATCTAGATTACAAAGTAATGATCCTCACACCCATGGAGTCCTGGTGCTGATCATGTTTTGCCCGTGGAAGAGGCTTAGTCAACGGGTCTGCAACATTCAGATCCGTATGTATTTTGCAAATCTCTATGTCTCCTTCCTTGACTAGATCGCGGATGGAATTGAAGCGTCTTTTGATGTGCTTTGTTCTGTTGTGAAACCTGGATTCCTTCGCCAAGGCTATTGCTCCAGTGTTGTCACAAAAGATTTTCATTGGACCCAATGCACTAGGTATAACACCTAGATCGGATATGAACTCCTTCATCCAGACTCCTTCATTTGCTGCTTCCGAAGCAGCTATGTATTCCGCTTCACATGTAGATCCCGCCACGACGCTCTGCTTGGAACTGCACCAACTGACAGCTCCACCGTTCAATAAAAATACATATCCGGTTTGTGACTTAGAGTCATCCGGATCAGTGTCAAAGCTAGAATCGACGTAACCGTTTACGACGAGCTCTTTGTCACCTCCATATACGAGAAACATATCCTTAGTCCTTTTCAGGTATTTCAGGATGTTCTTGACCGCTGTCCAGTGATCCACTCCTGGATTACTTTGGTACCTCCCTGCTAGACTTATAGCAAGGCACACATCAGGTCTGGTACACAACATTGCATACATGATAGATCCTATGGCTGAGGCATAGGGAATGATTTTCATTTTCTCTCTATCTTCTGCGGTGGTCGGGCATTGAGTCTTACTCAACTTCATACCTTGTAATACAGGCAAGAACCCTTTCTTTGACTGATCCATTTTGAACTTCTTCAAAATCTTATCAAGGTATGTGCTTTGTGAAAGTCCAATTAAGCGTCTTGATCTATCTCTATAGATCTTGATGCCTAATATATAAGCAGCTTCACCGAGGTCTTTCATTGAAAAACTCTTATTCAAGTATCCTTTTATGCTATCCAGAAATTCTATATCATTTCCAATCAACAATATGTCATCTACATATAATATTAGAAATGCTACAGAGCTCCCACTCACTTTCTTGTAAATACAGGCTTCTCCAAAAGTCTGTATAAAACCATATGCTTAGATCACCTCATCAAAGCGTATATTCCAACTCCGAGATGCTTGCACCAGTCCATAGATGGATCGCTGGAGCTTGCATACTTTGTTGGCACCTTTTGGATCGACAAAACCTTCTGGTTGCATCATATACAACTCTTCTTTAAGATATCCATTCAGGAATGCAGTTTTGACATCCATTTGCCAGATTTCATAATCATAAAATGCGGCAATTGCTAACATGATTCGGACAGACTTAAGCATCGCTACAGGTGAGAAATTCTCATCGTAGACTCCTTGAACTTGTCGAAAACCTTTCGCAACAAGTCGAGCTTTGTAAACAGTAACATTACCGTCTGCGTCGGTCTTCCTCCTGAAGATCCATTTATTGTCGATGGCCTGCCGATCATCGGGCAAGTCAACCAAAGTCCACACTTTGTTCTCATACATGGATCCCATCTCAGATTTCATGGCTTCAAGCCATTTTGCGGAATCTGGGCTCATCATCGCTTCCTCATAGTTCGTAGGTTCATCATGGTCTAGTAACATGATTTCCAGAACTGGGTTGCCGTACCACTCTGGTGCGGAACGTACTCTGGTTGATCTACGACGTTCAGCAGAAACTTGATCCGAAGTTTCATGATCATCATCATTAACTTCCTCACTGATTGGTGTAGGAATCACTGGAACAATTTTCTGTGATGTACTACTTTCCAATCCGGGAGAAGGTACAATTACCTCATCAAGTTCTACTTTCCTCCCACTCACTTCTTTCGAAAGAAACACCTTTTCTAGAAAGGATCCATTCTTAGCAACGAATATCTTGCCTTCGGATCTGTGATAGAAGGTGTACCCAACAGTCTCTTTTGGGTATCCTATGAAGACACATTTCTCCGACTTGGGTTTGAGCTTATCAGGTTGAACCCTTTTCACATAAGCATCGCAGCCCCAAACTTTAAGAAACGACAACTTTGGTTTCTTGCTAAACCATAGTTCATAAGGTGTCGTATCAACGGATTTAGATGGTGCCCTATTTAATGTGAATGCAGCTGTCTCTAAAGCATAACCCCAAAACGATAGTGGTAAATCGGTAAGTGACATCATAGATCGTACCATATCCAATAAAGTACGGTTACGACGTTCAGAAACACCATTACGCTGTGGTGTTCCGGGTGGCGTGAGTTGTGAAACTATTCCACATTGTTTCAAATGAAGACCAAACTCGTAACTCAAATATTCTCCTCCACGATCAGATTGTAGAAACTTTATTTTCTTGTTACGATGATTCTCTACTTCACTCTGAAATTCTTTGAACTTTTCAAATGTTTCAGACTTGTGCTTCATTAAGTAGATATACCCATATCTGCTCAAATCATCAGTGAAGGTCAGAAAATAACGATACCCGCCGCGAGTTTCAACACTCATTGGTCCACATACATCAGTATGTATGATTTCCAACAAATCTGTTGCTCGCTCCATAGTTCCGGAGAACTGAGTTTTAGTCATCTTGCCCATGAGGCATGGTTCGCAAGCACCAAGTGATTCATAATCAAGTGATTCCAAAAGTCCATCATTATGGAATTTCTTCATGCGTTTTACACCAATATGACCTAAACGACAGTGCCCCAAATAAGTTGCACTATCATTATTAACCTTGCATCTTTTGGTTTCAATATTATGAATATGTGTATCACTACAATCGAGATCCAATAAGAATAGAGCACTCTTCAAGGGTGCATGACCATAAAAGATATTATTCATAAAAATAGAACAACCATTATTCTCTGATTTGAATGAATAACCGTCTCGCAACAAACAAGATCCAGATATAATGTTCATGCTCAACGCTGGCACCAAATAACAATTACTTAGGTCTAATACTAATCCTGAAGGTAGATGTAGAGGTAGCGTGCCGACGGCGATCACATCGACTTTGGAACCATTTCCCACGCGCATCGTCACCTCGTCCTTAGCCAATCTTCGTTTAATCCGTAGTCCCTGTTTCGAGTTACAAATATTAGCAACCGAACCGGTATCAAATACCCAGGTACTACTACGAGTATTAGTAAGGTACACATCAATAACATGTATATCACATATACCTTTGTTCACCTTGCCATCCTTCTTATCCGCCAAATACTTGGGGCAGTTCCGCTTCCAGTGTCCAGTCCCCTTGCAGTAGAAGCACTCAGTTTCAGGCTTGGCTCCAGACTTGGGTTTCTTCGTGGAAGTAGCAACTGTTTTGCTATTCTTTTTGAAGTTCCCTTTCTTTCCCTTGCCCTTTTTCTTGAAACTAGTGGTCTTGTTAACCATCAACACTTGATACTCCTTTTTGATTTCTACCTCCGCAGCTTTGAGCATAGCGAAGAGCTCGGGAATTGTCTTTTGCATCCCTTGCATATTATAGTTCATCACAAAGCCTTTATAGCTTGGTGGCAGTGATTGAAGAACTCTATCAATAACACTATCCTCGTCAACTTTGCAACCAAGTTGAGTCATATGATTGTAGTACCCAGACATTCTGAGTAAGTGTTCACTGATAGAACTATTCTCCTCCATCTTGCAGCTGTAGAACTTATTGGAAATCTCATATTTCTCAATTCGGGCATTTGCTTGAAATATTAACTTCAACTCCTGGAACATCTCATATGGTCCATGACGTTCAAAACGTCGTTGAAGTCCCGGTTCTAAGCCGTAAAGCATGGCACACTGAACTATCGTGTAGTCATCAGACCGCGATTGCTAGACGTTCAAAGCGTCCACATTAGCGGGAGGGGGCTTGTCACCTAGCGGTGTTTCAAGGACATAATTCTTTTGTGCAGCAATGAGGATAATCCTCAGGTTATGGACCCAGTCCGTGTAATTGCTACCATCATCTTTCAACTTAGCTTTCTCTAGGAATGCATTAAAATTCAAAGGAACGGTAGCACGGGCCATTGATCTACAACAACATAGATGTGCAAAAACTATCATGACTAAGTTCATGATAAATTAAAGTTCAATTTAATCATATTAATTAAAGAACTCCCACTTAGATAGACATCCCTCTGGTCATCTAAATGATCACGTGATCCAAATCAACTAAACCATGTTCGATCATCACGTGAGATGGAGTAGTTTCAATGGTGAACATCTTATGTTGATCATATCTACTATATGATTCACGCTCGACCTTTCGGTCTCCAGTGTTCCGAGGCCATATCTGCATATGCTAGGCTCGTCAAGTTTAACCCGAGTATTCTGCGTGTGCAAAACTGGCTTACACCCGTTGTATTTGAACGTAGAGCTTATCACACCCGATCATCACGTGGTGTCTCGGCACGACGAACTTTCGCAACGGTGCATACTCAGGGAGAACACTTATACCTTGAAATTTAGTAAGGGATCATCTTATAATGCTACCGTCGTTCTAAGCAAAATAAGAAGCATAATAAGATAAACATCACATGCAATCAAAATATGTGACATGATATGGCCATCATCATCTTGTGCTTTTGATCTCCATCTCCAAAGCACCGTTATAATCACCTTCGTCATTGGCGCGACACCTTGATCTCCATCGTAGCATCGTTGTCGTCTCGCCAACTATTGCTTCTATGACTATCGCTACTACTTAGTGATAAAGTAAAGCAATTACATGGCGATTGCATTTCATACAATAAAGCGACAACCATATGGCTCCTGCCAGTTGCCGATAACATTACAAAACATGATCATCTCATACAAAACCGTATAACTCATCATGTCTTGACCATATCACATCACAACATGCCCTGCAAAAACAAGTTAGACGTCCTCTACTTTGTTGTTGCAAGTTTTACGTGGCTGCTACGGGCTTAGCAAGAACCGTTCTTACCTACGCATACAAAAACCACAACGATGTTTCGTCAAGTATGTGCTGTTTTAACCTTCACAAGGACCGGGCGTAGCCACACTTGATTCAGCTAAAGTGAGAGAGACAGACACCCGCCAGTCACCTTTAAGCAACGAGTGCTCGTAACAGTGAAACCAGTCTCGCGTAAGCGTACGCGTAATGTCGGTCCGGGCCGCTTCATCTCACAATACCGCCGAAGCAAAGTATGACATGCTGGTAAGCAGTATGACTAGTATCGCCCACAACTCATTGTGTTCTACTCGTGCATATCATCTACGCATAGACCTGGCTCTGATGCCACTGTTGGGGAACGTAGTATTTTCAAAATTTTCCTACGATCACGCAAGATCTATCTACTAGATGCATAGCAACGAGAGGGGAGAGTGTGTCTACGTACCCTCGTAGACCGAAAGCGGAAGCGTTTATCAACGCGGTTGATGTAGTCGTGCACCTTCACGATCCGTCCCGATCTAGTACCGAACGTACGGCACCTCCGCGTTCAGCACACGTTCAGCTCGATGACGTCCTCGCCTTCTTAATCCAGCAAGACGGGCGAAGTAGTAGATGAGTTCCGGCAGCACGACGGCGTGGTGACGGTTGTTGATGAAGAACAATCTCTGCAGGGCTTCGCCAAGCACTACAGAAACTAGACGGAGGATAAACTAGAGGGTCGGGGTAGCCGGCACACGGCTTGGTGTATCTTGATGTGTCTTGGGTGCTAGCCCTACCCCTCTATTTATATGTTGAGCCCTGGGGTCGAAACTTGGAGCAAAAGCCTCCTCAAAGTCGGTTTTGCCCGAAAGGAAAGAGTCCCACTCGGACTCCAGGGCTAGACGCCAGGGTTCCCGGCGTCTACCCCCTAGACGCCAGGGTTCCTGGCGTCTAGCCTCTGGTCTCCGCAAAACTTCCTTTTGCACTTTCCTAAAGCCTCGTGGGCTTTCCCCTTTGGCCCAAATAAAGTGTTCTCGTACCCAAACATTTCGGGAAACATCCGGAACCCCTTCCGGTGAATTCCGGAACCCTTCCGGAGGTCAAACACTATTATCCCATATATTAATCTTTATCTCCGGATCATTCCGGAGTTCCTCGTCATGTCCGTGATCACATCCGGGACTCCGAATAACATTCGGTCACCAACATACATAACTCATTTAATACTATATCGTCAATGAAACGTTAAGCGTGCGGACCCTACGGGTTCGAGAACTATGTAGACATGACCGAGACATCTCTCCGGTCAATAACCAATAGCGGAACCTGGATGCCCATATTGGCTCCTACATATTCTACGAAGATCTTTATCGGTCGAACCTCATAACAACATACGTTGTTCCTTTTGTCATCGGTATGTTACTTGCCCGAGATTCGATCGTCGGTATCTCTATACCTAGTTCAATCTCGTTACCGGCAAGTCTCTTTACTCGTTCCGTAACACATCATCTCGTGACTAACTCATTAGTCTTTTGCTTGCAAGGCTTATTATGATGTGTGTTACCGAGAGGGCCCAGAGATACCTCTCCGACACTCGGAGTGACAAATCCTAATCTTGATCTATGCCAACACCACGAATACTTTCGGAGACACCTGTAGAGCATCTTTATGATCACCCAGTTACGTTGTGACGTTTGATAGCACACAAGGTGATCCTACGGTATTCGGGAGTTGCATAATCTCATAGTCATAGGAACATGTATAAGTCATGAAGAAAGCAATAGCAATAAAACTAAACGATCATAGTGCTAAGCTAACGGATGGGTCTTGTCCATCACATCATTCTCCTAATGATGTGATCCTGTTGATCAAATGACAACTCATGTCTATGGTTAGGAAACATAACCATCTTTGATCAATGAGCTAGTCTAGTAGAGGCATACTAGGGACACTCTGTTTTGTCTATGTATTCACACATGTACTAAGTTTCCGGTTAATACAATTCTAGCATGAATAATAAACATTTATCATGATATAAGAAAATACAAATAACATTATTATTATTGCCTCTAGGGCATATTTCCTTCACAAACGCCCGGATCCCTCCGTCCTGGGTCCATCCCGTCCCGCGTTGACTTTTCGCGGAGGTGATTTTCCACTAAGTCCCAGATCTGTTACGTTTTGTTGCCTCCTTTGAAAGCCCGTAACTTTGTGCTCGTAGGTCCGTTTTGTGCATATGATATATCAAAATGATCGTGGTGAGGTGCTCTACATTTTGTTCCATTGTGGCATGCTTGTTTGAGATCATCTAGATGTCTTAATCTTCGTTACAAGAGTGCTACTTGATATTAACTGCTGTAACTTATTATTTTCATGCCATGTTTGAGATGTGATAACTTGGTGCTTGTTTATCCAAATGAAGCAAATGAGATGTCAAAATGTTCATCATGAGATGCTTTACATGTTTGTTGCTGTAGCTTCCTTGTTAGGGTTCATATTGCCATGTTAATCTCTGTTGCAAAAGTGCATGTGGATGTTAAGTTTCCTAACATGTTATGAGATGCTGAGTTCAAGAGCTCGTTGCTATTGATGTGTTTGTCCCCTTGGCACATGTTAATATGTTTTAGAATCTCCATCATGAGGTCTTTGCTGTGGTGCAAACCATTTTCCATGATATGCCTTGAGGTGACTTAAACATGCTTGCAAACATGCCATGCCAACTTAACTGTTTTAACACTTAGTGAATTTTGGCTAAGTCTGGAATCTGTCATATCCGGATGCTATGTTTGCTTGATGCCCTAGGCAAATCCATGTTAGTTTTGGGGTGGATATTGATCATTCCTTGATCTATATGTTGTTGTATATCCATTCATGCCCTTACTTGCTCATATGCCTTGCTGTAGCTTATTTAATTCTTGCTCCCAAGTTGCTATAAAATATTACTGTCAGGTTTTAACATCATGATCAAAATGTTGTAGCTTGTTGCTATTGATCCATGCCTCCTATGGAGTTGCTCCAATGGAGTTGTTTGCTGTAGGATATGTCTACTTCATGTCCATGCTTCTTGTCACCATGTTTGAGTGCTGTAGAGTATATATTTCTTGCTCGAAAGTTGTTATGTGGCTATTAATTTCAGCTTTGCATTGAATCTTGTTTCGTGTGTATGTGCTGAACCGTTGCTCCGTTTTGAGCGTGCCCTACATGTAACTTGTGTGATTTTGCATGTAGAATCATAATATCATCTTGTTAACATGTTTGGAGTATGTGTGCTTGATGTTTGGGTGCATCTTGCACCGTTGCCATGCTTAACTTGTTTTGCTCATATCTTCTAGACCGTAGCTCCGATCTAAACAAACTTTATATGAAACTTGACTAGATTTTCGTGTAGATCATCATGGTGCATGTTAACTTGTTGTTTAACAACTTTAACTTAAGGTTTGTTCAGATGTGGACCTTTTTCAACATATGCATATGAGGACTTACCGTATCCGCTATATGTGGATTCCGGCCTCATTTAATCTTGTTGTCTTGTGTTGTTTCTCTGTGCTTCCTTCCTTGCCATGTATTGCATAATATATAGACTTGTCTTGCATCATACTTGCTTGAGCATATTGTCATGTTCTTGTGTTGTTTCTCTGTGCTTCCTACCTTGCCATGTATTGCATCATATATAGACTTGTCATGCATCATACGTGCATCATGTTGATTGTGCATTGCACCTTGTTTGATTTCGTGCCTCGTTGTGTTCTTGTGTTGAGTAGAGCCGGAAGCCGAGACCGAGAATGAGAATGAGGTTACTACCGAGGTTGAGTACGAGGAACCGTCTTACGATCCCATCGACGACTCAACAGGCAAGATGACCTGACCCAGATATCATTACTATCTTTGCCTATTGCTAGATGTCTCGCTCTTTAGCTTATTGCCTCGATGCCCATGTTTGTTTGTCAGCCTCCTATTGTAACCATGAATCTGTCTAACCACCCAACCTAGCAAAACCTTTGTTTGGCTACGTAAGCTTCGCTCAGCCCCTCTTATAGCATTGCTAGTTGCAGGAGAAGATTTGAAGATTCTTGCTTCATGTTGAAGCTTTTGTTGGGATATCACACTATATAAACTCTTAAATTAAATCACATATATACTTGGCAATGGGTGGAAGGCTAAGCCTCTCGCTTGGTGATTTGTTCCACTCATGCCACCCTAGGAACCGTATAAACCGGTGTTATGTTCCTTGATTATGCGTTCCTAACACGGTTGGGGTTATGGGACCCCCTCGATAACCCGCTTAGCGCTAAAACTCTTCCAGCGAGGCCCGACTTTGGCACTCCATTTGCCTAACAACTAAAACTTGCCGAGGGAGTAATTAACCCGAGGATTAATTAATCAACCCCCTGGGCCAGTGCTCGATTTGAGTGTTGGTCCAAACTAGAGTCGTGTGCGGTACCCCCCTTGGCAACTTGGGTTTTGGTCACTGTACGCTGTGCTCACCCGGTCGTGGCCTGAGACTAGATACGCGCGGCTTCTGTCAGGGTGTCGGCACACCGGGAGGTCTTGCTGGATTAGTTTTACCTATGTCGGTATATCTTGAGCACGGGATTCCGAGAATACTCGGGCCTTCCCACCTTGGAGTTGCAACTCCGCGGATCGTGAGCTTGTAATGGGCTAAGTTGGGACACCCCTGCTGGGTTTTGAACTTTCGAAAGCCGTGCCCGCGGTTATGTGGCAGATGAGAATTTGTTAATATCCGGTTGTATAAAACTTGACACCATGTTCAGGACACACTACCAGCGTGAGTAACCGTGATGGTCATTTTCCGAAAGGGGTTCGGAAAGTGAACACAGTGGGGTTATGTTTGACGTGCTTAGATAGGATCACTTCGTGATCACTTTGACGCTCGTGGCACTCCTCTTCTCGCTCTAAACACGTAAGCTAGTGCTAGTGCAGCTGCAACCTTTTGTTTTCTTCAGCCTTGTTCCACACCCAAGGCTTAGATAGTTTTGCTAACCGGGAATGGGATTGCTGAGTCCTCCGTGGCTCACAGATTCTATACCACACTAGATGCAGGTACTATGGTGGACTACTCAGGTGACGACACGGAACTGTACTGGGAGTTTTATGAAGAACGTAGTCGATACTATGTGCACTATCTCGATGATCAGTAGTGGTTTCTACTAGGGGCGATTCGGACCTGTGGCTTTATGTATTTGGTATCTTTCATTTGGATCTTCGCCCGTAGTCGGGTTGTGATGTTATTTGGATGATGAATTGCTTATGTAATGTATTGTGTGACGTGGCGAGTGTAAGCCAACTATCCTTTTGCAATTTCATCCCTATTTTTACATGAGTCATGCAAAGATACCAAACTTGAAATCATTCCAGAATGGGCTTATACCTTTAAGTCATGCCTCGACACGTAGGAGGTATAGTCCCATCCTGGGCATTACAATACTTACCAGGGAAACAAGGCTATGTGGACTGCGGCGCTCACCGGCGCAGGATGGAGTCACGCAGAACAGGGGGTCGCGGGGGAGCAACATGGGGTCATGGTGTAGGGGAGGGGGAGGGGAGGGGAGGAATAGGAAATGAGAGAAGAGAAGAGGAGAAGCAGGAGGTCGTGCCGATCAGAGGCGAGGCTTGCCGGTGGCGGCGCATCGGAGCACCATGGATTGGCAAGGTAAGGTGGAGGAGCGAGATCAGGGAGGGAGAGTGGTGTCGGGGAGGAGAGATGCGGCAAATTCCAAGGAAAAATGCCATGGTGGGGGATGGGATTTTGGTACAGTGCGGCTGAGGGGAACGAGATCCTCTGACGTAAGAGCATACTACTGCCGACGGACGTACTACGACCAGCGCCGTTCATCTAGCATCCGACGACACTGGCTGCGAACCGAAACGAGCGCCATCTTTCCGTCGCGTGGACACGAAAACAAGCCAGCCCATGCGGCCCAGTGTGCCCACTACTCCTAGTTCTCGCCTCGCTGTAGGGTTCACTCCGACGCCGGGGAAGAGCAGCCGCTGCTTCGCCGTCAGGGCGCGATGACGCCTAGGGCGAGCCCCGGATCCGAGGAGCAAGAGTCGTTGACGCCGCCTAGTTGTCGAGGCCGTAAAGCCCACGCGGCTGTCTCCGTCAGGCCGCGACGCGCCTAGCCATGGAGGCGGCGGAGCCAGCTGCTGCCCCGCGACGCCCCGGTGCAAGCGTCGTCGCGGCCGTCGCCAAGGTGTCGAGGCCATGAAGCATTGCTCTGTAGTCTGTACTGTCGCTGGATGTTCCCTGCTACCTGTGTTGCCTTGCACTAGTTTCAGTTTCAGTTGGACATAATCAGGAGTGAAGCGACGACAGCAAAGACAAGGCAAATGCTAACTTGAGATTGTAATTATTGTGAATCAAGAGTACAATACGATGAATAGTGTGACTGAATTTAAATTTCAGATTGTAATATGATTTGAGAGTGGAGCTGAGTGAATGGTTTGACTGAATGCAAAATTCAGGGTTGTATACTGATGCAAATTGTGATTGCTAAGAAATTTTGGATGTGAATTACTTAAGTTACGTGTAATGTGATATGAGATTGTTAGTTTGAGAGTATGGTTTTCAAAGTCACAATGCATGCTTTGGTTGTTGAATATGCAATGAACATAAAAAGTGACACTTCAACCTGTAGTTGCATTGAACAAAAGAGATGCCAAACCGGACAGTATATCTCTCGAAGGAATGGCAAGAGATTGAGCATTTTAATTGTTACTTGTACATGAGCATAATTGGACTGAACTAAATGGCAAAATGTTGACTAGAACTGAACTCAATGATAATTGTTGCCCATAACTGAATTTGTCCAAAACAACGACACTTCACCTCGACCCAGTGAAAACATCATGTGTAATTGGTCTCTAAAAATCAAATGAAAAGTAAGATTACCATATGAGCAAGATTTTGCCTTTCTGCCCACTATATAGCTAAGCCAAAATGCCTAAGTTGTACAAGATAGATTTTGAACTGGCAGTTTCTTTCATGACAAAAGGGACAATTTGATCGAGTTCAAAGCAATCTGATGATGGAAAATCGGTTAATTTCAGTGACTCCTTCGCGACGAAGACTGCAACAGAAGGACAAAATATAGAGACGTACAAACAAGATCAAAGAGCAGGTAGCTCGTCATCTCCATGATTGATTCCCTTACAAAGGCTGCCTTTTCTGTTGGTCTAGTACCGTTTGTAAATCAAATTTCAACCATCAATTTCTTTCATGACAAAAGGGAAAGCTTGAACAAGTTAAAAGTAATGTGATGATTGATCTAATTGTATGAGCACTTCATGAAGAAGACAGAAATACCGAGAGGAGGGTACATCGTCCCGATGGCGATCGTTTTCTTCAGAGAAGGGGAGGCCGCTTTTCCGTCGTGCGCGCCCTTTTTTTTCTTTCTCACGCCTTTTCCCTCTACTACCATCACGTTGGACTGGGCTGCATCGTCGTGTGGGCTGATTGGGCTCGCTCTGTCTGCTGTTGGCTGTACTTCGCGGCGCGCGTCGTCGGATGCTGGATAGACGGTGCTGGGCGATCTACGTCCCTCGACAGTAGTTTCTCTTACGTCAGAGGATCTCGTTCCGGCTGAGGAAGGGAGGGATTTGGGTGGAAATGTAAATTCAATTCCAACGATCAATTCCGTGGCAGCCAAATGAGTTAAATCCGGAATTCGCAAATGAAATCTGGGAAATTCGCCCCAAATGATGGGTGCCAAACGACCTGTTATCGAATTTGTTGCATATTAGACCGCGTGCGTGAATGCGAGAACCATTGACAGAAGTAACATGGCGGCATGTGGACACGTGGCACATGCTGCCATTTTTTGGGGACAGATCTAGCTTTATACTGGCTTTATAGATTTAGCAGAAGGGAGCGGTACAAAGTTTGATCAAGTGATTGGTGGGTGGTAGAAAACATCGTGCAAAACAAACAAATTAAACCTCAGCCGTTATCTCGCAGATCGATCCCCGAACGGGGGCGCTATATCCTTTGCTCCCGCCAGCCTCCAAAGCTCGAGGGCAACACATATGACACTGGTCACCGCTGGTTGATTAGGTGTTTTGCCCTGAAGACAACAACATTCCTCTCCTTTCAGAGTTCCCGGGTAACCAGAATGATTAAGGTTTTGATGCCCCACCGGTGCTCCTTTGCCGTTTTCCTGATGATCGCCTGACAGATTGAATTCCTGGTGAACAGATGAGAGAGTTCCCTTGCATTGAGAGCCGAGCAACCCTCCCTGGAAGCGACCTCACGCCACACGTGAGAGGAGAAAGGGCTTCTCTGACAGAGCGCGCAGAAGGACCCATTCGGCCAGCCTCTGCGTAGCAGACGGTCATTGCACCATAGCCTGTCTAGATGCAACAGCCAGAAGAACACCTGAAGCTTTGCCGGCGCCCATGGCTTCCAAATACAGGACCCAAGGCAAGTTTCTTCCGAGGCCTGAAATTGCATTTTGTATGCTGAACTCGTAGTGTAAGCCACCTCCTTTTCTCCGAGCCAACGGATCCTGTCTTGCTCGTCGGGGTTGAGTTGCGTGTCGTGCACCAGCCTCCAAATTCAGAGGGAGTCGATGGTGATTTTCAAAGTGTTGCCATGCTGCAGGTTAGACAGCCACCTGTCGTTACTTAAGGCATCAACAACCGCTCTATTCTTCCTTCTCGAGTTCTTGAAGATTGCCGGGAAACTTCGCTGAAGTGGCTCTATTCTGTTAGATTGATCGATAGAAGCGTTCCTACTGCCCAGGAGGAGAGCCACGTGGGTATATATTGAAGTGGACAGAAAGCCTGTCGTGGATTACAAGGCAGGATGATCGCTAGGATTCATCCCATTACATCTGTCGTGGAGAACAAGAGAAAGAGATAGAGAAGGATACAAGATAGAGGGAGAGATAGTTGAGATTACATGGCGTGTAGTATTCAAACTTCTAACACCCTCCCTTAATCTAAACTACCCTATGTTGTGGTTTCTCTTGAACTCTTCAGAAAGCTTAACTGACAAAGCTTTAGTGAACCCATCTGCTACCCGACCCTTGGATGGAATAAACCTTATGTCCAACTTCTTATCTGCCACTCTTTCTCGTACAAAATGAAAATCAATTTCAATATGTTTAGTTCTACCATGGAAGACCGGATTAGCTGAGAGATATGTGGCCCCCAAGTTGTCACACCACAAACATGGAACACGACGTTGCTTGATTCCCAACTCATCAAGTAATGGTTCCATCCAAATGATCTCAGCAGTAGCATTTGCCAATGACTTGTACTCAGCTTCTGTACTTGATCTTGATAATGAAGCTTGTTTCCTGGCACTCCAAGAAATAAGGTTTGAACCAAAGAACATTGCAAATCCTCCGGTCGACTTTCTGTCATCACTACATCCTGCCCAATCAGCATCAGAAAAAACACTAACCAGTCAAGAATTAGAGCGCTTGAAGTGAAGTCCCAAACTCACAGTATGCTTAATGTATCGTACAATCCTTTTGATAGCTGTCCAATGGGTGGAAGTAGGAGCATGCAGATTTTGCCAAACCTTGTTCACAGCAAATGATATGTCTGGCCGTGTCAAAGTCAAGTATTGTAGAACTCCAACAATACTTCTATACTTTGTGCTTTCCTCTTCCTTAAGTGGTTATCCTTCATGCGCTGAAAGTTGTTCTGAAGAAGACAAGGGTGTGGGCGAAGGCTTGCAGTCCTTCATTCCCATACGAGTTAGAAGTTCAGTAGCATATTTACCTGACTCAACATTATGCCATCTTGAATCTTCTTAACTTCAATACCAAGGAAGAAGTGTAGATCACCGAGATCCTTCAAGGCAAATTCTGAACTTAAATCATGCAAGAGGGCATTAGTGGCATTTTGTGAGGAGCTTGCAACTATGATGTCATCAACATAAATGAGCACAAACATGACAATATTTGACTTATTATAAATGAAGAGAGATGTATCAGCCTTTGATGCAACAAAACCAAGATGCTTCAATTGTGAGCTCAGCATTAAGAACCATGCTCTGGGAGACTGTTTCAGACCATAAAGAGCTTTATCAAGTTTGCAAACATGGTGAGGTGTTTGTTTATTTTCATACCCTGGTGGTTGCCTCATGTAGACCTCCTCTTCTAAAACACCATGCAAAAACGCGTTCTGAACATCTAGTTGTCCAAGGCTCCATCCAAATAGCAATAGCTAGCACAAGTCTCATGGTTGCAGCTTTCACAGCAGGACTGAAGGTGTCCCCATAATCAATACCATAACGTTGCTTAAAACCTTTTGCAACCAGACATGCCTTGTACCTATCAATGGAGCCATATACTTTTCTTTTGATTCTGTAAACCCATTTGCAATCAATAATATTTTTACCTCTTTGACTTGGTACCTAGTGCCATGTTTTATTCCTCATGAGTGCACCATATTCTTCATCCATAGCCCTTTTCCACTTAGGATCTCCAAGCGCATTACTCAACCTTGTTGGTTCACCTGAAATACACATCATGCCATACCGTATAGTACCATCTGTTCTTATTTTGGGATTTCTAATACCTTTTTGTAATCGAGCCATAATCCTTGAAGTGGTGACAGGTTGTGGCTGTAGGTGTACAGGAGACTGCTCAATGTAACCAGCCGAAGAGGATCTAGAAGATCCTTCCAAATTTGAAGATTGAGAGGGCGCAGATGATCCTGTGGCCGATGGTGTGGTCGAACCTGGTGTAAAATCTTCCGGAGAAGATCCCGAAGTTTCCGTCGCTGTTGACTACATGCGCGCGGTCCGTGCACTCCCGCTCCCGCGTGATGATGCGACGCTCGTGGAGTGCCCCGCCGTTTGGCACGATGCGTCCTGATCCACCCGACCAGAGTGGCCCACCGTTTGGCCCGACGCGGCCTGATCCATCCGACTCGGCTATCGCACCGGCGTGCGACCCGAAATGGATCCGCGCGCGTGATCCAAGACTGGCTGACACACTAGCGTAGTAGGCACATCCAAATCTTCCTCGGGTTCCACGCCAGCTCCTCCTTCTTCTCCATTGGCCTGAAATAATAGATCATTTTGAGCCAAATTTTCATGATTTTGATCATTTTCTCTGTTGTTCTCTCCGGGTACCTGCACATGCATAATACTAGGCAGAATATTGTCAGATTGGTTAGTACAATTGTTATCACCCGCTTGATCAAAATCCGTAAGAAGAAGAATTTCTTTTCGAATGAGAGCTCTGGCATTTGGATGAAGAGACTCGAAAGGGAAAACTGATTCATCAAAGACAACATCTCTAGATATATAGATCCTGCCAGTGGAAACATGAAGGCATTTAACTCCTTTGTGTATAGGGCTATAGCCTATAAAGACACATCTGGAGTGACACCAAAGAGTCATGTTATAGGATTCTCAAAATTGTTGACTTTGTTAGGACGAATATTGATAAGATAAGTGGCAGTAAGAAATGCTTCATCCCAGAATTTGAGAGGCATGGATGAATTGGCTAACAATGATACTCCTCCTTCAACAACGTGACGGTATTTTCGTTCAGCAGAACCGTTCTGTTGGTGAGCATGTGGACATGAAACATGTTGAGAAATTCCAATCTTTTGAAAAAAAGAATTAAGTTTCTCATATTCACCACCCCAGTCAGTTTGCATTGCAAGAATTTTGGAGTTCAGTTGGCATTCAACAAGATTTTGGAAATTGCCAAAGACTTGGAAAACATCAGACCGTTTCTTTAGCAAATGAATCCAAGTAAACTTACTATAATCATCAATGAAGCTTACTTAGTATGAAAATCTACCAACTGAAGTAGGGGCTGCCCCCACACATCTGAAAAAATAAGTTGCAAAGGAGTTGTGGATACACTGGTAGAGATGGGATATGGCAATTGATGACTTTTAGCTTGTTGACACGCATCACAAATGGAATCAACACTAGACTCATAAGGAAGTTTATTTCTACTAAGAACATGCTGAAAAATAGTTGAAGACGGATGACCTAAACGACTATGCCACTTTGCTAATGATGGTTTGGTGACACTCCAAGCTTGTTTATTTAGCCATGATGAAGAGGATGATGATACAAGTTGATAAAGACCTCCCTCGCATCTTCCTCTAAAGATGACTCTCTTCGTTGCCAAGTCCTTGATAACAAAAGAGTAAGGATACAATATTATGAGAACATTGTTGTCAAGAGTGAAACGAAGAACTAAAACAAGATTTTTTGATGCATGAGGAACATCTAGGACATGATTTAGATGCAAATTTTCCCCGGGGGTTTTAACAATTGAGTTACCAATATGAGCAATATCCATACCTGTTCCACTTGTCGTGTGCACTTGGTCACCTCCGTGGTACCTTTCTCGAGTTGTCAATTTGTCAAGTTCCCACGTGATGTGCTCGTTGGCGCCAGAATCTGCATACCAATTAGTGTCAATCCCACAGGAGTTGGTGATGAGATTGGCCTTCTTCTTTTCCTCATGATCCTCCTCATATTGGTGCCAACAAGCCCTTGCGCCGCCGGCATGAAACTTGTATATATGGCACTCGGGATAGTCTCCCTCGTGTTGTTGTTGCTGCTACTATGGTGGCGGTTGTCGTTGGCGCTGTTGGTAGCTGCCGCCTCCCCCAGCGCGAGTAGGAGAGGGAGTGGCACGATCACGACCATGCCCTCTGTTCCCTCACCCCGTCCTCCTCTCGCGCAGAACTGCCCGCGTCCTCTGTACACAACATTTGCAGATGACGAAAACCGGACGGTCCATCACCCAACATCTCCATCCTTTGGTCGAATGCTGAAATCTGCGAGAACAAATCATCAACGGTGATGGAGTTTTTGATGGCGCCGACTGCTGCAACAATGGGATCGTAATCCCGATCAAGTCTGGCGAGGATATAGTCGACCATCTCGCCGTTGGTCACTCACTGGACGACCCGCGGCTGCAAGATCATCTCCTAGACTCTTCATCTTGGCGATGAAGGAGTTGCTTGACATGTCGCCCTTCTTGGTGTTGGAGATGGCAATTCTCAGATTTGTTATCCGAGATTGGGACTGCGCAGTGAACAGTGTGGTAAGAGCAGTCCATAAATCATGAGTGATTTCCTTACCGATGACCTGTGCCAAGATTTCTGGAGTTAACGTAGTTAGCTCAGAACCTGTTAATCTTTCGCCAACCATGGACCATACAACAGATTGGGCTCGATGTCTGTGGTTTTGTCCGCCCTGGTGACCTCCACCGTTCTTGGCGGTGCGACATCTGTGCCGTCAAGGAGGCCGGTTACTTGGGCGCCTCGAAGCACCAACATTACCTGCGCTTTCCGGAGAAGGTAGTTCCCTCTCGCAAGCTTTTCTGTTGGTGGAGCGCCCAGGTTGAGGGCGACAACGCTGGATCCTGCCATGGCGACGATAGGGTTTGGGCTTCTGCGTCGCTAGATGGGATCAGGGGGGTTTGGATTTCTGGCGCTGGGTTTTGGAATCGCTAGATGATAGGGGAAGAGGCTAGGCTCTGTATACCATGTTAGATTGATCGATGGAAGCGTTCCTACTCTCCAGGAGGAGAGCCGCGTGGGTATATATTGAAGTAGACAGAAAGCCTGTCGTGTATTACAAGGCAGGACGATCGGTAGGATCCATCCCGTTACATTTGTCTTGGACAACAAGAGAAAGACATAGAGAAGGATACATGATAGATGGAGAGATAGTTGAGATTACATGGCGTTTAGTATTCAAACTTCTAACATGTTCCAATCCAACAGCTCTTCCAGAAGCTCACCATTTTGCCGTCCCCAATGAAGATGGTAGTGGTCTTGCGGAAAGCCTTGCGGTCCTGGTCGTCGCATGGGATGTCAAAACGCACCCATGGTCTTCGTGGAGACTGCCATTCCAACCATAACCATCACATTCTAAGAGCCCAACTGAATTTTGACATGATCAGGATGCCGAGGCCCCCTGTCCGTCCGACGAGCACACTCTATTCCAGGCCACTTTGCATTTGCCTCCCACGACCTCCTCCCCCTGGCACCAAAGAAACGTCGCCGCGCCTTGTCCATCTCTTACAGTACCTTCTTTGGGAACTTTAGATCCGTCATTGCAAACATTGGTAGGGCCGAAAGCACACTTCTGACGAGCACCCTGTGGCCCGCCAAGTTCATCAGCTTGCCCTTCCAACCCATCAAGTGGCCACGAATACGATCTAGGATAAATTGGAGGTGGATAATCTGCACCTTGAGGAAAAAAATTTGGCAGTCCAAGGTATGTGATTGGGAAAGCAACAGTGTGTTGGAGATATGCCCTAGAGGCAATCATGTATGATGATATTTCCTATGTGTTTATGAATAAAGATAGTCCTTGGATGTAATCAATGATATTTGTTGGCAAGTACGTGACATGTCTGTGAGATCTTGTGTTGTATGATGCATCCAAAATTGTCCTTAGTCGCAAGTGATGAGTGGGCACACGTCGGACTAGACGCTATGACACGGTGGATGGCTCGGTCTCACTAGCCATGGAGCATTAGATGATAATCAGATAATATGGACTTGGAAAGGTATGGTCGGATTCGATGTAGTCGGATCCGAGTCGAGATAAGGTCCGAGTCGGACAGACCCAACTATGAGACGCATTGATATGTCATCTGTGAGTCTCTAGTACAACATACATTCTACTCCCTCCGTTCCTAAATATAAGTCTTTGTAGAGATTCTACTATAGACTACATACGGAGCAAAATGAGTGAATATACACTTAAAATGCATCTACATACATCCGTATGTGGTTCATAGTGAAATCTCTACAAAGACTTATATTTAGGAACGGAGGGAGTATGTCCTAAGACCTGAGCTGACGCATGTACTCGGGATGGTGACAGACTTGCTTTGGGCCGACCAAATGCTACTCTGTGACTGGGTAGTTACAAAGGTAGGTTTCGGGCTTGTACAGACCCATGCTACGAGACGTGGTCGAGCAAGATGGGATTTGCCCCTCCGATCAGGAGAGATATACTCTGGGCCCCTCGTGTGATCCGACCAGGATAAGCATGGCCATGCGACAAGGATTATGAGATAATCTGATTTGGGTCGGCATCACTGGAACGAGAAAGAAGTCGGGCTAGCACAAGGATGACATACTCGCCTTGAGCCCGACAACATATATCGTGTGGTAAAGGGAATGGAAGTGTAATATGTTGTACATGTTCGCTAACCAGCTTCATAGTATGCTTGGTGGTCGGCACGCCTTGCTAGAGGCCGCTACCAACCGTACAGGTCGGAGGTGATTCGAACTGCGACCAAGTCGACTTGAACCTAAGGGGTTGTGTGCTTAAGGGAAGGAACCTGTGAGGTTGGATCTGACTCCACGAGTCAGACTTGGTCTTACTCGGACTCGGATACAGAGCGCACAGACTTTGGGCTTTAGGGTCCGTGCGAGGCCCAAGTGTTGAGCCCGCGAGGGATGCCTATATATAGTGGAGGTGTGGCACACTCATTGGATTGATTGCTTTGGCGCCGTCATTAGGGCTTTGCATGTGTTGCAACCAGCCACCTCCACTCGCCGCCGGTTGTGCGATCGGACCTAGTAGTCCGTCGCACGATGTTCCTCCTGCACACGCGGATACCGTTAGAGGCTGTGCACTTGCGTCGCTCTGGTGAACCTGTTCGCGGGATCCGATCGGCTACGTGGGAGATCGACGAGGAGGATACTACTCCGGAGACGCGCTGCCCCAACTCTACTTCCGCTGCACGGCACTACACGTCTAGTGGTAACGATCTATGATCCATCTCCCTTAGCATGTTCCTGGATGTTTTGCGCGTAGGAAAATTTTGATTTGCAGTCTACGCACCCTACGATAGAACCCAACACAGTGTTGCCGCTGAAGCCATGTAGCACTTCCGGCAAAACCGTCGGGTCGCAGCAGATGGGAGACATCGTAGATTTACTTTGGTTCAGGCACAGACCCGTTGCCTTCCCGAAGTGGAGAAGAAGGTTGAGTAGTGCATCGACCTCCTCCTTGATTGGGTTGGCAAAGATCACTACATCATCAGTGTAAAGGCTGACATGCTTGCTCGTGCCATGACCCAGCAACGGGGCACGCACGCCATGATCGGTGGCTGTGCGTAGTAGGCGGTGGAGTGGGTTGATGGCGAGGATGAAGAGGAGTGGCGAAAGGAGGTCACCCTATCGGAGACCACGACAGTGCGAGAAAGGTTGGCCGGGGCAGCCATTGAGCAGGACCGCAAAGGAGGCCGTGGAGAGTATTGAGGTACTGCAATCATGGCGAGGGATGAATCCCATGGCCTCGAGAATCTCTAAAAAAATACTCCCCGGACAACGAGTTGAAAGCTTTTGCAATATCTAGTTTGAAAAGCAGAGCATATTTTCTGGCCCGATGAAGAGCCCGGACGCAGCCCTGGATGTACATGAAGCTGTCATGTAAACATTTTCCTTTTTGAAAAGCAGATTGCGTCGGTGAGATGGCGCGCTTGATTGTGTTGGACAGTCTCATGGATAGGACTTTTGTTATCAGCTTGGCGATCGAATGAATTAAACTGATTGGTGTGTAGTGATCGAGCGTGGATGCTTCCTCCTTCTTTGGGATCAAGGCGATGAGCGTCATGTTTAACTCCGCGAAATTTTCACCGGCGACATCATAAAACTTGTGGAAAACCTCCATTATGTTGTCCTTTATAGTGCCCCAACAGGCTGTGAAGAACTTGCCTGTGAAGCCGTCAGGCCCGGCCGGGGGCCTTTTCTTGGGGGGAGGCGACAATGGCTACCCAAACCTCATCCTCCGTAAAAGGTATGTCAAGGCCGTGCACATCTTTCGTCGGCAGGTTCATCTCCTCCCAGTTCAGTGTGTGTGGTCGTTGCTTCCTCTCCCAAGCAGATTTTGGAAGTGAAGGAGGGCCACTTGCTCTTTTTTAGAGTGCTCTGTAACCTGTCTGTTGTCAGCTGTGATGGGATGAACAAAAAAATTCCGCCTTCTGGAGCGCGTCTTAGCGCTGAAAAGTTTTGTGTTGCATCCCCAGTGCGAAGCCAGGTAATACTCGACGCCTGCCTCCTCCTAGCTCTCTCGATGGCAGCTAGTCCCATCACGTTCATTTTCAGTAGCTTCCTCAAATTGAACTCTTCTGGCGTTAATTATCTTGACTCCCTCACCACATCCAGACGGAGGATAACCTCATTTGCAATGTGGAATTACAGTTTTGCGCTCCCAAAATGAGATTTACTCCATCTCCTGAGATCGGTGGCTATCCTCTGAAGTTTGATTTTGATCCTAATCAAAGGGCAGGTGTGGTTCACTGGCCGCTCCCATGCGTGCTGCACCGTTTCTTGGAAATGTGGAAATCTTGGCGAGAAATTTTCAAAGCGAAATCTTGTCGGCCGGATCGGAGCCTCCGTGTTTGCAAGCAGTAACATGCAGTGGTCGGAGAATGAGGTTGAAGCTGCCATTAGAATGTAGCTCGGGTGCAGTGTTTCCCAGGTGCTGTTGCAGAAAGCTTTGTCGATGTTGCAAAAGGGTTGGGTCCTCTCTCTCGCTGCTCCAGGTGCACTTCCTGTTTTTGCACTTGATTTCTCGGACGCCAGCAGGGTCGATTGCTCGACGGAAAATCCCCATCATCCTACGGTTTAGGTTGGAGTTGTGTTTATCTCTAGCCTCGTAGATCATGTTGAAGTCACCGCAAATCATCCACGGATCCACTTGGGACGGGGCTACCGTTGCTAATTCAGTTAAGAATTTATCTTTCCGACTGTCACTAGAGGGCCTGCATACCGTTGTAATCCAGTAGGAGAACCTAGAGCTAAGATCCTCTACTCGAACCGTGATGGAGGAGGCGATGGCGTGGGTCACTATGTCGATTACACTCTTATCCCAGAAGATTACAGCTCCTCCCCTAGTGTCGATCGCTAGCAGCATAACACAACCCTGCAAAAGAGCACCTCCAACTTCTGAAGCCAAGTTAGTAGACCAAGTTTCAATCTTTGTCTCCTGGAGGTTTAGAATCGCCACCCGATTCGCGTGCGCCACCTCTCTAATGTCGGATTGATTCGCTGGCGCGTTAAGACCTCACACATTCCAGGACAAAATTTGGATGTTGGCGTCATTCATGAGAACACAAAGAGATGCTCCGTCGACTACAATCTATTAAGCAGAAAGCATAACACACCATACTGCCAACCGTGGGGCGACGAAGGCCACCAGCAGTCCCAAAACCCCGTCGACGTCGACGACCTAACCACATTACCCAAAGACTACACATGGGGGAAACTAGTATTAGCTCAAGCTGATCACTAATCAGCCACCGATGAATACTACAAACAGAGGAATACATAACTAAACTGAGACATCCTCTGCACCGGCCATGTCCGCCAAGATCTTCAGGGCCTCACAGTCCATGCCTGTTAGCTTGGCGATGACCGTGATGTCGTTGGTCGAGAGTGGCTCGTCGAACTTCTTCACCAGCGTTGCAACAACCTTATGGGTCATCTTGTCCTTCGGTCCCAGCTCGCCGAGCTCCTGGAGGAGGCGTAGGGCAGCACGTTGTGCCATGGGAGCAGATGAGCTCGGCACGCCTGACGAGCACTGCGGTGTGATGGTATAGAGTTGGCTCTGGACTTTGGTGGAGCAGACGAGCGAGAGTGATGCAGCATCAGAGCAGCAAGGATGGCCGGCTGAACGCTGGAGAAGAGCCGCGACATGTCGACTTGGGCCCGTTCGTCTCTTGTGCTGCCCAGCTGCAGCCGGCCCACCTGGTGTGTGAGGAATCAAACTGGGCTCCTTTGGTTCAAAGTAAAGTGGAGTAAAATTGTAGGAATATGAAACTTTCCTATCATGGTACGCATGGGTGGACCTAGAAAGAAAACGTCCCAGTGTCCACGTGTGGCAAATCCAAATCAATATTGTACATGAATGAAAATACTCAATAACTTGAGATGTTCACAGATTAAAAATCTTACCAAATGGAGCATTCCATGGTTATGAAGTTATACTTACTTGACATTGTGTATTATACTCCTGTCATGCGGCCGAGCAATAATTCAAACACATAATACGAAGAAAAATTGGCAAGTTGAGAGGACACAACAGTTCCCCAATTATAATACCCTTAATTTTGAAAACCCTAGCCATATAATTTGAAAACAAGAATTAGACAAAACAAATCATGATGTGCAAATGTGGGCTGCTGTCACACCCTGATTTTCATGTCACTTTGCTTAAGCTAATTTCCATGTTAAAACTGTGGATTTGCAAAAACTTTTGAGTGTTGTTGACTTTGCTTGATTTGACTTTTGTCTGCTGTTTGCTAGTGCTCTAAAAATCAAATAAATCCTCCAACTCTTATACTTCATCTCCTTGACCCAAAACCTTTTCCCAATGACCATGCCATGTGTATAGACCAGTATAGAATTTTCTTATAAAAATATTTTGGCCAAATGGTATTTTCTAAAATTAGTTTTCCAAAAACCCCTGAATTGAGGTTTGCACTGCAAGTACCTTATTTAGGGTGTGAAAAATCTTTCAAAAAGTTTATTTGAATCCTATTAGGTATAGGACTCCCAGAAACCACAAAAGTATAATTTTAAGAGTTATTTTTATATTTTATTTAAAAGCTTTTTCTTAAGGCCAGAAATGGTCTTTAATAGGGAAAAAATATTTAATTATTTCAAAAATATTTGCCAAAATTCAGGGAGACTCATAGGACATGGTCATGTTCAAAATATTGGACTAATCCTTCCAAAACCCTTTCTGGATATTTCAAGCTTTTGAAATATTTACAAAGGAAATATTCTCCAAAAATTCCAGGGAAATTCTATCATGTCATATATGACATATTTGATGATCTTGCAAATCCTCATGCCTTGAAGATCAAGGAAACATCCTCTAATCCCCTCAAAACCATTCTGCCCATATTTGAAGTGTGAGCAACTCTACATTGCCAAACTTGTCTAAATGCTCTCAAATTTGGTGCACATGCTAGAATGGCCTAATAAGGCATCTAGACCAAATGGCACAAGATTTGGAATAGAGCAACTTGATCAGATCACCCTAAAACCCTTTCTGTTCAAATGCAAATTTGAACAACTTTACATTACCAACTCTCTATCTGGAGCTTCAAACTTTGTGGGCATGATCATAACCCCAAATGATGATGCTACACCAAGTGGTGCATCAAGGGGAGATGATTTGCTTAACACAAACATGGTGAAACCATTTCTGTTGATTTCTAGGGTTCACCAAAGTTACATTGGCCACTTTGCCCAAATGAGCTCAAATTTGGTGTAAGGGCCTAATTATATGTGACATTTGATCCTGTTAAGTCCCATGTCAAGTGGAGGTCATTTGCCTCCCCAGAACCTGATCAAACACCTTCTGTCCATTTACCAAAACAAGTGTTTGGACCCCTTTTACTAATTCCCTTTACCCCAAATTCTTACCACAGCTTCCCCTAGTCCTATTCTACCTCCAGTAACTCTCCTCTGCCTCAGCTCAATTATTGGAGGGGGGTAAAACCCCAAATTCACTATTCTGGCAGCAGCTTTCACCCTCGCCTTCACCTCTCTCCTCATTCCAGTGGCCTCCAAGAGCATCCAAGGCCACAGGCAAATTCTTTACTACTCCCTCTACCCTCTGGACACTGCTGGACACAAGAGGACACGACCAAGGAGCAAAGGCACGGCCATGCCGGCCAAAAGCACGCTCTGGAGCGCGCTACAATGCTCTGGAGCACTGCAGCCGCCCCCCAATCACCGGCTCCGACAGCCTTGGGCCTCCCCCTCGTGTCCCCCGAGGTGCCCTCGACGTCCGCGACCTGCAGGACGGTCGGCCTTATCCTCCCCGGCCCTCCTCCTCTCTCCGCGAGCACGCCCGAGCGCGTCCATGGACGTCGCTCACGGTGCATCGCGGCTGCCCCTATAAAAAGCCTCCCCCCGAGCGCCCCTTGCCTCTTCTGGACCCTCCTCTCTCCCGTGCACCTCCCAGACATCTCCCCTCTTCCTCTCATGCGCTCCTGCTCCCTCCATTGCCGGAGTGCCGCCGCTGACCGCCGCTCGGGATCGGGCGCCTCGGCCACTCCCTCCTTCCCCTTCTTCGTTTCGAGGTCCGAGCCTTCTTCGAGGAATCCCCAGGGACGGGCCGTTCCTCCCCTTGGCCTGGGAGTCCTTCCTGGCGTGGTGCCGCCGGAGACCCCGCGGCCGCCGCGGCCTCCCTGTGGAGGCGAGGCTGTGGCCATCCTTGGGCGGGCTCGCAGCCACCCTCGGGTGCGGGGAGGGGAGCCGGAGCTCCTGGACACCTCGGCCGGCCCTCCCGCATCCCCAGGCCATGGCTGCGCCGGCGGCCGAAGCTTCCCCCCGCCCGGAGTCGGGCCGGAGAAGAAGACCAGGGGCGACGAGCAACCTGCGGCCGGGCCCCGCAGGTCAGCGACCTCGCCTGCCGCTACGTAGGATAAGTGGAGGCGGGGCGGCTGGAAGGCGCCTTTCCAGCGCGAAGGCGCACTCCAAGGGGGCGCCTCCGACGTCACACCCCCCTCCTGTGCGCGGCCGAATTGATGGGCCGGCCCAGTTGTTGTGCAGCCATCCCTCGCCCTGCGCGCAGTATAGGGGTAAAACCCTTATTCCCTTTCTTTTTCTTTATTCTGTCAACTTCAAAAATGCCTAGATAATTCAACTGAACTCCAAACTTGATGATTCAAATTTCCTATGACTCCATAAATCATGCTCTACCTGTTGGTGCAACATGCACATTATTCCAGAAACTTTTCCTACACTAATATTTATCAAATACCCATATTCCATTTTCTGTGATGAACTTTAGAAAATCACAGAGAGCTCATTTTTGATCCAAATGCAGTGATTCAAATTCCTAGGTGCTTGTCACATCCAAACTTAGTTTTGGAACATTTTTATTAATACTTTCTGTACCCCACCAAATATTGAGCCATTTCTTCATATTTATCAGCTTTGCAAAATCCTAGGAAATTCATTTCAAATCCAAATCCAGTGAAACCAGCTCCTAAATGCTTCTAAAATCATGACTTGTTGATGGGTGCCTTTGCTCATCATTCAAGAAAATATTTCTGTATACTTCTTCCAAATCCATAAACCCCTTGGTTCCATCACATTGAAATGTTCCAAACTACCTGTTGATCCAACACCTATGAAACCACCTTGGTTATTTTTCATATGACCAGAGGTATCCCAGAAAAGTCCAACTCCTATTTTTAGAGCACTTTTATTTTTGCTTTGATTGTGTTGCTTATTATGATTGTTTCCATCGTTAGTTGACGTAATAAACGGAGTAATCGGAGATGGACCAGAAGATTTGAAGACTCGGAAGAATAAGGCAAGCAGCCCTTTGACCATGTTCAAGAGACCTTTTTATGCATGTCTCATAACACCTTATTATTCAATGCATCGGAATCATGTTGAGGTGGAAACCACTTTGGTTGCTACCTTTGTTACTTTACTGTTGAAACCTGCATCAAACATGACCCTACCTTCCTATGAGGGTTATGTGGGTGGGAGTAGTTAGGTTGCTTTAATAGTGGCTACGCAAATGGGACGGGTATATGCATGGTGACGGAGGCAGGATACTTTCAAAAGACTTTTCGAAAACCCCGTCAGGTGCCATTAATGCCCGAGGGAGATGGTGAGAGGGGTAACCACTTGATGACGAAGTGGCGTACCGAGGCAAGTGTGTGTGTTGTTTTGAAAACGGATTGGTTTAAGTTGCGACCGTTATTCCAACCTTACATGCGCAACCACTCTACCCTTATATGGGAAAGGGCATTATTGATTACCTAGGTCGATACTAGCATGGTGCCCGCATTACTAGTGACGGGAGTGACATGAGGTCACTCTTGGGACGGGGTCGCGCTTGGATAGGCGGCCATGACTGTCTTTACAGGGCACCGGACACACCGTTGGTACCCCGTGCTTGTGATATGTGATGAATACGGAGCGAGTCTCCACAAACCTTGAGATGTGAAATGTTTGGCACGGGGCTGCTACCAATCGAGTGGACTCTATGTCAGTGTCGTCTAGGGAAAGGTAGTGATCGGGTGCTTACCCCGGGTACCTGAGGTACCGCTGGTCGTGGATGACACGGAAGTTCCCCGGATCTTGTGGGTAAAGTGTGCAACCTCTGCAGAGTGTAAAACTATTCGAATAGCCGTGTCCACGGTCATGGATAGTTGGGTAACCGCTCTTGGGCTACGTCAAATGTTTTCGAAACCTGGTGTGTGTGTGAGGAAACAACATGGTTCAGTGATGATGATGATGTGATTCCCGAGGAAGTCACAAGGAGCTTGAGCATGAGTTGATTACAACTCTTTCTCGATAATGATGTCTGTGACCTCCTGATACTTGTTACAGACATATGCATATCCATGTTATATGTTGATCATACTTGCATATGAAAAACTAGCTTTCCGCAAAACTACCAATTTAGCAGTAGAGCCTTGCATAAATTATTCTGCTATCACACTTGGGTTGCTTGCGAGTACATTCAAAGTACTCATTGGCTTGCCACTGGTTATTTTATTGGCCAGGCATGAGAGAACAGGTTATGATGAAGATTTCTTGGCGACGAGCATGCGAGCTAGGACGCTTCCCAGTCAGAATGCCTGTAGGGTTAAGGCAGATGGCATGGGTCCAAGTTGTTATTGAAGATTTCCGCTGCGATGATATACTCTAGGCTTGACCATTATGGTCCTATATGTGTAACACGGTATGTAAGGATGTAAGACTCTTGTTATTCAGCTTCTGTGTGTTCAGTGAGCATTGATCTCTGGGATCACTGTACACGTGCATTCGGTGATCTCGACTTCTAAGTCGGGGTCCCCACAGCTGCTTCACCATAGTGGATTATAGATCAACAAAAACAAGCATACATGCAAGGCTAAAGAAAATTATTGGATCTGTATTTAGTAATGTGCATGGTATGAATAAGGAATTTTGTTTTACAACTAAAACTTGGAACTTACAGTTGTTGCAAGCATGCATTTTTATAGAAAAAAGAAAACTAAACAACAATTGACGATAGGGAGCATGAGCAAATTAAACAACACTTGAGGACAAAGGCTTTAGAAGGACTACCTTACATTATCAGTTAACACCGGCTCTATAATGCCCTTCTCCATGTCAAGGGAAGGATAACTCAAGAATTTCAACACATAATCTTCTTCATAACCATTGCATGTACTCTACATTTTGTAGAGAGTAATTATAGATATGATAATATTGGAAGGGACAGATGATAATGAAGATAAGATGCAGATTGATGATACATAATCAACTACCTATCCTTGTAAGTACAAGCGTTATAGGACAAAATGTACTGAAAAGAGTAATGGGCTACACTTCTGAACTGCATTGTCTGTGTATTCAACTTTTTGGTAAGATTAAATATAGATCTGATATTTTTTAGTAAATGGTGGGCGAGGGAGATAAGATGTAGAGTAATGCTACACAATGAACCAATCCCTCCTTCCCGTAATATGAGAGTGTTTTGTACACTTGTGTACTGTTGATACGTCCAAAATGCATCACTATTTTATATCGTAATTCATCCTTATTCATTGATATATTTCACATTACGATGATGTTCTTATGTTGTTTTGGCCTATTTTACACAGTTTGCAACTTTCCGGTGCCGAAGCAGCAGACACAGGATTCACCGGTAAAAAGTGGACGCTGAGTTGCTGAAGAAGAATACCTCCAAATTACCTGAAAATCGACGGAGGGTATTTTCTAGAAGGATCACGAAGACACGCAAAAGAGCAACCAGAGGGGAGCCAGGGGCAGCCCAGGCGGCCACCCCAGGCGGCCCCACCCCTGGCCGCCCTAGGGGGGCGCCTGGGCCCCCCTCTCCGCTTCTGGTGGCCCCCTTTGGCATATATACTCCTCGTCATCCAAAACCCCAAAAATAGAGAGTTTTGACGGAGTTCCGCCGCCGCTCCATGGCGGAAACCTACAGAGAAGAAAAGCCATCTCCGGCGGGCAGATTCCGCCGGGGAGATCACCTCCCGGAAGGGGAGATCATCGCCATCGTCATCACCATCGTCACGGGCATCATCGAGATCATCATCAACATCATCCCCAACATCAGCACCATATCCATCTTCATCCAATCTCATCTCACCGTTGCAACTTGTGTTGTAATCCGTACTATCTATCCTCTCTACTCTATCGGTGTTGATTACTACTTTGTGGTGAATGCTATTGAGTTTTGTTGGAGAAATATCATTATGTCCAGATTGTTTATCACCCATTTATCTCCACTGATCATGATCTCTTTTATGTCTTGTGAGTAGTTACTTTAGTTCTTGAGGACATGGGAAAAGTCTTGTTGTTAGTAGTCATATGATGTTGAAGTAATATGCGTTGCTTGATACTTAAGTTGTGTTGTTATTTTACTAGTGATGTTGTGTGAGTCGAACACTCAACACTTCGCCTTATTAAGGACCTAGGGGAATACATTGTGTACAAAGAATGCTTACGGTGGGTTGCCGGAGTGACAGAAAGCTGAACCCCAGTTCGTACGCTTTTGCATAAGGGAACAATGGATCATCGATCGTATTGCTATGGTTAGGCTTTTGCCTTAAATACTATCTTGTATTTGCGGATGCTTGCAAGGTGTTTAATCATAAGAGTGCACTCATCTTAGTCTAGAGACTGTACTAGCATAGATCCACCCACTCAACACTTATCAACACATAACATAGTACCGATACGGAATATGGCGAAAGCACATGACTACCTCTCCCGTGTGTCCTCAAGAACATTTTAGCCTTTATAAGTTCAGTTGCTAGGCCTCTCCTTTGCTCAGAAAGGATTGGGCCACTTGTTACTCTCCGGTGCCTTTTACTTTGCTCGCTTTTACTTTTCTGTTGCTTATATCAAGAAAACCCCTGAAAAGTTATCTTTCAGTGCTTGCAGTTATTCCTTGCTCATAATCGCTTATCAATACCTTCTGCTCCTCGTTGGGTTCGACACTCTTACTTATCAAAAACGCTGCAATAGATCCCTTACGGTTGTGGGTCATCGAGTACCGTTTTCTGGCGTCGTTGCCGGGGAGTGTAGCGCTATTGGTAAGTGAAGCTGGTAAGGAAGTTTTTATATTTCTGTTTTTATTTTGCTGTTGCTGCTCTTTGTCCTTATGGACAACCTTGCTATTGGATCGTTGCTTGAGGGAAGACGCCCCACACCTGTGGTGGTTGCTCCTCCCCCTACTGAAATTGTGCCCTATAAAATACCAGCTGGTATTATCGATTATGTTTTGGCTAATCGTTATGCTGGAGACAGACATCCCGGTGAACACTTGTTATATCTGTCACAACTATGTTCATTATTTAAGCTTGCAGGTATGGCTCACCATTGAATTCAACAGAAACTTTACCTTTCTTGCAATCTATTATAGCTCCACAAGTTCTGAGAAAAGGTCTACCAAAAATAATAGGACAAAAATGGTCCCTCTCTGAACCAAGTACTAGAAAGTCGGTAGGGTATTTTACCTTTCCACATAGGACTTCAACGTCTCTCACAATTCCGATAGGAGAGATAGTTGCTCTGTTTGCAAGATGAATGGTAACATCAACTCCTTCAAGTTCACAAGGTGAAATCTCACCGATGATCTCTTGATAAAGTGAATAGGGGATAGCACTAGCACTCGATCCCAAATCACATAGCCCATAATAATTGTGATCTCCTATTTTAATAGATACTACTGGAGTACCTGAAATTGGGCCTTTATTCTTGGCTGTGACAAGGTTAGTGGAAACAGCACAAAAATTTACATTGGAATCCAAAACATCATTAGTAACAAGGTCTTTAACCAATGCAACTTGAGGATCGACCTTGATCTGGTCCTCAGGCTCATCAATTCTTCTCTCACTTTTATTTATTATGCCTGCCACAAGAGAGTGCTCCCTTATCCTTTCGGGAAAAGGAGGCTTTTCATATATAACTGCAGGCAAAATAGGGTCAGCAACATGAATATCAACAGGTAACTCTTTGAAAGGTTCATGATGCTGTTCTCTCTTCTTTTTAAAAGAATCAACGTGAGAGGCAAAATCCTTACATAAATCAATCATTAGATGGGAATGAAGACCAATCTTAGAGCAAAAGGTATTGAAGTAATCAGTTTTCACATAGCTCTCAATATAATCATGCTCATAATTTATAGCGGGTTCAATACCTTTATCGATTTCCCAATCTTCGGTATTCCTCTGGATCCTTTCAATGAGATCCCACCTTTCTTCAACACTCTTCGTCTGAAATACCCCACTAGAGGAGGCATCCAGCATCTCCTTATCCTGACGAGAAAGCCTGGCATAAAAATTTGTAAGTATAATTTCCTTGGGGAGCTCATGAATAGGACATTTGAGCATAAGGGACTTCAATCTCCCCCAAGCTTGAGCAATGCTTTCTCCGTCACGAGACCTAAAGTTATTGCTATTCCCCCTAATGATCCTTTGCAGCAATATATGGAGGACCACGAGAATGATTTGCATATGCAGGAAAGAAATGAACTAGATGAAATATTCTTGAGACAACCTGCTATCCTGAAGCACAACCTTCCGGTTGAACCTTTGGGAATTTTATCAAAACCAAAAGAAGACCCGGTGTTCTATCTTAAACCTCTTCCCGATACGCTCAAGTATGCTTATTTAGATGAAAAGAAAGTATATCCTGTTATTATCAATTCTAACCTTTCAGGATATGAAGAAGAGTGACTATTGGAAGTACTTCGTAAATACCGAGGTGCAATTGGCTATAACCTTGATGACCTTAAGGGGATTAGTCCATCTATCTGTCAACATACTATCAACCTTGAGCCCGATGCTAAACCAGTTGTTGATCATCAACGACGATTGAACCCGAAGATGATGGATGTTGTAAGAACTGAGATTCTCAAGCTTCTAGCCGCAGGTATTATCTACCCTATAGCAGATAGTAAGTGGGTAAGCCCGGTACATTGTGTTCCTAAGAAAGGAGGTACAACTGTGGTTCCTAATGATAAGAATGAACTAATACCTCAGAGAATTATTATTGGATATAGAATGTGTATTGATTACAGGAAGCTGAACAAGGCAACCAGGAAGGATCACTACCCGTTGCCGTTCATCGACCAAATGCTTGAAAGGTTATCCAAAAATACCCACTTTTGTTACCTCGATGGTTATTCTAGCTTCTCTCAAATTCATGTTAACACTGCTGATCAAGAGAAGACCACTTTTACTTGTCCCTTTGGTACTTATGCTTACAGGCGTATGCCTTTTGGTTTATGTAATGCCCCTGCTACTTTTCAAAGGTGTATGTCTGCTATCTTTCATGGTTTCTGTGAGGAGATTGTGGAAGTCTTCATGGACGATTTCTCCGTCTATGGAACTTCCTTTGACCATTGTCTCCACAACCTTAATAAAGTTTTGCAGAGATGTGAGGAGACAAATCTGGTACTCAACTGGGAGAAGTGCCACTTCATGGTTAACGAAGGAATTGTTCTTGGTCACAAGATTTCCGAAAGGGGAATTGAGGTGGACAAGGCCAAGATCGAAGCAATTGAGAGGATGCCCTATCCAAGGGACATCAAAGGTATTCGCAGTTTTCTCGGTCATGTTGGTTTCTATAGAAGATTTATTAAAGACTTTTCTAAGACTTCGAGACCCCTCACTAATCTTCTCCAGAAGGACATTCCTTTTGTATTTGATGAAGATTGTAAGGAGGCTTTTGAAGTTCTCAAGAGAGCTTTAATAACCGCTCCTATAGTACAACCACCTGACTGGAATTTACCTTTTGAGATTATGTGTGATGCTAGTGATTTTGCTGTTGGAGCTGTTTTAGGGTAAAGAGTTGATAAGAAATTGAATGTTATACATTATGCTAGTAAAACCCTTGATAGTGCTCAAAAGAATTATGCTACTACTGAGAAAGAATTCTTAGCTGTAGTGTTTGCTTGTGATAAGTTTAGGCAGTATATTGTTGATTCCAAAGTTATTATTCATACTGACCATGCTGCCATTAAGTACCTTATGAAAAAGAAGGATGCCAAGCCAAGGCTTATCAGATGGGTACTCCTTCTTCAAGAATTTGATTTGCAGATTGTTGATAGGAAGGGAGAAGACAATCCGGTGGCGGACAATCTTTCAAGGATGGAAGATATACCGCATGATCCCATCCCAGTCAACGACAGTTTTCCAGATGAGCAACTTGCCGTTGTAAAAGTACAATCTCTTTCCGATCCTTGGTTTGCATATTATGCTAATTTTATCGTTGCGAAGTATTTGCCTCCAGGTTTAACATTTCAGCAAAGGAAGAAGTTCTTTCATGATTTGAGGCACTACTTTTGGGATGACCCACATCTTTTCAAAGAAGGTCCCGACGGGATCGTGAGAAGATGCATACCGGAACATGAGCAGAAAGACATTCTCAGACAATGTCATGATAGTCCCTATGGAGGACATCATGCTGGTGAGAGGACCGCACATAAGGTTCTTCAATCAGGTTTTTATTGGCCTACTCTCTTTAAGGATGCTAGAAATTATGTTTTAGCCTGTGATAAATGTCAGAGAGTTGGTAACATTAGTAGAAGGAATGAGATGCCTATGAATTACTCACTAGTGATTGAACCTTTTGATTGATGGGGTTTTGATTTTATGGGTACTTTTCCTTCTTCGCACAAGTACACTCACATTTTAGTAGCCGTTGATTATGTGACCAAGTGGGTTGAAGCAATCCCCACTGAAAGTGCTGATCACAAGACATCTTTGAAAATGCTCAAAGATGTGATTTTCCCTAGGTTTGGTGTACCTAGGTATCTCATGACTGATGGAGGATCACACTTCACGCATGGAGCTTTTAGAAAAGCTTTAGCCAAGTACGATGTCAATCATAGAATTGCTTCACCGTACCATCCTCAAACTAGTGGGCAAGTTGAGCTCACCAATAGAGAGATCAAGTTGATCTTGCAGAAGACAGTAAACAGAAATAGAAAGGACTGGTCAAATAAGTTAGGAGATGCTTTGTGGGCGTATAGAACTGCTTACAAAAACCCCATGGGCATGTCCCCCTATAAGATGGTTTATGGCAAGGCTTGCCATTTGCCATTAGAATTAGAGCACAAAGCTTTCTGGGCTGTTAGAGAGCTCAATGCTGACCCAAAGTTAGCTGGTGAGAAGCGTCTCATGAACTTGACTTCTCTAGATGAGTGGAGAAGTGAAGCTTACGAGAGCGCTAAAATGTTCAAAGAAAAGGTAAAGAAGTGGCATGATAGGTGGATTCTGAAACGTGAATTTAATGTTGGTGATAAAGTTTTGTTGTTTAGATCCCGTTTCAGGTTTTCTCCAGGAAAACTACTTTCCAGGTGGGAAGGGCCATTTCATATTGAAGAAGTCTATCGGTCTGGTGCAATCAAGATTAATAATTTTGAAGGCACCAAACCTCAAGTTGTGAATGGGCAAAGACTTAAGCATTACATAGCAGGAGACCCTGTCAATGTTGATGTGAATATGATATACACAACAACTCACGAAGAACATGTTGCAGCTCTGTTTCAGACACCAGCAGAAGCAGAATAAGAAAGGTATGTATTATGGTAAGGAAACATCGCGAACCGCCATAAAAGTTCCATATTATGAGTTTTTACAAAATTAGGAAAATTCTAAGCCTAAGTGGAGCCGGAGACAAGCTCCAGGGGGCCCAGGCGCCCCCTGGCGCGGCCTACCTCCTGGCCGCGCTGGGAGGCCGCCTGGGCACCCAGGAGTCCACCTCCGACCCCGCTTTAGCTTGTTACCTTCCTTTCTGTGCAGAAATTTTTGCTATATATTTGCCCGGATTGTTCCGGCAACGTATCTCGCGATTTCGTGTGTTTTCTTTTTGATCTGTTTCTGCCAGGAAATCTTTTAGCTGGACCTAGGTGCCATGGCTTCTCCAAGTTCCCCCAAGGACAAGTTCGTCGTCAACGTCATCAACCCTTACCTCGCTGAGGTAAAGAAGCACCCTCAGGTTGTTCGGATGAAGGACGGTGTCCTCCATCAAGAAGATCTGAAGGGACCTATCAAGGAGGGGAGCATCTAGGCCAGGCTAGAAGAAGTGGAGCAAGAAGTCTTCAGGTATAAGGAGATGATCGAGCGTGGTGTTGAAGCTAACTTTGACATCATCAACGAGCTGAAGACCTACTTCCTGAAGGAGATGAAGGAGATGTGGAAAAGCATCACCACATCTGAAGAAAGAATTGAAGAGCTCCAAGGGCAAATTTATGATCTACATCACCAGAACTGTGAGTATGAACTAAGGTTTATGCGCATGGGTTTGGGTGCTGCATGCAGGATTCAGGAGACAAACTTCTCATATGAGACTGGAGAACCCCTTCCATGGAAGCGCTTCGCCGAGGACTACGTGATCAACGTCAACAAGAATGAGGAGTGAAATCTCCTTGGGTAATGGCATTCCCTTGGCTTGTTCCAAGCTTGGGGGAGTGCCCGGTATCTTTATCTTTATCTTTTGTCTTTTAGAGTCAAGTAGAGTCGTATCATGTCTAGGGAGGTTATTATATGAAAAAGGTGTGAGCATTGAGGTCTATCACTCCTTCCGTGGAGAGATTGTATCCGTGAGTGTGGAGTCGTCTATGATGGAATATTAATGAGAAGTCTAATGGTTCCTTTGCTGCACTCGGTATTCTCTTCACGCAATCGACCTTATATGATGATTCTTATGGGGAGTATTGACCTTATATCAGGTATGGCTTTGAAAACTTTATTTAATCTTGGCAAACATAGCTTTGGTCATAACAACAAGCATGATTTTCTTAAAGTAGCGACATAGCCAAAACCTTTATGTTATTATGCTTGAAGTGTTATGCTGACAAGGAAGACAACTTGATGTGTTATGCTTATTTTAATGTTTATGCTTTATATTGCTTTGCATCTTAGTCATCATCAATTGTCTGCTCTCTCAAAGCCTTTGCTAGCCTAAACTCTGTACTAAGCGGAATTCTGCTTGTGCATCCATACCCTTAAACCAATACCTTCCATATGAGTCCACCATACCTTCCGATTCGTGGTATTCCACTACCACCTCCTAAAGTATAGAATTTGTGTGTTATCCTTAAATGTTCAAAATCTCCTATTTTGTGCCCCTGTTTTAGCTCATGAGGAAGTAATAGTTAATTCATGATCTTTCTAAGTTGGACAAGTTTTACCCCGGGATTGCATGTCTAATCTGCAAACCCCTAATACGAGAAGGAACTGGCATGAGTGCGCCCGGCTCATAAAAGATAATACGACAAACAAACCCTCCTTCACGCTTTGTTCATGAGAAATCAGAAAACTTTGGCAGCGATAAACAAAGGAGATTAAGGGGATGTGATCGTCCCCGTGCGGGAGCCGTTCCTCGAAACTTGTCCAGCTCGAGAAGTAATTGAGTTATCTATTAGCAATCGTTGACAAATCATGCACCTCTCAAAACTTGTTTTCATTCTGTTTGATTTAAGGATAGCACATGAGTTTTCCCTACTTCCCTAGAGCAGGGCCTATCTCTTAGTTTTAGGTTGAGTCAGTTATTCCTACTTCCTTCTATTCCTAAAGAGAGCAGACATTTGATGTTGACGAGGATTCATTCATATAAATTTGCATTAAGATTTGTCATATCATATTCTTGTTGACATTATCATTTGATAAGTAAGTTGTTTGTCAAGCCCAGCTAAAGCAAACATCTTCCTTTGTATTAACACTTTCACTTCTTGCCTAATAACATGTTCTTTCAAAAGCTTCAATTAATCTCATCAAAACATAAAGAGAAAGAGCAAAAGTCAAAGCTATTAGTCGTTCTTTGACCAAAGGACATGTTTGCCATGATTTGATGAGTTTCCTTAGCCCTACTCTCGATTATAAGTGTTACCACTCTTTTATAAGGGCCTTATAAGTTGAAGATTGCTGTTGTGGATATTTGAGTTTGGTGAAGAGACTGTGATGCTTCTTGTCCGTAATCTATTTATCGACACTTCACTCTCTAAACTTGTGGACAGGTTTACCGAGCTCAGTATTCGCTTGGGGACAAGCGAGGTCTAAGCTTGGGGGTGTTGATACGTCCAAAATGAATCACTATTTTATATCGTAATTCATCCTTATTCATTGATATATTTCACATTACGATGATGTTCTTATGTTGTTTTGGCCTATTTTACATAGTTTGCAACTTTCCGGTGCCGAAGCAGCAGACGCAGGATTCAGCGGTAAAAAGTGGACGCTGAGTTGCTGAAGAAGAATACCTCCAAATTACCTGAAAATCGACGGAGGGTATTTTCCAGAAAGATCACGAAGACACGCAAAAGAGAAACCAGAGGGGAGCCAAGGGCAGCCCAGGCGGCCACCCCAGGCGGCCCCACCCCTGGCCGCCCTAGGGGGGCGCCTGGGCCCCCCTCTCCGCTTCTGGTGGCCCCCTTTGGCATATATACTCCTCGTCATCCAAAAACCCAAAAACAGAAAGTTTTGACGGAGTTCCGCCGCCGCTCCGTGGCGGAAACCTACAGAGAAGAAAAGCCATCTCCGGCGGGCAGATTCCGCCGGGGAGATCACCTCCCGGAAGGGGAGATCATCGCCATCGTCATCACCATCGTCACACGCATCATCGAGATCATCATCAACATCATCCCCAACATCAGCACCATATCCATCTTCATCCAATCTCATCTCACCGTTGCAACTTGTGTTGTAATCCGTACTATCTATCCTCTCTACTCTATCGGTGTTGATTACTACTTTGTGGTGAATGCTATTGAGTTTTGTTGGAGAAATATCATTATGTCCAGATTGTTTATCACCCATTTATCTCCACTGATCATGATCTCTTTTATGTCTTGTGAGTAGTTACTTTAGTTCTTGAGGACATGGGAAAAGTCTTGTTGTTAGTAGTCATATGATGTTGAAGTAATATGCGTTGCTTGATACTTAAGTTGTGTTGTTATTTTACTAGTGGTGTTGTGTGAGTCGAACACTCAACACTTCGCCTTATTAAGGACCTAGGGGAATACATTGTGTACAAAGAATGCTTATGGTGGGTTGCCCGAGTGACAGAAACCTGAACCCCAGTTCATACGCTTTGCATAAGGGAACAATGGATCATCGATCGTATTGATATGGTTAGGCTTTTGCCTTAAATACTATCTTTTATTTGCGGATGCTTGCAAGGTGTTTAATCATAAGAGTGCACTCATCTTAGTCTAGAGAGTGTACTAGCATAGATCCACCCACTCAACACTTATCAACACATAACATAGTACCGATACGGAATATGGCGAAAGCACATGACTACCTCTCCCGTGTGTCCTCAAGAACATTTTAGCCTTTATAAGTTCAGTTGCTAGGCCTCTCCTTTGCTCAGAAAGGATTGGGCCACTTGTTACTCTCCGGTGCCTTTTACTTTGCTCGCTTTTACTTTCCTGTTGCTTATATCAAGAAAACCCCTGAAAAGTTATCTTTCAGTGCTTGCAGTTATTCCTTGCTCAGAATCGCTTATCAATACCTTCTGCTCCTCGTTGGGTTCGACACTCTTACTTATCGAAAACGCTGCAATAGATCCCTTACAGTTGTGGGTCATCAACTGTACAAAACGCTCTTATATTATGGGACGGAGGGAGTAGCTGTTAATGTAAGTACAGTGATAGAAGACGTTTGGTCCTTACAAGAGGACTGCAGAGCTAAACCTCTTCAAAGGCATTGGGTTGATTCCAAATTTATGTAAAAGTTGCTACGGATCTTATAATGTCTACCAAATAGAGGATGAGGAGGCTAACATGTGTAGTAATGATGCTACATAATCAACCAGCTATGAAAGTAAGTATGATCATACAGGGCAAGAGGTACTCACAAGAGCAATGCAGTGTGCAGTATAGTTGCGAGATTCTGTGGCCCCTTGAGAATGAATATTCTTCTACAAATAGTTTTCGTACAAGTGAGACAGTAAGGCACATACATAAATGTAGTGCAAACTGTGATGTGATATCGTGGATAGTACCTTATGTTGTAGACGTGACCAATGTGTAACAAGATTATTCGAGTCACTGTCTACTAAATGTAGCACCGGAGACTTTACAAAAATACCGTTTAGAGGCTTGCCATCAAAGTGCGCTTGCCTCAGGTAGGAACAATACTTCAGCAACAAGTGCTTGAAAAGCGCAACCAAGCCTTGCTCGTTTTGACTATCCACTTTGGTCCTCGACTATTTAAAAGAATGAAATCTCGTGTCTTCAGTCAGCACAAGCATATGCACTAATTAACATGAATAACATTAGTACATTACTTACACATAAGTTGCGGTGGAAGATTGGAAATTGTTCTTTGTCTGTGGTATAATATTTCCATGAAGGAAAGATGCGGACAAAGTTCCCGACAAAAATATAAGGTTCGTCTTCTAAACTGGGAAGAAGTGGAACATGGGTCCTATTTGCTGTAATTGGGGCTCTCTCTTGTTCGAAAAGGTATTTGGCATCTGGATTTGGTGTACTCCTTGCTGGAATGGGGGTTTTGCATCGCAGGGTTGGTACTATGTCAACTGGCATCATCATATGAAGGAAATATGCCCTAGAGGCAATAATAAAGTTGTTATTTATATTTCCTTATAGCATGATAAATGTTTATTATTCATGCTAGAATTGTATTAATCGGAAACTTAGTACATGTGTGAATACATAGACAAAACAGAGTGTCCCTAGTATGCCTCTACTAGACTAGCTCATTGATCAAAGATGGTTATGTTTCCTAACAATAGACATGAGTTGTCATTTCATCAACGGGATCACATCATTAGGAGAATGATGTGATGGACAAGACCCATCCGTTAGCTTAGCACTATGATCGTTTAGTTTTACTGCTATTGCTTTCTTCATGACTTATACATGTTCCTATGACTATGAGATTATGCAACTCCCGAATACCGTAGGAACACCTTGTGTGCTATCAAACATCACAACGTAACTGGGTGATCATAAAGATGCTCTATAGGTGTCTCCGAAAGTGTTCGTGGTATTGGCATAGATCAAGACTAGGATTTGTCACTCCGAGTGTCGGAGAGGTATCTCTGGGCCCTCTCGGTAATGCACATCATAATAAGCCTTGCAAGCAAAAGACTAATGAGTTAGTCACGAGATGATGTATTACGGAACGAGTAAAGAGACTTGCCGGTAACGAGATTGAACTAGGTATAGAGATACCGACGATCGAATCTCGGGCAAGTAACATACCGATGACAAAAGGAACAACGTATGTTGTTATGCGGTTTGACCGATAAAAGATCTTCGTAAATATGTAGGAGCCAATATGAGCATCCAGGTTCCGCTATTGGTTATTGACTGGAGATGAGTCTCGGTCATGTCTACATAGTTCTCGAACCCGTAGGGTCCGCACGCTTAACGTTTGATGACGATCGTATTATGAGTTTATGAGTTTTGATGTACCGAAGGAGTTCGGAGTCCCGTATGAGATCAGGGACATGACGAGGAGTCTCGAAATGGTTGAGACGTAAAGATCGATATATTGGACGACTATATTCGGACATCGAAAAGGTTCCGAGTGATTCGGGTATTTTTGGAGTACCGGGGAGTTACGGGAATAGAGGAGAGAGGCCAAAAGGAAGGTGGCGCGCGCCCCCCTTCTGGTCCGAATTGGACAAGTGGTGCATCCCCCTTTTCCTTCTCCCTCTCCACCTCTTTCCTTCTCTCCTACTCCGGAAAGGAAAGGGGAATCCTACTAGGACTTGGGAGTCCTACTAGGACTCCCCATACATGGCGCGCCCCCTCTAGGGCCGGCCTCTCCCTTGCTCCTTTATATACGGAGGAGGGGGCACCCCATAGACACACAAGTTGAATTGTTTTAGCCGTGTGCGGTTCCCCTCTCCACAGAAACACACCTCGGTCATACCGTTGCAGTGCTTAGGAGAAGCCCTGCGCCGGTAGATACATCATATCTGTCACCACGCCGTCCTGCTGGCGAAACTCTCCCGTGAAGCTAAACTGGATCAAGAGCTCGTGGGACGTCATCAAGCTGAACGTGTGCTGAACGCGGAGGTGCCGTACGTTCGGTGCTTGATCGGTTGGATCACGAAGAAGTTCGACTACATCAACCGCGTCACTTGACGCTTCCGCTCCCGGTCTACGAGGGTACGTAGACACACTCTTCCCCTCGTTGCTATGCATCTAGTAGATAGATCTTGTGTGATTGTAGGAAAATTTTAAAATACTACGTTCCCCAATAGTGGCATCATGAGCCAGGTCTATGCGTAGATGATATGCACGAGTAGAACACAATGAGTTGTGGGCGATACTAGTCATACTGCTTACCAGCATGTCATACTTTGCTTCGGCGGTATTGTGAGATGAAGCGGCCCGGACCGACATTACGCGTACGCTTACGCGAGACTGGTTTCACCGTTATGAGCACTCGTTGCTTAAAGGTGACTGGCGGGTATCTGTCTCTCTCACTTTAGCTGAATCAAGTGTGCCTACGCCCGGTCCTTGTGAAGGTTAAAACATCACATACTTGACGAAACATTGTTGTGGTTTTGTATGCGTAGGTAAGAACGGTTCTTGCTAAAGCCCGTAGCAGCCACGTAAAACTTGCAACAACAAAGTAGAGGACGTCTAACTTGTTTTTGCAGGGCATGTTGTGATTTGATATGGTCAAGACATGATGAGATATACGGTTTTGTATGAGATGATCATGTTTTGTAAAGTTATCGGCAACTGGCAGGAGCCATATGGTTGTCGCTTTATTGTATGAAATGCAATCGCCATGTAATTGCTTTACTTTATCACTAAGCGGTAGCGATAGTCATAGAAGCAATAGTTGGCGAGACGACAACGATGCTACGATGGAGATCAAGGTGTCGCGCCGGTGACAAAGGTGATCATGACAGTGCTTTGGAGATGGAGATCAAAAGCACAAGATGATGATGGCCATATCATGTCACATATTTTGATTTGCATGTGACGTTTATCTTATTATGCTTCTTATTTTGCTTAGAACGACGGTAGCATTATAAGATGATCCCTTACAAAATTTCAAGGTACAAGTGTTCTCCCTGAGTATGCACCGTTGCGAAAGTTCTTCGTGCCGAGACACCACGTGATGATCGGGTGTGATAAGATCTACGTTCAAATACAATGGGTGTAAGACAGTTTTGCACACGCAGAATACTCGGGTTAAACTTGACGAGCCTAGCATATGCAGATATGGCCTCGGAACACTGGAGACCGAAAGGTCGAGCGTGAATCATATAGTAGATATGATCAACATAAGATGTTTACCATTGAAACTACTCCATCTCACGTGATGATCGGACATGGTTTAGTTGATTTGGATCACGTGATCATTTAGATGACTAGAGGGATGTCTATCTAAGTGGGAGTTCTTAAGTAATATGATTAAATTGAACTTTAATTTATCATGAACTTAGTCCTCGTAGTATTAGCATATCTATGTTGTAGATCAATAGCTCACGATGTTGCTCCTCGTTTATTTTTTATATGTTCCTAGAGAAAACTAAGTTGAAAGATGTTAGTAGCAATGATGCGGAATTGTTCCGTGATCTGAGGATTATCCTCATTGCTGCACAGAAGAATTATGTCCTTGATGCACCGCTAGGTGACAGACCTATTGTAGGAGAAGATGTAGACGTTATGAACGTTTTGACAAAAGCTCGGTATGATGACTACTTGATAGTTTAAGTGCACCATGCTTTACGGCTTAGAACCGGGACTTCAAAAACGTTTTGAACGCCACGGAGCATATAAGATGTTCCAAGAGTTGAAATTAGTATTTCATACTCATGCCCATGTCGAGAGGTATAAGACTTCTGACAGTACTTTGCCTACAAGATGGAGGAGAATAGCTCAACCAGTGAGCATGTGCTCAGATTGTCTGGGTACTACAATTACTTGAATCAAGTGGGAGTTAATCTTCCAGATAAGATAGTAATTGACAAAGTTCTCTAGTCACTATCACCAAGTTAGTAGAACTTCATGATGAACTATAATATGCAAGGGACGACGAAAGTAATTCCCGAGCTCTTTGCGATGCTGAAATCGGCGAAGGTAGAAATCAAGAAAAAGCATTAAGTGTTGATGGTTAACAAGACCACTTGTTTCAAGTAAAGGGCAAAAGGGATAGAAGGGGAACTTCAAGAAGAATGACAAGAAAGTTGTCACTCCCGTGAAGAAACCCAAAGCTAAACTCAAGCCTGAAACTAAGTGCTTCTACTGCAAAGGAAATGGTCACTGGAAGTGGAACTGCCCTAGATACTTGGCGGATAAGAAGGATGGCAAAGTGAACAAAGGTATATTTTGATATACAGATTATTGATGTGTACTTTACTAGTGTTCATAGCAACCCCTGGGTATTTGATACCGGTTCAGTTGCTAAAATTAGTAACTCGAAACGAGAATTGCAGAATGAACAGAGACTAGTTAAAGGTGAAGTAACGATGTGTGTTGGAAGTGGTTCCAAGATTGATATGATCATCATCGCACACTCCCTATACTTTCGGGATTAATGTAAAACCTTAATAAATGTTATTTGGCATTTGCATTGAGCATGAATATGATTGGATCATATTTGTTGCAATACGGTTATTCATTTAAAGTCATAGAATAATTGTTATTCTGTTTACATGAATAAAACCTTCGATGGTCATACACCCAATGAAAATAGTTTGTTGGATCTCGATTGTAGTGATACACATATTCATAATATTGATGCCAAAAGATGCAAGGTTAATAATGATAGTGCAACTTATTTGTGGCACTGCCGTTTAGGTCATATTGGTGTAAAGCGCATGAAGAAACTCCATAGTGATGGACTTTTGGAATCACTTGATTATGAATCACTTGGTGCTTGCGAAACATGCCTCATGGGAAAGATGACTAAAACTCCATTCTCCGGAACTATGGAGCGAGCAACAGATTTGTTGGAAATCATACATACTGATGTATGCGGACCAATGAGTGTTGAAGCTCGCGGCGGGTATCGTTATTTTCTGACCTTCACTGATGATTTGAGCAGATATGGGTATATCTACTTAATGAAGCACAAGTCTGAAACATTTGAAAAGTTCAAAGAATTTCAGAGTGAAGTAGAGAATCATCGTAACAAGAAAATAAAGTTACCATGATCTGATCACGGAGGCGAATATTTGAAGTTACGAGTTTGGCCTTCATTTAAAACAATGTGGAATAGTTTCACAACTCACGCCACCCGGAACACCACAGCATAATGGTGTGTCCGAACGTCGTAACCGTACTTTATTAGATATGGTGCGATCTATGATGTCTCTTACCAATTTACCACTATCGTTTTGGGTCATGCATTAGAGACAACTGCATTCACGTTAAATAAGGGCATCATCTGAATCCGTTGAGACAACGCCTTAAGAAATGTGGTTTGGCAAGAAACCAAAGTTGTTGTTTCTTAAAGTTTGGGGCTGCGATGCTTATCTGAAAAAGCTTCAACCTGATAAGCTCGAACCCAAGTCGGAGAAATGTGTCTTCATAGGATACCCAAAGGAGACTGTTGGGTACACCTTCTATCACAGATCCGAAGGCGAGATATTCGTTGCTAAGAGTGGATCCTTTCTAGAGAAGGAGTTTCTCTCGAAAGAAGTGAGTGGGAGGAAAGCAGAACTTGATGAGGTAATTGTACCTTCTCCCGAATTGGAAAGTGGAACATCACAGAAACTAGTTCCAGTGATTCCTACACCAATTAGTGAGGAAGCTAATGATGATGATCATGAAACTTCAGATCAAGTTTCTGCTGAACTTCGTAGATCAACCAGAGTTCGTTCCGCACCAGAGTGGTATGGCAACCCGGTTCTGGAAGTCATGTTATTGGACCATGATGAACCTACGAACTATGAGGAAGCGATGATGAGCCCAGATTCCGCAAAATGGCTTGAGGCCATGAAATCTGAGATGGGATCCATGTATGAGAACAAAGTGTGGACTTTGGTTGACTTGCCCGATGATCGGCAAGCCATCGAAAATAAATGGATCTTCAAGAGGAAGACTGACGCTGACGGTAATGTTACTGTTTACAAAGCTCGAATTGTTGCGAAAGGTTTTCAACAAGTTCAAGGAGTTGACTATGATGAGACTTTCTCACCCGTAGCGATGCTTAAGTCTGTCCGAATCATGTTAGCAATTGCCGCATTTTATGAAATCTGGCAAATGGATAACAAAACTGCATTCCTTAATGGATTTATTAAAGAAGACTTGTATATGATGCAACCAGAAGGTTTTGTCAAAGGTGCTAACAAAATGTGCAAGCTCCAGCGATCCAACTATGGACTGGTGCAAGCATCTCGGAATTGGAATATACGCTTTGATAAGTTGATCAAAGCATATAGATTTATACAGACTTGCGGTGAAGCTTGTATTTACAAGAAGTGAGTGGGAGCACTACAACCTTTCTGATAAGTATATGTGAATGACATATTGTCGATCGGAAATGATGTAGAATTTTCTGGAAAGCATAAAGGAGTGTTTGAAAGGAGTTTTTCAAAGAAAGACCTTGGTGAAGCTGCTTACATATTGGGCATCAAGATCTATAGAGATAGATCAAGACGCTTGATAAGACTTTCGATGAGTACATACCTTGATAAGATTTTGAAGTAGTTCAAAATGGATCAGTCAAAGAAGGAGTTCTTGCCTGACTTGTAAGGTGTGAAGTTGAGTAAGACTCAAAGCCAGACCACGGCAGAAAAATAAAGAGAGAATGAAAGTCATTCCCTATGCCTCAGCCATAGGTTCTGTAAAGTATGTCATGCTGTGTACCAAACATGTTGTGTACCTTGCCATGAGTTTGTCAGGGGGGTACAATAGTGATCCAGGAGTAGATCACTGTACAACGGTCAAAATTATCCTTAGTAACTGGATGACTAAGGAAATGTTTCTCGATTATGGAGGTGATAAAGAGTTCGTCGTAAAGGGTTACGCCGATGCAAGCTTTGACACTAAATCCAGATGACTCTAAGTATCAATCTGGATGCGTATTGAAAGTGGGAGCAATTAGCTAGAGTAGCTCCATGCAGAGCATTGTAGACATAGAAATTTACGAAATACATACGGATCTGAATGTGACAGACCCGTTGACTAAACTTCTCTCACAAGCAAAACATGATCACACCTTATTACTCTTGGGTATTAATCACATAGCGATGTGAACTAGATTATTGACTCTAGTAAACCCTATGGGTGTTGGTCACATGGCGATGTGAACTATGGGTGTTATTCACATAACAATGTGAACTATCGGTATTAAATCACATGGCGATGTGAGCTAGATTATTGACTCTAGTGCAAGTGGGAGACTGAAGGAAATATGCCCTAGAGGCAATAATAAAGTTGTTATTTATATTTCCTTATATCATGATAAATGTTTATTATTCATGCTAGAATTGTATTAACCGGAAACTTAGTACATGTGTGAATACAAAGACAAAACAGAGTGTCCCTAGTATGCCTCTACTAGACTAGCTCATTGATCAAAGATGGTTATGTTTCCTAACCATAGACATGAGTTGTCATTTGATCAACGGGATCACATCATTAGGAGAATGATGTGATGGACAAGACCCATCCGTTAGCTTAGCACTATGATCGTTTAGTTTTACTGCTATTCCTTTCTTCATGACTTATACATGTTCCTATGACTATGAGATTATGCAACTCCCGAATACCGTAGGAACACCTTGTGTGCTATCAAACATCACAACGTAACTGGGTGATCATAAAGATGCTCTACAGGTGTCTCCGAAAGTGTTCGTGGTATTGGCATAGATCAAGACTAGGATTTGTCACTCCGAGTGTCGGAGAGGTATCTCTGGGCCCTCTCGGTAATGCACATCATAATAAGCCTTGCAAGCAAAAGACTAATGAGTTAGTCACGAGATGATGTATTACGGAACGAGTAAAGAGACTTGCCGGTAACGAGATTGAACTAGGTATAGAGATACCGACGATCGAATCTCGGGCAAGTAACATACCGATGACAAAAGGAACAACGTATGTTGTTATGCGGTTTGATCGATAAAAGATCTTCGTAAATATGTAGGAGCCAATATGAGCATCCAGGTTCCGCTATTGGTTATCGACCGGAGATGAGTCTCGGTCATGTCTACATAGTTCTCGAACCCGTAGGGTTCGCACGCTTAACGTTTGATGACGATCGTATTATGAGTTTATGAGTTTTGATGTACCGAAGGAGTTCGGAGTCCCGGATGAGATCGCGGACATGACGAGGAGTCTCGAAATGGTCGAGACGTAAAGATCGATATATTGGACGACTATATTTGGACATCGGAAAGGTTCCGAGTGATTCGGGTATTTTCGCAGTACCGGGGAGTTACGAGAATAGAGGAGAGAGGCCAAAAGGAAGGAGGCGCGCGCCCCCCTTCTGGTCCGAATTGGACAAGGGGTGCAGCCCCCTTTTCCTTCTCCCTCTCCACCTCTTTCCTTCTCTCCTACTCCGGAAAGGAAAGGGGAATCCTACTAGGACTTGGGAGTCCTACTAGGACTCCCCATACATGGCGCGCCCCCTCTAGGGCCGGCTTCTCCCTTGCTCCTTTATATACGGAGGAGGGGGCACCCCATAGACACACAAGTTGAATTGTTTTAGCCGTTTGCGGTGCCCCTCACCACAGAAACACACCTCGGTCATACCGTTGCAGTGCTTAGGAGAAGCCCTGCGCCGGTAGATACATCATATCTGTCACCACGCCGTCGTGCTGGCGAAACTCTCCCGTGAAGCTCAACTGGATCAAGAGCTCGTGGGACGTCATCAAGCTGAACGTGTGCTGAACGCGGAGGTGCCGTACATTCGGTGCTTGATTGGTTGGATCACGAAGAAGTTCGACTACATCAACCGCGTCACTTGACGCTTCCGCTCCCGGTCTACGAGGGTACGTAGACACACTCTTCCCCTCGTTGCTATGCATCTAGTAGATAGATCTTGTGTGATCGTAGGAAAATTTTAAAATACTACGTTCCCCAACATCATACTATTTGCTACAGTTGATGTCTGCTAAGTTGGGGCATCAGAGATGGCCAGTGTAGCAGGGCTAGAGTCTGCTAGCGTTGGGGTCGTGTTTTGTGGGTCTGGTGATATTGCCACTACACCTAATGGACTATTTGATTTATCAGGTGTCACTAGCTTTTCCAAATACTTTGTTCGTGCTCCTTCGCGATCAGCAATCGCCCTCTTCCTTTTGAACGTCTAATACACAAGAACAACATTTGAATGGATAAATATGGTATGACAACGGAATATGTACTGAAAATGGATAGGCATGGCATATTCACATAGACGATGTGTAAACTAAGCAAATGGCAGTGAAACAAAGTAGAAGCAATGCAAAGCATCATTTGCAAGATATGTGCGACCAATATAACCTTGCAAAGTTTGAGCAAGTACCTTGATGGGTGAATAAGATAGGGCATCCACCTCTGACTCCTCCACTAGGGAGATAAACTGACTTAGGTCTCCCTCCAGCTCAGAATCATTGTTAGGATCATATTCTGAACACGAATCTGTAGGTGGAGAGCGTTTGCATTGCATTGCATCCAGACAGGATCTTAGTCCCTTAATGCCAAGTTTGACAACCATGACATTGTTCTGCTTTATTCTTTTCATGCGCGCAAGTTCATAATCATTATGATGGTGTTCAGTATCTGAGATTCATGAAAATATAAAAAGTAGTTAGATTATCTCTAGAATACATTGCATATTCTACTCGAATAGTGTCTCCCTACAAACCCCTGTGTATGCAAAGTTCATCCCCCAACCATGCTGAGCAGACCACACACTGAAATATAAACCTCTTATGTCTCTATAAGGGGCGGACACACATTTGAAAACTAAAGTAGGAACATTAAATCAAATCAAATTCGTATTTGAACAAATAAACTAAGGAATTATGAATGGCATAACGTTTAGCTTCAAGGGTGGAGTGCTGGTAGTGCGACACAAAGCAAGTAGGCAGATTGTATTCCTTGTAAAAGATCGTAGTCTATGTAAAAGGTGGATATGACACTTTTTCTATACAATGCGGCGTTCATTGCCCACACATGATGGAAGAGATCACATAGAGAAATACTATTCACTCATGTCTACGGTTCCAGTATTTTGAAACAGGGTGGTCCACCCTGAAAGAATATTGACAACAAATATGACAAGGCAAGCATAGAGGTAGTGAATTAACCATTACTTGTGAGCTTACTAGGACAAGTATGCAGAATTGTAACTCCAGTAAGAGACCGTCCAAAATCTGAATCAAGAAGTTGGTCTAGCACTTATTGTTTGCAACTAATCGAAGTGAATAATTGGATATCATATCGAATGAGTAAGAAAGACAAGTAAAATTGTCAACAAACCTGGCCTGCGGTAGTAATCCGGGTCAATGTCACTATGTCCAACAATCCAACATGACTAGTGTTTGTTCCTAGGGCTGGAAATTTGAAACCCTATGCACTTTGCAGGTACTAAAGATTACTGAAATATCTGAACCATTAAGTGTAGGTAGCACTCAGTACACAACAAACTCTAATGACCGTCCTGCCTAATGAGTAATGAATCAATGAGAAAATGGGTGATGGGGAGTGGTTGCTGAGTGTTGAGGACATATCTCAGGATAAATCAGTTTGGGTTAGTGGGTGCTGCACGCCTGAACCGTGAACATACTCGGAAGGTAGGCATGGTGGCGCGCCACGGTAGCCGTGACGCTGTTGGGCGAGCGACTCCTGACATCCTAGTCCCGCGCCTCCTCCTAAAGTCATGCCGAGTCGCCGGTGAGGCAGGCGGCTAGGGGCAAGTAGAGATTGGATGCGCAACAGAACAGAGGGGAACCGGGGTCTGTGCCGACCCAAATCCTAGGGTGGGCCATGTCCCATCGTGGCCACTCTGTAGATCCAGCTAGCGGTGTACATGAGTTTCGAGACTAAATTAAGAACATTAAGCTGACCAATTAAATGACTCTATTTTAATAATATCATATTCGTATTTGAACAACTAAGCTTGTTTAGCTTGATGGGTGGAGCAGTGCTATTATGACACGAAGCACGTAGGCTGATAGTATAGTGATCATAATGTTGGGGAACGTAGTATTTCAAATTTTTCCTACGATCACGCAAGATCTATCTAGGAGAAGCATAGCAACGAGCGGGGAGAGTGTGTCCACGTACCCTTGTAGACTGAAAGCGGAAGCGTGTAGTAACGTGGTTGATGTAGTCGAATGTCTTCGCGATCCAACCGATCAAGTACCATACGCACGGTACCTCCGCGATATGCACACGTTCAGCTCGGTGACGTCCCTCGAACTCTTGATCCAGTTGAGGCCGAGGGGGAGTGTCGTCAGCATGACGGCATGGTGACGGTGTTGATGAAGATACCGATGCAGGGTTTTGCCTAAGCACCGCGACAATATGACCGAGTTGTGTAACTGTGGAGGGGGGCACCACACATGGCTAAAACAATTGTCAATTTGTGTGACTTTGGGTGCCCCCTGCCCCCGTATATAAAGGAGAAAGGGGAGAGGCCAGCCGCCCCCTATAGGGCGCGCCCCCTGTAGGATTCCTACTAGGAATAGGAATCCTATTCCTAGTAGGTTTCCAACAAGGGAAGAGAGGGGGAAGGAAGGAGAGGGAGAGAGGGAGAGGGAAAGAAAGGGGGCGCCCCCCTCCTAGTCCAATTTAGACTCCTCATGGGGGGGGGGGGTGCGCGGCCAGCCCTAGAGGCCCCTCCTCTCTCTCTCACAAGGCCCATGTTGGCGCATTAGTTCCCCCGGGGGTTCCGATAACCCCCGGCACTCCGATATTTATCCGGTGTTCGAATAACATCGTTCAATATATCATTCTTTATGCCTCGACCATTCCGAGACTCCTCGTCATGTCCGTGATCTCATCCAGAACTCCGAAAAACCTTCAGTACATCAAAACACATAAACTCATAATACCGATCGTCATCGAACGTTAAGCGTGCGGACCCTACGGGTTCGAGAACTATGTAGACATGAAGGAGACACATCTCCGGTCAATAACCAATAGCGGAACCTGGATGCTCATATTGCCTCCTACATATTCTACGAAGATCTTTATCGGTCAAACCACATAATAACATACGTTGTTCCCTTTGTCATCAGTATGTTACTTTCCCGAGATTCGATCGTCGGTATGAAAAATTGATATGGCCCCGTCTTCGCAATCTGGATGATCTCCACTACAACATCATACCAGTGAAAATAATCAAATACAAGTCTGCATGTGCAAAACTGTCTTACACCCGTTGTATTTGAACGTAGAGCTTATCACACCCGATCATGAGCCAGGTCTATGCGTAGATGTTATATGCATAAGTAGAACACAAAGAGTTGTGGATGATAATAATCATACTGCTTACCAGCATGTCATACTTTGATTCGGCGGTATTGTTGGATGAAGCGGCCTAGACCAACATTACATGACCGCGTTCATGAGACTGGTTCTACCGCCGTGCTTCGCACACAGGTGGTTAGTGGGTGTCTGTTTTTCCAGCTTTAGTTGAATCGAGTGTGAGTATGCCCGATCCTTGTTGAAGGTTAAAACAACACACTTGACGAAAAATCATTGTGGTTTTGATGCGTAGGTAGGAATGGTTCTTGCTAAAGCCCGTAGGAGCCACATAAAACTTGCAACAACAAAGTAGAGGACGTCTAACTTGTTATTGTAGGGCATGTTGTGATGTGATACGGTCAAGACATGATGAGTTATACTTTATTGTATGAGATTATCATGTTTTGTAAATTATCGGCAATCAGAAGGAGTGAGGGAGTCCTGGATAGGGGGGGTCCTCAGGTGGCCGGATAAACTCCTGGTGGGCCGGACTGGTGGGCCAGGAAGATTATTATAGAAGATCATCTCTCGTATCCGGATAGGACTCCTGGATTCTTGTAATGGCAAGTTTTAGGCTCGGTTGTAGATTTTCCTTCCTCTGCAAGATGATATGTACAAACCCTAGACCCCTCCGGTGTGTATATAAACCGGAGGGTTTAGTCCGTAGAGGCTAGAATCAGAATCATACAATCCTCTAGGCTAAACTTAGGGTTTAGCCTTTACGATCTCGAGGTAGATCAACTCTTGTACACATATTCATCCATACTAATATAGCAGGAAGTAGGGTTTTACCTCGATCGAGAGGGCCTGAACCTGGGTAAACATCGTGTCCTCTGCCTCCTGTTAACATGAATCCTCAGACGCATAGTTCAGCACCCCCTACCCGAGATCCGCCGGTTTTGACACCGACATTGGTGCATTCATTGAGAGTTCCACTATGTCGTCGACCGAAGGACTGATGGATCACCTCGTCAACTGCAACGGCGAGGTCGAGGGGATTTTCCCTCCCGGCCAACTCTTCATGTTCGGCGGCTTCGCGCTTCGAGCCAACACTGAAGGCCACCTTGAGCAGATCGAGAGCTACGCCCCTGGCCATCATGTCAGATTCGGTAGCCTGAACTACGTTGCCGACGTCCGTGGAGACTTAATCTTCGCCATATTCGAGCCAGGGGCAACCCCTGTCTACCACCACAATGATCATGACTTAACTATGTCATTGGATCAGGAAATAGCACCTGCAACAGTTCTGGCCCTAGATTTAGAGAGTATTGCACCACCCGAAGATGGGAAGCTCAACCCCACCACGGGAGCCGCAGAATCTACGGTGATGGAGCCGCACACAGACCCAACTGATGGGATCTGTGTTACCGGAACCCCGGACTTAGCTCCGGTCTCTGATTCCAAACTGCGCGTGACGGTGCCTCTCAAATCCAATCAGGCGCCTATCGCCGAATTCTATGCTGCAGATGTTTTCCAACACTCACCACTTGGCGACATGTTAAGGTCGTTGAGATCTCTCTCCTCGGACGAGAGCACACAGCCGCATTATATCCGGTTCGAACTGGAGGCTGATGAACAGCCGCGCCATACCCAGGGGGATGAAGAATTTCGTTCCCCACCCACCACCCACTTGGTAGCCACGGTTGAAGATCTAACCGATCTACTCGACTACGCTTCAGAAGACTTCGACGGGATGGACCTCGAAGCTGAAGCAGACAGAGATCAAATCTGGCCCATAACAGGACGGTGGAAAGCGACGTCGTCATACGACGTGTATATGGTGGATACACCCAAAGAGGTGGAAGGAAACGGTGAAAACAATCCCGTAGAGGACAAACCTGCCGAAGAACCTCGCAAGCATCGGCGTCCAAAACGCCGAGCAAAATCCCGTAAAGGAAAGGACAACAACACCACCACTAATGACGGTGATAATCCGAAACAAGCCGAAGACCCCGCAGATGCAGCAATAGAGCAGGAGGAGCGAGAGGACGGCGAACAGAGTCCGAAGCCGCAGTCCGATGACAGCGATGCCGAAGATGGTGACTACGAACTGATATCCGAAGGAGAGGTTAGCCTGGATGACGACGAATATACCGTCCCGAAAGAACCCTCCGAACAAAAATGTTTCCATCGGCGGCTTATAGCCACCGCACGGAGCTTAAAAAAGCAACAGAGACAGCTTCGAGCTGCACAAGACACGCTCAATGATAGATGGAATGAGGTGCTAGACGTCAAACAGAAACATGGCTTTAACGGCCAAACCAAAGGCTATCCCAAGCGCAAGCTGCTGCTCGAATTCGACGACGAGGCCGTTGCGCCCGTCCCACCGAACAATAACACCGCCAACAAGTCGAATCGACCACCTCGCGGACGGGATAGAGTCGCTAGCAATGGCATAAACAAGCCCCCACCCCATAAAGGAGAGGAGGGTGCAGCCCAAGTCAGAAAGCATGATCTGCGTGAGGACCTAAACAAAAAAGCTAGCAAGACCAGGTCTATATTCTGACCCAGAAACCGAGCTCCCACACGGGACGGCGGCTATCAAGCCAATCGCGCCGGTGACATACCAGTTCGGGGTCAATACCGAACATCACAACCATCGGACATATGCCACGATATAGCAAGATAGAGAGGAGCTTCACACCCTCTATGCTTTACCGATGAGGTGCTGGGTCATGATTTCCCAGAAGGGTTTAAACCCGTGAACATCAAAGGGTACGATGGAACGACGGATCCTGCCGTCTGGATAGAAGATTTTATTCTTCACATCCACATGGATGGAGGAGATGATATCCACGCCATTAAATATTTACCCCTCAAGCTAAAAGGACCAGCTCGGCACTGGCTAAACAGTCTCCCAGAAAACTCCATTGGGAGTTGGGAAGAACTTGAGGACGCTTTTCGATCCAATTTTCAAGGGACTTATGTCCGGCCCCCGGACGCTGACGATTTAAGTCACATCATCCAACAACCCGGGGAGTCAGCCCGCAAGCTTTGGAACCAGTTTCTCACTAAGAAGAACCAGATCGTCGACTGTCCGACGCCGAAGCCTTAGCGGCATTCAAGCACAGTATCCGGGACGAATGGCTAGCCAGACACCTTGGACAAGAAAATCCGAGGACAATGGCAGCTCTAACTACACTCATGACTCGCTTTTGCGCGGGTGAGGATAGCTGGTTAAAATAATCCTGGAAGCCCAGATGATACAACGATAAACGCCGGATTCAGTGGCTCCAGACCCGGTCAACGGAAGAAGCCATTTAAAGGCAACAACGACGGTCCATCAAGTTTGGACAGGATATTAGACAGGCCCTGCCAAATCCATGGCACCCCAGAAAAACCTGCCAATCACACCAACCGTAACTGTTGGGTTTTTAAGCAGGCCGGCAAGCTAAACGACGAACAAAAGGGGAAGGAGCCTCGGAGCGAAGACGAGGATGAACCTCACCAGCCGAATATAGGGGAACAGAAGAAATTTCCATCGGAGGTCAAAACAGTGAACATGATATATGCCACTCACATCCGAAAGAGGGAGCGCAAGCGCGCACTCTGAGACGTCTATGACGTTGAGTCTGTCGCCCCAAAATTCAACCCATGGTCATCCTGTCCGATCACCTCCGATCGTAGGGATCATCCGACTAGTATTCGGCATGGGGGTTTGGCTGCCTTAGTGCTCGACCCAATAATAGAAAGATACCATCTAACCCGAGTCCTTATGGACGGCGGCAGTAGTCTTAGTTTGATATATCAGGACACCGTCCGCAAAATGGGGATCGACCCATCAAGAATCAAGCCAAGCAGCACGACCTTTAAAGGAGTGATACCGGGCGTTGAAGCTCGCTGCACATGCTCTTTAACATTGGAGGTTGTATTCGGTTCTCCCGACAACTTTCGAAGCGAAGAATTACTCTTTGACATAGCTCCATTCTGAAGTGGCTATCACACTCTACTTGTAAGGACGGCCTTCGCCCGCTTTAATGCAGTCCCGCATTATGCCTATATAAAGCTCAAGATGCTTGAACCACGTGGCGTTATCACGGTCAATGGAAATATGGAGCGATCTCTCCGTACGGAGGAAGATACTGCGGCCTTAGCAGCCGAAGTACAATGCGGCCTATTCAAGCCAGATAACGTATCAATAGCGGACACAGCTAAACGTGTCTGGCACACGCCTCAGTGCGGCAGCTCGGATGAACCTGAGCAAGATTGACAGCTATGCCCCCGTCGACCGCCCCATAAGGTAATAGCATATGTGCCCCGAGTACATAATTATGCCCTAAAAATTCCTTGGGCGGCGACCGGGGGCACCTGCATATAGTCCGTAGTTCGGCTAGACCCTATTCAGACTTTAAACTTATCTTCTGTTGGTTCATTAAAACGAACAAGACTTACTTTGGCCACACCGGATTGACTTCTTCGTTTCCAGGTTTATTTCTTTTTTCTACAGATGGCCATTATACTCGTACCTTCAAGGACACATTACAGAGGAGAAAACGACGCAGACGTGCAGCAGGGACCCGCACTAAGGTTTCTTGCTAGATTAAGACCCTGTGTAAACCTTTTTTCTCTTTCTTGTTATATACCTTTTTGGCATGTAAAATGTCCAAAAAAGGTTGTCGGTATTATCTATAAACTTTGCGGCTCGCCGTACTATAGAGGGATATTAATAGAACAATTTTATTCATATTATGTCTAGAGTTTTTTACTCGCCATGGAATGTTCTCTTCCCGCATCAGATTGCCATATGTGCCTTGTCAATAAAGGTTTATTACCAGGGGCTGTATTCAGCCCTGGTATATGTTGAAAAGACCGAACACCTATAGGGAGTGTTTGGCGCCCTGGATGTTTGCATTATATGCATCAGTTCTGAATCATGTCTTCGGTCAATAGTTGGGTTGCCTGGCTCCTGTGCTTACCCCTACGTTCCCGATTGTTCGGCTAGGGTGTAAAGGGAGAACTACTGCGATAGTACTTCTTGCTAGTCCGGTCAAGTGCCTCAGTAGAGAAAGCCGAAAACTGACTGTCATGATAAGCGAGAACCTGATCTGCAATCCGGTGACTTAGTTTTATACTACGATCGATAGAGATCTACCCTGTGTTATACAAAGGGTTGGTGTTTTTGCCCATCCAAGTGCAATTGGATACTTTATGTGCACCAGGGGCTAGTACCTAGCCCCACTTGTCAAACTCCTACGACTAAGTGAAAGGAATAACGCCACATAGTCCGATTGCCTGGTTCGCTCCGCATACACCTCCTACACGAACCAAGACGCTGGATAAAGAGTGTATTTGCATATGACTGAACACCCCAGTACTATGTACCTAGGGGCTAAAGCCGACGACTGGAAACTTTCAGATTTAAGATAAACAGTCACACAGGAGGTAAAACAAACGCTGATATTATAAATAGCGCAAACGTTATATATACATCGGATTCATAAGCTTAGTCATTACATACGGATACAATCATTCAAAAGCAACATCATTCGAACACTGGCCTTCTACAAGGCGGGCGCCCTCGATGACGTCCTCGAAGTACTTCTCCGGCTTGTGGTACTCCTAGCCTGCGGGCGGGCCAGCAGTGGCTATATGCACTGCGTTCATTTACGCCCAGTGCACATTGATGCAAGTGTAGGCCATCCGAGCACCTTCTATGCAAGCCGACCACGTTAATGCATCGACCCACGGACTCGCCTCGGCGAGTCGCTTCACCAATCCGAAGTAACTACTTGGGATTGGCTCAGCGGGCCATAGCCGGACTGTTAAGTCCTTCATGGCCGAACTCGCCATGTTGTGCAGCTTGACCAGCTGCTTCATCTGGTTGCTGAGGGGCATCGGATGTTTTGGCGCCTTGAGCTACGACCAAAACAGCTTCTTCATGTTGTTCCCCTCTAGGGCACGAAAATACTGGGCAGCATTGTGACGCCCCCAATTTGTCCGTACACTAATCATGCACGCAAATGTGTACGGCCAAGATCAGGGACTCACTGGTAGATATCACAACACAACTCTAAAAGTAAAATAAGTCATACAAGCTTCATATTACAAGCCAGGGGCCTCAATGGCTCGAATACAAGTGCTCGATCATAGACAAGTCAGCGGAAGCGACAAATATCTGAGTACAGACATAAAGTTAAACAAGGTGCCATAAGATGGCTAGCACAAACTAGGATACAAATCGAAAGAGGAGCATGCCTCCTGCCTGGGATCCTCCTAAACTACTCCTGGTCGTCGTCGACAGACTGCACGTAGTAGTAGGCACCTCCAGTGTAGTAGGAGTCGTCTGGCTCCTAGGCTCCACCATCTGGTTGCATCATCCGAGAAGAAGGAACAGAAGGGGGAAAAGGGGAAGCAAAGCAACCGTGAGTACTCATCCAAAGTACTCGCAAGCAAGGATCTATACTACATATGCAATGGTAACAATGATATGCGTAGTATCGGTGGACTGAACTGCAGCAAGCCAGAATAAGAGGGGGATAGCTAATCCAAACGAAGACTACGCTTCTGGCAGCCTCCATCTTGCAGCAGTAGAAGAGAATAGATGGTAAATTCACCAAGTAACATCGAATAGCATAATCCTACTCGGCGATCCTCCCGCACATCACCCTGTGAGAGAGCAACCACCGAGTTATATCTGGAACTCATCTGGGTGTGTTTTATCAAGTATCCGGTTCTAGTTGTCATGAGGTAGGAATACAACTCCAGGTCGTCCTTTTACCGAGGGACACGGCTATTCGAATAGATTAACTTCCCTGCAGGGGTGCACCACATAACCCAGCACGCTCGATCCCATTTGGCCGGACACACTTTCCTGGGTCATGCTCGGCCTCGGAAGATCAACATGTCGTAGCCCTACCTAAGCATAACAGGGAGGGCAGCACGCTGGTCTAAGTCCTAAGCACATAGGGGTCTGGGCCCATCGCCCAATGCACACCTGCACGTTGCGAGGGCGGCCGGTGAGCAGACCTAGCAACCTCCATTACTAAGGAAGTTACGTTACGCGGTCCAACCCGACGCGCGCCGCTCAGTCGCTGACGTCAAGAAGGCTTCGACTGATACCACGACGTCGAGAGCCCATAACTATTCCCACGCAGCTGGTTAGTGCGTATAGGCCAATGGCCAGACTCAGATCAAATATCCAAACTCGTTAAGCGTGTTATTATGAAATCACCGCGGATAACGACCAGGGCCAGGCCACCTCTCAACTGGGTGTCTCAACCTGCCCTGTCGCCCCGCCACAAAGATCCACTCGGGGGCCGTCGGGAACTCAGGCCCACCACTACCTGGATGGAGCCACGTGTCCTTTCAGCCCCCACATCGGAATCACTTGCGGGTACTCAAAGAGCCGACCCGACTTTAGTCACATCATGTGTCATGTAAAATGTATATAGTATATACCCGTGATCACCACCCGAGGTGATCACGGCCCGATAGTATAGCATGGCAGACGGACAAGGATGTGGGGCCACTGATGGAATACTAGCATCCTATACTAAGCATTTAGGATAGTAGGTAAAGGTATCAACAGTAGTAGCAACAATGACAGGCTATGCAACAGAATAGGAGCTATCGAATCATCAACAGTAGCAAATCTAATGCAAGAATAAGAGAGAAGAGAATGGGCGATATCTGGTGATCAAGGGGGGTTGGCTTGCCTGGTTGCTCAGACTAGAAGGAGGGGTCGTCGTCGATGAAGTCGATCACCGAGGTAGCATCCGTCTCGAGGTCTATCGCGGTATCGGAGTCTACCGAAAAGAAGCAACGAAGGGGAAACAAATAAATAACAGAGCAAACAATAGCATCACAAAATATAATAAGGCAATACGCGGCGCCAGGGTGAGCTAACACAGGGATAGGTGATATCAGCGAAGGGGAAAGATATATGGGAAAGTATTCCCGGTGTTTGACATTTTCGGAGAGACGGACCGGAGGTGGGTTGTTGCATGTTCACTATGCTAGGGACATGTGGTAGACAAACGGATTGCGTATTCATATTCGTCTCGTTTTTCTAAGCAACTTTCATGTAGAACACAATTTCATCTGAGCTACGGTTTATTTTATATTAATTTTCAAAGTTTCTTAGAATTACTGGAAATATTTTATTAGAAAAATTAAATAGAAAAACTTTTGTCACATGAGGCCTGCTAGACAGTGTGTATGGCAGTGGGGTTGACCCAATCAATTTGACTAGTCAACAGAGGGTTGGTGGCCCACATGTAATAGGAACATTGGTTAATTAAGGATTAAAATAACAAGGGCCCGCATGTCATAGACTGGCCTTTTAACTAAATGGTCATTTAGTGTGTGAGACCACCCGTGGACACATTAGGCTAATCTATAATACCTAAATAGTTCATCCCCACTATCTCATTTCTCTTAACATGCAGCCTATCCACCTCAGCATGTCAGCCACATCATCATTCTACAACCGGCTTACATGTGGGACTAACCAAAGTTCAGCAACGTAGAGAACCGCCACTTCAGCGCCCAGTTATATCAGTTTATTACAAGAGAATCGGGCGGACGCTCGCCAGCGGTACAGAGTCTAGACAGTTAAAAAAGAGAGTACATGAGGTCTACCCACCTCATGCGTGAATTATCTCCACAATTAACCCTCCCACCCAATTCCCAGTTAACTCCCCCGCCCGTTGATTTCCGTAACTAGATCCTATTCAACTTCTCTGCAGAATTGCAAGAGTAACAGATGGAGCGTTCTCCCCTTTAAACTTCCGTTCACACCACATCAATCTCAGGTAATCAGGTTTCTCCCATACCACGCTGGAGACGACGAATTTTGAGCCCGGGCGATCCATGGCGTCGCCTGCTGGTAAATATCGAGGAGGAGGCGTAGTGTAGAGGCTTCTCGAACCAGTCGGTCATTAATGGGAGACGCCCGCCTCCGTCACGCAAGCACCGCCCGGCAGCGTCGCCCTCCTTCTCCTACCTGACTCCGTTCGACAACTGTTGCTCATCGTCACCGTTCCTGTTCGCCATGGCCAATCCATAAATATCTTCACTTCACCACAAGGTACGCCTCAGTCCTCACGCGCCCTACCTTGCCATCTGCCGCCAGCTGGACCTGATACATGCGTGGGTAGATTGATCCCATCCATTAGCGCCATGAGCAGTGGAAGAAACTCACGCTGCAACTCCCCACGAGCAATTGACTACCTAAGTGGCAAGCTCCTAAAGCCATCAATAAAAGTACAGGATGTCGTTCATGTACTGATGTTTGGGTATTGCATCAAATCTTTGCGTTCGTGAATATTCTTTGGTGCAGGTTGATTCCCTGAATTGATTATTTAGTGGTTCATTAAAAATTTAATTATCAACTTTGCTTTGTTTTAGATTGTAAATTCATTGTAGATTTGCTACTGATCTGATTTGCTTTTTTTTTACATCTACTGATCTGATTTGTTAGTAGGGCTGTGTCTTTTTTTTTACGTCTACTGGTCTGATTTGTTAGTAGGGTTGTGTCATCCTTTCACAGATTGTACAACCATGCATCGCTAAAAAGGACCGCTGAAGAAATTACCTTACAAAAATGCACAAAGCATTTTTTATGGTAATAATGGCCATAATTTTCATTGCTGTTCAACACATCTACTATTTGTAAATACTGGTGTGTTGCGAATGTATTTCTGAATAATTAAAATATCTTATGTTCAGAGGTTACTTTTTCCTAAATTTTTCAGTTATCTTCCGTTCATTCTCATATGATAATTCCTCGAGTTAATTTACCATATATGCGGAACATAGAATGCTGACAAGTATAGGTCCGAGCAGTTGAAGGAAGATGATTAAAAAAACATTTGAAGGAATTTTTGCATATGATTTTCTGTTTGTTATCTACAATGACAACTTTGGTGGTCGCGCTCTCAAATGCTAATTTCCCTATCTATAGAGGTAATAACATGTCCTCCTATAACTATCATTACAAATTGTCATTCTTTGATTGCTATTGAATTGCTAACATGTCCTCCTATAACTATCTATAGAGGTAATAACATGTCCTCCTATAACTATCTATAGATTTATTTAGCTGCGGGATGATGTGGTTAACAAGTATATTCAAATTATTTATATTTTAATTGTCCAATATATATCCATTTTTCCTTACTGTAATTTCCGCAAGAACGTGCGGGGTATTCATCTAGTTAACATATATAAACTAACCCCACCTGATATAATTAGCAGTAAACAATTTGGAATGGGGCTGGCCACACACACAGGATACACACGCTCACACACACCACACAACACACTCGGCTATGTTCTTGGCCATGGCCACTAGTTACGGCAACCGACGGTAGCATGCACCAGCAGCAAAGCAGCGACAACAGTAGGAAAAAGAGCAGCAGTGGCAAGAGTAGCAACAACAAAAGAGCAGCAGCGCCGGCAAGCATCAATGCAGGAAGCAGAGCAGCAGCAATGCGCGGTGGGTAAGCTGCGGACGAGCGTAGGTGTATGCGAGCGCGGGCGACTGCAGCAACAGCAAGCAACAGTGCAACAGCGAGGTAATGCGCGAGGCCGCCGGGGCGTGGCCCCGGGCCGGCGCGCAGCAACAACATGCGGAAACGGCAGGAGCGGCTAAACAGAAATAGCAGGTAGCAGGAGCGGCAGCAGCCCGCACACATGTACGCGTACGCGGGAACTCGGACATGACGGTGTCGGCGGCCTACGACGTCCAAATCGAAGGGGGGGGGGGAAAGGGGATCCAAGGAAGGAGCTCACGGTGAGTCCTTTGGCGTGCTTGGGGAGGTTCTGGGTGGACCAGAGCGACCACATCGACGACAAGTTGGTGACGGCCGGCTGAAGAAGACGGCGATGGCATCGGCTACGCAGCTCCCCGCTCGAACTGGTGCCCTGGACGGACAAGGCCAGCCTCGGCGGACCTCATGGACGTACCCCCGCATGTCGGAGACGTCGATGGCCACGACAACGATGGAAAGGCAGCGGTGATCGCGCAAGATCGCGGGCTCGAATTCGAGCCAGAGAGAAAGGGGGCGATGGGGGATCGAGTGGGTAATGGAAGAGAGCGCTCTAGGTTTTCTGTTGGACGTTTTTGTAGGGCCTGGGAGGGGCACGTGGTGGCCATCCGGCCGTGGTGGCCGTGGATGACCTCCACGCCATGGCCACTGCCTCCTCTGTACATTTAGGTGGGAGAAAGGCCAGGGTGGGTTGGGCCAGATACACTGTAGTTGCATAGGGCCCATCTGTACTGTAGGTTTTAAGTCTTTTTCTTTCCCCTTTTAGTTACATTTTTCTCATTTCTATTTATTTGTTCTATTTTGCTTTTATTCTTAATAGCATTTGAGTTTTGCAAAATATGAAACCTATCCCATAATTAATATTGTAATTTTTGGCACTTCCACAAAAAGGTTTGGTGAGAATTTGAATTGATTTGAATTTTTCATAAATACAAATATATTAATGGGCAAGTTTTGGGTCCTGTATTCATATCCAGTGGCATTTTAAACATCTATAAAAATGTTCATTTATACATGGAAATTATCTACTGAATATTTGCAACCTATTGAACATTTTTAACTTATTGTTTGATAATATCATAGTTTGACTTTATTTTAAATTTGAATTTGAATTCGGTTTGGATCAAAGTGAGGTTTAGCAAATTAATTGCGATGACATGGCACCATTAGAGTGTGATTACTGTAGCTTAACTACCGGGTGTCACAAATCTCCTCCACTACAAGAAATCTCGTCCCAAGATTTAAGAGGTGTAGTAAGGGGAATGAATTGGTTACGAAATTCTAACGGATCTTTTCATTCAGGATTGCTCTTCTCAAGTTGTTGTTCCCTCTCGTTGATGTCTTCATTCCTCCGTGTCATCGTGATGAAGTCGTCATCCTTTCTTTGGGAACTCCATCGTACTTACGAAAGAATAAAGGGTGGGTATTCTAGTAGAACGGACCTCTGCAAGGTTGACTATCTGATCGATAACATCAGCGAAGGTGGCGGAAAGTAGCTCTCGAATTGAAACTGAAGATAAAATCGAGAGCAAAGTAAGGAAGTATCGTGGGAAGTTTCGAGCCGGCAGGCAATCATTTGATGCCTGAAACAGGGCGCGAAAGGGATTCAAAGCATCAAGAATCAAGTGTTGTGTTTGATACCAGAATTGATGATCTCTTAGAAGGTGGCTCGTGAATTACATATGAGGCCACGTGTGAGGAATAACCTTGTGAAAAGGGGGGGTGTACATGAGAGTCAGGTTTCGATCCCGGGGAACTATGGGTTATGGGGCCACCATGTGGGTTAAAGGTAGGAAGGGTTGTGACGTCTTGCACGATCATGTAAGCAAGGCATGTCAGAGGATAGCATGTTAGTTATGCCGACAACAACATCGATACCAAGGGCGAGGCACGAAGAGAACCATTTTCCCGCTCGTTGAAATGAGGCGGACCAATAGACAAAGTTCTCATCCGTCGGTGGTTACCAGAATGTTATCAACAATAGTAACATGGTCTTACTAACAGAGTTGTACACCAAGATGTTTACATAAGCAGGAAATTATTACTCTTAGATTATATGTAGATCAAAGAAAGGTTAAACACCAAATGGAAAGGAAAATGTGTTTAAACACAATGAATAGGAGTATATCATCCCCAAGATTAAGCAGGGCATGATATACGTGTCAGGAGATCAAAGTCATGACCATGTAGAAAAAAAAGTAAGAAGAATTATGATATGTACCCACACAACGATGTTGGATACTTGATCAAGAAACATTTAGCATTGTGCTTACAATGTTCTTGGGGATCTTCGGAGTACCACGGACATGCTCCGATATAGCATTGACATGGTCTTCAAGAAAAGATCAGATTTTGGATACAACAGGATCCATCGGAAACAACTTATAAAATAAGTCATGCAATTTCAGCAAGGAAAAGATGAGGGTGTGGCCGACCGGCTCAGCAACAATTCCTCGAGATTTACACGAACATGGATTTCCACAATTGAGTGAATAAGGAGATAACATTAGTCAGATCAAATGAGTATGCTTGGGGAAAACATACACAATTAAACATTGGCTGGAAAGTGCACCGAATATATGGGCTTAGGTAGCCTGATCAATTGCTAGAATGGTGATGGCGAGAAGTATCAATGTATCAATAATTTCTTAAGAGGTGGTGAAACTCACACAACATCCGTGACAAAAAGGCAATAATACTCCAAGGTAGATCATAACATAAGTTGGATATCAAGGAAATTAAGGTTCATTCCAAACAAGAGCAAGTCTGTGTTTGGAAGGAAGGAATGGATGCGGTCGATGATAACACAGATCCTTGAGGGGAAAGAGTGGTATTTCTCATCATGGGTTCAATAGATATCCTAAAGGAGTCAAAATGTTGATGGTGATCACGACAATTTTGTCAAGAGGATCCATGAAGAAGCAATCAAACAACGATTGCATCAAGCAAAAGGAATGGTGAAGCCAAAGGTTATTATATCCATAGATAAGATGCAATGTCAAAATCAGAGTTGTCTCTCAAGAGAATCATATAAGATGTTGAAAGCTCAATGTAAGTTTAACTCGTTGCCAAAAATTGTGCTCCTCGAAGGAGGACCAGGTAGCACAGTTAAAATCGGCACCATAATGATATAACCGAGCAGGCTAGGAATGACATGATCAAGTTTAAATTCCCCAGCAACAATTACCATGAGTAGTGTGCCATAAAATGGACTCGAGTCGCTTGTCGGAGTTCTCGGGTGACAAACAACTCAAACTCGGGGAACAACTGAAATTTGTGAGAAGTAATACATGATGAAGAACTCATAAGGTGTAATGCAGTTCTGTCATACCCTCGAGATACCCGGGGGTAATACTCGACGACAGATCAAAGTAGAGGTTGGACTGGGGTATTGCTCTACAGAAGACAAGTGCTTAAACTTGCACGAGAAATGGTATTAAAGGAGAGCATGGTCGGAACCACGATTGCAAAAGGCCAGATCCCAGATATAAGATGAACTTATATCAAGGGGATAATTATTTCTATGGGAAGCTTTCATGATAAGATCTGCATCATCTCCATGGGCATGAACACAAAGTTCAAGGTCGACTCCCAATTCGCCAAATGCATAACCTTTCATTCACTTCTTGTCTCGAAAATGGCATTAGTGTTGAAAGTTTTACTTGGTGAAATACAAGATGAGTATGACCCGTGAAATCTTTCTGGTTCCCAAGGGTTTATGGGGCATAGGTTCAACCCATCAGGGCATCTTAGGAACATATACCACAAACTTTTAGGAGTACTTATCACAAGCTCAATAGTAGAGCATGGTTGACAAAGCAGAGGATACAATTTACCAAAGGCATTATGTATCCGAGGAAAGACTCACAAAATTATGGAGTATGAAGGACAATGTCCGATAATAATTCAACAAAGGACCTAACAGTCCAAAATGGAGGTAATGTGAGCATCATCACACAACCAGAGGAAGAAACAATGCAAGGGCCTTGGATCATAGAAACAACTGACTAATTCAAAGCTCAGATGCGAAGGAATTATGATTTCCAATTCAAGGGATCAGAAGCAAATGCTCTGATTAATGATGGATAAGTTGAGTAGGCTTTGGGGTACAGCTAAGTGGCAATTCGATTGCTCAAGATCGAGCTCATCTTTAAAACGATGTCTGAGCGGGAAGGATGAATTCTAGGACCTGATTGAGGATTGCGGTCATTCGCAATCATAACGAACCAGTGGACTCAAAATGATAAGATGTCAATAAGATTATTAGACCATGGAATTAATCGTAATGCAAGGAAGTAAGAATTTCAAGAGCAATAGGCGGTTGAGGATCTTTGAAAGATCGAATGGTATTTCAAAGACTTTTGTGAAATACTTGAATCAACTGGGGATGAACAGATACTCGATAAGTGCGAGAAATTATTCATAGGGGTATTCAGGTGGCAAAGAACTACAAGGTAGTTGTCACACCCTGCATTTTGTAACATGTTATTTGTATCTTTGAAGCATAAAAAATTTGGACCAACAATTTTTTTTGGCATCATTTGGCTTTTATTTGAATTGAGTTTTTCTTCATATGCTTTTTCATGTGCTCATTAAAGTCAACTATGACCTCTTGTAGAATTCATCTCCATACCCAAAACTTCTGCCCAATAATCATGCCAAGTGTTATATAACAGTATAGTATTTTCCTACAAAATTAATTTGGCCAAAAAGGTATTTTATAAATTTAGTTTTCCAAAAACCCCTGAATTGAGATTTGCACTGCAAGTACTTGATTTAGGGTGAGAAAATTATTTCAAAAGGAACATTTGAGACCTAGTAGTCATAAGACTCCCAGAAACCACAAAAATATAATTTTAAAAGTTATTTTCCTATTTTATTTAAAAGCTTTTTCTTAAGGCCAGAAATGATCTTTAATAGGGGGAAATTATTTTACTGTTTCAAAAATATTTGCCAAAATTCAGAGAGACTCAGAGGACATATATTGTCCATATATAAGAGTTTCAACACTTGGTCATGTTCAAAATAATGGGCTAAACCCTCTAAAACCCTTTTTGGATATTTCAAGCTTTTGAAATATTTACAAAGGAAACTTTCTCCAAAAATTCCAGGGAAATTCTATCATGTCATATATGTCGTATTTGATGATCTTGCCAAGTCCCATGCCTTGGGAAGCAAGAAAACATCCTCAAACCCCTTCATAACCATTCTGTCCATATTTGAAGTTTGAGCAACTTTACATTGCCAAACTTATCGAAATGCTCTCAAACTTGGTGCACATGCTAGAATGGCCTAATAAGGCATCTAGACCAAATGGCACAAGATTTGGAATAGAGCAACTTGATCAGATCACCTCAAAACCCTTTCTGTTCAAATGCAAATTTGAACAACTTTACATTACCAACTTTTTATCTGGAGCTTCAAACTTTGTGGGCATGATCAATTCCCCAAATGATGATGCTACACCAAGTGGTGCATCAAGGGGAGATGATTAGCTTGACTCAAACAAGATGAAGCTGTTTCTGTTGATTTCTAGGGTTCACCAAAGTTACATTGGCTAGTTTCTTCAAATGAGCCCAAATTTGGTGAAGCACCCTATTTTCTCATGTCTTTCAATCCTGTTAAGTGCCATGTCAAGTGGAGGTCATTTGCTTGACTAAACACTGATCAAACACCTTCTGGCTTTTTACTAAAACCTCCATCTTGATCACTTTTACTCTTCTCCATGGCCTCAACTTGTTACCACATGATCATTCAGTTACTGGCTACCCCCAGTAACTTCCCCAGCACCCCAACTCCATGATTGAGGGGTAAGAACCCAAGTTTACCTTGCTGGACAGCAAGTTTTCACCAAGTCACCAGCATCCTCCCTCTCTCTCAGCATCTCCAGGGCATCCAAGGTCGCAGGCCATTTCTTTACTCCGCCCCTGACCTTCTAGACACTCTTGGGCACGTCGGTTTTGACCGGAGCGGCGAGGGCAAGGTGGTGCCAGCCATACGCGCGCTCTGGAGCACGCAACAGTGCGGACACGCACTGTAGCTCCAGCCAATCAGCCACCCCCGACAGCCTCGGGCCACTCCCTCGCGCCAGTCGATGCTCCTCGACGTCCGCGACCGCCCCGGCGATGTCCCCCCTCCTCCTGGGCCCTCCAGTGATCATCGTCGCACGCGCACCGGCCGCCCGCAACGGCCACTCTTCTGTCTCGCACACGCGCGCGCTCCAGAAGCTCCCCCGCTCCTCCTCTCACCCCTACTGGACGTGGAGCTCGTCCAGCAACTCCGTGGACACATTCCCCTCGCCCCCTGTGCGCTGTAGCTTCGAGTCGGAGCTTGCCGGCGCACTGGACTATGGGCCTCCGTCGACCCCCTATAAATAGGACCCCCCGGGCCTCTCCAGCAGCATGAGCAGCTCCACCACACCTCACTGAGCCCCCCAACACCACCAGTTCCTCCCCAGGTAGTCCCAGTACTCGGGATCGACCGGAGCTCCGCCGCGTCGGGCCGCCGGTGATCTCGCAGTACGAGCCTCCCCTGCCCTTCCTTTCGCCCGATCTAGAACCGCCGTGCTCCACTGACCATTTCCCCCCTGTTTCCCCCTCCTGTTGCAGTCGGAAACGACCGGAGCAACGACCTCCCGACGAGCTTCCACCGTCCCACCTCGCCGCCGGCGAACCTGACCTCCCCGGCGTGCCGTACCACCACCCCTACAACTGCCACTCGACGCTGGACCCAACCCTGCCCTCCGTCGCCGTCGCCGTGGCCGGAAACCTCGCCGCTGAGCTCAACGTCGCCGTGGCCGCAAGGTTGGAGATGACAGGCGGGCCCCGCCTGTCATCCCCACACCTCTCTCCCCCTCCTCTCAGTCACTGACCGACGGGCCCCGCCCGTCAGGTTCAAAAACCTGACGTGCGCGCGCGGGCACCCGTGCGGCTGGGCTGGTCCGCCCTGGGCCGTGCACTGTGGCCTTCTCTGGCCCAGTTGCACATGTCACTTTTCCTTTTTCTTTCCTGTAATTGTTTTAAACATTTCTACAGAAAAGAATAATGGTCCAAATAAAATAATTCCAACTCCTAAAATCTTGTAATATTCCAACCTATTTAATGGTACCACTTTCACTCACATCTATGAAACTTTTCTGTTCTGTTCAAATTTAAATTCAAATTTGAGCAGTAAAACTCGTGTTCAAAAATCAATAGATTCCATTCTGTAATTCCAAAACTCCAACTAAGATTTTTCCCCATCTTAGAAATTCCTCTAGTATTTAACAAAAATAAGTTGACATTTTTCTGAGCACTTTGATTTTTCTGTTTTATTTGTGGTCTTATTTTTCCGTTGTTATTATGCGACGTATAGATCCCGTATTTGACGAAGTTGCTGTGGAAGGAGAAGGAGAAGGATTTGAAGACTTTGAAGACCAAGCCAATCCAGGCAAGCAGCCCTTTGACCATGATACACTTGTTTTGCGGAACCCGTTGTTTCCGATGCATGATGATAGATTCACGGTGGTGACCTAGTTGGAACCACCACATGATGCATGCTTGATCTTGATCTTGCTAAGTGCTAGATGACATGCAAATAGTTGGTCATGAAGCTTAAATGATGCATGTGTGATTTTAACCTTCGTAGATGAAATCTTTGCATGAACCCATCGGGTGCCCCTAATGCCCGAGGGTGATGATGTGTTAGGTCATCACTTGAGGAAGAAGTGACGTGCCGGTAAAGTCATGTGCATGGTGAAATGATGGATTAGATTTATGTGTGACTACCGTCCCAACCAAACATATGCAACCACACTACCCCTTATGGGACGGGGCTTTATTGATTACTTAGGTCGATACTAGCATGGTGCCCGCATTACTAGTGACGGGAAGACTTGAGGTCTTTCCCGGGACGGGGTCGTGCTTGGAGAGACGACCATGACTGTTTTCACAGGGCACCGGACACACCATTGGTCCCTTCGGGTACGTGTGATATTGAAATTAGGGCAAGTCCCGTGATCTATTGTTTGTACCCGAGGGCCGTGTACCAACGAGTGGACTCTATGTTAGTGTCGTCTAAGGAAAGATAATGACCGGGTGCTTACCCCGGGTACTTGAGGTACCGCGGGTCGTGGATGACACGGAAGTTCCCCGGATCTTGTGGGTAAAGCGCGCAACCTCTGCAGAGTGTAAAACTATTCGAATAGCCGTGTCCACGGTCATGGACAGTTGGGTGGTGCTACTTAAACTATGTCCAGAATTTTACTTCATCGGTGATAGTATGTGTGTGATGAGTCAAGGTGGTGACTTGACTCGATGAGTTGAATCATATTCATGTTGATATCGGTAACCTGTCTTCGAGGTTACGCGAGGTTATTGATGCATAAACTTGATAGTAGAATATTTATTCTAGCCCTTTGCTAGATTGTTCATTATCGTTCAACTGCATTGTTACTTTGAACCACATCATGGGTTGCTTGCGAGTACATTCAAAGTACTCATTGGCTTGCCACTGGTTATTTAATTGGCCAGGCATGGAAGAACAGGAATATGAGGAAGAGTTCTTTGGAGACGAACATGCGAACTAGGACGCTACCCCAGTCAGAATGCCTGTAGGGTTAAGGCAGATGGCATGGGTTCTACCCGTTATCGAAGACTTCCGCTATTTGAGTTATTTGCTATTTAGCCCGTGAGGCTCTATCTATGTAAGACTTGGCCATAATGGCCTTAATTCGTGTAAGACTATTTGTATGGATGTAAGACTCTTGTTATTTCAGCTTCTGTGTGTTCAGTGAGCATTGATCTCTGGGATCACTGTACACGTGCATTCGGTGATCTCGACTTCTAAGTCGGGGTCCCCACAGAGCTGGTATCAGAGCCATCCTGACTGTAGGAAGCCTTAGTTAGCATGGGCGTTAGTTAGTTGAGACCCCTTTTTCAAAAACCTTCTGAACCTCTCTTCTTTTCTAAACCTGAGATTTCATCAGCTTATTAACCACTCCTATTCCACCTTTGTAGATGGCCGCTGTACCCGAAGAGCACCTGACCACTGGGTTTCCCTTACTTCTCGAGGATAGCCTCCAGGAGTGTCAGTTCCACCGAGCACCCATCCTCACCTACCTTGAGCATTGGGTGAGCGATACTGAGGTGGAATACCATGTGGAAGTGATCGTGAAGGCAAACGATCCTCCCACAAGTTGGTTCTTCGAGGGACCCCAGATGGCAACACTACCACTCGCTGTCGAGGCTGCTGCACTCAAGGCATTAACCCGTCTCCGCGAGCTTCTTCCGGAGATGGCAGCCAAGATGACAACTCGCTTCTTACCTTACCGGAAGGAAGGTGAAGAAGAAAGCAGCGCACTAGCCCCTCCACTGAAGGAAGGACTCTCGCTTCGGTTCCAGACCTACTTCAGTCTATGTGCCGACAGCTTGGCACAAGACTTGGCCTCGGAATCAATGAAGCTTCGAGAAGAACTTCACAAGACCAAGGCACTTCTTCGTCGAGCTCAAGAGAAGGCAAATAGGATCAAGAAGGAAGGAGCACCTTCTGGACAATCCGCTATCGCATATCGAGGCGGAAGGCCCTCCGAGGATGTGTCTTCCAAGAATGAAGAACCACCTCGGTGACGCCGGATGACGGCAAGGGAATATCACAAGCTTTTCCCTGCACCACCGACGAAGCACCATCGTATCCAACTCCTCCACTCCCCCACACCCTCAAGTGACAAGGGGGCCCAGAAGATGAAGACAAGGAGGAAGACCCAGAAGAGCCGGAATACGCGACCGAGCATTCCGCCGCTTAGGCATTATTCGCTACTCGGATATGGCAGTTGTGACCTCTACGGTAGGGTAGGTCATGTAACCCCTATGCGCAGTCGAGTCCTTGTATGGTTCATATGAAACCATCTAGTGTTTGCTTTTGTTGTGTCTGGATGTATGTCATATTCTTCCTTCGGGAATGTGTAAACGACTACATCACCCATTTGGATTTTAATGAATGTGTTTTGGCCTTTCGGCCCTTGCATAATTTGATTTAGTGTCACACCCACCCCCTTGCTAGGCACCCATCTATCTTGCTTTCCCTCTTCCGAGTCATGAGACCTTTTACCACTCCAACAGGATGCCTGTTGTAACTCGTACTAGTACCTCTACCCAGCAGCCCGAAGCCGGAGCATCCGCTCAGTCTGAGGCAGGCCACGACCAAACCAATGACCAAGCTCCACCACCACCTCCTCCAAGCATGGACATGGCTCAGCTTCTCCAAGCTTTCCGAGAGGAACGCCAAGCCAACACTGCAGCTCTCCAGCTGATTGCTCAAGCTGTCACCAACAACCGCCAGCCGGCGGGGAATGGCAATGGACGTTCCACGTTGGCAGAGTTCAAGAAGCATGCACCGCCAACTTTCATCGTGACTGCTGAACCCCTGGATGCAGACGACTGGGTCCGTTCCATTGAGGAGATACTGGAACTAGTCGGATGCACCGAAGACCGCGAGAAGGTGGCTTATGCAGCCCACTGCCTCGGGGGGACTGCTAGAGCTTGGTGGGATGGATTCAAGGTCATGCATGCTGAACAAGACATCACTTGGGTTAACTTCAAGGCAGAATTCCGCAAGGCCCACATTCCTTCCGGAATCATGGCTATCAAAAAGCGTGAGTTCCGAGCCCTGAAGCAAGGAAGTGGCACTGTCAAGGAGTACATGCAGAAGTTCAGTGTTCTGTCAAGGTATGCCCCTGGAGATGTCAGCACTGATGCTGCAAAAAGGGAGCGCTTCATGGAAGGCCTCAATCAGACTCTGCAATACTCGCTTGTCGTGTGCGACTGCCCGTCTTTCCCTGACCTGGTGAACAAGGCACTTATGCTTGAAGACAAGCGACATGCTTTGGAAGACACTCGCAAGCGCAAGTTGGTCAGTAAGGGAAGTTCCAGCAACCAGAAGCCTCGTCCGTGGCAGTCAGCCCCGGCCAAGCCAACCTATCAGCAACCAAGAGCTACTGCACCTCGCACCAACCCTCAGCCTCAGCAGTATGCCAACCCCAGGCCAGCTTTCAACCCCAATACCAGTGGTGGCAACAAGATCAATCCAAACCAAGTCACTTGCTTTGGATGTGGTCAGCCCGGACACATCTCAAGGGTGTGCCCCAACAAGAAGCCTGATATCCCGCACCCCAATGCGCAGAACCAGGGACAAGGCCGCGGGATGCCACCAAGGAACCCAGTTCCTCGCAATCCACCGAACCATGGGAAGGGGCGTGTGAATCACGTCACTGCTGAAGAAGCCCAGGAAGACCCGGACGTCGTGCTGGGTACGTTCCTTGTCAACTCAGCACCTGCAACTGTCTTGTTTGATTCTGGAGCAACGCATTCATTTGTCACTCAAAGATTTGCATTAAAAAGTGGCATGACCCCTACACCCCTGAATAACCCTATGGTGGTACAAACCCCCGGAGCCGAGATGAGAGCCAAGATAGGCTGTAAAGGAGTCGGTATTACCATTAACGGTGTAGACTTCCTAGTAGACCTTATCATCCTGAGATCGCAAGGCTTGGATGTGATCTTAGGGATGGATTGGCTCAGTAAGCACCAAGGCTTGTTAGACTGTGCCAATCGGACAATCACTGTGACCAATGACCAAGAAGTCGAAGTCAAGTTTGCTTCCAACTCCTCTTCCGCTCAAGCCGCTAAAGTCAACTGTCTGTCTGAAGTTGGGCTAGATCAAGTACCGGTGGTATGTGAGTATCCTGATGTCTTTCCGGATGAACTACCGGGAATGCCCCCTGACCGTGACATTGAGTTCATCATCGAGCTCGTGCCCGGAGCAGGACCCATCTATAAGAAGCCTTATAGAATGGGGACAAAAGAATTAGCTGAGTTGAAGAAGCAGCTGGAGGAGCAGCTAAGGAAGGGATTTATCCGCCCAAGTGCCTCCCCTTGGGGATCTCCCGTTCTGTTTGTGGCAAAGAGGGACGGTACCATCCGCTTATGCATCGACTATCGTTCCCTCAATGAAGTTACAATCAAGAACAAATATCCACTTCCCAAGATCGAAGATCTGTTTGATCAGCTCAGCGGAGCCAAGGTATTCTCCAAGATCGACCTCAGATCTGGGTATTACCAGCTGAAGATCAGACCCCCAGATATTCCGAAGACGGCATTCTTAACCAGATATGGCCTGTACGAGTGCACGGTCATGTCTTTTGGGTTAACCAATGCCCCAGCCTACTTCATGTACCTCATGAATAAAGTCTTAATGGAATATTTGGACAAGTTTGTTGTTGTCTTCATTGATGACATTCTTGTGTTCTCGAAGTCGGAGGAAGAGCACGAGCAGCATCTGAGGATGGTCCTAGACAAGCTTCGTGAGCACCAACTGTATGCCAAATTCAGCAAGTGTGAGTTCTGGCTGCGTAAAGTTGGATTCTTAGGTCATGTCTTTACCGAGGAAGGATTATCTGTTGATCCTGCAAAGATCGAAGCTGTGACTCAATGGCAATCTCCAACGACCGTCAAGGAAGTTAGAAGCTTCCTCGGACTAGCGGGCTATTACCGCAAGTTCATGGAAGGATTCTCTAGCATTGCACGACCAATGACTCAGCTCCTCAAGAAGGACAAGCAGTTCGAGTGGACGCCAAAATGCGAAGAGAGCTTCCAAGAGCTCAAGAAGAGGTTGACCACTGCCCCAGTTCTGGCAACACCTGATATTCACAAGGAGTTCGTGATATATTGTGATGCCTCTCGAACCGGATTGGGAAGCGTTCTAATGCAAGAAGGCCGCGTCGTAGCATACCTCTCCAGGCAGCTACGACCCCATGAGGAGAACTACGCTACTCACGATCTTGAGCTAGCGGCAGTAGTTCATGCCTTGAAGACATGGCGGCATTACCTCCTAGGGAAACGGTGTGAGATCTACACAGACCACAAAAGTCTGAAGTACATTTTCACCCAAAAGGAATTGAACATGAGGTAGCGGAGATGGTTGGAACTCATGAAAGACTATGACCTCAGTGTTCAATATCACCTGGGAAGGCTAACGTGGTGGCCGATGCCTTAAGCAGGAAGGCTTGCTCTTTGAATGCCGTTATTCAAGAAAGGTAGCCAGCCTTGTTTAAGGAGTTCGAACAATTCAGTTTGGAATTGGTCACCCCTGGATTTCTGGATCATTTGGAAGTCAGACCGACCCTGATGGACGACGTCAAGAAGGCACAAGATGGACACGCAAGCATTGAAGGCATCAAGAGGAAGATGAAGCTGGGCAAGGCCCCAGGATTCTCCGAAGACGAGCACGGGATTGTTTGGTACAAAGGTCGCATCTGCGTACCAAACAACACCGAGCTGAAGACCCTGATTCTGCAAGAAGCCCACGACACTCCGTATTCCATCCACCCCGGAGGAACCAAGATGTACCAAGACTTGAAGGCACGATTCTGGTGGCACGGGATGAAGAGAGAGATTGCAACCTATGTTGCAAAGTGTGATGTGTGCCAAAGGGTCAAGGCTGAATATCAGCGACCTGCTGGATTGCTTCAACCACTCAAAGTTCCTGAGTGGAAGTGGGATAAAGTCGGAATGGTCTTCATCACTGGATTACCAAGGTCAAATAGAGGACATGACTCTATCTGGGTCATAGTCGATCATTTGACCAAGGTAGCCCATTTCATTCCTGTCAAGACCACTTATGATGGCAACCGGCTGGCAGCTCTCTACATCGACCGAATCGTAAGTCTTCACGGTGTTCCCAAGGAGATTGTGTCAGATCGAGGAACCCAGTTCACCTCAAGGTTCTGGAAGAAGTTCCAAGAAGCCTTGGGAACCAAGTTGTCTTTCAGCACAGCTTTCCACCTACAGACCGGAGGTCAGACAGAACGAGTAAATCAGATTCTCGAAGACATGCTCCGAGCCTGTGTCCTGGCATATGGAGCCAAGTGGGAAGATTGTCTCCCTTTTGCCGAGTTCTCCTATAACAACAGTTACCAGTCAAGCCTTCAGATGGCACCATTTGAGGTGTTGTACGGACGCAGATGTCGCACACCCCTCAACTGGTCAGAGACTGGAGAAGGACTAGTCTTTGGACCGGATAATCTCCGCGCAGCAGAAGAGCAAGTCCAACTAGTCAGAGAGCGATTAAAGGCAGCCAAGTCAAGGCAAAAGAGCTATGCTGACACTCACCGTCGGAACATGAGTTTCCATGTCGGGGACCATGTGTACCTGCGGGTAACTCCTCTGAAGGGAACCAAGCGTTTCCACGTCAAGGGGAAACTCACACCAAGGTTCATCGGACCCTTTGAGATCACTGCACGACGAGGAGAAGTGGCTTACCAGTTGGAACTACCACCTGAGCTATCCGATGTGCACAATGTATTCCATGTGTCACAACTCCGGAAATGTCTACAAGTTCCAGACAAGCCCAATCTCTACAAGGATGTGGATCACCAAGCCATTGATCTGCAGCCTGATTTGACCTACCGCAAGAAGCCCATTGACATTCTGGACGAAGCAGAACGACGGACGCGAAGCCGTACCATCAAGTACTTCAAGGTCCAGTGGAGCAACCACACCGAAGCAGAAGCAACCTGGGAACGAGAAGACTATCTTAGATCCGAGTTTCCCGACCTCTTTTAAGACCTAGTTTAGGAATCTCGGGGACGAGATTCTTGTAAGGGGGGTAGGTCTATCACACCCTGCATTTTGTAACATGTTATTTGTATCTTTGAAGCATAAAAAATTTGGACCAGCAATTTTTTTTGGCATCATTTGGCTTTTATTTGAATTGAGTTTTTCTTCATATGCTTTTTCATGTGCTCATTAAAGTCAACTATGACCTCTTGTAGAATTCATCTCCATACCCAAAACTTCGGCCCAATAATCATGCCAAGTGTTATATAACAGTATAGTATTTTCCTACAAAATTAATTTGGCCAAAAAGGTATTTTATAAATTTAGTTTTCCAAAGACCCCTGAATTGAGATTTGCACTGCAAGTACTTGATTTAGGGTGAGAAAATTATTTCAAAAGGAACATTTGAGACCTAGTAGTCATAAGACTCCCAGAAACCACAAAAATATAATTTTAAAAGTTATTTTCCTATTTTATTTAAAAGCTTTTTCTTAAGGCCAGAAATGGTCTTTAATAGGGGAAAATTATTTAACTGTTTCAAAAATATTTGCCAAAATTCAGAGAGACTCAGAGGACATATATTGTCCATATATAAGAGTTTCAACACTTGGTCATGTTCAAAATAATGGGCTAAACCCTCTAAAACCCTTTCTGGATATTTCAAGCTTTTGAAATATTTACAAAGGAAACTTTCTCCAAAAATTCCAGGGAAATTCTATCATGTCATATATGTCATATTTGATGATCTTGCCAAGTCCCATGCCTTGGGAAGCAAGAAAACATCCTCAAACCCCTTCATAACCATTCTGTCCATATTTGAAGTTTGAGCAACTTTACATTGCCAAACTTGTCCAAATGCTCTCAAACTTGGTGCACATGCTAGAAAGGCCTAATAAGGCATCTAGACCAAATGGCACAAGATTTGGAATAGAGGAACTTGATCAGATCACCTCAAAACCCTTTCTGTTCAAATGCAAATTTGAACTACTTTACATTACCAACTTTTTATCTGGAGCTTCAAACTTTGTGGGAATGATCAATACCCCAAATGATGATGCTACACCAAGTGGTGCATCAAGGGGAGATGATTAGCTTGACTCAAACAAGATGAAGCTGTTTCTGTTGATTTCTAGGGTTCACCAAAGTTACATTGGCTAGTTTCTTCAAATGAGCCCAAATTTGGTGAAGCACCCTATTTTCTCATGTCTTTCAATCCTGTTAAGTGCCATGTCAAGTGGAGGTCATTTGCTTGACTAAACACTGATCAAACACCTTCTGGCTTTTTACCAAAACCTCCATCTTGATCACTTTTACTCTTCTCCATGGCCTCAACTTGTTACCACATGATCATTCAGTTACTGGCTACCCCCAGTAACTTCCCCAGCACCCCAGCTCCATGATTGAGGGGTAAGAACCCAAGTTTACCTTGCTGGACAGCAAGTTTTCACCAAGTCACCAGCATCCTCCCTCTCTCTCAGCATCTCCAGGGCATCCAAGGCCGCAGGCCATTTCTTTACTCCGCCCCTGACCTTCTAGACACTCTTGGGCACGTTGGATTTGACCGGAGCGGCGAGGGCATGGTGGTGCCAGCCATACGCGCGCTCTGGAGCACGCAACAGTGCGGACACACACTGTAGCTCCAGCCAATCAGCCACCCCCGACAGCCTCGGGCCACTCCCTCGCGCCAGTCGATGCTCCTCGACGTCCGCGACCGCCCCGGCGCTGTCCCCCCTCCTCCTGCGCCCTCCAGTGATCATCGTCGCACGCGCACCGGCTGCCCGCAACGGCCACTCTTCTGCCTCGCACGCGCACGTGCTCCAGAAGCTCCCCCGCTCCTCCTCTCACCCCTACTGGACGTGGAGCTCGTCCAGCAACTCCGTGGACACATTCCCCTCGCCCCCTGTGCGCTGTAGCTTCGAGTCGGAGCTCGCCGGCGCACTGGAACACGGGCCTCCGTCGACCCCTATAAATAGGACCCCCGGGCCTCTCCAGCAGCATCAGCAGCTCCACCACACCTCACTGAGCCCCCCAACACCACCAGTTCCTCCCCAGGTAGTCCCAGTACTCGGGATCGACCGGAGCTCCGCCGCGTCGGGCCGCCGGTGATCTCGCAGTACGAGCCTCCCCTGCCCTTCCTTTCGCCCGATCTAGAACCGCCGTGCTCCACTAACCATTTCCCCCCTGTTTCCCCCTCCGGTTGCAGTCGGAAACGATCGGAGCAACGACCTCCCGACGAGCTTCCGCCGTCCCACCTCGCCGCCGGCGAACCTGACCTCCCTGGCGTGCCGTACCACCATCCCTACAACCGCCACTCGACGCTGGACCCAACCCTGCCCTCCGTTGCCGTCGCCGTGGCCGGAAACCTCGCCGGTGAGCTCGCCGTCGCCGTGGCCGCAAGGTTGGAGATGACAGGCGGGCCCTGCCTGTCATCCCCAAACCTCTCTCCCCCTCCTCTCAGTCACTGACCGACGGGCCCCGCCCGTCAGGTTCAAAAACCTGACGTGCGCGCGCGGGCACCCGTGCGGCTGGGCTGGTCCGCCCTGGGCCGTGCACTGTGGCCTTCTCTGGCCCAGTTGCACAGGGCACTTTTCCTTTTTCTTTTCTGTAATTGTTTTAAACATTTCTACAGAAAAGAATAATGGTCCAAATAAAATAATTCCAACTCCTAAAATCTTGTAATATTCCTACCTATTTAATGGTACCACTTTCACTCACATCTATGAAACTTCTCTGTTCTGTTCAAATTTAAATTCAAATTTGAGTAGTAAAACTCGTGTTCAAAAATCAATAGATTCCATTCTGTAATTCCAGAACTCCAACTAAGATTTTTCCCCATCTTAGAAATTCCTCTAGTATTTAACAAAAATAAGTTGACATTTTTCTGAGCACTTTGATTTTTCTGTTTTATTTGTGGTCTTATTTTTCCGTTGTTATTATGCGACGTATAGATCCCGTATTTGACGAAGTTGCTGTGGAAGGAGAAGGAGAAGGATTTGAAGACTTTGAAGACCAAGCCAATCCAGGCAAGCAGCCCTTTGACCATGATACACTTGTTTTGCGGAACCCGTTGTTTCCGATGCATGATGATAGATTCACGGTGGTGACCTAGTTGGAACCACCACATGATGCATGCTTGATCTTGATCTTGCTAAGTGCTAGATGACATGCAAATAGTTGGTCATGAAGCTTAAATGATGCATGTGTGATTTTAACCTTCGTAGATGAAATCTTTGCATGAACCCATCGGGTGCCCCTAATGCCCGAGGGTGATGATGTGTTAGGTCATCACTTGAGGAAGAAGTGATGTGCCGGTAAAGTCATGTGCATGGTGAAATGATGGATTAGATTTATGTGTGACTACCGTCCCAACCAAACATGTGCAACCACACTACCCCTTATGGGACGGGGCTTTATTGATTACTTAGGTCGATACTAGCATGGTGCCCGCATTACTAGTGACGGGAAGACTTGAGGTCTTTCCCGGGACGGGGTCGTGCTTGGAGAGACGACCATGACTGTTTTCACAGGGCACCAGACACACCGTTGGTCCCTTCGGGTACGTGTGACATTGAAATTAGGGCAAGTCCCGTGATCTATTGTTTGTACCCGAGGGCCGTGTACCAACGAGTGGACTCTATGTTAGTGTCGTCTAAGGAAAGGTAATGACCGGGTGCTTACCCCGGGTACTTGAGGTACCGCGGGTCGTGGATGACACGGAAGTTCCCCGGATCTTGTGGGTAAAGTGCGCAACCTTTGCAGAGTGTAAAACTATTCGAATAGCCGTGTCCACGGTCATGGACAGTTGGGTGGTGCTACTTAAACTATGTCCAGAATTTTAATTCATCGGTGATAGTATGTGTGTGATGAGTCAAGGTGGTGACTTGACTCGATGAGTTGAATCATATTCATGTTGATATCGGTAACCTGTCTTCGAGGTTACGCGAGGTTATTGATGCATAAACTTGATAGTAGAATATTTATTCTAGCCCTTTGCTAGATTGTTCATTATCGTTCAATTGCATTGTTACTTTGAACCACATCATGGGTTGCTTGCGAGTACATTCAAAGTACTCATTGGCTTGCCACTGGTTATTTAATTGGCCAGGCATGGAAGAACAGGAATATGAGGAAGAGTTCTTTGGAGACGAACATGCGAACTAGGACGCTACCCCAGTCAGAATGCCTGTAGGGTTAAGGCAGATGGCATGGGTTCTACCCGTTATCGAAGACTTCCGCTATTTGATTTATTTGCTATTCAGCCCGTGAGGCTCTATCTATGTAAGACTTGGCCATAATGGCCTTAATTCGTGTAAGACTATTTGTATGGATGTAAGACTCTTGTTATTTCAGCTTCTGTGTGTTCAGTGAGCATTGATCTCTGGGATCACTGTACACGTGCATTCGGTGATCTCGACTTCTAAGTCGGGGTCCCCACAGTAGTAGGCACAAAGTATTCTCGGAACAATAGAGAGAATTTCGGGATATCTTGTAATAACAAGATCAACTGGGAATAAAAGTAAGAGCGACAGGTGTAAGTATTTATCCATAGGGATATTTCGATGGCAGGGAATTGCAAAAGCAATGGGCACAAAGTCTTGAGAAAACATCGAAGAGTATCTTCAGAATCTTCTGGTGTAGCAAGCGATCATCTGGAATGAGCGGTTCTCCGGGGAACGTCGTTATGAGAACCTAATGTAGTTAGTAAATTCATTTAACCCGAATAGAAGAGAGATCAGAGTCCCAGAGTATAAAAGAGGAATAAAAGATCCTAACACCACCCATTGGTGTTGTGAGCCGTAAGCCACACAACAAGTTAGTAAATTTGTTTTTCAAAGACTAGACTTAACTTCGGCCAAGGAGTTGGAAAGGGGGATTCCTACAGGCAGTCGACACTGATACCAACTTGTGACGCCCCCGATTTGTCCGTACACTAATCATGCACGCAAATGTGTACGACCAAGATCAGAGACTCACTGGTAGATATCACAACACAACTCTAAAAGTAAAATAAGTCATACAAGCTTCATATTACAAGCCAAGGGCCTCGAGGGCTCGAATACAAGTGCTCGATCATAGACAAGTCAGCGGAAGCAACAAATATCTGAGTATAGACATAAAGTTAAACAAGGTGCCATAGGATGGCTAGCACAAACTGGGATACAGATCGAAAGAGGAGCAGGCCTCCTGCCTGGGATCCTCCTAAACTACTCCTGGTCGTCGTCGGCAGACTGCATGTAGTAGTAGGCGCCTCCGGTGTAGTAGGAGTCGTCGTAGGTGGCGTCTGGCTCCTGGGCTCCACCATCTGGTTGCATCATCCGAGAAGAAGGAACAGAAGGGGGAAAAGGGGGAGCAAAGCAACCGTGAGTACTCATCCAAAGTACTCGCAGGCTAGGATCTATACTACATATGCAATGGTAACAATGATATGGGTAGTATCGGTGGACTGAACTGCAGCAAGCCAGAATAAGAGGGGGATAGCTAATCCAAACGAAGACTACGCTTCTGGCAGCCTCCATCTTGCAACAGTAGAAGAGAATAGATGGTAAGTTCACCAAGTAACATCGAATAGCATAATCCTACTCGGCGATCCTCCCGCACATCACCCTGTGAGAGAGCAACCACCGAGTTATATCTGGAACTCATCTGGGTGTGTTTTATCAAGTATCCGGTTCTAGTTGTCATGAGGTCGGAATACAACTCCGGGTCGTCCTTTTACCGAGGGACACGGCTATTCGAATAGATTAACTTCCCTGCAGGGGTGCACCACATAACCCAACACGCTCGATCCCATTTGGCCGGACACACTTTCTTGGGTCATGCCCGGCCTCGGAAGATCAACACGTCATAGCCCTACCTAAGCACAACAGAGAGGTCAGCACGCCGGTCTAAGTCCTAAGCGCACAGGGGTCTGGGCCCATCGCCCAATGCACACCTGCACGTTGCGAGGGCGGCCGGTGAGCAGACCTAGCAACCTCCATTACTAAGGAAGTTACGTTACGCGGTCCAACCCGGCGCGCGCCGCTTAGTCGCTGATGTCAAGAAGGCTTCGACTGATACCACGACGTCGAGAACCCATAACTATTCCCACGCAGCTGGTTAGTGCGTATAGGCCAACGGCCAGACTCAGATCAAATATCCAAACTCGTTAAGCATGTTATTATGAAATCACCGCGGACAACGACCAGGGCGAGGCCACCTCTCAACTGGGTGTCTCAACCTGCCCTGTTGCCCCGCCACAAAGATCCACTCGGGGGCCGTCGAGAACTCAGGCCCAGCACTACCTGGATGGAGCCACCTGTCCTTTCAGCCCCCACATCGGAATCACTTGCGGGTACTCAAAGAGCCGACCCAACTTTAGTCACATCATGTGTCATGTAAAATGTATATAGTATATACCCGTGATCACCACCCGAGGTGATCATGGCCCGATAGTATAGCATGGCAGACGGACAAGGATGTGGGGCCACTGATGGAATACTAGCATCCTATACTAAGCATTTAGGATAGTAGGTAAAGGTATCAACAGTAGTAGCAACAATGACAGGGTATGCAACATAATAGGAGCTATCGAATCATCAACAGTAGCAAATCTAATGCAAGAATAAGAGAGAAGAGAATGGGCGATATCTGGTGATCAAGGGGGGTTGGCTTGCCTGGTTGCTCAGACGAGAAGGAGGGGTCGTCGTCGATGAAGTCGATCACCGAGGTAGCATCCGTCTCGAGGTCTATCGCGGTATCGGAGTCTACCGAAAAGAAGCAACGAAGGGGAAACAAATAAATAACAGAGCAAACAATAGCATCACAAAATATAATAAGGCAATACGTGGCGCCAGGGCGAGCTAACGCAGGGATAGGTGATACCGGCGAAGGGGAAAGATATCTGGGAAAGTATTCCCGGTGTTTGACATTTTTGGAGAGACGGACCAGAGGTGGGTTGTTGCATGTTCACTATGCTAGGAACGTGTGGTGGACAAACGGATTGCGTATTCATATTCGTCTCGTTTTTCTGAGCAACTTTCATGTAGAACAAATTTTCATCTGAGCTACGATTTATTTTATATTAATTTTCAAAGTTTCTTAGAATTATTGGAATTATTTTATTAGAAAAATTAAAAAGAAAAACTTTTGTCACATGGGGCCTGTTAGATAGTGTGTATGGCAGTGGAGTTGACCCAATCAATTTGACTAGTCAACACAGGGTTGGTGGCCCACATGTAATAGGAACATTGGTTAATTAAGGATTAAAATAACAAGGGCTCGCATGTCATAGACTGGCCTTTTAACTAAAGGGTCATTTAGTGTGTGAGACCACCCGTGGACACATTAGGCTAATTAACATATATAAACTAACCCCACCTGATCTAATTAGCAGTAAACAATTTGGAATGGGGCTGGCCACACACAGGATACACACGCTCACACACACCACACAACACACTCGGCTATGTTCTTGGCCATGGCCACTTGTTACGGCAGCCGGCGGTAGCATGCACCAGCAGCAAAGCAGCGACAACAGTAGGAAAAAGAGCAGCAGTGGCAAGAGTAGCAACAACAAAAGAGCAGCAGCGCCGGCAAGCATCAACGCAGGAAGCAGAGCAGCAGCAATGCGTGGTGGGTGAGCTGCGGACGAGCGCAGGTGTATGCGAGCGCATGCGACTGCAGCAACAACAGGCAACAGCGCAGCGGCGAGGTAATGCGCGCCGGTGCATGGCCCCGGGCCGGCGCGCGGCAACAACATGCGGAAACGGCAGCAACGGCTAAACAGAAATAGCAGGTAGCAGGAGCGGCAGCAGCCCGCACACATGTACGCGTACGCGGGAACTCGGACATGACGGTGTCGGCGGCCTACGACGTCCAAATCGAAGGGGGGAAGGGGGATCCGAGGGAGGATCTCACGGTGAGTCCGTTGGCGTGCTCGGGGAGGTTCAAGGTGGACCGGAGCGACCACATCGATGACGAGTTGGTGACGGCCGGCTGAAGAAGACGGCGATGGCGTCGGCTACGCAGCTCCCCGGCTCGAACTGGTGCCCTGGACGGACAAGACCAGCCTCGGCGGACCTCGTGGACGTACCCCCGCACGTCGGAGACGTCGATGGCCACGACAACGAGGAGAGGCTGCGGTGATCGCGCAAGATCGCGGGCTTGAATTCGAGCCAGAGAGAAAGGGGGCGATGGGGGATCGAGTGGGTAATGGAAGAGAGCGCTCTAGGTTTTCTGTTGGACGTTTTTGTAGGGCCGGGGAGGGGCACGTGGTGGCCATCCGGCCGTGGTGGCCGTGGATGACCTCCACGCCATGGCCACTGCCTCCTTTGTACGTTTAGGTGGGAGAAAGGCCAGGGTGGGTTGGGCCAGATACACTGTAGTTGCATAGGGCCCATGTGTACTGTAGGTTTTAATTCTTTTTCTTTCCCCTTTTAGTTACCTTTTTCTCACTTCTATTTATTTGTTCTGTTTTGCTTTTATTCTTAATAGCATTTGAGTTTTGCAAATATGAAACCTATCCCATAATTAATATTGTAATTTTGACACTTCCACAAAAAGGTTTGGTGAGAATTTGAATTGATATGAATTTTTCATAAATACAAATAGATTAATGGGCAAGTTTTGGGTCCTGTATTCATATCCAATGGCATTTTAAACATCTATAAAAATGTTCATTTATACATGGAAATTATCTACTGAATATTTGCAACCTATTGAACATTTTTAACTTATTGTTTGATATTATCATAGTTTGACTTTATTTTAAATTTGAATTTGAATTCGGCTTGGATCAAAGTGAGGTTTAGCAAATAAATTGCGATGACATGGAACCATTAGAGTGTGATTACTGTAGCTTAACTACCGGGTGTCACAAGCGTCTGCGCCGCTCCTTGGAAGATCAGCAAACACGCCTGGAGAACTCCACAATCGTGTGAGCCCAATATACTTCCGCCCTCCGAAGATGCTCTGTAAGAGAAATATCTTACCAGATGTTATCTGTCGTGCCTACTTGATCTCTTGACGAGTGCTACGCGCCTCGCCTCGCGCATCCTGGGCAGACTTTACTGCCGCAGACAGCTCGGTCGCCTGTTTCGAAGCCGTCTTCTTCGATGCCTCACACTTCCGGATGGCATCTCGAAGCTCGACCTCGACTTCGGACACCCGAGATTTGTGCTTCTCGCACTCCCCCTTTTTGGCCTCCAAATCAGCAGCTGCTTTACCAGCGACCGCCTTGGCCTCCTCCTTGGCCTTGGCAACCTTGCCCTTGAGGGCCTCGAGCTCAACGGCGCCAACTGTGTAATACATAATATAATGTTAGAGTTTGTACTCATACTCAATCAAATAAGTCTTATTGTCATTTAAATAAAAATCCGCATACATTGCGTTTCATCAAAACGCCGGTTGATGCGTTCGAGGTCCGCATTGGCCACCTCGAGCTTCCGATTTAGTTCGGCGACCTCTGCGTCTCGCGCAGTCGCCGTAACTAAAGAAGCCTGCACGACCGTTCAACTCTGTAAATATGCTACTCTATGAATACTTCGTCCGATTCTTTTCAGAATCACACAAACCATCGGGGGCTACTGGTTATATACGTGCATTTAAAACAAATAAAATTTCTTAAAAGCATTACATGGCTTACCTCAAAGCCTGTTAAAAGGCTATTGAAAGCTTCATTTAGTCCGCCCTTGACGGACTGAATCTTCTTCATCACCGCACCCATCACGATGCCGTGTTCTTTAATGACGAGAGCAGTGCTCCCTGAATAGGATCCGGCGCCTCCGGATTAACTCCCGGCGCCGCCGTATCCTCCTTCGCTTGAGGAGCTAGATCTTCAAACCTCGGAGCCGCGCTAGGCTCTGGGACGATGTTCGGTGGGACCCCAGACTGTTCGGGCCCCACACCTTCGGTCTCCATGGGGGCCGTTTCCCCATGGTCAGCAGCCGCCGAGGTATTACCCTCGGCCGCCTTGTCTCCTTCCCCGTACTCATCTACTTGGGCGGAGAAAACCCGCTGGGACGACACTTCGGTGTCCCCGCCAATTACGGGCGATGAAGCCCGGACTGGCGGGTCACTCTCCATCTCCTCAGGCGCCAGAGAGTTCCCCTCCGATGATGTAACATTGGGGTTTACACCGGGAGGGCTGTCGGTCAGCAGGAGAAGAATACTAAGTAGGTATCATAAATACTGAATAAACAAAGGCGAAATAGCCAATCCAGACAAACTTATGATTCGGGCAGGGGTTTCACCCTAGGCTTCACCACAAATTTATGTTCAGACAAATCCGAACTATCTCCGAGCTTCAGCCTCCTCCGGGGCACGGCCGTGCCCGCGTCAACGACAGCCTCCCTCTTCCTCCCCCTCCCTTGCGCAGGAGGCATTTCTTCTTCCTCCTCTTCCTCCTCATCATCTTCCTCCGCCTCGTCGGAGGAGAGAATGTGGAGGTCCTCGGGTTTCTTGCCCGCAGGACGGGGGATGTCTCTGCCCCCCTTGCCCTTTGTCTTCTTGGGCTTCTTGGTCGGCACCTTGTACGGCGCCGGAACCAGCATCGCCGTTAGTAGAGGCAGTGCTGGCTCTTCGGACAAAGGCGCCGGACACTTAATCCGGGACGCCTTCTTCGTCCAGCCCTGTATATCACGTAAAAATTCCAATTCCTATTATCATTAAATAAGGGAAAGGGTGTGTGTTCGGCAAGGATCATTATTACCTCTATGGCGGAAATTTCAGTGCTGAAACCCGCATCCTCATCTTCTTTGGGCCATTCCTTTTGGCTCTTGAAGAGGTGCTTCCAGATCTCTTTGTGCGTAGAGCTGAAGAGATGCTTCAGCGGCTTGTCTCCTGCCGGATCGAACTCCCATAGGGAGGAATCCCAGCTTTGGCAAGGGAGAACAAGCCGGGTCATCATCACCTGGACCACGGAGGAGAGCAGGTGCCCCTTGGAGATCACGCCGGATACACGACTCACTAGAGTCGTCACCTCAGTGTGCGACCCCCAGTCCAGACCCTTTTTGGTCCAGGAGGTTAGCCTCTCTGGGGGTCCGGATCTGAAAGCAGGCTCCGCCGCACAGCTGGTGTCGTGGGGTTCAGTGACGTAGAACCACTCCTGCTGCCAGACCTTGTTCGTCTCCACAAACAAGCCCTTGGGCCAAGTTGCATTCGGGAGCTTACTGATCATAGCGCCCCTGCACTCTGCGTGTTCCCCGTCCACCACCTTTGGCTTCACGTTGAAGGTCTTAAGCCACAGGCCAAAGTGTGGGGGGATGCGGAGAAAGGCTCCACACATCACTATGAAAGCGGATATGTGAAGGATTGAGTTCGGGGCTGGATCGTGGAAATCTAGCTCGTAGAGGAACAAAAGACCCCGAACAAACGGGTGGAGTGGAAATCCTAGCCCCCTGACAAAATGAGAGGTGAAAACTACCCTCTCGTCCGCCTTAGGAACGGGAATCACCTGGCCCTTAGGGGGGACTCGGTGTGCGATGTCGCCGATGAGATACCCCGCGCTCCATAGATCCTCCACAGTCTTTTAGTTGACCGTGGAAGCCTCCCACTTGCCTCTGGCACCGGATCCAGCCATTGTTGGGAAGAGGAGTAGTGGTTGAGGAAGGAGGAGTTGTGGGCACAAGAGATGAGAGTACGGGGGCAAGGTAGATTGGAGAGCTCGAGCTTGAGGGAGGCGTGGGGCTGAAGAAAGGGATTGGAGTCCTTTTATAATGCTGCAAATACAGAGCGTCCCCCCACCTTAGCCATAAAACTCGCCGGTTCCCAAAGCGGCCGTGCTTAATGCACGGCGTGGATGCTCACGTCACAATGATAAGAATCCCACAATAAACAGGCACGATCTCAATTCTGACGGTATATGTCAATGAGGATATGCCTCGAAACACGAAACTAGGACCAAATAAACAGTTCGACACGTTAGTGGGTTGGACGCGACGCTTCACCCAAAAGTTGTCAGTAGAGACACATTACTCATTTTCTTTAAAAGCTTGCCTTCGATGCTAAGGGTTGTACTAATCTTGCAGAGCCGAACACAATCCATCTATTTGCAGAAGATAAATTCGGGAAGAGGAACCCCCCTTGCAATGCCGAAGACAATACGGAAGCCGAACTCATTGCCATCGAAGACAGGTTCAGGGGCTACTGAGGGAGTCCTGGATAGGAGGGTTCTCAGGTGGCCGCATAAACTCCTGGTGGGCTGGACTGGTGGGCCATGAAGATTATTATAGAAGATCATCTCTCGTATCCGCATAGGACTCCTGGATTCTTGTAATGGCAAGTTTTAGGCTCAGGTGTAGGCTTTCCTTCCTCTGCAAGATGAAATTTACAAACCCTTGCCCCCTCCGGTGTGTATATAAACCAGAGGATTTAGTCCGTAGAGGCTAGAATCAGAATCATACAATCCTCATAGGCTAAACTTAGGGTTTAGCCTTTACGATCTCGAGGTAGATCAACTCTTGTACACATATTCATCCATACTAATATAGCAGGAAGTAGGGTTTTACCTTGATCGAGAGGGCCTGAACCTGGGTAACATCGTGTCCCCTGCTTTCTGTTAACATCAATCCTCAGACGCATAGTTCAGGACCCCCTACCCGAGATTCGCCGGTTTTGACACTGACAAGGAGCTTTATGGTTGTCTCTTTATTGTACGAATTGTGAAAGCCATGTAATTGCTTTACTTTATCACTACAAGTTAGTGATAGTAGTAGTAGCAATAGTTGGCGAGACAACCACGACGCTACGATGAAGATCATGGTGTCAAGCCGGTGAGGATGGAGATCATGACGATGCTTTGGAGATGGAGATCAAAAGCACAAGATGATGATGGCCATATCATGTCACATATTTTGATTGCATGTGATATTTATCTTATTATGCTTCTTATTTTGCTTAGTATGGCAGTAGCATTATAAGATGTTCCCTTACAAAATTTCAAGGTACAAGTGTTCTCCCCGAGTATGCACCGTTGCGACAGTTCGTTGTGCCGAGACACCACGTGATGATCGGGTGTGATAAGCTCTACGTTCAAATACAATGGGTGTAAGACAGTTTTGCACATGCATAATACTCGGGTTAAACTTGATGAACCTAGCATGTACAGACATGGCCTCGAAACACTGGAGACCGAAAGGTCAAGCGTGAATCATATAGTAGATATGATCAACATAAGATGTTCACCGTTGAAAAATACTCCATCTCACGTGATGATCGGACATGGTGTAGTTGATTTGTAAGTGCTAGTTCTTTACTAATATGATTAATTGAACTTTAATTTATCATGTAATTAGTCCTGATAGTTTTTGCATATCTATGTTGTTGTAGATCAATGGCCCGTGCTACCATTCCCTTGAATTTTAATGCGTTCCTAGAGAAAGCTAAGTTGAAAGATGATGGTAGCAACTACACGTACTGGGTCCGCAACTTGAGGATTATAATCATTGCTGCACAAAAGAATTATGACCTTGAAGCACCGCGAGGTGACAAGCCCCCTCCTGCTAATGTAGACACTTTGAACGTCTGGCAGACGCGGTCTGATGACTACTCGATAGTTCAGTGTGCCATGCTTTACGTCTTAGAATCGGGACTTCAAAGACGTTTTGAACGTCATGGAGCATATGAGATGTTCCAAGAGCTGAAGTTAATATTCCAAGAAAATGCCCGAATTGAGAGATATGAAGTCTCCACTAAGTTCTATAGCTGCAAGATGGAGGTGAACAGTTCCATCAGTGAACACTTACTCAGAATGTCTGGGTACTACAATCACATGACTCAACTTGGATGCAAAGTTGATGAAGATAGTTTGATTGATAGAGTTCTTCAATCATTGCCACCAAGCTATAAAGGCTTCGTGATGAACTATAATATGCAAGGGATGCAGAAGACAATTACCGAGCTCTTCGATATGTTCAAAGTTGCGGAGGTAGTAATAATTCCGTCGAAAATATATTTTACGGTATAGGCGCTTATGACCTCCCCCTCTATGCCTTGCGGTAATGATTCTTGTGGAATTATGACCTTTACCACAATTGTCAGGGATATAACTATTGGGTATAAACCGCCCAGGAGGGGCCGGTTTATGCCTATGAAGAATTACTCCAGTTGAAGCCTAGCAAGACATATAATATGGCATTTTAATATAGAAGACTCAAAGGCCCAGGGCCCAAAAGGTGTTAGGGCCCGTAGATGTAAACCGCCATACGGCGTGTAACTTGTATTGTAAGATAGGTAAGGTAGAGACCGAGTCAGGCACGTTTATGAGCCGGCATCGGGATTCTGTAAGCCGGCCGGGCGTCATCCTGTGTATATAAAGGGACAACCCGGCGGCGGATCAGGGACAACGAAACACAGCTCGAGGCACATGCAAAGTGGATTCGCTCCATGGTCATCGAAACCCTAGAAATACCACAACAACTAGACATAGGCTTTTACCTTCATCGAAGGGGCCCAACTAGTATAAAAACCCTTGCGTCCTTTGTCCGCTTTAACCCCTTTAAGCTGACCCATAGCGATGGCTCCACGACTATGTCCTTATGCTAGGATATCTACCGTGAAAAAACCATGACAATTGGCCCACCGTGGGGCTATCGCACGATGGTTTCGAGTTCCTAGAGGGTAGCTTCAAAGGACTCAAGGGCTATGCAGTGGGCCGGATGACTAAGAGTCGTCGCGGTAAGATCTACGTCGACAACGCAGGCTGGGGCCCTGAGGCCGATTCAATCGAGTACGGTTACCGGGTTTTCAAGTTTGCAATTTCAAGTTTTCTCGGAAGTATACCTTCAAGAAGAACCGTCAGTAGACTTGTTCCGGGACTTTTTTCACTTAAACTGGCGGACAGAGTTTACTGCCGGACCACATCAAGAGCTGGGCGGTGTTAGTATTCAGAAAAGAAGAGATGTGGTCTTTCCTCATGCTGCTCTCCATACACACCCCAAGGACTGGAACCAATCATGGTTCTACTGCAAAGATACCTCGCCTGAAGGAGAAAACCCTCTGCCGGGTTACCGTGAACATCGTCTTCCCGAGGATCATCCCCTGCCGCAATGCCTTAGCTCCTCAGAGCGAGCCCGGTTTGCCCCCCAGCTTGCCAAGCTTAAGGCCTTTATGGCCAACGGTTTGACCGGAGTAGATTTCGTTCGCTGTTGGCTTGCCTGGAGCATCCTTCCTCTGAGCCGGCGCTCCGGTCTGATGTATGAATATACCGGAAAGACGGATGACCCTCAATGCCACATCGACATAATGCTTCGTGAGAAGGAAGTTATTGAATCCGCTAAGAAAATGCTCAACATCTCTCTGGAAGAATGTAGCCAAACCGGATTGGCTCCATACTATGAGAAGAACAAACTGCCAGCAATAAGTCTTTTCTAACCTCTTCTGTTTGTTTCTAATCCGTCCATATCAATTATCTTATATTTATCTTTCATCTTCTGCACAGGCCAACGATCCTTTCTGGAAAAGAAAACCTCAGGACAAGTCAGGTAAGCAGCCACGCCGGAAGACATGCGCTGTTAAGAAGAAGAAGGCGGCCGCTGGCTCCGGTTCACATCTTGAGGAGGATGATCCGGATTCTGAGGTATGAGTTGATCCTGATATGTTTTGTTCTCTGTTTATCCAAATCTATGTTAACAGTGTCTTTCCACAGGATTTGGCTGAAGGAAATAAAGCGGCATAAATTGAGGTAATCTCTCTTTCTTCAGATTCTGAACCGCCAGTGCCCAAAATTCATCGGGCATCTCGGAAGTACCCTTTTTCTCATCCTTACGCTCAACTGGACCCTAAATTTCTTTTGAAAAAGCAGCAACATGAAGCACGCCGGACTACGTGCCATAGTGGCCAGGTCATAGAATCTTCCGGAATATCTCTCACTCCGGCACGCAGGCACCGCTCTGAGGTTTTACTTTTTCCAACTCTTCTCCATCCAAAGGCCGGACTTATATGCAAACCGCTTAAACCGTCTGATCCTAACTATCAGGAGACACCTTTGTCATCCTCTGGTGAATCGACTGCCACACAGGTCCCTGTACTGAAGACTGTGCCTGGGTAAGTTCCTTTCCACATCCGGTTTATATTTGTATTTGTTCCTTGATAATTCTGATTGTTCCTTCAATTTCTTTCAGCAAGCCCAAGCCTAGCAAAAATGCGAAGGCCACCAAAACGGCTGCCGAGACTGCTACTGCTGATCCGGCGGCTGATCTGGACGAGGTCATCCCTCCAGAGAGCGATCCTGCAATTCAACTTGATGATCCTGCTCCCATGGACCATGACGACATTGCTGCTCCTGAAGATATAAATGTAGAAAATGTCGTTGAACCGGCGAGTCCTGTCCGGGTTAGCCCTCCTCGGACTAACCCGGCTCCTACTAGTCCGGCCCCTACTGCTGCACCCTCTCAGCCAACCACTACTTCTCCGGATATCCAAATAACCGGGACAGGTTTTACCGCTCCTACTGAGCCTATCATCTTGGCCAAGCACACTGCTAAAGCGGAGAAGCTTCAACAAGAGAGGGGCAAGTGGAGCACGGACTTGTCCAATTATGCCGAATTGAGTGCCCAGGAACTTTATTCAGGGTATTTGAACCGGCTTCATACCAGCCGCGACTATGAACTGGGCATGGTTAATATGATGAAGGACAAATACGAGGTACCTTCCTTCGCTTGTCTTTGCTTTGCCTTCTTTATAATTCTGTCTTTATGCCATAGTAGCCCCCAAGTTCCGGTTTAGCTTCGTTGTAGGTGAACCGGTACTTCCAAATGTATGAAAAAATGAACTTACATTAGCCCCCAAGTGCCAAGGGTATAACTTGTTTTATGTGCCTGGGACTTGTCTGAATCTCTCTGTTGATACTTCAACTGCCCATTAGCCCCCAAGTGTCAAGTGGATAACTTGGTTATATGCTTGAGACTTGTCTTATTTGTCGTCTACTCCACTTTATTTTCTTGTAGGCGGACTTGACCCGAAGAGCTGCAGAAATAACTGAACTCCGGAATAGACTTGCTCTCACTGAAACTGCTTCTGTCAAAGCTAAAGATGAGCTAGCGCTGAGCTTAACCAATGCTGAAAAATTAAAAAAGGATTTTGAAGCGGAGCGGACAGCCTGGGAGGTGCAGAGGAATGCTCTTGAAAAAAGAGCAAAGGATGCTGAAGAGGCCCTTAACCCGGTGACGCAAGAGCTGACCGGTTTAAGGCAGCAAATAGAACTTATGACCTCTGCTATCTTTGGTAAGTACTTAACTTTCATATGCTTTCATCTCTGCAATCTTTATTCTGCTCTGGTTTAACTGTAATAATCATATGTAGGGCGATGTATCACCCATCTTGGGGATGATATCCGGAAGAAACTCAAGGCTTCTTACACTCTGGTTGAGCAGCTGTATTCCGGTGCTCAAAGGATTATAAGTGTGATGTCCCATTATAAAGCGGCCCCCACTACTATCCAAGGTACTTTGGAGAAGCTTTCTATATTGCCTGTACGCTTGGAAGAAGTGAAGAAATCTGCTGCACGGGCCGGCTCTCTTGTAGCACTGACCAGAGCCAAGGCATGGGTTCCGGACTTTGATCCGGAGGAAGCTATGAACGGGTACCCCAGCAACAAAGAGGATGGATCTGCCTTCTATGGCAAGGATCTTCACGCTTTAACTAAGGAAATGCGCCCTCTTGCCAGCAAGCTTGCTGATGAAGCGGACCTGACCAGGTATCATCCGGCATACGACTTAGAGAAAGAGCGGGTGGACCGGCCGGTTTATGACACCAAAAATCTAATCCCCCCAGTGCGCGTCCATACTTTCGCCCCAGATGTTGATTCGTCCGATCTCATTACTGAGGAGATGTACTTCCGTGCATTATCCAAGATCGATTGGCGCGTTCCTGCTTTTCAGCCGCTTCAAGAAGACGAAGAAGCTCCGGAACAAGCCGATCCTCAGCCTTCGCAGCAAGAAGAAGAAGCATAAGCCGCTCAGTTTAACTCTTAGCTGCTGTAATCTGTTGCCGGAAAAAACTTTAATCCGTTCAGGCTTGCAGTGCCTTGTAATAGGATAGCTCGAAACATTTTTCGTCTTAATCCGAATGTCACAGCTTTGATTTGGCATCTGCCAATTTTAATCCCTTGTCTGTTATAGTTGATCCTTTATATTACCTGTATCTGCATAGACAACGCTAAGAAAATGTCCTGGCGGTTTACCGCCGGACCGATTAAAGTGCTCTCACAGGCATATATATTGAACGAGTGTCTCCTTTATACCTTAAAAATACTTTCATACCTTCAATTAAGTATGCTTGACATCCTTAATCCGGTGGACATTGTAAATTCTGAGGAAGCTCTTGGCTCTATTGGTGTTTGCCCAATGATTATTCCGGGTTATAATAACTACCGGTTTAAATCATGCTGGTGCTCTATGACCCAGACTTTTTGTACTTACGTGGTCAACTTTGAAGTTGCCTAGTTCCGGATCAAAAAACCATAGAAAACTTTGAAAAATCACAAAACACAAAACACAATTTGCAAATAAGACCATGTAGTCGAGGCTTTTTACGAGCTCCCAGGCTCCATATGTGCCAATCAATGGGTGCGACCCAAAGGGCTATGATTTTTTTCTTTTGCCATCAAAGGATGTACTCCAAGGGGCAAGAACTGTTTCTTTTGCCATCAAAGGATGTACTCCAAGGGACAATAACCTTTTCTTTTGCCATCAAAGGATGTATCGACCAAGGGGCAAGAATTTTTGCATTTGCCATCAAAGGAAGTACTCCAAGGGACAAGAACATTTTTTCTTTTGCCATCAAAGGATGTATCAACCAAGGGGCAAGAATTT
>LR738710.1:662445020-662727921 GCA_902687465.1 Secale cereale | reverse complement strand
AAGAATTTTTGCATTTGCCATCAAAGGAAGTACTCCTAGGGACAAGAACATTTTTTCTTTTGCCATCAAAGGATGTATCGACCAAGGGGCAAGAATTTTTGCATTTGCCATCAAAGGAAGTACTCCTAGGGACAAGAACATTTTTTTCTTTTGCCATCAAAGGATGTATCAACCAAGGGGCAAGAATTTTTGCATTTGCCATCAAAGGAAGTACTCCTAGGGACAAGAACATGGTTTGCCAATCGATGGATGTAATCCAAAGGGCGCTGATGTGAAGACAATCATATAACCCGGACCAGAAAAGATTTAAGCGAGGATTCACATGTGATCCGTAGCCCCCTAGTGATCCTGGAGGTAGGGTTCCTATGAAGGAGTTTGCACTTGAAAGGCAAGTCCTGTTTGGTCCCTTATAACATTGTCCTGCATAACAAAATAGACTGTTCGAAGTATCTGTATTAACTTTCATAAGACACTTATTTAGAAGAAAAAAGGCTGATCCCCAGGTTTACCGAGGGTGCCGGTTTATTTATTAATCATATTATATATAGGATACATAAAGCGGAGCTCATGGCTCAGGTGTAGTAAGGCCGCAGGAGGGCAATATTCCATGGCCTCTTCGTCTCTTCTTCTGATGTCCGTGAGTCTTTGTGTTCTCGAACGTCCACCAGGTAGTATGAACCGTTGTGTAGGTTCTTGCTGACCACAAAGGGCCCTTCCCAAGGTGGGGATAGCTTGTGCATATCTGTCTGGTCCTGGATGAGCCGGAGTACCAAGTCCCCCTCCTGGAACGTCCTGGTTTTTACCCGGCGGCTGTGATATCTGCGCAGGTCCTGCTGATAAATCGCGGATCGTGCTGCTGCCATGTCACGCTCTTCATCTAGCCGGTCCAAACTATCCTGTCTTGCCTGCTCATTGGCCGCTTCAACATAAGCTGCCACCCGTGGTGAGTCGTGGCGGATATCACTTGGAAGAAGCGCTTCAGCACCATACACCATGAAGAAAGGTGTGTAGCCTGTGGACCTGTTCGGCGTAGTATTGATGCTCCAGAGGACAGAAGGTAACTCCTCAACCCAGCACCCTGGTGTTCTTTGCAAGGGAGTCATAAGCCGGGGCTTGATACCTCACAAAATCTCTTGATTGGCCCTTTCAGCTTGACCATTGGATTGAGGGTGAGCTACAGAAGACACATCTAGGCGAATATGCTCCCTTTGACAAAACTCTTCCATCTCTCCTTTAGATAGATTGGTGCCATTGTCAGTGATAATGCTGTGTGGAAAGCTAAACTGGAAAATTACCTTCTTGATGAATTTAACCGCTATTGCCGCATCACACTTGCTCACAGGTTCTGCCTCAATCCATTTTGTAAACTTATCCACTACAACCAACAGGTGAGTTTTTTGATCTTGGGATCGTTTAAAAGGTCCAACAATATCAAGCCCCCAAGTCGCAAATAGCCAAGTGATTGGAATCATCCGCAGCTCCTATGCCGAAACAAGAGCACGTCATGAAAACTTCTGACAAGCATCGCATTTCCGGACTAGATCCTCCGCATCAGCATGGGCTGTCAACCAGTAGAACCCATGACGGAAAGCTTTAGCTACCAAGGATTTTGAACCGGCGTGATGACCACAATCCCCTTCATGAATCTCTCGAAGAATGTCACAGCCTTCTTCGGATGATACACACCGTTGAAACGCTCCAGAAAGCTGCGGTGATGAAGTTCCCCGTTTACAATTGTCATGGACTTGGACCGCCGGATTATCTGCCTTGCTTCAATCTCACCATCTGGCAACTCTCCTCGGCTCAGGTACGCCAAATAAGGGAGCGTCCAATCTAGAATAACATGAAGTGCCGCAACCAGCTGCGCTTCCGGATCAGGAACAGCCAAATCTTCCTCTGATGGTACCTGAACTGACGGACTGTGTAGCTCGTCCAAAAAGGTATTCGGTGGCACCGGTTTACGCTGAGAACCCAGCCGGCTTAGAGCATCGGCCGCTTCATTCTTCCGCCGGTCTATGTGATCCACCTGATATCCTTTGAAATATCCTGGAACTGCTTCAACTTCTCGTCTGTAAGCCGCCATGAGAGGGTCTTTAGAGTCCCACTTACCGGATACTTGTTGTGCCACTAAATCAGAATCACCAAAACATTTGACCCGGCTCAAGTTCATCTCCTTAGCCATCCGCAGGCCATGAAGCAGTGCCTCATATTCGGCCGCATTATTAGTGCAAGGAAACATTAGGCGGAGGACATAACAAAATTTGTCACCTCGCGGGGAAGTTAACACAACTCCAGCCCCCGAGCCTTCTAATTGCCTTGAACCGTCAAAGTGAATAGTCCAGTATGTATGATCCGGCTTCTCCTCTGGTGCTTGCAATTCTGTCCAATCATTGATGAAATCTACTAATGCTTGGGATTTAATAGCAGTACGTGGCACATACTTTAATCCGTGTGGGCTAAGCTCAATGGCCCACTTTGCTACTCGGCCAGTGGCTTCTCTGTTCTAGATTATATCCCCCAACGAAGCTGAACTGACAACAGTTATTGGGTGGCCTTGGAAGTAATGCTTCAGCTTCCGGTTTGCCATAAACACACCGTACACCAGCTTCTGCCAGTGCGGGTATCTTTGTTTTGACTCAATTAGAACCTCACTGACATAATAAACCGGGCGCTGAACCGGATATTCCTTGCCTGCTTCTTTGCGCTCGACCACAATTGCCACGCTAACTGCCCGGGCATTGGCGGCCACGTATAATAGCAACGACTCCTTATCAACAGGGGCAGCAAGGACCGGTGGTTCTGCCAGTTGCCGCTTCAAGTCCTCAAACGCGGCATTTGCAGCATCACTCCATATAAACCGGTCTGTCTTCTTCTGCATCTGATAAAGCGGGATTGCCTTCTCTCCCAAACGACTGATGAATCGGCTTAACACTGTAATCCGGCCAGCGATACGCTGGACATCATTGATGCAAGCTGGTTTAGTCAAGGATGTGATCACCTTGATCTTCTCTGGATTGGCTTCTATTCCTCTGTTTGACACCAAGAACCCAAGGAGCTTGCCAGCTGGAACACCGAAAACGCACTTCTCCAGATTAAGCATCATCTTATAGACTCGGAGGTTATCAAAGGTTTCCTTTAGGTCCACTATCAGCGTCTCCTCCTTCCTTGACTTTACCACAATGTCATCCACATAACCATGGACATTTTTCCCTATCTGCCCCTTAAGACAGTTCTGAACGCAACGCTGGTAGGTTGCTTGGGCACTCTTGAGCCCAAAAGGCATAGACACGTAGCAAAAGGCACCAAAGGGAGTTACGAAGGCTGTCTTCTCCTGGTCCTTAATTGCCATCTTGATCTGATGATACCCTGAACATGCATCCAAAAAACTTAGCCGCTCACATCCCGCCGTGGCATCAATGATCTGATCAATACGGGGGAGAGCAAAAGGATCGGTTGGACAAGCCTTGTTTAAGTCCGTGTAATCCACACACATCCTCCACTTTCCATTTTTCTTTAACACCAGAACCGGATTAGCCAACCACTCCAGGTGGAACACCTCAACTATGAACCCTGCGGCCAAAAGCCTGGCCACTTCTTCACCTATAGCCTTGCACCTTTCTTCATTGAAGCGACGCAGACACTGCTTGACCGGTTTGAACTTCGGATCAATATTAAGACTGTGCTCAGCGAGTTCCCTCGGTATACCTGGCATGTCAGAAGGTTTCCATGCAAAGATATCCCGGTTCTCACAGATGAACTCGATGAGCGCGCTTTCCTATTTGGGGTCAAGGTTAGCGCTGATAGTGAACTACTTGGATGAGTCGCCTGGTACAAAGTCGACTTGCTTGGTTTCCTCTACCGATTTAAACTTCAACGTCGGATCATGCTCTGTAGTTGGCTTCTTCAACGGGGACATATCTGCCGGATCAACGTTGTCTTTATAGAACTTCAATTCCTCCGTAGCACATACTGCCTCTGCATAGGCAGCGTCTCCTTCCTCGCACTCCAATGCGATCTTGCGACTTCCGTGAACCGTGATGGTTCCTTTGTGACCCGGCATCTTGAGCTGTAAATAAACATAACACGGTCTAGCCATAAACTTGGCATAAACCGGCCGTCCAAACAGGGCATGATATGGGCTCCGGATCTTTACAACTTCGAAGGTTATCGTCTCTGACCTGGAATCCTGTTCATCTCCAAAGGTAACTTCTAGATCAATTTTCCCAACTGGGTAAGCCGATTTACCTGGCACCACTCCATGGAACACCGTATTGGACTGTCTTAGCTTCTTGTCCGTTAATCCCATGCGACGGAAGGTCTAGTAATATAAGATGTTGATACTGCTGCCACCGTCCATGAGTACTTTAGTGAATTTGTAGCCACCCACCTGTGGTGCCACCACCAATGCCAACTGGCCCGGATTATCAACCCGTGGTGGGTGATCCTCTCTGCTCCACATAATAGGCTGTTCCGACCAGCGCAGGAAACGCGGTGTCGCCGGTTCAACTGCGTGTACCGCCCGCTTTAGGACTTTTTGATCTCGTTTGCAAAAACTCGTAGTGAACACATGATATTGTCCACTACTTAGCTCCTTCGGATTACTCTGATATCCGGATTGCTGCTGCTGGCGCTGCTGGTTGCCTTGGTTATTGTGACTACCCTGACCATGCTGATGGTTACCTTGGTTATTGTGACCGCCCTGACCATGCTGATGGTTGCCTTGGTTATTGTAACCGCCCTGACCATGCTGCTGGTAGTTTCCTTGGTTGTAGCCATTGTTGCCACCATGATATCCTGATCCGGAGCCATTACCCTGGTGACCCGGACCATGAAATCCGGGACCTGAGCCGCCGCCCGGTGGTCCGTTGTCAAATTTGGCCTGGCTCATGGCCTCTACCATGACCCGACATTGCCCCCATGTATGTTTAGCTGGGCGTTCCTCTGTGCTGTGCTTCGGGCAAGGCTCGTTCAACTGTTGATCCAGATTAATGAATCCTCCACCGCTCCGTGGAGGTGGTCTACCCTTGCGGCGTTGAAAGTTTCCTTGAACATTGGTATTGGCCACAAAATCAGAGCTACCTTCTGCCTTTCGCTTACCATTAAAGCTTGCTCCTGCCGGATTAACCTGCGCCGGTTTACTAGCCTTGCTTCCTTTCCCAGATTTGTCTCCATCCGCTTCTGGGTATTTGGTGTTGTCAGAGTCCCCATACTTCACCAGAGCACTCATGAGTGTCCCCATGTCATTACAATCCCGCTTGAGCCGTCCCAACTTCAACTTCAGAGACTCGAACCGGCAATTGTTTTCCAGTGTCACTATTGCCGTACTGGGACTGATGCCGTTTGAAGAGTGTAAGATTTCTGACACTCGCCGCATCCATGCGCTCGTAGGCTCCTGCTCTCCTTGAACACATGCCGCTAAGTCTACTACTGACATTGGCTGCTTGCACGTGTCCTTGAAATTTTTGATAAACTGGCGGCGCAGTTCACCCCATGATCCGATGGAGTTAGGTGCTAAGCCCTTTAACCATGTCCGGGCTGTACCCTCGAGCATCATGGTAAAATACTTTGCGCATGCCGCTTCATCCACGTCTAGCATCTCCATAGCCATCTCATAGCTCTCAATCCAAGCCTCTGGAGCTAGATCTGCTGTATAGTTAGGCACCTTACGTGAACCTTTGAAGTCCTTGGGTAACCTTACGCTTCGTAAAGCGGGAATAAGACACTGCACTCCAAATGAACTCGCCGTGACTCCCATCTCTGCTGTGGTTGGGTGAACCAGCGTTGTTTGGCGGATATCCTCGCAGGCAGTAGGTCTGGCCTAGTTCATCGCTTCCTGGGCGTGCGCTTCTGCTCCCGCTGGATTATCTTGCCTGTGACGGTGACGTCTCCGTTCGCTGGTGGACACCTCCGGTTCATCCCAATGCCTAGTGTAACTCCTGCTGTGGCGGGGTGTTGAATGAAGTCTCTCCCTGCTGTAGGAGTACGCCTGTTGCTGTGTCAACACTGTGTCCAGCAATTCCTTGACCCTGCGTGCTTCCGCCGCCACGGGAGATGTTCCCTCAATGGGTAAAGCGGCCAGTCATGAAGCGGCGACGACAATTTTATCCAGGGGGTTTGAGTAATGGCCAGGAGGAGTGGAGACGGGCGGCGTGGGCACGACCCGGCGATTTTGCTCCGCGGTTGGTTGCTGAACCGGTGCGCCTGTTGCCGGGGCTCCCCTCCGGTTTACTTCTAGGTTATTGCTGGCACCCGCTCCTGGCGTGCCAAAGAGATTCATCGCCTCATAGAACGGCGGTAGACGAGTCTGATACCTTCTGTTCCTTACTCCCTGCGCAGAAACTTGATCCATCCTGAGCCGGAAAGCTTGGGAATCCAACTCTGCTTGCCTTGTCACCATCATGGCTTTCTCCGCGTCCAGATCTCGTTTGGCTTGCTCGATCTGGCCCTTTAGCTGAAGGATCTCTGCATCATGTTGCGCCTTGTTAGCAGGAGCCACCTCTGCTATTGCTCGGGCTATCAACTCCTCAACCAAGGTGGATAGAGCGTCAGATGGCGAGGGGGCTTGGTTGCTCGCTCCTGCACCAGCTACCTCTGCTGTGAACGCCCCGGTCATCGTGGGCTGCTGCGCAGATTGTGATCCGGCCATGAAGACATCCACTCGGTTTGGCGGATCAAAGGGGTCTGGAATACTGTCGCCATCGGATACACCCTCGGATCGACCGTCCTGCAACATATACAAATATTCGGTCTCTCCGGATGAAGATTCATCGTCGGAATAGACAACTGTCTCGCCACCAGAATCCGATCTGTCCTCGGCTTGGACTCCATGTATTGCTCCAACGAAAACGCGCTTCATGGCAGGCTGAATCAGGGCTGATCTCGCACGCTGAGCCGGCTCGACGATGTTGGGGAAGACGTCCGTCTCAGGTCCCGGTTCGCCAATCTTGCGGATGAAGACGTGGATGCCGCCGAAGGGGACCCGGTACCCGTATTCGATTGAATCGGCTTCGGGGCCCCAGCCTGCGTCGTCGATGTAGATCCGGCCGCGGCGACTCTTGGTCATCCGACCGACCGCGTAACCCTTGAGTCCTTCAAAGCTGCCCTTCAAGAACTCGAAACCATCGTGTGATAGCCCCACGGTGGGCGCCAACTGTCGTGGAATTAGCACGGCAGATGTCCGGTTTAGAGGACTTAGGTGTGGAGCCATCGCGCGGGTTAGCTTGAAGAGGTTAAAGCACACAAAGAACACAGAGGGTTTATACTAGTTCGGCCCCTTCGATGAAGGTAAAAGCCTACGTCTAGTTTGGTTTGGTATTGCTTGGGCGTCGATGAACAGGGAGCAGATTGCTTGCCTGTGTCTCGACGGATTGTTGCCTGCCCTTGAACCGTCGCCGGGTCGTCCCTTTATATAGGAGGCAACGCCTAGTCCGGTTTACAGAGTCCCGAGGCTGGCTCATAATCGTGTCCGCCTCGATCTCTACTTTTTCTTCCTTGTACCTCAAGTTTACATGATAGGACGGTTTATAAACCGTAAACTTTACACATGGGCCCTAAGCCTTCATGGGCCGTAACCTCTACTGAACTTATAATAACACGGCTACATTAACGTAATCCGGATCTCCCTAGCCGGTTTATACCTGCTAGTAATATCCCTGACAGGTCCCCTTCGGTGGCATCCACGTTTTCATTGGCAAGATCGATGAACCGGGCCCTGAGCCAGACATCTGCACTAACATCATCGAGTCGGCTCACCGTGCGAGACCTGCCCGGGTTCGACCCGCCATGAAGCGTGTCTTTGTGGGAGTTGTCCACGGAGCGGAAGTTGAGGATAGATCGGAATCTGGTGGTGAGACCATTGTTTATTCCTGCGAGGAGTCATCTACCGGAGAGACCGAGTCTTTATACCTGCTATAGGATGGCCGGTCGGGGGGTTGTTCCGACGGCGACAGTATTCCGGACACCCTTGATCCACCAAGCCGGGTTGCGGTCTTCATGGCCGGGTCACAATCTGTGCAACAATCTTCGACTGCGGCAGCATGAACATACGGTTTGGAGACGACAACAGCAGCTGGGGCAGGAGGCCCTGTGCAGCCGCCGACTCAAGTCTTGTCCGGTTTTTTCGACACTTTGACAGCGCCGTTGACCGCGTAAGTCAGCCAGGACGATAAGGAGCAGCACGACACAGAAGTTACTAGAGTAAGGGGTCAGATAGATCAAGCCAAGGTGGATCTGGCAGCTAAAAACACCAGGATGGCCGCGAAACAAGCTGAGTTGGATGCTCAGGCTTATCGGCTCATATTGGATCAGAACACATCAAATGATTTAATGAGGAGAAGGCGCTAGTCTCGCCTGCCTCCGGTTTATGAGGCAAGGAATGTCTTTAATACGCCAGGAGCAGGAACCAGCAATCAGCTAGTGGTAAACCGGGCGGAAGTGCCTGGAATGGGGGCGTCGGTTCAGCCGCACGCAACAGATCCATCGCGCCAGGTCATTCCATCACAACGTGTACCGACGCCTCCCAGTCATTACTCCAACCCCTTGGATAACATAGTCGCAGCCAATTCACGATTGGCAGCCCTCCCCGTTGAAGGAGAATCCCCTATATTAGTGGAGGCGCGACGAGCTAGGGAGTTCCTAGAGATGGCTTTGACTCAGCAGCAGGCTTATTCTTACAGCCGCGAGAGGATTCATTCCACCCCCGCCCAAGCCGGAGTTATAGCAGGCATATGGATGAATCGGCTATATCACGTAGTGCGCGGAACCGTAAGCCACCTCGGGGGGATAACCCGGTGGGTGGAGGTGCAAATGCTCAGGATGTGGTAGACCAGGGTAGACAGCGTCGAGAGGACGAGTTAGCAGCACAATATACAACCCGCCAGCTTATCCTGGTTCGTCCAACTACCACGATGGAACCAGGAGTTTCTTCTAGCTCTTTGGGAGTGCCATGTCTCACCCCCGCTTTACATAATGTGCGCCTGCCTAAAGATTTCAAAGGACCATGGAAGGTGCCCAATTATACTGCTGATCTATCCCCCGAGGCGTGGGTTGAAAGCTATGAGATGGCGATGGAGATGCTGGATGTGGACGATGCGGCGTGTGCTAAGTACTTTACCATGATGCTGGAAGGAACGGCTCGTACTTGGTTGAAAAGTTTACCAGCTAATTCCATTGGATCATGGGCCGAGCTAAGGCACCGATTTATCAATAATTTCAAGGATATATGCAAGCAGCCCATGTCAATTGTGGACTTAGCCGCTTGCGTCCAAGGAGAGAACGAATCAATAAGTCATTGGGTGCGTCGGGTTTCTGAGATCCTGCATTCATCAGACCGCATCAACCCGGACACAACAGTCTTGACATTGGAAGGAAATTGCCGGTTCGAGCCTCTGAAGCTGACATTGGGACGGCTCAAACATCACTGCGAGGACATGGGAACACTTATGGCAGCTCTGGTAAAGTACGCTAATTCTGATAGTACCAAAGATCCAGCGTCTGACGACGAGAAGTCAGAAAAGGGAAAGAAAAACGGTAAGGCGCCGCAGACTAATCCGGCGAGCCATGGATACAGCGGTTAGCGTAAAGCGGATAATAATTCAAATTTCGTGGCTAACACTAGTACGCAGAATGATGGTCAGCGTCGTAAGGGTAGGCCGCCCCCACGAAGCGGAGGGTCAAATATCAATCTAGAGCGCTAGTTAAATCTGCCTTGCCCTAGGCACGACACGAAGGAAAAACCAGCCACACACCTCTGGAAGGATTGCTTTATTATGCGGGAGTTCAAAAATTCGGATTGTTTCCAATATGACCATGGACCGCCTGGCGGTTCTGGCCCTGGTTTTCATGGGCGGGGTTATCATGGCGGTGGTTCTGGCTTAGGATTCCAAGGCAATCAGAATGGACATATCAAGCAGGACAGTCAGGGCAACCAAGGCGGTTATAATTATCAGGGGAATCATCAGCAGCAGCAGTCAGGTTATCAGAGCAACCCGAAGCAGTTGAATAGTGGGCAGTATCATGTCTTCACCATTAGCCTGTGTAAGCGTGATCAAAAGGTTTATAAGAGGGCGGTGCACTCCGTTGAACCGACAGTACCTCGGTATTTACGCTGGTCGGAGCAGCCCATTGTGTGGAGTTGTGAGGATCATCCGCCCCGGGTTGATAATCCGGGTCAGCTGGCACTAGTGGTGGCACCTCAGGTGGGGGGGGGGGTATAAGTTCACTAAGGTGATCATGGACGGAGGAAGCAGCATGAACATCCTGTATTATGAAACCTTCCGTCGCATGGGGCTAATAGATAAGAAGCTCAGACCGTCCAACAATGTTTTCCATGGCATGGTACCTGGTAAATCGGCGTATCCGGTCGGTAAGATAGATTTGGAGGTTACCTCTGGAGATGAGCATGACTCAAGGTCAGAAACTTTGACCTTTGAAGTGGTAAAAATCAAGAGCCCGTATCATGCCTTGTTCGGATGGCCGGTTTATGCTAAGTTAATGGCGAGGCCCTATTACGTTTATCTCCAGCTCAAGATGCCGGGTCATAAAGGGACTATCACGATACATGGGAGCCGTAAAATTGCTTTGGAATTAATGTTTTACAAGGATAATGTTGATCCGGCGGATATGTCTCCTTTGAAGAAGCCAACCACAGAGCATGATCCGGCCTTGAAGTTTAAATCGGCCGATGAGACCAAGCTAGTTGACTTTGTTCCTGGCGATTTTTCCAAGCAGTTTAGCATCAGCGCTAACCTCTATCCGAAATAGGAAAGCACGCTCATCGAGTTCATCCGTGAGAACCGGGACATCTTTGCATGGAAACCTTTTGACATGCCAGGTGTACCGAGAGGACTCGCTGAGCACACTCTTAATGTTGATCCCAAGTTTAAACCGGTGAAATAGTTTCTCCGCCGCTTCAATGAGGAAAGGTGCAAAGCTATTGGTGAAGAGGTAGCCAGGCTCTTGGTGGCCGGGTTTATTGTTGAAGTGTTTCATCCTGAGTGGTTGGCTAATCCGGTGCTAGTACTCAAGAAGAATGGCACTTGGCGTATGTGTGTGGATTACACATATTTGAACAAGGCTTGCCCAGCTGATCCCTTTGCTCTCCCCCGTATTGATCAAATCATTGATGCTACGGTGGGTTGTGAGCGTTTAAGTTTTCTAGATGCATATTCCGGCTATCATCAGATTAAAATGGCAGTTAAGGACCAGGAGAAGACAACTTTTATAACTCCCTTTGGAGCCTTCTGCTATGTATCTATGCCCTTTGGGCTCAAGAGTGCCCAGGCAACTTACCAACGTTGCGTGCAGAATTTTCTTCGTACACAGATCGGGTGTAATGTTAATGCATATGTGGATGATATTGTGGTAAAATCCAGAAAAGAAGAGACGTTGATAGATGACTTGAAGGAGACTTTTGATAATCTCCGGGTTTATAAGATGATGCTTAATCCGGCCAAGTGCATTTTTGGTGTACCGACAGGCAAGCTCCTGGGGTTCCTGGTGTCAAACAAGGGAATTGAAGCTAATCCGGAGAAGATCAAAGCTATTACGTCATTGGCTAAACTGGCGTGTATCAATGATGTTCAATGTCTGGCAGGCCGCATTGCAGCGCTGAGCCGGTTTATCAGCCGATTGGGAGAGAAGGCTATCCCGCTCTACCAGATGATGAAAAAGACAGACAATTTTCTCCGGAGTGATGCAGCTAATGCCGCGTTTGAGGACTTGAAGAAATAGTTGGCAGAGCCACCTGTCCTTGCTGCTCTGGTCGATAATGAGCCACTGTTACTATATATGGCTGCTAATGCCCGAGCTGTCAGTGTTGCCATTGTAGTGGAGCGCAAGGAGGCTGGGAAGGAATATCCGGTTCAACGGTCGGTTTGCTACATCAGCGAGGTGCTCATTGAGTCTAAGCAGAGGTATCCGCATTGGCAGAAGCTGGTGTATGGAGTCTTCATGGCAAGCCGGAAGCTCAAGCAATATTTTCAGGGTCATCCCATCACTGTAGTCAGCTCTGCCCCTCTGGGAGATATAATCCAAAACAGAGATGCAACTGGCCGGGTTGCCAAATGGGCCATTGAGCTTGGACCTCATGGGTTAAAATATGTGCCTCGTACTGCGATCAAGTCCCAAGCACTTGTGGATTTTATCAATGATTGGATGGAGTTACAGGCGCCGGAAGAAAAGTCGGATCACACGTACTAGACTATTCACTTTGACGGATCCAGGCAATTGGAAGGCTCGGGGGCTGGAGTCGTGTTAACTTCCCCACGAGGTGATAAATTTTGTTATGCTCTTCGTTTAATGTTCCCTTGCACTAATAATGCAGTAGAATATGAGGCTCTCCTCCACCGTCTTCGAATGGCTAAGGAGATGAATCTAAGCCGGGTTAAGTGCTTTGGCGACTCGGACCTGGTGGCTCAACAAGTATCTGGCACCTGGGATTCTAAGGACCCGCTCATGGCGGCATATCATCGAGAAGTGGATATTGTCGCTGGACACTTCAAGGGTTATCAGGTGGACCACGTGGACCGGAGAAAGAATGAAGCGGCAGACGCATTAAACCGTTTGGGTTCCCAACGTAAACTGGTTCCACCTAATGTTTTTCTGGACGTTCTGCATAATCCGTCGGTTAAATTACCTTCAAAGGAGGACTTGGATGTTCCTGATCCAGAGGCTCAGTTGGTAGCAGCGCTTCACGCTATCCCAGATTGGACAGTCCCATATTTGGTGTATATGAACCAAGGCGAGTTACCTGAGGATGAAATCTTGCTAGGCAGGTAGTCCGGCGGTCCAAGTCAATAACCATCGTCAATGGAGAATTACATCATTGTAGAGTAACAGGGGCGTTTCAGCGTTGCGTGTCTCTGGATGAAGGCTGTGAGATTCTACGGGAGATCCACGAAGGAGACTGTGGTCACCACGCCGGTTCAAAGTCCTTGGTAGCTAAAGCTTTTCGTCACTGTTTCTATTGGCTGACGGCTCATACTGATGCAGAAGACTTGGTCAAAAAGTGTGATGCCTATCAGAAATTCTCAAGGCGTGCTCAAGTACCGGCTCAAGAATTGAGGATGATTCCAATTACTTGGCCGTTCGCGACTTGGGGGCTAGATATGGTTGGGCCCTTTAAGACATCTCTAGATAAGAAAACCCACCTTCTGGTGGCAGTTGATATGTTTACTAAGTGGGTGGAGGCAGAGCTAGTGAGCAAGTGTGATGCAGCAATGGCGGTTCAGTTCATTAAAAAGGTGATTTTTCGGTTTGGCTTTCCACACAGCATTATAACTGACAATGGCACTAATTTGTCCAAGGGGGCTATGAAAGAATTTTGTCAACGAGAGCACATCCGGCTTGACGTATCTTCAGTGGCTCACCCTCAATCTAATGGTCAAGCTGAGAGAGCCAATCAAGAGATCTTGAGAGGCATCAAGCCCCGGCTTATGGTTCCTTTACAGAGGACGCCGGGTTGTTGGGTGGAGGAGTTACCTTCCGTGTTATGGAGCATCAATACCACGCCCAACAGATCTACGGGTTACACGCCTTTCTTCATGGTGTACGGAGCAAAGGCAGTTCTCCCTAGTGACATCCGTCATGATTCACCTCGAGTGGCGGCTTACGTTGAAGCTGACAACGAGAAGGCACGTCAAGAAGCACTGGACTGGTTGGATGAGGAACGTGACATTGCAGCGGCTGGGTCGGCGATTTACCAGCAAGATCTGCGTCGATGTCATAGTCGCCGGGTTAGAACCAGAATGTTTCAAGAAGGCGATCTGGTGCTCCGGCTCATCCAAGACCAGACTGATATGCACAAGCTCTCCCCACCCTGGGAAGGACCCTTTGTCAGGACCCCGATCCTAAGTCACACCAATCTAGCTGTAACACGTCATATCACTTTGCGGCCTCACGCACGGTAACCCCACGGGTGCCACCTTACCTGGCCCGGGACCGTTTGCGCATTTTGGCACACGTATATGACAGTGTCGCTAGCATCCATATGACAGAGAACCCGGGCCGACATGGCTAGTTATAAACCAAAAGTGGCACTAAATTACAGAGACAGGCATCCATGACCCAGCAACGAACGTGTCGGTCATCAACGTATGAACCCAAGTCGTAGCAAGCTACATGGACTTAAAGGAACAACGCGTGACATTTCCCCTAAGGGACAGACACAAGAACGAAGAAGGACACATGCCGGCCAGCCTACGTGTTCCGAGCAGTAGCAAGCTACCAAGGCTCATTGGAATCACTAGGAGGCATTTCCCTGTAAGATAGGCTACCAAAGGAAAACAACTAGGTGTCGGATCCCACACATACCAAGCATTTCAATCATACACGCAATATGCTCAATATGTGCAAATACAACATTGCATCACAACAGAACTCTATGACTCAAAGTACTTTATTAAAAAGGCTCCAGGAGCCATACATAACATAGTCATACAAGTAGGGGTCACATGACCCAACACTCAAGTCATACAGTCATACAAGCACAAGCGGAAGCTACATGTCTGAGTACAGACAACTTAGAAAATAAAACAGGCTTGGTGTAGCCTGACTATCTACAAGGCCCTTCACAAGCTCCAGATCACCGTCTGGGTGTCAAGCTACTCGTCGACGTCAACGTCTATGTAGAACCCATCAGCAGGGGCAGGGTTCTCCTCTGCAACAGTTATTAAGCAAACATGAGTACAAAGGTACTCAGCAAGTCTTACCACAGAACCTATCATACATGCAACATTATCAAAGGGGGATAGTGGAGTTTATAGCAGAATGCCAGCTTTGACCTTGGCTAACCTATACTACAACTCTGAACGGATTGCAAGATATTGTTACGAACACGAGTCCTCTACTCACCACATCAATACACTACCGAGGATCCTCTTCCGTCATCCTACGGAAGGGCCATCCCCGGCACTCACGCTTATCTTGAGGCTTTTAGTAGTATCCATCAACTTGTCTATGAACTGTAAGAGTAACCAAGTAGTTCGTACCGCGAACAACGGCTATTCGAATAGTTTGAAAACCCTGCAGGGGTGTACCTCTTCACACACGCTTCCACCACTTATCGCCGTTTACTCGGCGTGTACTCGGTAACCTTCAAGCGGAAGCCCAGCGAGGGTGTCGGCCACGACCTGACTAACTACACAAGTCTCTCGTCCAGGTTTATCGCCTATTTGGGTTCCATCCGTGGGGAGATCCGGCCGGGGTGTCGCTCACGGCCCCAAACGATGTGTACAGGGTTCCCGAGTCACCAAACGGGCAACCGGTACACCGTGCCACGTACCTGTCGCATCACAACCCACCCCGAGGGTCAGCGTTGTGCATGACCTCCAGTAAGCTATAAACACCAGAAACTAGTTGCAACTCCTGGACAGAGATCAAGGGTAATTAATGTTGGGGATCGTAGCAGAAAATCAAAAATTTTCCTACGCGTCACCAAGATCTATCTATGGAGTAATCTAGCAACGAGCATAAAGGAGAGTGAGTGCATCTACATACCCTTGTAGATTGCGAGCGGAAGCGTTCAAGAGAACGGGGATGATGGAGTCGTACTCGTCGTGATCCAAATCACCGATGATCCTAGCGCCGAACGGACGGCACCTCCGTGTTCAACACACGTACGGAGCGGGGACGTCTCCTCCTTCTTGATCCAGCAAGGGGGGAGGAGAGGTTGATGGAGATCCAGCAGCACGACGGCGTGGTGGTGGAAGTAGCGGGATTCCAGCAGGGCTTCGCCAAGCGCTGCGGGAGGAGGGAGATGTGTCACGGGAGGGAGAGGGAGGCGCCAGGGCTTGGGGTGCTGCTCCCATGCGCCTCCCCACTATATATAGGGGTGGAGGGGGCTGGTTTCTTGCCCTCCAAGTCCATTGGGGCGTTGGCAAACGTGGGGAAAGAAATCCCATCATTTCCTTTCCCCACCGATTGTTATCCCCCTTTTTAGGGATCTTGATCTTATCCCTTCGGGATATGATCTTATTCCTTCTAAGGGGGGATCTTGGTGCGCCTTGACCAGGGGTGTGGGGCCTTGCCCCCACTACCCACGTTCATGTGGGTCCCCCCATGCAGGTGGGCCCCACTTCGGAACCTTCTAGAACCTTCCCGGTACAATACCGAAAAATCCCGAACATTTTCCGGTGGCCAAAATAGGACTTCCTATATATAAATCTTTACCTCCGGACCATTCCGGAACTCCTCGTGACGTCCGGGATCTCATCCGGGACTCCGAACAACTTTCGGGTTTCCGCATACTTATATCTCTACAACCCTAGCGTCACCGAACCTTAAGTGTGTAGACCCTACGGGTTCGGGAGACACGCAGACATGACCGAGACGACTCTCCGGTCAATAACCAATAGCGGGATCTGGATACCCATGTTGGCTCCCACATGTTCCACGATGATCTCATCGGATGAACCACGATGTCAAGGATTCAATCAATCCCGTATACGATTCCCTTTGTCTATCGGTATAGCACTTGCCCGAGATTCGATCGTCGGTATACCGATACCTTGCTCAATCTCGTTACCGGCAAGTCTCTTTACTCGTTCCGTAACACATCATCCCGTGATCAACTCCTTGATCACATATTGTGCACATTATGATGATGTCCTACCGAGTGGGCCCAGAGATACCTCTCCGTCATACGGAGTGACAAATCCCAGTCTCGATTCGTGCCAACCCAAAAGACACTTTCAGAGATACCTGTAGTGCACCTTTATAGCCACCCAGTTACGTTGTGACGTTTGGTACACCCAAAGCATTCCTACGGTATCCGGGAGTTGCACAATCTCATGGTCTAAGGAAAAGATACTTGACATATAGAAAAGCTTTAGCATACGAACTACACGATCTGTGCTAGGCTTAGGATTGAGTCTTGTCCATCACATCATTCTCCTAATGATGTGATCCCGTTATCAACGACATCCAATGTCCATGGTCAGGAAACCGTAACCATCTATTGATCAACGAGCTAGTCATCTAGAGTCTTGTCTATGTATCCACACATGTATCTGAGTTTCCTATCAATACAATTCTAGCATGGATAATAAACAATTATCATGAACAAGGAAATATAATAATAACCAATTTATTATTGCCTCTAGGGCATATTTCCAACAGTCTCCCACTTGCACTAGAGTCAATAATCTAGTTCACATCGCCATGTGATTAACACTCATAGGTCACATCGCCATGTGACTAACATCCAAAGAGTTCACTAGAGTCAGTAATCTAGTTCACATCAATATGTGATTAACACTCAATGAGTTCTGGGTTTGATCATGTTATGCTTGTGAGAGAGGTTGTAGTCAATGGGTCTGCAACATTCAGATCGCTATGTACTTTGCAAAACTTTATGTCATATCGTAGATGCTGCTACCACATTCCACTTGGAGCTATTCCAAACTGTTGCTCCATTATACGTATCCGGTATCTCTACTCAAAGTTATCCGGATAGGTGTTAAGCTTGCATCGACGTAACTCTTTACGTCGAACTCTTTATCACCTCCATAACCGAGAAACATTTCCTTATTCCTCCAAGGATAATTTTTGACCACTATCTGGTGATCCACTCCTGGATCACCTTTGTACCCTCTTGCCAGACATGTGGCAAGGCACACATCAGGTGCGGTACTCATCATGGCATACCGTATAGAGCCTATGACAAAAGCATAGGGGACGACCTTCGTCCTTCCTCTTCCTTCTGCCGTGGTCAAGTTTTGAGTCTTACTCAACTTCACACCTTATAACTCAGGTAAGAATTCCTTCTTTAACTGACCTATTTTGAACTCATTCAAAATCATGTCAAAGGTGTGTGTTCCTTTTGAAAGTATCATCAGACGTCTTGATCTATCTCTATAGATCTTGATGCCCAATATGTAAGCAGCTTTATCCAGGTCTTCCTTTGAAAAACTCCTTTCAAACAACCCTTTACGCTTTCCAGAAATTCAACATCATTTCGGATCAACCATATGTCATTCACATATACTTATCAGAAATGTTGTAGTGCTCCCACTCACTTTATTGCAAATACAAGTTTCTAACAAACTTTGTATACCCAAAAACTTTGATCACTCCATCAAAGTGTATATTCCGACTCCGAGATGCTTGCTCTAGTCCATGGAAGGATCGCTGGAGCTAGCATACCTTTTAGCATCCTTAGGATCGACAAAACCTTTCTGATTGTATCACATACAACCTTTCTTTAAGAAAACTGGTAAGGAAACTTGTTTTGTCATCCAACTACCAGATTTCATAAATGCAGCTAATGCTAACATGATTCCGACGGACTTAAGCACCGCTACGGGTGAGAAAATCTCATCGTAGTCAACTCCTTGAACTTGTGGAAAACTCTTCGCCACAAGTCGAGCTTCATAGACGGTGACATTACCGTCCACGTCCGTCTTAGTCTTAAAGATCCATTTGTCTCAATGGCTTGCGGATCATAGGGCAAGTCCACCAAAGTCCATACTTTGTTTTGATACATGGATCCTATCTCGGATTTATCGTTTTCTAACCATTTGTCGGAATATGGACCCACCATCGCTTCTCCATAGTTCGTAGGTTCATTGTTGTCCAACAACATGACATTTAAGACAGGATCACCGTACCACTCAGGAGTAGTACTTATCCTTGTCGACCTACGAGGTTTGATAGCAACTTGATCCGAAACTTCATGATCACTATCATTAGTTTCCTCTTCAACAGTCGTAGGTTCCACAGAAACATCTTTCTGTGTTGCACTACTCTCCGGTTGAAGTGAGGGTTCGAAAACCTTATCAAGTTCTATCTTCCTCCCACTCAATTCTTTCGAGAGAAACTCTTTCTCGAGAAAGGACCCGTTCTTAGTGACAAACATTTTTGTCCTTGGATCTGAGATAGAAGGTATACCCAACCGTTACCAGTGGGTATCCCATGAAGATGTATTTGTCCGCTTTGGGTTCGAGCTTTTCCCGGCTGAAGCCATAAGCCTCGCAGCCCCAAACATTGACAAACGACAACTACGGTTTCTTGCCAAACCATACGACGTCGTCTCAACGGACTTAGATGGTGCCCTATCTAAAGTGAATGCAGCTGTCTCTAATGCATAACCTCAAAATAATAGCGGTAGATCGGTAAGAGACATCATAGATCGTACCATATCTCATAAGGTTCGATTATGACGTCCAGACACACCATTACGCTGTGGTGTTCCAGGTGGCTTCAACAGCAAAACAATTCCACAATGTCTTAAGTGATTGCCAAACTCACAACTCAGAAAATCTTCCCTTGATCAGATCGTAGGAACATGATCTTCTTGTTATGATGATTCTTAACTTCACTCTGAAATTGCTTGAACTTTTCAAACGTTTCAGACTTTTGCTTCATTAAGTAAATATACCCATATCTACTCAAATCGTCAGTGAAGATGAGAAAATAATGATATCCACCACACGCCTTAATTCTCATTGGATCACACACATCAGCATGTATGATTTCCAACAAGTCACTTGCCCGTTTCATTGTACCTGAAAACGGGGTCTTAGTCATCCTGCCCATGAGGCATGGCTCACATGTGTCAAGCGATTCAAAATCAAGTGACTCCAAACGTCCATCAGCATGGAGTTTCTTCATGCATTTTATGCCAAAATGACCTAAGCGGCAGTGCCACAAGAATGTGGTACTATCATTATTAACTCTACATCTTTTGGCATTAATATTATCATCATGTGTATTGCTATAATCGAGATTCAATAAACCATTGGGTGCATGACCATAAAGGTATTATTCATGTAAACAGAATAACCATTATTCTCTAACTTAAATGAATAACCGTATTGCAATGAACATGATCTAATCATATTCATGCTCAACGTAGACACCTGATAACATTTATCTAGGTTCAACACTAATCCCGAAAATAGAGGGAGCGTGCGATGGTGATCTTATCATCCTTGGAAACACTTCCAACACATCGTCACCTCGCCCTTAGCTAGTCTCCGTTCAGTCCGTAGCTTTTGCTTCAAGTCACTAATAATAGCAACTGAACCGGTATCCAATACCCAGGTGCTACAAGGAGTACTAGTGAGGTACACATCAATAATACGTATATCAAATATACTTTGTTGAAGTTTCCAGCTATTCTTATCTACCATGTATTTGGGGTAGTTCCGCTACCATGTGACCGTTCCCCTTACAATAGAAGCACTTAGTCTCGAGGTTTGGGTTCAACCATTGGGTTCCTTCATTAGAGCGACAACTGGTTTGCCATTCATGAAGTTTCCCTTCTAGCCCTTGCCCCTTTTTGAAACCAGTGATCTTGTTAAACCATCAACACTTGATGCTCCTTCTTGATTTCTACTTTCGCGGTCTTAAGAACCGCTAATAGCTCCGGGATCATCTCCATCCTTTGCATGTCATAGTTCATCACGAAGTTCTAGTAGCTTGGTGATAGTGTCCAGATAATTATGTCAACCACTATCTCACCTGGAAGATTAACTCCCACTTGGTTCAAGTGATTTTAGCACCCAGACATTCTGAGCACATGCTCACTAGTTGAGCCATTCTCCTCCATCTTTTTGGCAAAAGAACTTGTCAGAGGTCTCATACCTCTCAACACGGGCATGAGCCTGAAATCCCAATTTCAGCTCTTAGAACATCTCATATGTTCTATGGCGTTCAAAACGTCATTGGAATCCCGATTCTAAGCCGTAAAGTATGGTGCACTAAACTATCAAGTAGTCATCAGGACGTGTCTCTCAGGTGTTCACAACATCCACAGACAACGTTGTAGGGGTTTGCACATCGAGCGGTGCATCAAAGACGTAAGCTTTCTGTGCAGCTGTGAGGACACTCCTCGGACTACGGACCCAGTCCGCATCATTGCTTACAATATCTTTCAATTTAGTCTTTCTCTAGGATCGTATTAAACAGGGAGCTACAACGCAGTTATTGGTCTACAACATAATTTGCGAAGACAACTTAGACTATTGTTCATGACAATGAAGTTCATCTAATGAACTCCCACTCAGATAGACATCTCTCTAGTCATCTAAGTGATACATGATCCGAATCGACTAGGCCGTGTCCGATCATCACGTGAGACGGACTAGTCATCAACGGTGAACATCTTCATGTTGATCGTATCTTCTATACGACTCATGTTCGACCTTTCGGTCTTCCGTGTTCCGAGGCCATGTCTGTACATGCTAGGCTCGTCAAGTCAACCCTAAGTGTATTGCGTGTGTAAATCTGGCTTACACCCGTTGTATGCGAACGTTAGAACCTATCACACCCGATCATCACGTGGTGCTTCGGAACAACGAACCTTAGCAACGGTGCACAGTTAGGGGAAACACAATTCTTGAAATTTTAGTGAGAGATCATCTTATTCACTACCGTTGTTCTAAGCAAATAAGATGAAAAACATGATAAACATCACATGCAATCAAATAGTGACATGATATGGCCAATATCATTTTGCTCCTTTTGATCTTCATCTTCGGGGCTCCATGATCATCATTGTCACCGGCATGACACCATGATCTCCATCATCATGATCTCCATCATCGTGTCTTCATGAAGTCGTCTCGCCAAACATTACTTCTACTACTATGGCTAACGTTTAGCAATAAAGTAAAGTAATTACATGGCGTTATTCAGTGACACGCAGGTCATACAATAAATAAGACAACTCCTATGGCTCCTGCCGGTTGTCATTCTCATCGACATGCAAGTCGTGATTCCTATTACAAGAACATGATCAATCTCATACATCACACATATATCATTCATCACATCCTTTTGGCCATATCACATCACACGGCACATGCTGCAAGAACTAGTTAGACGTCCTCTAATTGTTGTTGCAAGTTTTTACGTGGCTGCTATAGGTTTCTAGCAAGAACGTTTCTTACCTACGCCAAAACCACAACGTGATATGCCAATTTCTATTTACCCTTCATAAGGACCCTTTTCATCGAATCCGATCCGACTAAAGTGGGAGAGATAGTCACCCGCTAGCCACCTTATGCAACTAGTGCATGTCAGTCGGTGGAACCTGTCTCACGTAAGAGTACGTGTAAGGTCGGTCCGGGCCGCTTCATCCCACGATGCCGCCGAATCAAGATAAGACTAGTAACGGCAAGAGAATTGACATGATCTACGCCCACAACTACTTTGTGTTCTACTCGTGCAAGATACTACGCATAGACCTAGCTCTGATACCACTGTTGGGGATCGTAGCAGAAAATCAAAAATTTTCCTACGCGTCACCAAGATCTATCTATGGAGTAATCTAGCAACGAGCATAAAGGAGAGTGAGTGCATCTACATACCCTTGTAGATTGCGAGCGGAAGCGTTCAAGAGAACGGGGATGATGGAGTCGTACTCGTCGTGATCCAAATCACCGATGATCCTAGCGCCGAACGGACGGCACCTCCGTGTTCAACACACGTACGGAGCGGGGACGTCTCCTCCTTGATCCAGCAAGGGGGGAGGAGAGGTTGATGGAGATCCAGCAGCACGACGGCGTGGTGGTGGAAGTAGCGGGATTCCAGCAGGGCTTCGCCAAGCGCTGCGGGAGGAGGGAGATGTGTCACGGGAGGGAGAGGGAGGCGCCAGGGCTTGGGGTGCTACTCCCATGCGCCTCCCCACTATATATAGGGGTGGAGGGGGCTGGTTTCTTGCCCTCCAAGTCCATTGGGGCGTTGGCAAAGGTGGGGGAAAGAAATCCCATCATTTCCTTTCCCCACCGATTGTTATCCCCCCTTTTTAGGGATCTTGATCTTATCCCTTCGGGATATGATCTTATTCCTTCTAAGGGGGGATCTTGGTGCGCCTTGACCAGGGGTGTGGGGCCTTGCCCCCACTACCCACGTTCATGTGGGTCCCCCCATGCAGGTGGGCCCCACTTCGGAACCTTCTAGAACCTTCCCGGTACAATACCGAAAAATCCCGAACATTTTCCGGTGGCCAAAATAGGACTTCCTATATATAAATCTTTACCTCCGGACCATTCCGGAACTCCTCGTGACGTCCGGGATCTCATCCGGGACTCCGAACAACTTTCGGGTTTCCGCATACTTATATCTCTACAACCCTAGCGTCACCGAACCTTAAGTGTGTAGACCCTACGGGTTCGGGAGACACGCAGACATGACCGAGACGACTCTCCGGTCAATAACCAACAACGGGATCTGGATACCCATGTTGGCTCCCACATGTTCCACGATGATCTCATCGGATGAACCACGATGTCAAGGATTCAATCAATTCCGTATACGATTCCCTTTGTCTATCGGTATAGCACTTGCCCGAGATTCGATCGTCGGTATACCGATACCTTGCTCAATCTCGTTACCGGCAAGTCTCTTTACTCGTTCCGTAACACATCATCCCGTGATCAACTCCTTGATCACATATTGTGCACATTATGATGATGTCCTACCGAGTGGGCCCAGAGATACCTCTCCGTCATACGGAGTGACAAATCCCAGTCTCGATTCGTGCCAACCCAAAAGACACTTTCGGAGATACCTGTAGTGCACCTTTATAGCCACCCAGTTACGTTGTGACGTTTGGTACACCCAAAGCATTCCTACGGTATCCGGGAGTTGCACAATCTCATGGTCTAAGGAAAAGATACTTGACATATAGAAAAGCTTTAGCATACGAACTACACGATCTGTGCTAGGCTTAGGATTGGGTCTTGTCCATCACATCATTCTCCTAATGATGTGATCCCGTTATCAACGACATCCAATGTCCATGGTCAGGAAACCGTAACCATCTATTGATCAACGAGCTAGTCATCTAGAGGCTTACTAGGGACATGGTGTTTGTCTATGTATCCACACATGTATCTGAGTTTCCTATCAATACAATTCTAGCATGGATAATAAACAATTATCATGAACAAGGAAATATAATAATAACCAATTTATTATTGCCTCTAGGGCATATTTCCAACAATTAATAAGCCGAGAGGGTCCATTGGTTTCGGGCCCAATGCATGGTAGTAACTGGAACTTGAACCACACATACAGATCTCAGGTCCTATGTACGGTTCCAATGAAACAACCCACCACGTACTCCTACATGGCCTTTCATCGATACCTTTACGAAGCGTATTCCACACTTCCTTCTCTTTATCTAAAGATTGTTTCACTCTGATCCATCACCCAGATGAACCAGACCAGACACAACTCTAAGCATAGCAGGCAACATAAACAAATAGCATGGTGGATCACACATCACATGGCTCAATCAACTCCTACACATGCTAGTGGGTTTCAACTATTTACTGTGGCAATGACAGGTCATGCAAGGGAATAGGGTTCAACTACCGCAGCAAGTAGCAGTTCACGCGCTGTTGCCTTAATGCAGTAAAAGAGAGCAGGAGCGAGAAGATTGGGTTGTATCGGAATGATTAATGATTGCTTGCCTGACAAGGTAGTTGTCGGGTACTGCTCTTCAACTGGATACGCAGCAGTATCCTCGGGAGCAGGACCTAACACAGGGAATACCGACGATACAATCATTAACAAACAAATGCAACAATATGATGCATGCTCATGACATGGCAAGATGCATGTGTGTTGGCTAATGCAACTAAAACCAGAAGGGTTTGAACCTATTTGAATCAAGGATTCAAATTGAAGTTCAAACTATTATTTAAATAAGTGCATTATCATGTTTTTGATATATACAGCAAGTTAGCTTGTTCAAACATGCATGAAACCAGTGCCATTAGAAAGATTGGATTTTTCTGATCATTTTTCATATATAAATCTTTTCCATCTGAGCTATGGTTGATTTTATATGATTTTTAGAAGTTTTGGGTATTTTCTGGAATTTCCTGAATTATTTTAAATCTAAAAATCCCAGAAAAACCTTTACTGCGTCAGCATGACATCATGTTGACGTCAGCCAGTCAACAGGGCCAGTCCAGGTCAAACCTGACCAGTGGGTCCCTCATGTCAGTGTCACAGCTAATTAACTGAGTTAATTAGAGTTTAATTAAAACTAATTAGCTGTCAGTGGGGCCAGGGCCCACGTGTCAGTGACTAAACTAATTAACCAATTAATATTAAATTAACACCTAAACTAAGTTTGACTTGCGGGCAGGGCCCACATGTCATTGACCCAGGGGGTCAAACCCGTGGTCAAAACAGGTCCAACTCGCCGGCGTTTAGCCGCCGGCGAGGCCAAACGCGGCGGCGTGCTTCTGAAAACGTCTACGGTGCATGGCTCGAGCTGCGGCTGGGTGCGTTGGATAGCCCTTGCTCTTGCGCGTCGGATGGAGGTGGTCGCCGGACCTGGGGTGGCCGGAGACGACGGCAACGAGCTCGACGGCGGCGACCGGCGTCGGGCGTGTGTGGAGATGCGGCTGCAGGGGCCTAGGCGATGCGTGCGTGGCACCGTTCGCATCTACGTGCTGTGGTGAGTACGTTGGGCGGGTGCCGGTGACCAAATGGTCACCGGAGCATCACCGGCGACGAGCACGGCGGCGGTGCGTGCGGGCGAGCTACGTGCAGTGTGTTACAGGGCAAGAGGGAGCCAACGGAGAGGGGGAGGAGGTAGCTAGGCTCACAACGGTTGCAGCAAGCACCGAAGCGAGCTCGGGGGTGGTCGGAGCTGAGCAGCACGGCGAGGAAGATCTCCGCGGCCGGAGTTGGGGAAGAAGAGGTCGGGGGCGTCTCCAGGGCGGGCGAGCGCTCGGGGATCGGCCTGTTCGAAGCAGTCGAGGACGGCGGAGACGAGGGACAACACGGCGGAGCTCGAGGACGACGGTGGACGCGGTTTCTACGACGGTGCGATCACGACGGCGTCGGCCATGGCGCGGGGAGAGCGGAGGGGAGGAGCTGGGGGGAGGTGGAGGTGTCTGGGGGGTCGAGGAGGTCGTGGAGGTTCGATCCATCCCTCCAGGACGGCGAGGGGGTGAAGCAAGGCGGCGGGCAGCTGCGTGGCGCGCGGCGCGGTCGCCGTCGAGCACCTGCCTGCCTGCCTGGCCGAGCCAAGCAGCTCGCTGGAGCGGCAGCTGGGCTGGGCCGGCAGGTGGGCCGGGTGGGCGCCAGGTAAGCTTTCTCTCTCCCTTTTTTTCTATTTTCTTTTCTGTTTCATTTCTTTTGCAACTTTGTTCATTTAATAAAAATGCCTAAACATTTTTATAAATCATAACACTTGTCATACCTGCTGTATATAATATGAACAGTAGGAAACATTATAGTTTATGATTATTTGAGCATTTAAAATATTTTGTAGCATTTAAATGCCCAAATTCAAATACCATATGATTTAATCCAAAACCCTAGATTGTCCTAGAAAATTGTGCACCATTTTTGGCAGAGGTTTAAGACCAAGGCAGAAATGATGAACATTTTGAAGGGCATTTTGGGTACATTGGAAAATATTTTAGCAAACCCTAGTTGTTAGGGGAGGGGTGCTGGGGTTTCTGTTAATCCCATTTCAAGTTTCTTTGAAAGTAAACATGATGCACACTCTAGTCAGGTCCTAATGCAAGTGCTAGCTAGGGATGTGACAACTCACCCCCACTTAAAAGAATCGCGTCCCGAGATTCGGGTTCCTCCGGAAAGAGGGTGGGGTACTCAAGTCGAAGACGATCCTCCCTTTCCCAAGTAGCTTCACTCTCGGAATGATGTGACCATTGAACCTTGAGAAACTTGATATTGTGGCGTCGAGTGGTGCGCTCGGTTTGATCAAGAATACGAACGGGGTATTCTCGATATGTGAGATTGTCTTGGAGATCAAGCGTTTCGTGGTCCACTCCGCGGATAGGATCCGAGAAGCAACGCCTGAGTTGAGAAACGTGGAAAACATCATGAACTCTGGAGAGGTGCGGAGGTAGTTCTAATTGGTAGGCAACTTCTCCTCGTTTGGCAAGAATGCGAAAAGGACCGATGTAACGAGGGGCCAATTTGCCTTTGATACCGAATCGATGGGTTCCCTCAAGAGGAGTAACCTGAAGGTAAGCCTTATCGCCGACTTCAAAAGTCATAGCCTTATGATGACTATCATATTGGCTCTTTTGGCGAGACTGGGCAGTTTTCAATCTCTCACGAACGATGCGAACTTGTTCTTCTGCTTCCTGAATCATATCCGGGCCAAAGAATTGTCTTTCCCCGGTCTCTGACCAGTTAAGAGGTGTTCGACACCTTCGTCCATATAGAACTTCGAAGGGGGCTTTGCCCAAGCTGGCTTGATAACTATTGTTATAAGCGAATTCGGCAAATGGAAGACACTTTTCCCATTCCATACCGAAAGAAATGACAGAGGCTCGAAGCATGTCTTCCAGAATTTGATTGACTCGTTCCACTTGACCACTTGATTGCGGATGGAAGGCAGTACTGAAAGAGAGATGAGTTCCCATAGCATTCTGGAAACTTTCCCAAAATCGTGAAGTGAAAAGACTTCCACGGTCTGAGTTAATCTCCAACGGTACACCATGAAGTGACACTATTCGAGAGATATATAAGTCTGCCAGCTGGCTAGCGGTAATACTCTCCCGAACAGGCAGGAAATGAGCTACTTTAGAGGGGCGGTCGATAACGACGAAGATAGCATTATTCCCTTTCCTGGACCTGGGAAACTCGGTAATGAAGTCCATACCGACTTTGTCCCATTTCCATTCAGGAATAGCTAGAGGTTGAAGGGTGCCAGCAGGCCGTTGATGCTCTGCCTTGACTCGACGGCAAACATCGCAGTTAGCAATGAATTCAGCGATTTCTCTCTTCATCCTAGTCCACCAGAATCTTTGACGTAGGTCTTGATACATTTTGGTACTACCGGGATGAATCGTGAGAGGAGATTCATGAGCCTCCTTGAGGATCAAACGTCTTAGGTTTCGCACTTTAGGAACCACTAAACGGTTGCTAAAGAATACGACTCCTTGATCATCAATTGAGAAACATCCTGCAACTCCTTTCTTGATGTTCCTCTTAATACGGGAAATTCCGGGATCAACCTTCTAGGCTTTGATGACCTGATCCAAAAGGGTAGGTTTCGCCACTAAGGTGGAAAGAAATCCTCGAGGAACAATGTGAAGGTTAAGCTTACGAAATTTCTCGTGGAGAAGTGGTTGACTTTGTTCTAACATTAAATTGTTACAATATGACTTACGACTTAGTGCATCAGCCATGACATTGGCCTTTCCAGGAGTGTAAGTGATTCCTAAGTCGTAGTCGGTGAGCAACTCAACCCAACGTCTTTGCCTGAGACTTAGATCCGGTTGGGTGAAGTGTAATGCCCCGGATGTAATACTTTCCCTTTTGGGTATATAATATATCTCTGGCTTCATCTATTTCCATTCCGGGTTCTTGTCTTTCGGGTTTTCGTCGTTTGTCGTGTGAGTGTGTGGCTTTCATTCATATCATGTAGACATGTGCATCGCATTGCATTTGTGTTGTCGGTTGCATCCGGTTCCGCGTGTTTCTTCCCGTTGTCCGTTTCGCGTTCCGGAGCTCCCTCACGTGTCCGTGACGTCCCGTAGGTCTACTTTGTTGTTTGGGCGTGTAACGTTACCGGTTTGGCGCGAGACTTGTCGTGTGTTGTTGTTTTGGTGTGTGTAACCCGCCTGTCAAATTTCGTCGCGTTTCGAGTCCGTTTGCTACCCCAACAGTTATTTGTGTGGGCTCAAAGTGCCTCCACTTTGAGGCCCAAAACGCCCCCTCCAACAGCCCACCTTCCACTCCTAACCACTTCTATCATCTAGGCCATCAAAATCTGATCCGGTGGCCGAAAACCGTGCTCCATTTGGAGTCTCCTAGCTCCTTGTGCCTATAAAAACGTCCCCCACGTCCATTTTTTCGGACGAAACCTAGCCCCTCCTCCCTCCGCGCCGCGCCGGACAAATCCGACCGGGCCGGACATGTCCGCCGCCGCGCAGCCACCTCACCCCGTCCAATAGGGGAGCGCCACCTCAGCGCCGCCGCCACGTGGCCGCTCCCCATTGGCCGCGCCGCCACTCCTCCTCCCACCTCCGTCCCGCGGCCCGCCGGGCCCGTGAGGGGCCCGCCCGGCCCGACCGCCGCCGTCTCCTCCAGCAGCGTCGGCCCCCAACCATCTCGCCACCCGCCGGTCGCCGGCCAGGCGCCGCCGGCCCCACCTCGTCTGGCCGCCGTCCTGAGGCCGCGCCTCCCCACCGCCGCGGCCGCGCCACCCGCCGGCCCGCGCCCTCCGGCTGGGCACAGCCGTCGGCCTTAGGCCGCCTCCCGCCGGGGACTCCAGCGCCGCCCGGTGCGCCCTTCGTCTCCGGTCGCCGTTGCCATAGCAGGCACCGCCGCTCGGGCCCGATCCCCTCACAGCCCCGATCTGGAGGTCGTATCGGGCCGGATCCGGCGCCCGGGACCCGGTATCCCGCCTCCACCAGCCGATCCGACCCGCTTCGCCTGCGGGTCCGACCCGTTTCTGCCGCGCCCGCGTTGACCGCTGCCGCCGCCCGTTGACCCGGTTGACCAGATCTGGGAGGTTGTTATCTTCTAAGTCCCCTTTTCGTTTTGATGTCTGAGGCATATTTCAAACTGCTCTAACTTGGTGTGTGCTTATCCGTTTCGCGCGTATAATATGTCCAGACGTTCGTGGAGACTTGCTCTACGTTTTACCTGTTGTTGTCATGCATGTTAGAGATCATCTAGGTGCTTGTTTTGCTGTTGCAAGAGTGCATCGTGATATAAACTACTGCTATGCGTTATTTTTATGCCACCTTTGCCATGTGATATCTTTTAGCTCGTTTGTCCGAATGATGCAAATGACATGTCCACGTGTTCGTCTTGCCACGAACTACGTGTTGTATGTGATAGGTTGCATGGTAGATTTATTATTGCCTTGTTATCATCGTTGCAAAGTGCCATGTTCATGTGATGTGTTTTCACTTGTTATGAAATGCCATCTTGATGAGCTCGTTGCAATCGTTGTGTTCACCTCAATTATGCATGCTTGTGTGTTTCGGGATCACCTTCATGTGCACTTTGATGAGGTGCTTACCTCTTCCCATGTTTAGTTTCGAGGTGACTTAAACATGCTCTTTTATATGCCATGATGATATTGCTGTTTTAGGACTTAGTGGTTTTTCACTAAGTCTGAAATCTGTAACGTTCCGATGCCATGTTTGTGTGATGTTCTAGGACAAAGCATGATAGTTTTGGGGTGGGTTTTGATTGTTCCTTGTAGTATATATTGTTGTATTTCCATTCATGTCCTCACATGTCCATTTAAGTGGCTGTAGCATGTTTATCTTTTGCTCTAAAGTTTCAATAAAATTCTGCTGTCAGAATTTTATTGCCAAGTTCAATATGTCCAAGATCATTGCTATTGATCCGTGACTCCGTTGGGGTGCACCTTTGGACTTAGTTGCTGTACTATATGTCTAGTTTGTGTTCATGTCCTTTGACATGCTATTTGGGTGCTGTAGCTTAATTATTTTGAGCTCCGAAGATGCTATGTTGCTGTAATTTTCAGCTTTCGCTCAAATCTTGTTTCGGGCATAACTTTTAGCCCGTAACTCCGATTTCAGCGAATCTTATATCAAACTTGATTGTTTTTCTGTGTAGATTAATAATATCAGATTGTTATCATGTTTTGAGGTGTTTTGCTTGAGTGATGATTTACGTGCTCCGTGTGCATCCTTAGTGCATCCATCATGCATTCATCTTTTCCGAGTGCGCATTGCATCTTGTTGATTGGTGCTTGGTGTGATTGTTTTGTTTATAGCCGGAAGCTGAGACCGGGTACGAAGTTGAGCACGAGGTTTCCAACGAGGTTGAGCACGAGGACCCTTCTTACGATCCGAACGACTTCTCTTCAGGCAAGATGACCGAACCCCGATAACATTACTATCTTTGCCTTTTGCTAGTAGTCTCGATCTATAGTTTTGCCTCGATGCGCATGATCTTCTTGTCAGCCTCCTACTTGTAGCCAATTGCCATGTTTAACCAACCTACCTATGCAAACCGTTGCTTGGCTAAGTACGCTTCGCTCAGCCCCTTCTTATAGCGTTGCTAGTTGCAGGTGAAGATCGAAGATGTTTGCTTCATGTTGAAGTTTGGTTGGGTTATATCACACTATATAAATGCCTTAAATGAAATCATCTATATATTGGCAAGGGTGGAAGGCTAAGCCTTTTGCTTGGTGATTTGTTCCACTCATGCCGTTAGGAACCGTATAAACCGGTGTTATGTTCCTTGATTATGCGTTCCTAACACGGTTGGGGTGTATGGGACCCCCTCGATAAACCGCTAAGTGCTAAGTCTTTTCCAGCAAGTCCCAACCTTGGTACTATTTGCCTAAACAACTAAAACTTTTCCGAGGGAGTAATTAACCCGAGGCTTAATTAATTCAACCCCCTGGGCCAGTGCTCGACTTGAGTGTTGGTCCAAACCAGAGTCACTTGCGGATACTACCCAGTTCGCTGGGGTCTTCGGTATCTGTACGTAGCGCTCATCCGGACGTGTCCTGAGACCTAGATACGCGCGGCTACTATCAGTGTGTCGACACGCCGGGAGGATTTGCTGGATTAGCCTTACCTTAGCTCGGTATATCTTGAGCACGGGATTCCGAGGATACTCGGGTCTTCCCACTTTGGAGTTGCGACTCCGCGGATCGTGGGCTTGTAATGGGTCAAGTTGGAACACCCCTGCAGGGTTTGAACTTTCGAAAGCCGTGCCCGCGGTTATGTGGCAGATGGGAGCTTGTTAATTCCGGTTGTAGATAACTTGACACAATGTTTCTAATACACTACCAGCGTGTGTTCCGTGACTGTCAATTTCCGAATAGGGATTCGGGAGTTGAACACGGAGGGGTTATGTTTGTGGAGCTTGTAGCTAGGATCACTTCGTGATCACTTCTCGCCGAGGCCTTCTCTTCTCGCTCTTACTTACGTAAGCTAGATGCTAGTTGCTGCTGCAGACTTCTTTTCTTCAGCCTTATCCTCACCCAAAGGCTTTGATAGTCTTGTTACCCGGAGACGGGATTGCTGAGTCCTCTGTGGCTCACAGTTACTTCACACACTAGATGCAGGTCCAGCTGTGAGCTATCCAGGTGATGGCACCGAGCTGGATTGGGAGTACGGCGAGGAGCGTAGTCGGTACTACGTGCGCTACCCGGACGATCAGTAGTGGAGTCTCTTACTAGGATTCGATCCGCCTGTGGTTTATTTATCTGAGTTCGGTACTTTGACATTTGGCTTTTGCCCTTATAGGGTTGTGATGTTCTTAATGTATGATGTTTGAGACTTGTACTGTAATTCTGTGACGTGGCGAGTGTAAGCCAACTATTTTCAGTTTACTATCCCCTCTTTTACATGAGTTGTGCAAAGAATACCGAACTTGAGATCATTCTAGGATGGATTTATGCCTTTAAGTCGTGCCTCGACACGTAGGAGGTATAACTCCATCCTGGGCATTACAAGTTGGTATCAGAGCCTTCTCCGACCTAGGAGCCCCCACTGTTTGATCGAACCGTTGACGGTCGAGTCTAGGCACACACTAAAAACTTTTTGAGTCCTATATTATATCGGAGAGTAGGATTTCTTTGCTTCTCATCCCCTTTCTCTCTGGTGAGGACTCCTGACGTCTACTCTTGTCTCTCCTATCTTCAAAATTTGCACAATTTTTTTTTTTTAGGAATCCCGCGAGTATTCTGGGATTGTTTCGATGTTCTTGTGACAAGGATATTGTTCCCGATGCCTCCTGTTACCGAGGAGTTGAGCTTCGGGGTATCATTGACACAAGCATATCGCGGCAGTACTAAATACTTAAGATGGCCGACATCGAGAATCTCCCCTATACGGCCAGTGGCAAGATAACCCCGACATCACCCAGTACTGGGGAGGTAGTTCGGGAGTATTGCCATAGCTTGTTATAGTGGATGCTTTTCGAAGGTCCAAGGTACACAGTTTCCGAGAAAGACTGGTTATGTGTTGAAGGATGGATACACCTGGATGTAGGTTAGAGTTGATTGCGCGGTGCTTCCCATGTATCCCCAACACCTGATTGCATAACTGGAATCTTTCGGAAATCTATAGGTGGGTTTTATCCAGTAGATCGTAGGCATTCTTCCAACGAATGCAGGTTAGTGAGTTCGGGGTTCGACATTGAGTGAAGAGGTTATATGACTGATGTTACTATCAGGAGTTGCATCTTAAAGGGTCCTTGGCTATGCTGATCCGGGGATTGCAAAACCTTTTCGTAACGCGTTCATATGCTTTCAGCACAAAGATGTTAGAACGAAACTCCTCTCTTGTGTTTGTTCCCATCCGTACCTTGTTGTTTTTTCTGATTTATCCTTTTGATCCCTATGGGGCTTCTCGTGAAGACTGATGTTATCATTTAACTGAGAATATCATTCGTTCCTCTTGTTCGGATGTTTTCATTCGTTCTATTGTTCGAATGATTATTGTGAAGACTTGTTGCAATTCATTCCATTGATTCAGCTTATTCCTTTTGTCAATCAATTGCTGATTCGTGGTCATCTCTTACAGGATGGCTCCGAAAAAGGTTCCCAACGCTAACCCAGAGGTGGAAGAGGTTCCAGAACATCCTCCTTCCCCTCCTCCTCCGCCTGAGGCTTGGAGAGCAATTATGGAGACTACAGCTCAGAACACTCAGTTGATGATGCAGATGATGCAAGCTAATCAAGCTAATCAGGGTGTTCCAGGGAACCAAGGCAACTTCTTCCAGCAGCACCATGCTACCCTCAACCAGTTCCTGGCTAACAATCCTAAAGCTTTCAGTTACTGTGTCGACCCTCTTGATGCTGAGGATTGGTTGACCGACATAAAGAAGCATTTTGAGTGCAGTAACGTGAAAGAAGATGACTATGTGAAGTTTGCAGCCTTCCAACTGAAAGATCAAGCAGCTGACTGGTGGCAGCAGTACAAAGACTCCAGGCCGGGTCAAGTGATCTCTTGGGAGAATTTCTGCAAGGATTTCCGCTCGCACCACATTCCTACAAGTGTCATCGAGGGTATGCGTGAGCAATTCCGCAACCTCAAGCAGGGCTCCATGACAGTCTATCAGTATAATGTCAAGTTCCAAAACCTCGCTCGCTATGCTAAGCAAGACATTCCTGATGCCAAGAGTAAAATCTATCAGTTCCGTGGAGGTCTCAAAGATGAACTTCAGCTTGCTCTCACTTTGTTCGAGCCCGATGAATTCGACAAGTTCTATAACATGGCTTTGAAACAAGCAGCAGCTCAGCTTAAGATGGAGGCTTCTAAGAAGAGAATTCGAGATGCTGTTCACTCTTCCTCATCGTCTCAGATGGTCTCGAAGCATCAGAAATTCTGGCTTCCTCCTCCTCCAGTGATTCGAGCTCCATACAACAACTCCAACAACTTCAACAACTCCAACAACAAGAACTCTAGTGGTCGTGGTTTCTCCCACCCACCCAACCCGAGCAACCAGTCGAAGAAGCAGTTTCAGTCTCAAGGCTCCAAGTCCAGTGGCTCTCATTTCCGTCCTCTCTCTGAAGTGGTGTGCAACAAGTGTGACCAGAAGGGTCATTATGCCAACAGATGTCCGAATCCGAAGCGCCTTCCTCCTCCTCCGCCCGTCAGTACAACGATTGTCAGGCATGATCCAAAGACAGCAAGGGTCAATCTGATGAATGCAGCACAAGCGGAGGCTTCTTCTGATGTCATTTTGGGTAACCTCTCAGTGAACTCTTTTCCAGCTAAAGTATTGTTTGATTCGGGTGCATCTTTGTCCTTCATTTCAAGACCTTTTGTTGCTAAGCATGAATTGGTTTCGGAGAGGATTCCTCGACCTTTGAAGATTATTTCTCCGGGTTTGCAAATGACTTCCAACACAGTTGCTCCGAATATTTCTATTCGCATGGGTGATTATCGATTTCTGGCTTCTCCGGTGGTTCTTGGTAATTCTGACATCGACCTCATCCTCGGAATGGATTGGCTTTCTCAGCACGATGCTCACATTGATTGTGCTCAAAAGGAAGTCAAGTTGACTCATTCTGATGAAGATGTGATTATCTTCGCCTCCAGGGATAATACTATCCGGCTTTTCTCTCTTAATGATAAGGGCGAAATTAATGCCATAAATCAAATTCCGGTGGTGAACGAATATCAAGACGTCTTTCCAGAAGAACTTCCAGGCATGCCTCCACACCGTCAGGTGGAGTTTTTCATTGAACTCGAGCCGGGCACTGAGCCAGCGTGCCGGCGTCCGTACAAGCTCTCTCCGGATGAATTGAAGGAATTGAAGAAGCAGCTTGATAAGCAGGAGAGTATGGGTCTCATCAGACCGAGTACATATCCGTGGGGCTGTGGTGTCTTATTTGTCAAGAAGAAAGATGGCACGGAGCGTCTCTGTGTTGACTACCGGCCATTGAACAAGAAGACGATTAAGAACAAGTATCCGCTCCCCAACATCAACGAACTCTTTGAGCAGCTCAAAGGAGCTAAAGTGTTCTCTAAGCTTGACCTCCGAATGGGCTATCATCAAATTCGCATTCGCGAGGAAGACATTCCCAAGACGGCCTTCAGAACGAGCTACGGTTCATACGAGTATACCGTCATGTCCTTCGGTCTCGCCAATGCTCCTCCTACCTTTTCAAGGATGATGCATTACATCTTCAACCCCTATACTGGCGAGTTTGTGCTTGTGTATCTGGATGATATTCTGGTGTTTTCCAAGAATGAAGAAGATCACGAAAAGCACTTACGTCTGGTTCTTGATCGACTCCGAGAGCATAAATTCTATGCCAAGTTCTCCAAGTGCGAGTTTTGGCTCGATAAGGTTTTGTACCTGGGCCACATCATCTCAGCTGGCGGTATTGCGGTTAATCCCGAGAAAGTTGAAGCAATTGTCAACTGGGAAGCTCCTCAGAACGTCAAGCAGCTCCGCAGTTTTCTGGGTCTTGCCAGCTATTGCAGAAGATTTGTTGAAAACTTCTCCAAGATTGCCAAGCCTCTTTCCAACTTGCTTCAGAAGAATGTCAAATACTTTTGGTCTCCCGAATGTGAAGTGGCATTCAAAACCCTCAAAGAAAAGCTTGTCTCTGCTCCAGTTCTGACTCCTCCGGATGAAACCAAGCCCTATGAAGTGTTCTGTGATGCTTCTCTTCAAGGTCTTGGTGGTGTGCTTATGCAAGATAAGAGAATTGTGGCATACACTTCTCGTCAGCTAAAGCCAAGTGAGAAAAACTATCCCACACATGATCTCGAGCTAGCAGCTGTGGTACATGCTCTGATTACGTGGAGACATCTGTTGTTGGGCAGAAAGGTCGACATCTTCACTGATCACAAGAGCTTGAAGTACATCTTCACACAGCCGCATCTGAACCTCCGCCAGACTCGTTGGGTCGAAATGATCCAAGAGTACAACCCCAGCATCGAATACACTCCAGGCAAGGCGAATGTGATTGCAGACGCTTTGAGCAGAAAGGCATATTGCAACAGCCTTCTTATCAAGCCGTACCAGCCTGAGCTTTGTGAAGCTTTCAGGAAACTCAACCTCCAAGTTGTTCCGCAGGGTTTTCTTGCAAATCTCCAAATTGCTCCTACCTTGGAAGATCAAGTCCGTGAGGCCCAGCTCAGTGATACCATGGTGAAGAAAGTGAAACATGGCATTGCAAAGGGCACTCCAAAATACAAGTGCTTTCGTGTTGATGAGAGAGATACCTCGTTCTTCGAGGACAGACTCGTTGTTCCCAAAGGTGATCTCAGGAAGCTCATAATGGAAGAAGCTCATGATTCTCTCCTTTCCATTCATCCTGGCAGTTCCAAGATGTACCAAGATCTCAAGCAGTCTTACTGGTGGACACGCATGAAAAGGGAGATTGCCCAATTCGTGAACGAATGTGATGTTTGCAGAAGAGTGAAAGCAGAACATCAACGTCCAGCCGGTCTTCTCCAACCTCTTCCTATTCCCGAGTGGAAGTTCGACCACATTGAAATGGACTTCGTCACTGGTTTTCCTAAATCCAAGCGAGGAAATGATGCTATCTTTGTGGTGATTGACAAGCTTACCAAAGTCGCTCATTTTCTTCCAGTCAAAGAATCAATCAATGCAGCTCAACTTGCAGAGCTGTACACTTCCAGAATTGTGTCCCTACATGGCATTCCTCAAGTGATATCCTCAGACCGTGGAAGCTTGTTCACATCAAGGTTCTGGGACTCCTTTCAGTCCGCCATGGGCACTAAGATCAGGTTCAGCACTGCCTTTCACCCTCAGACTAGTGGTCAAGTCGAGCACGTGAATCAGATTCTAGAAGACATGCTCAGAGCCTGTGTCATCTCCTTCGGCATGAAATGGGAAGACTGCCTTCCATTTGCCAAGTTCTCTTACAACAACAACTTTCAAGCAAGTGCAGGCAAAGCACCATTTGAAATTCTCTATGGCAGAAAGTGCCGTACCCCTCTCAACTGGTCTGAAATAGGCGAACGCCAACTTCTTGGCAATGACTTGATCTCAGAAGCCGAAGAAATGTGCAAAGTCATACGTGAGAATCTCAAGGCCGCTCAGTCGCGTCAGAAGAGCTACTATGACGGCAAGCATCGTGATTTGGCTTTCGACATCGGTGATCATGTCTATCTCCGAGTTTCTCCGGTGAAAGGAACCCAAAGATTCGGTATCAAAGGAAAGCTTGCTCCTAGATATGTCGGACCTTTCAAGATTCTTGGCAAAAGAGGCGACCTAGCCTATCAACTTGAGCTCCCTTCAAACGTTGCAAATGTTCATGATGTCTTCCATGTGTCTCAACTTTGCAAATGCTTCAAGGCACCTGAGCGCATGATTCCGTTTGAGGAGATTGATCTTCAACAAGACCTGTCCTACCGAGAGCATCCAGTTGAAATTCTCGAAGAAACCGAATGCAAGACCCGCAACAAGTCCATCAAATTTCTGAAAGTCAAGTGGTCACATCACACCGACCGAGAAGCTACCTGGGAACGAGAAGATCATCTTCGTTCCGAGTACCCTTCCTTTTTCCAGTCCTAGATCTCGGGACGAGATCTTTTTGTAGTAGAGGAGAGTTTGTAATGCCCCGGATGTAATACTTTCCATTTTGGGTATATAATATATCTCCGGCTTCATCTATTTCCATTCCGGGTTCTTGTCTTTCGGGTTTTCGTCGTTTGTCGTGTGAGTGTGTGGCTTTCATTCATATCATGTAGACATGTGCATCGCATTGCATTTGTGTTGTCGGTTGCATCCGGTTCCGCGTGTTTCTTCCCGTTGTCCGTTTCGCGTTCCGGAGCTCCTTCACGTGTCCGTGACGTCCCGTAGGTCTACTTTGTTGTTTGGGCGTGTAACGTTACCGGTTTGGCGCGAGACTTGTCGTGTGTTGTTGTTTTGGTGTGTGTAACCCGCCTGTCAAATTTCGTCGCGTTTCGAGTCCGTTTGCTACCCCAACAGTTATTTGTGTGGGCTCAAAGTGCCTCCACTTTGAGGCCCAAAACGCCCCCTCCAACAGCCCACCTTCCACTCCTAACCACTTCTATCATCTAGGCCATTAAAATCTGATCCGGTGACCGAAAACCGTACTCCATTTGGAGTCTCCTAGCTCCTTGTGCCTATAAAAACGTCCCCCACGTCCATTTTTTCGGACGAAACCTAGCCCCTCCTCCCTCCGCGCCGCGCCGGACAAATCCGACCGGGCCGGACATGTCCGCCGCCGCGCAGCCACCTCACCCCGTCCAATAGGGGAGCGCAACCTCAGCGCCGCCGCCACGTGGCCGCTCCCCATTGGCCGCGCCGCCACTCCTCCTCCCACCTCCGTCCCGCGGCCCTCCGGGCCCGTGAGGGGCCCGCCCGGCCCGACCGCCGCCGTCTCCTCCAGCAGCGTCGGCCCCCAGCCATCTCGCCACCCGCCGGTCGCCGGCCAGGCGCCGCCGGCCCCACCTCGTCTGGCCGCCGTCCTGAGGCAGCGCCTCCCCGCCGCCGCGGCCGCGCCACCCGCCGGCCCGCGCCCTCCGGCTGGGCACAGCCGTCGGCCTCAGGCCGCCTCCCGCAGGGGACTCCAGCGCCGCCCGGTGCGCCCTTCGTCTCCGGTCGCTGTTGCCATCGCAGGCACCGCCGCTCGGGCCCGATCCCCTCGCAGCCCCGATCTGGAGGTCGTATCGGGCCGGATCCGGCGCCCGGGACCCGGTATCCCGCCTCCACCAGCCGATCCGACCCGCTTCGCCCGCGGGTCCGACCCGTTTCTGCCGCGCCCGCGTTGACCGCTGCCCCCGCCCGTTGACCCGGTTGACCAGATCTGGGAGGTTGTTATCTTCTAAGTCCCCTTTTCGTTTTGATGTCTGAGGCATATTTCAAACTGCTCTAACTTGGTGTGTGCTTATCCGTTTCGCGCGTATAATATCTCCAGACGTTCGTGGAGACTTGCTCTACGTTTTACCTGTTGTTGTCATGCATGTTAGAGATCATCTAGGTGCTTGTTTTGCTGTTGCAAGAGTGCATCATGATATAAACTGCTTCTATGTGTTATTTTTATGCCACCTTTGCCATGTGATATCTTTTAGCTCGTTTGTCCGAATGATGCAAATGACATGTCCACGTGTTCGTCTTGCCACGAACTACGTGTTGTATGTGATAGGTTGCATGGTAGATTTATTATTGCCTTGTTATCATCGTTGCAAAGTGCCATGTTCATGTGATGTGTTTTCACTTGTTATGAAATGCCATCTTGATGAGCTCGTTGCAATCGTTGTGTTCACCTCAATTATGCATGCTTGTGTGTTTCGGGATCACCTTCATGTGCACTTTGATGAGGTGCTTACCTCTTGCCATGTTTAGTTTCGAGGTGACTTAAACATGCTCTTTTATATGCCATGATGATATTGCTGTTTTAGGACTTAGTGGTTTTTCACTAAGTCTGAAATCTGTAACGTTCCGATGCCATGTTTGTGTGATGTTCTAGGACAAAGCATGATAGTTTTGGGGTGGGTTTTGATTGTTCCTTGTATTATATATTGTTGTCTTTCCATTCATGTCCTCACATGTCCATTTAAGTGGCTGTAGCATGTTTATCTTTTGCTCTAAAGTTTCAATAAAATTCTGCTGTCAGAATTTTATTGCCAAGTTCAATATGTCCAAGATCATTGCTATTGATCCGTGACTCCGTTGGGGTGCACCTTTGGACTTAGTTGCTGTAATATATGTCTAGTTTGTGTTCATGTCCTTTGTCATGCTATTTGGGTGCTGTAGCTTAATTATTTTGAGCTCCGAAGATGCTATGTTGCTGTAATTTTCAGCTTTCGCTCAAATCTTGTTTCAGGCATAACTTTTAGCCCGTAACTCCGATTTCAGCGAATCTTATATCAAACTTGATTGTTTTTCTGTGTAGATTAATAATATCAGATTGTTATCATGTTTTGAGGTGTTTTGCTTGAGTGATGATTTACGTGCTCCGTGTGCATCCTTAGTGCATCCATCATGCATTCATCTTTTCCGAGTGCGCATTGCATCTTGTTGATTGGTGCTTGGTGTGATTGTTTTGTTTAGAGCCGGAAGCTGAGACCGGGTACGAAGTTGAGCACGAGGTTTCCAACGAGGTTGAGCACGAGGACCCTTCTTACGATCCGAACGACTTCTCTTCAGGCAAGATGACCGAACCCCGATAACATTACTATCTTTGCCTTTTGCTAGTAGTCTCGATCTATAGTTTTGCCTCGATGCCCATGATCTTCTTGTCAGCCTCCTACTTGTAGCCAATTGCCATGTTTAACCAACCTACCTATGCAAACCATTGCTTGGCTAAGTACGCTTCGCTCAGCCCCTTCTTATAGCGTTGCTAGTTGCAGGTGAAGATCGAAGATGTTTGCTTCATGTTGAAGTTTGGTTGGGTTATATCACACTATATAAATGCTTTAAATGAAATCATCTATATATTGGCAAGGGTGGAAGGCTAAGCCTTTTGCTTGGTGATTTGTTCCACTCATGCCGTTAGGAACCGTATAAACCGGTATCATGTTCCTTGATTATGCGTTCCTAACACGGTTGGGGTGTATGGGACCCCCTCGATAAACCGCTAAGTGCTAAGTCTTTTCCAGCAAGTCCCAACCTTGGTACTATTTGCCTATACAACTAAAACTTTTTCGAGGGAGTAATTAACCCGAGGCTTAATTAATTCAACCCCCTGGGCCAGTGCTCGACTTGAGTGTTGGTCCAAACCAGAGTCACTTGCGGATACTACCCAGTTCGCTGGGGTCTTCGGTATCTGTACGTAGCGCTCATCCGGACGTGTCCTGAGACCTAGATACGCGCGGCTACTATCAGGGTGTGGACACGCCGGGAGGATTTGCTGGATTAGCCTTACCTTAGCTCGGTATATCTTGAGCACGGGATTCCGAGGATACTCGGGTCTTCCCACTTTGGAGTTGCGACTCCGCGGATCGTGGGCTTGTAATGGGTCAAGTTGGAACACCCCTGCAGGGTTTGAACTTTCGAAAGCCGTGCCCGCGGTTATGTGGCAGATGGGAGCTTGTTAATTCCGGTTGTAGATAACTTGACACAATGTTTCTAATACACTACCAGCGTGTGTTCCGTGACTGTCAATTTCCGAATAGGGATTCGGGAGTTGAACACGGAGGGGTTATGTTTGTGGAGCTTGTAGCTAGGATCACTTCGTGATCACTTTTCGCCGAGGCCTTCTCTTCTCGCTCTTACTTACGTAAGCTAGATGCTAGTTGCTGCTGCAGACTTATTCTTTTCTTCAGCCTTATCCTCACCCAAAGGCTTTGATAGTCTTGTTACCCGGAGACGGGATTGCTGAGTCCTCTGTGGCTCACAGTTACTTCACACACCAGATGCAGGTCCAGCTGTGAGCTATCCAGGTGATGGCACCGAGCTGGATTGGGAGTACGACGAGGAGCGTAGTCGGTACTACGTGCGCTACCCGGACGATCAGTAGTGGAGTCTCTTATTAGGATTCGATCCGCCTGTGGTTTATTTATCTGAGTTCGGTACTTTGACATTTGGCTTTTGCCCTTATAGGGTTGTGATGTTCTTAATGTATGATGTTTGAGACTTGTACTGTAATTCTGTGACGTGGCGAGTGTAAGCCAACTATTTTCAGTTTAGTATCCCCTCTTTTACATGAGTTGTGCAAAGAATACCGAACTTGAGATCATTCTAGGATGGATTTATGCCTTTAAGTCGTGCCTCGACACGTAGGAGGTATAACTCCATCCTGGGCATTACATGAAGATATACTTCAAACTTTGGTGATCAGTGAAGATTTCACAACGATTACCAAGAAGGTAATGTCGCCATGTTTTGAGTGCATGGACTACAGCTGCAAGCTCTAGATCATGAGTAGGATAATTATCCTCATGTGGACGCAACTGTCGGGATGCGTATGCAATCACTTGACGATCTTGCATGAGAATGCAACCTAGTCCTTGTCGCGAGGCGTCGCAATAGATTATAAAATCCTTGGAAAAGTCTGGTGGTACCAGTACAGGTGCAGATGTCAGGCGTCTTTTCAGTTCCTGAAAACTGGACTCGCACTGTGGGGTCCACTCAAACTTTTTATCTTTCTTGAGGAGTTCGGTTAGAGGTTTAGCAACCTTGGAGAAGTTCTCGACGAAACGTCGGCAATAGCTCGCTAAGCCAAGAAAACTCCTAACTTGCTTGACCGATTTAGGGGGAGTCCAATCAAGTACGGCTTGAACTCGCTCGGGATTGACAGCAATACCCTTGCCAGAGATCACATGACCTAGATAGGTTACTTCTGGCAACCAAATTCACATTTAGAGAATTTGGCATAAAGGCGGTGCTCTCGAAGTTTCGTCAATACCAACCTTAAATGCTCGGCATGATCTTCCTTGTTCTTGTAGAAAATGAGTATATCATCGAGGTATACCACGACGAATTTATCCAAATACTCCATGAATATAGAATTAATTAACCGAGAAAAGGTAGCTGGGGCATTGGTTAATCCGAAGGACATGATGGTGTACTCATATTGGCCATAACGAGTAACGAAAGCCGTTTTAGGAATGTCCCCGTTCTTGATTTTGATTTGATGGTAGCCCAACCTCAAATCCATCTTAGAGAAGACTGAGGATCCAGCGAGCTGATCATACAGGTCGTTGATCCTGGGAAGCGGATACTTATTCTTTATGGTGACCAGATTGACAGGTCGGTAATCTACAACCATCTGCTCCGTTCCATCCTTCTTCTTGACGAAGAGGACGGGGCAAGCCCAAGGGGAAGAACTAGGACGGATGAAACCCTTTTGCAAGGACTCATCGAGTTGTTTCTTTAGCTCAACTAATTCTAGTGGTGCCATCTTATAAGGTCTCCTAGAGATTGGGACAGTTCCAGGAATAAGATCTATCACGAACTCGACATCTCTGTCAGGTGGAACTCCTGGCAGTTCTTCTGGAAAAACATCCGGAAAGTCACAGACTACCGGGATATCTTCGAGTTCTGGTAGAGGGCTGGCATTAAGCGAGTAGAGCTGACGTTCAGCCATTCGAGTCAAGACATTGACTATCTTGCCGGATGGATGTGTAAGTTGAACGGTCCTAGTAAAGCAATCAATCTTGGCATAATGAGTTGTCATCCAATCCATACCCAAGATGATGTTTATGTCCGAGGACTTGAGAGCGATTAAAGATGCAAGGAAAACAAGTCTATCGACGAGGATTTCATTTCCATGGCTTACCCTAGAGGTTTGCCACTTTGAACCAGGAGTTTGAATAACCATGGAAGTAGGCATGTCACAAAAAGTCATGTTGTGCAATCGAGCATAGCTCTCAGATATGAACGAATGAGATGCTCCAGTATCGAAAAGAACAGATGCCGGATGGCAGTTTACGAGAAGCGTACCGAGGACGACGTTAGGATCCTCATAAGCTTCTTCGGCAGAAACATAGTTGACATGACCACGAGCAGTGGGGATTGGCTTGACATAGTTCACCTTGCCGGTTGGCTTACCACGGCCAACGGGTTTTCCTGGATGATTCTGGGGACAATCACGCATGTAGTGTCCCGGTTCTCGACACTTGAAACATGTCACAGTGGTGGTGCGTGGAGCAAAGTTGGAGGGTGGACCTCCATAGGTCTTAGCAGGTGCAAACTGTTGAGTTGGGCGAGGCGCCTCATAGGATGGCCTCGGTGTATACTTGGGTGGCAGAGCAGTGTTAGGAACCCATACACGGCGCTTGTGAGAGCCAGAGCCGGATGAGGAACCAAGGTCTCGAGTATGCTTGCGGGTAGCCTCGAAGTCGGTCTGGCCTGTCTCAGCACTGATAGCCTTGTTAACCAAGTTCTGGAAGGAGGTGCACTCGTGCAGACGTAGATCTCGACGAAGTTCAGGGCTGAGTCCCTTGCGGAACCTCGCCTGTTTCTTGGCATCAGTGGATACTTCCTCAGGTGCATAGCGTGCCAGATTACCAAACTCACGACTATAGCCGTCCACAGTCAAACGGCCCTGGGTGAAATTGCAGAATTCCTCCCGCTTGCGATCCATGAGACCTTCCGGAATATGATGTTCACGGAATGCCTCACTGAACTCAACCCAGGTAGTGACTTGGCCAGCAGGACGCATAGCTTCAAAGTTTTCCCACCAAAGACTGGCAGGGCCCTCAAGATGGTAGGCGGCGTAGATAACCTTGTCAGCTTCGGCCACACGGGCAGAGTGTAGCTTGTGGGTGATACTACGTAGCCAGTCATCAGCATCCAGAGGTTCAGTGGAGTGATGGAACTTCGGTGGACACATCTTGATAAAATCGTGGATTGACACCACGTCATTCCTCTGACGGAACCCAGTGTTTTGCTCTATGCGTTCCAGCAGACGGTTGGTCTCTCTCTTGTTCCGTTCTGCTTCAAGCATAACTTCCGCCAAAGAGGGTGGCTGGGGCAGATTTCCATCTCTAGCCCCACTAGCCTCACCCTGCTCCTGAGCAGCAGGAGTTTTGCGAGTGTTGACCATCCTAGGAAAACAAAACAACGGTTTAGACAAGGATGGCAAAAATTTGACATAGAAGTGCAGAATGTAATGGATGACACAGAATGCAGAGATGTTCATCCGTACGACATGGTAATATAGGAACTGCTATATATACACCAGTGGTCATACACACCATACAAAGTTTAGTACAAGCCAAGGCTAAAGTACAACTGCGGTGAAAGACGATACATCCCATCAGAGGCATTCCAAGCTCCTATACATTATTTAACTACACCTCCGGAATTCAGTACACACTAAGTCATATTCCACAAGACGCGCAGGACTGTGGAAATACAACTACTACAATACTACTACTACCACGGACTAGCTCAGACATTCGCGTAGTAATCCTCGTAAAGATTACCACCGTAGCCTGGAAGTGGTACAGACGGATCTTGGAACTCGCGAGCACTCGAAGGCTGTGGACCATAGGGGCATGGGTGTGGTCTCGGTCCCGATGCTGGTGGTAACCGACGCCCACGTGGAGGTGTAATACCCCCAACGTCACGCCAATCCATGCGATCAGGCAGACGAGTCCGCACAGGATACAGATCCCGCATGTCCAGATATCCGGCGTGCACAGTAGGTGCAAGCCGTGTCAAAGTAGTCCAGTGAGCGGCTCGGGTGTTATACAGCTCCATTCGGAGGGCACGGACCTCACGGTCCCTATCCTCCAACATCTGAACAGTAGTCTGAAGCAGTGGCTCTTCATGAGCAGCATCAGTATACAGACCAGTGTAGTAGCCTTCTTCTCCGGGGAGTGAAGCTGGCATGTAACAGAACTCAGTGTTCAGCAACAGGGCATGCCTAGCACGGAGAATGGTCATCATCGAATAAGCGGCATCCTGTACTGCCATCTCGATGGTAATCCCGAGTCCATAAGACCAAAGGATGGGATCATTTGCTCCGGGATATGAGGGGTATATCCGGACTGTGCAGAAATACTGACTTTGATTGAAATCCCGATACTGTTCCTCCACAGTGTATTCAGGATACCAGCGATAACCGGTCTCGGTCATCACACGGACTAGCATGGCCGTGTGACCGGGCACATTAATGCACCGAGTCAAACGAACCACTTGGTGAGGGATGCGGCCAGACATCTGAAACACGGAATAATGCAAAGGCATTAGTGTTTCTGGAAGAAATCGGGCAGCATAACAACTGTAAATGCTCAAACAAAGATTTGAGACATCATACAAATGATAGCATAGCCACTCAACAATTCCATATCAAGGTTCCGGTTCAATAATCATCATACTCAAAGGATAGAAACTGAACTGAGGCTTGAAACCAACAATCCTAGGAGTCTACGGATTTGTAACACGTGAACCTAGTAAGGATAAGAGGCCTAATCCTAAATCCCCGTAGAAAGAATAGACTGACTCAGATCAGAAGGGCATAAGGTAAAGGAGTAAAAAGAGCCTTACGTTCCCTTCCACAATCAATTCCCCTACATATAACTAAGAATTTTTCTAGACTCAACATCGACCAGTTTGGCTTGAGAAACCTACAGGCAGTCCAGCTCTGATGCCAACGCTGTCAGGACCCCGATCCTAAGTCACACCGATCTAGCTGTAACACATCATATCACTTTGCGGCCTCACGCACGGTAACCCCACGGGTGCCACCTTACCTGGCCCGGGGCCGTTTGCGCATTTTGGCACACGTATATGACAGTGTCGCTAGCATCCATATGACAGAGAACCCGGGCCGACATGGCTAGTTATAAACCAAAAGTGGCACTAAATTACAGAGACAGGCATCCATGACCCAGCAACGAACGTGTCGGTCATCAACGTATGAACCCAAGTCGTGGCAAGATACATGGACTTAAAGGAACAACGCGTGACATTTCCCCTAAGGGACAGACACAGGAACGAAGAAGGACACATGCCGGCCAGCCTACGTGTTCCGAGCAGTAGCAAGCTACCAAGGCTCATTGGAATCACTAGGAGGCATTTCCCTGTAAGATAGGCTACCAAAGGAAAACAACTAGGTGTCGGATCCCACACATACCAAGCATTTCAATCATACACGCAATATGCTCAATATGTGCAAATACAACATTGCATCACAACAGAACTCTATGACTCAAAGTACTTTATTAAAAAGGCTCCAGGAGCCATACATAACATAGTCATACAGGTAGGGGTCACATGACCCAACACTCAAGTCATACAGTCATGCAAGCACAAGCGGAAGCTACATGTCTGAGTACAGACAACTTAGAAAATAAAACAGGCTTGGTGTAGCCTGACTATCTACAAGGCCCTTCACAAGCTCCAGATCACCGTCTGGGTGTCAAGCTACTCGTCGACGTCAACGTCTATGTAGAACCCATCAGCAGGGGCAGGGTTCTCCTCTGCAACAGTTATTAAGCAAACATGAGTACAAAGGTACTCAGCAAGTCTTACCACAGAACCTATCATACATGCAACATTATCAAAGGGGGATAGTGGAGTTTATAGCAGAATGCCAGCTTTGACCTTGGCTAACCTATACTAAAACTCTCAACGGATTGCAAGATATTGTTACGAACACGAGTCCTCTACTCACCACATCAATACACTACCGAGGATCCTCTTCCGTCATCCTACGGAAGGGCCATCCCCGGCACTCACGCTTATCTTGAGGCTTTTAGTAGTATCCATCAACTTGTCTATGAACTGTAAGAGTAACCAAGTAGTTCGTACCGCGAACAACGGCTATTCGAATAGTTTGAAAACCCTGCAGGGGTGTACCTCTTCACACACGCTTCCACCACTTATCGCCGTTTACTCGGCGTGTACTCGGCAACCTTCAAGCGGAAGCCCAGCGAGGGTGTCGGCCACGACCTGACTAACTACACAAGTCTCTCGTCCAGGTTTATCGCCTATTTGGGTTCCATCCGTGGGGAGATCCGGCCGGGGTGTCGCTCACGGCCCCAAACGATGTGTACAGGGTTCCCGAGTCACCAAACGGGCAACCGGTACACCGTGCCACGTACCTGTCGCATCACAACCCACCCTGAGGGTCAGCATTGTGCACGAACTCCAGTAAGCTATAAACACCAGAAACTAGTTGCAACTCCTGGACAGAGATCAAGGGTAATTAATAAGCCGAGAGGGTCCATTGGTTTCGGGCCCAATGCATGGTAGTAACTGGAACTTGAACCACACATACAGATCTCAGGTCCTATGTACGGTTCCAATGAAACAACCCACCACGTACTCCTACATGGCCTTTCATCGATACCTTTACCAAGCGTATTCCACACTTCCTTCTCTTTATCTAAAGATTGTTTCACTCTGATCCATCACCCAGATGAACCAGACCAGACACAACTCTAAGCATAGCAGGCAACATAAACAAATAGCATGGTGGATCACACATCACATGGCTCAATCAACTCCTACACATGCTAGTGGGTTTCAACTATTTACTGTGGCAATGATAGGTCATGCAAGGGAATAGGGTTCAACTACCGCAGCAAGTAGCAGTTCACGCGCTTTTGCCTTAATGCAGTAAAAGAGAGCAGGAGCGAGAAGATTGGGTTGTATTGGAATGATCAATGATTGCTTGCCTGACAAGGTAGTTGTCGGGTACTGCTCTTCAACTGGATACGCAGCAGTATCCTCGGGAGCAGGACCTAACACAGGGAATACCGACGATACAATCATTAACAAACAAATGCAACAATATGATGCATGCTCATGACATGGCAAGATGCATGTGGGTTGGCTAATGCAACTAAAACCAGAAGGGTTTGAACCTATTTGAATCAAGGATTCAAATTGAAGTTCAAACTATTATTTAAATAAGTGCATTATCATGTTTTTGATATATACAGCAAGTTAGCTTGTTCAAACATGCATGAAACCAGTGCCATTAGAAAGATTGGATTTTTCTGATCATTTTTCATATATAAATCTTTTCCATCTGAGCTATGGTTGATTTTATATGATTTTTAGAAGTTTTGGGTATTTTCCGGAATTTCCTGAATTATTTTAAATCTAAAAATCCCAGAAAAACCTTTACTGCGTCAGCATGACATCATGCTGACGTCAGCCAGTCAACAGGGCCAGTCCAGGTCAAACCTGACTAGTGGGTCCCTCATGTCAGTGTCACAGCTAATTAACTGAGTTAATTAGAGTTTAATTAAAACTAATTAGCTGTCAGTGGGGCCAAGGCCCACGTGTCAGTGACTAAACTAATTAACTAATTAATATTAAATTAACACCTAAACTAACTTTGACTTGCGGGCAGGGCCCACATGTCATTGACCCAGGGGGTCAAACCCGTGGTCAAAACAGGTCCAACTCGCCGGCGTTTAGCCGCCGGCGAGGCCAAATGCGGCGGCGTGCTTCAGAAAACGTCTACGGTGCACGGCTCGAGCTGCGGCTGGGTGCGTTGGATAGCCCTTGCTCTTGCTCGTCGGATGGAGGTGGTCGCCGGACCTGGGTTGGCCGGAGACGACGGCAACGAGCTCGACGGCGGCGACCGGCGTCGGGCGTGTGTGGAGATGCGGCTGCAGGGGCCTAGGCGATGCGTGCGTGGCACCGTTCGCATCTACGTGCTGTGGTGAGTACGTTGGGCGGGTGCCGGTGACCAAATGGTCACCGGAGCATCACCGGCGACGAGCACGGCGGCGGTGCGTGCGGGCGAGCTACGTGCAGTGTGTTACAGGGCAAGAGGGAGCCAACGGAGAGGGGGAGGAGGTAGCTAGGCTCACAGCGGTTGCAGCAAGCACCGAAGCGAGCTCGGGGGTGGTCGGAGCTGAGCAGCACGGCGAGGGAGATCTCCGCGGCCGGAGTTGGGGAAGAAGAGGTCGGGGGCGTCTCCAGGGCGGGCGAGCGCTCGGGGCTCGGCCTGTTCGAAGAAGTCGAGGACGGTGGAGACGAGGGACAACACGGCGGAGCTCGGGGACGACGGTAGACGCGGTTTCTACGATGGTGCGATCACGGCGGCGTCGGCCATGGCGCGGGGAGAGCAGAGGAGAGGAGCTGGGGGGAGGTGGAGGTGTCTGGGGGGTCGAGGAGGTCGTGGAGGTTCGATCCATCCCTCCAGGACGGCGAGGGTGTGAAGCAAGGCGGCGGGCAGCTGCGTGGCGCGCGGCGCGGTCGCCGTCGAGCACCTGCCTGCCTGCCTGGCCGAGCCAAGCAGCTCGCTGGAGCGGCAGCTGGGCTGGGCCGGCAGCTGGGCCGGGTGGGCGCCAGGTAAGCTTTCTCTCTCCCTTTTTTTCTATTTTCTTTTCTGTTTCATTTCTTTTGCAACTTTGTTCATTTAATAAAAATGCCTAAACATTTTTATAAATCATAACACTTGTCATACCTGCTGTATATAATATGAACAGTAGGAAACATTATAGTTTATGATTATTTGAGCATTTAAAATATTTTGTAGCATTTAAATGCCCAAATTCAAATACCATATGATTTAATCCAAAACCCTAGATTGTCCTAGAAAATTGTGCACCATATTTGGCAGAGGTTTAAGACCAAGGCAGAAATGATGAACATTTTGAAGGGCATTTTGGGTACATTGGAAAATATTTTAGCAAACCCTAGTTGTTAGGGGAGGGGTGCTGGGGTTTCTGTTAATCCCAGTTCAAGTTTCTTTGAAAGTAAACATGATGCACACTCTAGTCAGGTCCTAATGCAAGTGCTAGCTAGGGATGTGACACCCTTTGTGGTCAGCAAGAATCTACATAACGGGTCATACTACCTCATCGACGTTCGAGAACGCAAGGACTCACGCATTGCAGAGGAGGAGACCCAACGGTTGTGGAACATTGCTCATCTTCGGCCTTACTACACCTGAGCCATAGGCTCCCTTTATGTACATATATTCACAATGTATATATTATGATCAATATAATAAACCGGCATCCCTGTTAAAGCGGGGCCTCTGCTGTTTTTTCCATAAGAGTTTGTCACAAGGGGGCTTCTGTGTTTAAAACGGAGTTCTCGTGGCCCTCTTGAATCGGCTATCAAGCCAATGTTGTCATAAGAGCACAACTCTGGTTACTTCGGTAATCCGGCTATCAAGCCAACATGATGATAAGGGGCAAAAGAGTGTTTTTGATGCATATCACAACTCAAACATAGGCACCCATTGAGCACAACTCACAATGTTACTTGGGGGCTCTTGTCACACAACGACAAAAAGCTTTTAAGGCCCTTGTAATAGGCTATCAAGCCAGGCTTGGAAGCCAGGTGCATGCACCTAAAACCCCGGGTTAACCTGCCTACATCAAGTAAGTCACTCTGTCCAGGTAAACCTGGTATGACCCGTCGAACGTTTGACAAGTCAATCTTATACAGACCCTGAACTTGTCAACGTTAAAACGACGATTGGTTAATGTGAGGTCCATCTTAACAGGCTTCGTGAAATGGTTTAACTCAGTGGACTGGCAGCCCATGAAAAGCCTCGAATTTAGGCCTGGCAGCCCATAAAAAGCCTCGCATGATTTTTTGGTTAAGTTGTTTCCTCTTTTGCGATTTACGACACATTTTTATGTTAGACCGATGTTTATTAACTCGTCCTAGTGATTGACTATAAGTCACCACCATCAAGTAAACCGGTGTTTATTAACCCGATCTGGTTTGATTACAAACCGCCAGTATCATCTGCAGCTAATCCGGTGTTTATCACAACCGGGTATGATTTTATCATAAACCGGCGAAATATTACAGGGGTCATCGATACTCATAATTTGGGATTATCACCCTTACTACAAAGTTGGTAAAACCGACGATGTCATTTGATATCACATGTATGATATATTTTCATATTCATTTATTTCAAAAATGCAGCCTGGGTTATAAACCTAGGTCATGTATTTGGGCATTATTACCCGTCCGGCGATGAACCGCCAAGACACTTTAAATTTGTTTTATGGAAAAACAGGTTGAGTAAAGCTGTTCAGAAGAATAAGTAGAAATATTATAAAGATACCGGGTTAAGCAGTGTTATGCAAAAGGAATATGCATGTTGGCATAACAGACCAAGTGTTTTCAGCTAGCCTATTACAAGGCGTTTTGCAGCCCAAAAGAATAACAGTTGCTCATCAAGTATTACGATATGTCGAAGATTAAACCGGCCTCGGCTCATGACTCCTTGCCAGCCCGGCCAGACGGCTGCGGATCACCCTGCGCTGTTTCCTCCTCCTCGTATCCACCCAACAGCTAGAAGTCAGTGGTTGCCCAATTGATCCCAGTTAGGGCTTGGAAAATAGCTTCATCGCTTACAAGCTCGGAGGGTTCAACATCAGGGGCGTAAGTGTGCTTACGGACGGGCGGGATGAGATCCTCCACATCATGAGTCAGCGCATTAACCTGTTTGTTGTCAGCATCGTAAACCGCCTGGTAGTGGGACATATCAGCTTCTTCGGTTAACTTGCTGGCCAAGGGCCACATTTCCTTTGTCAAAGCTCGAAGATCATCATTGTTAAATTCTGTTCCGTCCTCTTTCAAGCTTGGATAGCCGTTCACTACGTCAGCCGGATCAAGGTCGTGTACCCAGACTTTCGCCCGGGTTAGTGCAGTCAAAGCATCTGCCCTTGCAGCTGATCTCTTCAGCTCTTCAAACCGGGCGGGCAACATTGACAGCTTTTCCAAGGTCTCCTTGATCAAAGTTGGGGGCGGTTTGTTGTGAGTGGCAGTACAAATGATTCGATGCGCGCCGGTATAAAGTTGTTCTATAAGTGTATAGGCAGCCTTCAGCTTCTTCTGCATGTCAGAGCCTAAATGGGCAGTGCGTTTTCCTGCATCAGTGGAACCATTGTTAAGCCGGCAATTTATGGGATGATACATGTTCAAAGTTGTAATAAGGGTGCTTACCAAAGACATCAGTGGTCATAGCATTTATTTGATGCTTTAAGCCAGAAAGTTCTTCTGCCACCAGTTTAAGAGTGGCTTCGGCGTCAACAACCCTTTTCTCCAAAGCGGATTTCTCTGTATCCCAATCCGCCCGGTCCTTCTGGAAATCTCCTTTCAATTTTTCATACTTGCTAAAGCGCTGGTCAACTCATCCTTGGCTTTGGAGGTTGCTGCTTGCTGGAACTTAAGTTTTTCTTGAAGGTCAGTGGCTTGAGATTCCTTCTGATTCAGATCAGCCTATAAAGAGATATACATATCATAAATTGGTAAATCATATTGTAAGTCCCAAGCGCATAACAAGTTATACACTTGGCACTTGGGGGCTAATGCATATTTGCAGTTATCAGACATTTTTTACAAAGTCCCAAGCGCATAACAAGTTATACACTTAGCACTTGGGGGCTAATGCATAATTGCTCAACGGAAAGTTACAGACTAAAGTCCCGGTTCATCTTGGAGATAAACTGGCCCTTGGGGGCTACACAGGCGAAAAACTGCAGGTTTGGTGTTCTGAAGTCCCGGTTCATCTTGAAAAGATAAACCGGCCCTTGGGGGCTACACTGGAGCTGATACAGGGAGTTTGACGAAAAAATAAACAAAATTAAAGAGGTCAAGCAACATTTACCTCATATCGTTCCTTCATTAGCTTCACCAAACCGGCTTCATAGTCACGGCTTGTATACAGCCGGTTTAAATAACCAGAGTGAAGGTCTTGGGCGCTGAGATGGGCGTAGCTCGATAAATTAGCATTCCACTTGCCCTTGTCTAGACCAGAAACTTCCTCCTTGGCGCTATGCTTTGACAAAGCAACGGGCTCACTACGAGTGGTGTGGCCAAAGCCAGTAATCATAACATCGTCTGTCGTAGCAGCAGCAGCTTTAACCAGGCTTGCCGGGTTGTCACTGGCCCGGACTGGGCTATTTTGATTATCACCAAGATCCATTGGCGCAACTTCTTGTTCAGCAAAAATATCATGATCTGGTGGGGGTGGATCATCACGCAAGGCATTGGCATTTTCTTTTGCCGGCTCTGGAGTCTTTTCCGGTTCAGGGTTTGCATCACCATCAGCCGATTTACTCAATTTGGCCTTTTCACTGGGTTTTGGCCTACTGAGAAAGATAAAGGTAAAATTTAGTCCGTGGACTAAAGCATAAGGTTAACAGAAAAATAAAAACTCACCCAAGAACGGTCTTGAGAGGAGGAAGCTAGGTGGCTGTTGACTCGCCAGACGACGAATGAGGGGTGTCCTGATAATTTGAATCAGATGGATTAAGAGGCTGCTGGAAATGGCCAGCTTTGGGATAAAGAGCATCTGGAATATATAAGACCTCTGATCAACGCTTCTGGATCGGAGTATTCGGTAAACCGGTGGACGTGATTGCTTGGCCGCTGTGCCGAGTTGTACGGCGAGATTCATGTTGCTGCTTCTTCAAAATAAAGTTTGGGTCCAAGTAAGCTAAGGGATGAGAAAATCTTACTTTCCGGTTTGCTTGACGGATTTTCTGTGTTGGCAGAGGATCTGAACCGGAGGAAAGGATAATTACCTCAACACCGTCAGCTTGGCTGCCTTCAGTGTTTTCCTGATTATAATCATTGTCAATGAGGTGCAAGAAAAGGGAGCCAAGGGAGTCAAGTTCTACCTCTGATGCTAGTTCATCATCCTCAATGTTTAACTCGGATGCTTCAGCAGTTCTCTTCTTGTCAGTCTTCTTGATGGCCTTGGTCTGTCAGGACCGGTCCTTTAGTAAAATAATTACCGGAAGACCGACCTTTTTATTAAACCAATGAGGAAGATTTTTTCTTGCTGGCAGACAATTCCTTGATACAGAGTTCCAGTACACTGAATATAAGGTTGAGCGGGGGTTGCTCAACAATTATTACAAGCGCGCCAATATAGTGCATAATGGCGGATATGACACAATGGCAGTGTGGCATACTACTAACTCGTACTAAAAAGTGGTGGTTATGTCACAAGGAAGTGGGTGACAAGACTCCAATATAATACAGTTCATCGAGTATCAGAGTGAGACCCGATGAATTTATTTGGTCGTAGGCGGAAGAGGTTATAAAACAGTGATCAACTCCAGGATCTCAAGAGACTGACTGGGACTCCACTAGACGTCGGACTCGCTATCGAACTCTTCATCCATGAGATCGCCTTCGTCCACATCTGGCCAAATCAACAAGCCAGGTGAGTACTTTGAATGTACTCGCAAGACAGTTCGGACTTAAGATATAACAAATGCCAACATGATGCATATGAGTATTCCAGCAAAAATGCGACCGGAATGAAATATTAATGTGCTGTAAGCAACGATAGAAGTCGGGCGGTAATCCTCCCGAAATCCATAAGATAAATAGAAGGAGACCAAACGAGTGTCTAAATGACGCCTCGTGTGAAAATAATAACAGGAAACAGGCCTCAGTCGGGCGTCTGAGCGACACCACATAAAGGGCTTATAAATAAAAAGAATGCCACAGTCGGACGTCTGAGCGACATTACATAAAGGGCTTATAAATAAAAAGAATGCCACAGTCGGACGTCTAAGCGACATCACATAAAGGGCTTATAAATAAAAATAATGCCACAGTAGGACGTCTGAGCGACATCACATAAAGGGCTTATAAATAAAAAGAATGCCACAGTCGGACGTCTGAGCGACATCACATAAAGGGCTTATAAATAAAAAGAATGCCACAGTCGAACGTCTGAGCGACATCACATATAGGGCTTATAAAAAGAATGCCACAGTCGGACGTCTGAGCAACATCACATAAAGGGCTTATAAATAACAAGAATGCCACAGTCGGACGGCTGAGCGACATCATATAAAGGGCTTATAAATAACAATAGTATAATGATGAAATACTTCTGGAAGTAAATCAATACAGAGATAGTTGGTGAGTTCATCTACCAAATGAACTTGACGAAAAACACTCTCTTGTTACCATCAAGAATTTCACTAGAGACGGTCACCGGGTTGACATGAAGATTGACCCTAGGCCATAAACATGGCTACTGGAAGAATTTAACTCTGCAGAGCTTGTACTATTAACTCATAGCCAACGGATTTTACTAGCCACGTGGACTAGTTCCATCTATGGTGTTTTAGCAGAAACCCAACTAACCAGTACACACCCATTTCACATCCCGTTGTCCGGAATCACCCGCGACAACATTCACGAAAAACTTTAAGACGGGGAGGCTACAACCTCGAATAGCATGGGATCAAATTTATATATGCGCGCTCTAAGGGGTACCCCCTCTCGGTCCCAACCGGAAACACCCATGCCCCCTGACCAGATGACGTGCTTTAATCCAGGGCCATGGAACCCTCATCCCGGCCCCTCTACTTGGTGTGTACTCGGGAATTCGTTTACAACTGACTAGACCGCAATCTTAACAGACGACCTATGATAGTACCAAAAAGGAGATGAACGGAATCACGACATGATCTCCGTGATACTAAGTTAACCAACTACTGGCATGCACCAACAATACCAGCATTCCACCCATCATGCCACCACATGATCGAGGTGGTTCAAACATTACCATTCGGGGCTCACCCAAAGCTTGCTTGCATGAAATATAACCATACACATATGCTTATATGACCATGCTTATGAGAAGAGCTACTCGAGCAAACATGCAACACACTCATCATGTCAAAGGTTCAAACATGCTTGCCTGGTTCTGAGAAGTCGGAGTCTAACTCGGCGAGGTTCGCGGCTCCGTCACGACCTTCGGTATCTACGTATACAAACAAACGAATACTAACATAAATACCGCGCGTGCAAATAAAGTTGCTCCAAAAAAATTCTCACATAAATATGACAAAAAACTACACAGAAAACTAAGGAGGACACAAAAGAATCAACTCAAAATCATCTTTAGTTAAAAAGATATTAGAGTTTCTGTCCAGGGACTCATCTGTAATGAAACAGAAAAGTTCCAGGGGCTAGAACAGAAAACAGCAAAGCGAACCGGTACGCAGTACGTCAACTACAGAGGGAAGACGCACTTTGCCCGAAGGCGCTTATAGAAAAACGGTTCGGGGGAGAGGTGTGAGGCTGACACAGGGTGCCACCCATCGGGTTTGAACTCTGGGGCAGAGCCGCGCTGGCGCCAGGTGCGGTGGTGGTCGCCGGCACCGATCCACGGCGAGCTAGGGGAAAAGGAGGGTACGTACAGCTTCTCGGTGATCTTCCTCGTCGATTGGTGGTGGAGTTGAGCGTCGGCGAGCCCCACGTCAACGGCGACCCTGTCTCCGGCGGACGGCGGCTCGGGTGGTCGTGGGCCTAGTCGGAGAGGATCCCTGGGGTCGAATTGAAGTGGGGGTTAGGTTTAGGTGGGTGCCAGGGCGCTATGCTCGAGTCCACGACGGCGGAGGAGCTCTCACCGGAGAGAATGCTGCTGGAGCCCGAGGCGGAGGGAGTTGGCCGGAGTTGGAGAAGAAGGGCCCCTTGAGGCTCTTCCAGAGGCTGGGCGTGGTCTAGGGAGGTGGTGAAGGTGTGCGGGCTTGAGAACGAGCTCGGGGGTGCCTTATATAGCCGGCCCGAGGCGGTTGCCGTGAACGGGATAAGTCCGGCGAGTGATTACGGCGGTGCAGTGGCGTGACGGCGGGTTTAGGGGCTTGAGCATCGACTAGGAGGTGTAGTGGTTCCATTCCCGTGCCTAACTCAGCAGGGAAAAGAGAGTTACGGGCTGCCCTCGACGGAATGGCCGCACGGCACGTCAGCGGTAGAAAACGCGCTCTGCGCGTGCCAGGCCACGACGACGGTGCGGCAGGCGTGCGCTGACAGTGGAGATGGCCACGCGGAGCGCTGGGGTGATTTGGGCGGCACCAAACGGCGTTGAGCCGCGGGGTGACTTCTGTCAGCCGCCACGGGCGGTGCTGTTGCCGTGGCAGTCGCCGGCGTGGTCGGGCCAGGGCGCCACCGACGCCCAGAAGGAGCCAAGCAACCGTGCGGCACTCTGGATAAGAAGGAGGTGCAGTGCAGCATCGAGCCAAGGTGGGTACTGGTGAGATTGTCGAAGCTGCCTGACGAAACTGACGAACTGTCGAACTGTCTGTCGACTGTTTCAGTTAACAGTTTCTGAACCTGACAGCACAGTGCAAGTTATGTGCTTGATGAAATGATTCTGGTATGTGTGAAATGTTTCTGGGGCTGATATTTGGTGGAGTGGCCTCTTGATGCATCTATAGGCTGCCTGATTTTTCACAGAATTTTTAGAAGAAGATAAATATGAATTTCACCAAATTTTGCAAATATGGTCCAAACTTACAGTAGGTGAAATTTGAAAATTTTGAACTGTGGACCAGTGAAACAAGATGGATCTAGGTTGTGGGTACTAAGGACTATCTGGGGAAGTTTGTTTGGAAACAAATAACTAGATGGTTATGGTTGTTCTTTTGTAAATCACCAAGGTCCACTATAAAAGACAGAAATAGTTTTTGGAGTAAATTAAATAGAGGAAAAATCCCAATAGGGTCAAAACTTACTGGAATTGATGAGAGACTTGTCCTAAGGTGTGGAGAGGGTTTTGGAGAGAAATATTTCTGTTGGGGTCATGGCAAGAGGAAGGTTGGAGGGGAGGATAAGTCCAAGATTAAACTTGAGAGGCATAATTCAAGTAGGGGAGAATTCAAACAATCTCTTTGAAACTCAACTTGGGCTTGAGCCAACACAAGAGGAAATCTTCAAGGCCAAAAACCAAGCTTGGAAAGACACACAAACTTTGGCCAGAAAGGATTTTAGAAGGGTTTTAAGAGAAGATCAAATAACCCCCTTCCAAAAGGCCAAAAGTTTGGGAGAAAAACCAACTCAAAAATTTGGGGTGTTACATGGTCTTAGGGCGAGATACCTTTGCCGGTTTATCTTGGGCTTTCCTCTTCCCGAACGGATCATTACTCTGTCAAAAATTGAGGAGTTTTTGAAAGGATACTTAACAGATTGAAATAAAGCAAAAAGTTATAAGGATATTCACCGCTGGCGGTTTATTGATTTCGCAGAAGGGAGCCAGCCCAGTTTTGTTGCAGACATCCATCGGTTCATCCAATATCTTTTTCACAGATTCATTGATTTCATTCTCTGATAGCAAAATCTCAGTATGACATTGATGGTCTTTGGGGTCCCCGGTGTACTCGCACATCAAACCGGGACGCCGGCTTAGAGGTATAATGCTCCAGGAAATCCAGCAACGAACAAAGTCGATGCCTGTTAAACCGTTTGCAGTAAAGGCCTGAAGCTTCGAAAGCTGTGGTGCATACTTGGATCGCTCCTGGGCACTAAGCCGCTGGGGGAATGGATGGTTATTGGAAAGCCGATGAGGACAATAACCCGATAGAGGATTTTCATCAGCTGGAGATGTATCTTGACAATAAAACCAAGTCTGGTTCCAATCTTTAGGATGACTATGATGCTTGGCGTGAGGGAAACTGAAATCTTTCCTTTTTTGAATGGATATCCCGCCAAGTTCGGTGTTAGGTCCATCCGTAAATTCCGTACGGCGATTCAGGTGGAAGAAATCTCTAAACAACTCAACTGTAGGTTCCTCTTGCAAATAAGCCTCGCATAATACTTGAAAATTGCAAATATTGGACACAGAGTTTGGTCCAATATCTTGAGGGTGGAGTCGGAAGCTAGTCAGAACATCACAGAAGAATTTTGATCCGGGAGGGCTAAACCCTCGGGCTAAGTGATCAACAAATACAACTACTTCTCCATCTTTGGGTTCATGAGGGTTTTCCGAACCAGGGATTCTCCAATGGATGACATCCTGTTTGGCTAAGGAACCAATTTCAACTAAACCGTTCAGTTCTTCTTCAGTAACCCAGGATGGAGCCCAGTTGCAGGAATAAATTGCTTGGCTTGCTTTGCCATTTCAAAGGAAAAAGCTAAAATTTAAAGATAAAGGACGGTTTATGATTCATGGTTGACACATATAAAACATCGACAGGTATTGAGGTATATACACAGTATTAAACCGAAGCTAGATATTGGAAGCGCTACAAGGACAAGTGCAACGGTGGTTTAAGTGGGGCCTAATGTTACCTACCGGATTATAATTTTTCTAAAAGTTAAACCGCCGATGAGGGTACGAAAGATGCAGATCGAAAGTGATGAAAAAAAGTATCACAAATCAGTAGCAGAATTACGGATCTACAGCAGGTCAATAAATTCAGGTATATTTAGATTTAAGCTGAACAGGTACCACATCAGTTCATCAGACCTAGATAGGTGATTACTTTAAAAAGACAAACGCGCTAATGATAAGAAAGGAGGGTTGTCACTACAGCCGCGTACAAAAGCATTAGATCTACACTTGCCATCGAAGCCGTGATGAAGAACAAGGAAGAACAGCGCAGTAGTTTTGATGAACTCGCGGAAAGAAACTCTAATGAGATCTATAGGAGAAGGGAAGAAAGGATTTACTGGAGCTATCGGATGCGGAGGTGCGCCGGTGAAACTCTAGTCCGAACAGGTTGATGCAGCGGCCTGGGTTGAAGCAGATGTTGATGGCTTCTCGCCCCTCGTTGGTTACCCCAAGTGGAAGGTTTGAGATGCAGTGTAGCGGTAGTTTTCCCTTGGCAAAGATACCAAGGATCGATTTCCCCTGAGACTCCCAGTTTTTCAACAAGAAGGTGTCAACTGCTAACGGCGCCAGATATTAGCAATCAACGTGGACCTGCACACAGATACAAATAACTTTGCTCCCAACAAGTACACAGAGGTTGTCAATCCCTCCGGCCTTGTCGTTTACAAAGGGTCAAACGCAAGTGATAATAGTGATAGGTATTGCTGCAATAGTAAGTAAAAAGCGGAAAGTAAATAGCGGATGTGATCAATGATGGTAATATGGACCGGGGTCCCATGATGTTCACTAGTGATGTCTCTCTCCCAAAAGACGATAAAACAGCTATGTGAGGTAAACGAATTACAGCTGGGCAATTGACAGAATTATCTGCGCAAACCAATGCTAACTATGTTGCAAGAAAGGTAGAGGTTCAAAGCATGGGCGGTACGCCAAGGCAAGTAGACCGAAATCCATCTGCATCTACTACTAATCATCCAGCTTGAGATATCTATCCAGAACATCTCGCTGGTATTAAGTTGCAAGTCCCACCCATAGTGTAAACTCAAAGCAACAGACAACTGCATTAAAAGAACTTTGCGTAAAGTAAACAATCCTTGCACCCGCGGGCACAAGCACTGTTGTTTTCCCCCTTGTGGCAACAGCACATCCCCTAGACTCATGTTTCTGTCACTCAAGCTAGTCATCGAGGGGCATGAACCCACAATCAAGCATAACGTTCCCTCTTGGAGTCACTACCTACTACTTGGCCAAAGCAATAAATAGCAACGGAGAACATGCAAGAATTACTTACGAACATAAATATAAAAGAGGTAAATCAAATATATTACTCAAACACAATCTGAACATAATCTCATAATCCATCGGATCCCAGCAAACTCATCATAGCAACAGCATAAGGATTACATATGTGCCTCGATCATGTAGGGCAGCTCACGAGGTCTAATTAGTGAAGCACAAGAAGGGGAGGAGAACATCACATAGCTACTGGTAATGGACCCATGGTCCAAGGGAGACTATTCACAACTCATCCGGGAGGCGTCCATGGTGGTGGAGAGGCTCCCGGTGGTGATCCTCCCCTCCGGCAGGGTGCCGGGGAGAGTTCTCCTGGTGCTCCCGATCTTGGAAGCGCGGCGGCGGCGGAACAGAGATGAGATCGCGAAAAAGGGTTTCCGTCTCGAGGGTTTCGGGACGCGTGTTAAATATATGCCAAAGGGGGCATCAACGGAGGCCTGGGGGGCCCAGGCGCCCCCCCGGCGCGGCCAGGAGGGGGGCCGCGCCACCAGGGCGCCTGGAGCCCTGGTGGCCCCCCTCCGGCTCTACTTTGGCTGCCGGGAAGCTTCTGGAACGCTGATTTTTTATATAATTTTTCCGGGATTTTTCTGGCAGTTTACGTGATGGGAAAACCTGAAATACAAAAACAGCAGAAAACAGAAACTGGCACTGGGGTGCACTGAGTTAATAGGTTAGTCCAAATACGATCAAAAGTGTATGGAAGTGTATAAATATCATAGCAATATCACCCAAAAGAGGCATGGAGCAAGCAGAAATTATAGATACGTTTTGGACGTATCAACATCCCCAAGCTTAATTCCTGCTCGTCCTCGAGTAGGTAAATGATAACAAGAATAATTTCCGTGGTGACATGCTATTAACCATATAAGGATTTTTCATAGTCATATGACAAAAGCTTACTGAGACAATGAATCTGTAGTAATTAAGTTGCCTCATGAGAAAATCACAAAGAACTGAAAGTTTTACAATATGATATTGAAACATCAAATAGATTTGTAATGAGCATGGTGTGCAAATATGATAAAGTTATATCTCGCTTGCCCCCTTTAGTGAAGCAAAACATAAATGCAGGGGCACCTTGTAATGCCCAGGATGGGACTATACCTCCTACGTGTCGAGGCACGACTTAAAGGTATAAGCCCATCCTAGAATGATCTCAAGTTTGGTATCTTTGCACAACTCATGTAAAAGAGGGATTAAATTGCAAAAGGAGATAGTTGGCTTACACTCGCCACTTCACACAATACATTACATAAGCAAAACATCATTCAAAACATCACAACCCGACTACGGGCGAAGAACCAAAAGAAAGATACCAAAACAACATAAAGCCACAGGTCGGGATCGAATCCTAGTAGAAACCACTATTGATCGTCGAAACGCCACAAACAAACGGACAAACTTTTCATCGAGCTCCTGGTGAAGAACTTGAACCAGCTTCTGCTTCAAACTCGGCTGAACCTGCATCTGGTGTTGTAGTAACTGTGAGCCACGAGGACTTAGCAATCCCATAACCATGGGTATCAAGACTAGCAAAGCTTTATGGGTAGGAAGAGGTAAAGTGGTGAGGCTGCAGCAGCGACTAAGCATAATATGGTGGCTAGCTTACGAGTACCAGAATAAGATGAGAAGCTACGCAAACGGTCGCAAAAGAGGTGATCGCTAAAGATCCTAACTACATACGAGTCAAGCATAACCCCCCGTGTTCTCTTCTCAAAGTGAAAAGAGACAGTCACGGTTACTCACACAGTTGTGTGTTTTACCTCGGATCATCTGTCAAGTTTTCTACAACCGGACATTAACAAATTCCAATCTGCCACATAACCGCGGGCACGGCTTTCGAAAGATCATAACCCTGCAGGGGTGTCCCAACTTAGCCCATCACAAGCTCTCACGATTAGCTGAAGTGATAAATATAATATCATCACTCCTTATCTTAGGGAAAACCGATCAGGCTCGGCATCCCGGTAGCACAAGACATTTCGACAATGGTAAAACAAGTCCAGCAAGACCTCCCGGCGTGCCGACACCCTGATAGTAGCCGCGCGCATCTCGTCTCAGGCCACGTCCGGATGAGCGCTACGTACAGTACCGAAGACCCCAGATAACTGGGTGGTACCGCAAGTGACTCTAGTTTGGGACCAACACCATCAGCACTGGCCCCCCCTGCTATGTAGAATTAAGAATCTCCAAGGAGCGTCCCCCTTATGCAAATTAATTAATTAATTAAGTTATTATTATGAGGCAAATAAAACCAATGTTGGGCCTTGCTGGAGGAGTTTTATTCAAAGTCGAACTGTCAAGGGGTCCCCATTTCACCCATCGTGTAAGGAACGCAAAATCAAGGAACATAATGCCGGTTTATCGGCGCCTAAGGTGGCATGAGTGGAACAAAACACCGAGCAAAAGGCCAAGCCTTCCACCCATGCCCAGTATATAGGTGTGTTAATAATAATTATAGATATTGTGATATATCCAACAACAAGTTCTCTCCTGGAACAGACTTCATCTTCACCTGCAACTAACAACACTATAAGAGGGGCTGAGCAAGCGGTAACATAGCCAAACAGTGGTTTTGCTAGGAAGGTTTCAAGGTTAGAGGCTTCATGGCAACAAGGAGAGGCTGACATAAAAGATGGGTAGCGCGACATGTAACGATAGCATCGAGACAACTAAGCATGGCAATGGTAGTAAAGGTATCCAAGGGTATGATCATCTTGCCTGGGATTCCACAAGGGAGAAGAACAGATCCATGAAGTAGACGGAGCAACAGTCGAGAGGAACCTCACAACTCCGGAACGAACCCGAAGCTAACAAGAGAAGCAACCGGAAAGAAGGAAACAACACGGTAAACACACATATCATAACCATGGCATACGATGCACATCCAAGTATGATGCATGTCCGGTTTAAATATGCAAGGCATGGCAAGTGCACCAACAAATACTACAAGTTAAGTGGAGCTCAATATGCAACGAGTTGCATATTGACGAAACACCACATTTAATTACTTAATTGACTCTCGATTATTAACAAGACAAGATTAAATGTTTTTAGCATGGCAAGAGGTGAAACATAAATAAACTACACTATTAAGACATTTTAAATGGGGCCGGAGAATAACAACAACATTTCCAGAAAATCCACATGTGCATATTATGAAATTGGTGCTGTTCTGACTATTACCATATATTAAAGTTGTTAAACAGCAAAACAAAGCGCACCAAGTTATTCTACACAATTTTTCACCCAATTTACATATAAAGTTTATTAAATTTGGAGCTACAGTTATTTAGTTATGAAATAAACCATTTTAACATGTCATTATGCAAAAAAAATAAATGCAACATCAATTTAAACATTTCAAACAGTAATGTAAAATGCATAATATGAAACTAGATGGAAAACTAAGCAGTATGCATATATGACATATTTTATGATGATGCATGAATATCTAGATATGAGCAATTCAAAATAATGGCATTTCTGAAAATATGCAAGCACTGGATATATGCCCAAATCACAGAATGAAAAAAAAAACGTATGCGGGCCGAATGCAACACAGTGTGCAAGTGGCCCAGGAGGATCTGGCCCAAGCGGCTGAGTGGGCAAAAGAAAAAGAAAAAAACCTGAACGGAGCAAAAATAGGGGCGCATGGGAATCGAACCCCAGACCCCTTGGATGGATACTGGCTGCGCTAGCCACTAGGCCAGTTGTGTGATTCTGATGAAAAGATAGATCGCTAGGAACTATAAACAGAAGCCAATCGCGACCAGGGCCAAAACTGACGCGTGCGCACGGGGATTTGCCGGCGACGAGAGCTAGCAGCAACAGCTGCTCTGATTGCAGAGCATCGGCGGGGTGCTGAAACTGATGAGGGTTCCCGTGGTGAAGTGCGCAAGCAAGCGTGTGCAAGGCGGTGGGTGCAGGAACTCGCGGACGAGCTCGTACTCGTCTCGGTTGCGACAGCGGCATGAACGGGCCGGCCAGGAGGCGAGGGGCGTGTGGCTGCGGGTGCTGCGAGCGACGCCGGAACGACACGTGAGCGCGGGAGCAAGCAGCCGTTGCTCGCCGGTGTCGCGTGCGTGCTGAAGCAGGGCAAAGCAGAGGAGGTGTGTAGCAATCGTGACGAGCAGTCGAGCTCAAACGCGTGGTCACGTCCATGGCGGCCGAAGCCGGAGACGCGCAGGACGATGGCTACAAGGCAACCAAGACCGGAGAGGGAGATAGGATGATCAGAGCTTCACCGTGGGGCTGCTGAAGAAGACGGGCTCGACGGCGAACGGAGACAGCGGGACGACGCGGCGATAGAGACATAGAGGAAGAAGTAGACGAGGACGATGCGCTCCGGGAAGACGTTGGACTTGGCGATCCGGGGCTCCCAGAGGTGCGGGAAGGCGTTGCCGGAGTCGTGGGCCTTGCCGCGGAGGAAGAAGGTCGGGGACGCCGGCTGCTACGCCGGGCTCGAGCATCAATTCGGCTCGGCCACGGCCATGGCGACGGCGACGGTAGGAAGGCGCGTGGGGGAGGCTCCCACCCCACTAACCCCCGGGATCGGTCGAGGAGGGTGACGCGGCGCAGGATGACATGCCGGAGAGGATCCTGACGTAGACCGGACGCGAGGGCGACGATGGGCACCGGCGGTTCCTCTCTGAAGTCTGAACTCTCTCTGCTCTCTCACTTGGGATCGAGAGAAGAGGCGAACGCAGAAGAAAGAGGTGGCGGCGGCTAGAGGGGGAAAAAAGGAAACCCTAGGGGCGCGCTGGCTTTATAGGGGCGCGGGGAGGCGCGTGCCTCGATGTCCGTGAGCCTCCTGCTCACGGCGCTGCTGCTGTTCGCCTGGAAGAAGGAGACGGCGTCAGGAGGGAGCAGTTGGCCGCTAGGCTTGGCTGGGCTGGAGGGAAAGAGAGGCCCAGGTGGGCTTCTCAGGGGTTTTCAAGGCCTATTCCCTTAAAACTTCCTGAAATTTATATACATGGCATAAAAAGGGAAAAGGCAGGGGTTTTAGGAAGGAAAAGGAATAGACATGCATATATATCTGGGGTCCTGGAATTATGCACAACTTGAATAAACTGGTTTGGACATTTTAAGGATATAAAAATAATTCAAGTTTGAGTTAGACTCAAACTTGAGCCATTTTTTTAAACCAACCAAAACAAGTTCAATTGAGCTGAAATTTTGCAGAGGGGTTGTAGGTAAGGTTAAACAATATTGGGAAAAGAATGAACATTTTCTGGACAAGGAAAATGTCACTTGAATTAATTTATGAATTTGAAAGGAGTGAGCTAGTGATGGAGTTTGCAAAGAAGATGGTTGGGCAAAAAGCAAACATAGAAGATGGAGGAAGGATATCACCACAAGAGAGAACCAATAAATGCAACACACAAAAAGAAAATGCAATGAAAACAAAATGATCATGATGCAAGGAACAAACATATGGCAATGGCATTCATCATGATCATGGCAACAACATAGAGGAATTAAAGATGCAAAATAATTAAGATAAAGCAACACACAACAACAACGATAAGAAAGGGAAGGCATCTAGAGCATCGGTCTCGGTGTCGGTGTACTAGGGTAGGGGCACCCCAGTACCCCAACTTGTGCACGGGCAGTTGCAGCTTCCCGCGGCAAGGTTTACTGCGTGCTCGCCGGAGACCTTCCTGCCTCCTATTAAACCATCCAAAAACAAAGTATACAAGGCAGAAGATCGAGACCCCGGCAAGAGGAGCTTGCCGGGAAGGCCGTACCAGGCTCAAGACTGTTCCAATAACACAAGACCCTGGCAAGAGGAGCTTGCCAGGAAGATTAGAAGATATTGCCTCGGCGCTATGCGCGCCCCGGCAAGGGGCCCGGGGAGCAGCAAGTTCCCGGGCCCGGCAGGATCAAGGCCCCGGCAAGGCGCTTGCCGGGGAGGCTACGCTATGTGCCCACGCTCCAGCTCATCGGCCCACGCGTCGCCCTGGGGCCTAACCAGGGACGCGTGGCGGATGGCTGTGCAGCCTGGGGTACACGGTGGCACACCATGGAGATAAATCCATCGCCGTGGCGGACGGAGACGCTAAGGCGGGAGCTTTTGGGGTCGACGGCGACGGGCATTAAATGCCCTTGTCCCCCACTGTTAAAGTAGGTATAGACCACTGTTCTGTACTGTAGCTCCACTGTTCCCGCACTGTTACAACTACCACCTCTTTTACATTTTTTTTTACCCCTTTCTCCTACGTTGACACCTGTCGGTGACCCCTTTGCACTATAAAAGGAGGCCCATGCACAACGTGGAGGGGGTTCGAAACCTAGATTACTCTCACGCACGGTGTAGCTGCTTCTTCAAGCTCCCGAGCGCCCCACTCAATACACAACCAAGCAGGAGTAGGGTTTTACGCATCCGTGCGGCCCGAACCTGGGTAAAACTGCCCGCGCGTCTGCTTCGATCTGCTCTTTGTGCTCCCTCCGCCCTCGTACCGCACAGACAAGGGGCTCCGGTCCCATAGGTGTTCGTGGCGGACAGTTTCCCCCGACATCTTTGGCGCGCCAGGTAGGGGGCGTCGAGGTTGTGCGAACCTGATCCGGCGTGGGCGCAGCAGATCGTCCGTTTTCTGCAAACTGGAGAACTTCCCGACGACCCTCAAGAGATAGAGAAGATAACCAGGCAGTCAAGTATGTATCAGTTTGTGGATAACGAGCTGTACAGAAGAAGACTCAACGGTGTCAGGTTGAAATGCATCTCCAGAGAAGATGGACAGAAGCTGTTGGCGGAAATACACGGAGGCATATGCGGCCACCACATTGGCGCAAGGGCACTTGCCGGGAAAGCTTTCCGGCAAGGGTTCTTTTGGCAAGAAGCCCTCCAAGATGCAACTGCACTAGTAACCAAGTGTGAAGCGTGCCAGTTCCATGCAAAGCAAATTCATCAGCCAGCTCAAGCTCTCCAAACAATCCCTTTGTCATGGCCCTTCTCGGTCTGGGGGCTCGATATCCTCGGCCCTTTCCCTCGCGCTGTCGGGGGCTTTGAGTACTTGTACGTTGCAATCGACAAGTTCACAAAGTGGCCAGAAGTGGAGCCAGTGAGAAAGGTGACAGCACAGTCAGCAGTCAGGTTCTTCAGGTCGATTGTTTGCCGTTTCGGGGTCCCTAACAGGATCATCACCGACAACGGTACGCAATTCACTAGTCGCACCTTCATGCAGTACGTCCAAGACCTTGGCGCCAAGGTCTGTTTCGCTTCTGTTGCTCACCCGAGGAGCAACGGCCAGGCGGAGAGGGCAAATGCTGAAGTGCTGCGCGGACTCAAGACAAGGGCCTTTGACAGGCTGCGCAAGTGCGGAAGGAATTGGATAGAGGAGCTCCCGGCGGCTCTTTGGTCAATCAGAACGACACCAAGTCGAGCCACCGGGCAGACACCTTTTGCTCTAGTCTATGGAGCAGAAGCAGTTCTCCCCACGGAACTCGTATACGGATCTCCTCGAGTACTCGCTTATGATGAGCTCGAGCAAGAGCAACTGCGGCAAGATGACGCATTGCTCCTTGAGGAGGGACGTCTCCAGGCTGCTGTACGAGCTGCTCGATACCAGCAAGCTTTGCGCCGCTACCATAGCCGCAAAGTCAAGGCCAGGAGTCTCGAGGAAGGCGACCTTGTTCTTCGGCGTGTTCAGTCCGCCAAGAATTCCAACAAGTTGACGCCGAAGTGGGAAGGCCCTTATCGGGTGAGACAAGTTACGAGGCCCGGCGCTGTCCGCCTCGAGACCGAAGAAGGCTTACCGGTGAGCAACTCCTGGAACATAGAGCATCTTCGCAAGTTTCACCCCTAAGGCGCGGTTGCCGTGATCCGCTCCGGCAACCACCTTTTGTACAAGCCTTGCCGCTGTTGCATGTAACCCTTTGTACAAAGCCGGGCGCAGACCCCGTGCATCAGTAAAGATTTCGTGCTTTCGCATCGATTGCCTTTTGCATGCTTCTCTTTGCTATTTGCATGTTTTGTTTGGCATTTGATGCAACACTCAGACATACGGTAAGCACCATTACGTCGAAAGGCAATATGCTTGTTTCCCTCTCCTTTTCCTTTTCTCTTAAGCAGAAGGAACGTTCCTCGCGCACAAGTTTGCCGGGGGGGAAGGAGGTGGAGGAGGGGCTAAGTGCTGTTCAAGTAAGAAGAGCCTTGGACTAAGTGCTGTTCAAGTAAGAAGAGCCTTACCGAAAAGCAAGCAACATAAGCAAGCAGCATATGAAAGATAAGTTGTTAGAATTTGACCAGTTCAAATTTTAAATTTTGGTTGTCTTCCTTGAACGATCACACTTTGTATGGAAAACCTGTGCGCGGAGGAACCTACCCGTAGCTTGCCGCACCCTTATCTTGCTTTCGAGTCCACTCAACGATTTAAGTGAGCTTCGACAAGTGTCGCGCCCTTGCCTCGTTTCCGAGTACACTCAGCAAGCTAAGTGCGTTGCGACCAGTTGCGGCAAGGTTGCTTGCCGGCGAGGACCTTGGCCAGCAGGCTGCTCAGAGTCCAGCACTCAGCGCTCGCGACAAGGGCCCCTTGCCGGCAAGCTCCCCGGGAGCGTAGGGTGAAAAACATGCAAAGTCAAAGATTGGAACAAGGAAGATAACATTGCACTGATTGATTGAAGTAAAGCAAATATCTTACAAGGATAACTTGTCGCAATGGACTGATGAGTTCATAACATAATGTGCAGCAACGAAAAGATAAAGATAAATGGGGCCCTAGTCTACGCGGTCGCCTTCCTTCCTGCCAAGCTTTGCCACCTTGGCGATGATGTGGCCGACCTGCCCCTTCAGGGCCTCCGTGTCCGCATCTGCCGGTAGGGTGCGAAGAACGTTCGTGAGATTGATCCCCGGGTTGCGGTACACGATCTTCGTCAAGACCCGCTCCAGAGTTCCCGCGCAGAGCCGGCGCGACTCCTCGGCCAGCTGCGCGGGGATGCGGTTCCGGAGACCTGCAAGGGCTGGAGCAACGCCTCTGAAGAAGAGGCTGAGCTTGGCGCTGTGCGGGAGATCTGGATCCGGCGAGTAGATAAGATGTTCGACCTTCAAAGCAAGCAACTCCTGGTCAATGTTGGACGCAGAAGAAACCAGCTCTTCGGTCCACACCTCAATAGTCTGCCGGAAGAGCTCGGAGGCCTTGTTGACGCTCTCCATCAAGGTTCGCTCCTTGCGGAGCTCATCCTTCAGCTTGGTCTCCTGGGCCCGGGCAGCATCAAGCGATTCCTTCAGGGTGGTGACCTTCAGCTCCAAGTCTTCAATGGAATCCTTGGCGGCCTTCAGTTCGTCACCCCTCTGGGACAAACTCACCTGGAGCTCTGAGTTGGTGTGAGCATCCTTCTCGCGCTCCAGGGTGAGCGCGGCAACCTTCTCGGCGCTCACCTTCATCGCCTTCTCCAGTTGTTCAACCTTGGCGGCGAGCTCTTTCTTGGCGTCCTCCGCGGCAGCCGCGGCGGCCTTCGCCTCTTTCAGCTCCCCGCCAAGGGCAGCCTCGCGAGCGGCAAGGTCTTCTTCATGAGAATCCAGATCCACCTTCCGCTGCGCGAGCTCTCCCTCTCGCCGGGACATCTCCACCCCGGCGAGGCGCTGCTGTTCATCGGCTTCGGCCCTCTCAAGTACCCACTCTTGGTACTCGCCGGCGAGACGCTCTCGCTCCTCCGCCACCTGGCGGAGAGCAGCCTGGTTGGCGGCGCTGAGCTCCGCCGCACGCTTCTCCATCTCCGCCGCGGCCTTGGCGGCAAGAGCCTCCCGGGAAGCGAGCTTTGCTTGCCTGGCCCGGTAAAGGGCCAGGAGTTGATGAAGCAATCGCTCCTCCTCGGGCCCCTCACCTCCACCGGGCGCCTGGACGATCTTCAGGCCTGCGGAGGCGAGGACCTCTCCGTCGAACGCCTCGCCCTCCGCAGGAGCTCGCGACGAAGACCCCCACGGCATCTGGATGAAGACGCCATTGGGGGCCTCGAGATAAAACCTTTGCTCCTCGCCGGCGGAGGGACCAGTGGCCGGCGCAGCATCCGATGCTCCCGCCACCTCCGGGTCGGCGGTGCGGCCACCGTCCCCCTCCCCGGCCGCTGCATCCGCAGCTGGAGCAGTCTCTTGCGCGGCCGGCTCGGCGGCCTCGCCCACCTCCTCGACGACCGGAGCGTCGCCGCCGCCGCCCTGCGCGTCCTCCTCCTCGAGGATAATTACCTCTGTCTCCATAGGCACAGGAGGAGGAAGATCTAGGAAGAAGAAGAAGACAAAGAAATTCAAGACCCAAGCAAATATCCAAAAAAGATACAAGCCAAGAAGACAAGTTACAAAGGTTACCTTGGCGGACGTCCTCAGCGGCGGGCTCCCTCGCCGGGGAGCTCGGCCTCGTCGGGGTAGTCGCCCTCGCCGGGGGACTTGGCCTTGGCGAGGTGGCCGCCCTTGCCGGGCTGCTCGTCCTTGGCGGGGTACTCTGCCTTGGCGGAGTACCCGCCCTTGACGGAGCACTCTCCCTTGCCGGAGAGTCCTGCCTTGGCGGGGATGGCGGTGCCTGCAGCTCCTCGGCGGTGGTCTCCGGGCGTTCCTCCCGCTGCGGCTCCTCCTCTGCACGGAACAAGACAAGAGATGTCAAGATATGAAGATAAAGTCAAAAGCCTCAGACGTACCCCGACGAGCAAAAAGAAAGAACCCCAGACTTACGCTGGGGGCTGCGCTGCGGGCTGCGCTGGGGGCTGCTCATCGGAGCAGTGCCAGAGTCCGGCAGGCTCGGCTCCGGCGCGCCCTCAGTTGCCGCCGCTGCCGGGTCCTCCGCGACCTCGGCCTCGGGCGCCTTGGCCTTCTTCGCGGCGCGATGGGCCAGGGTCCTGAAACCAGAACAGAAGACAGAGTTAGCATCAACAGAAGCTCAAGACAAGAATTAAGAAGATGAAGAATCACGGATCCTTACTCCTGGTCTTCCTCGTCGTCCTCGCTCAGGGCGGAGAAGTCATACTCCACCGTGGGCGCGTCGACGCGAGGAGCGGGAGGCGAAGACTCCCTCGCGCGCTTGGTGCTCACCGGGGCTGGGGGCTGCGAAGACCCAGCCCCTGTGGCTGCCGGCGCCCGGGGGGCGGGCGGAGCCGCTGCTCCGCTCCGAGAAGACCCTTGCCGGCTCGCCGCCGGCCTGCGGGGCGCCTCCGTCGTGGTCCGCGCACGGCCCGCCTCTGCTGCGGCTGGTGCGCCGGACGGCCTTGGCGCGGCTTGACTCCCCCGGGGAGCCGCCCGCCGAGGTGGCTGTTGCCGGGGCGCCTGTGCCCTTTCCCCCGTCGCCGCCTTGCGGAGACGCTTTGCCGGGGACTCCTTCGGGCTTGCCGGAGGCGGGGAGCTCTCCGACGAGGAGAGGTCGTCGGCGTATAACTCCGTAGATCCGCCGGAGTCTTCGGCCTCCTCCTCCTCCTCCTCCTCTGCCTCGGCCGGCTCGCTGGGCCCAGCATCCAGCGCTGCGGCCCTCTTCCCCTTGGCGCCTCCGCCCCTCGCGGCGCCTCTGCTTCCTCCGGCGGTTCCCTCCCTTGCCGCGGCCTCCGTCGCGATCCCATGGATCCCGGAGTGCCTCAACGAGGGGACCCCGGTGAGCGCGTCGGGTGGGAGGTTCAGCAATCGGCGGATCTCCGCCTCTTCCGCCTGGGTGGACGCCTCTTCGGCCTCCGCCTCCTCCGGCGAGAACCCGAAGACTCCTGCCGCCGCGGCTGCGGCGGCCTCCTCAGCCCGAGAAGCTATGTAGGCGATTTCCTGCTCGGTGGTGTCCCGCGTATGCAGCTTGAGGTCCTCCTTGTTGCTCGCCACCTCGACGAGGTTGTCGTAGAAGTTGAGGACGTCGATTGGCTTCGGGGCGATCCACGAGCGGTCCAAGCCATGCGAGTCGCACATCGGCATCATAGCAAGGATTCGGTCCCTCGCGGCGTTGTTGCAGAGCGGCACCACTTCCCGGGGAGTCCTGAACCACTCGGGGTGCGCCGGGTCGTACTTGAAGAGCTCTCGTACCATCCCGCGCAGCTCCAGAGTGGTGAAGTTAAAATTAAGCCCGGGGCGCAGCCTCATGATGTCTGCCGGGCCGCCGTACAACCAGGCCGGCCTCTTCCGGTCTTGGAGAGGGGCGATGCGCCGGCGGAGGAAATCTGCGCCCACCTCGGCAACTGACAACCGGGCCAGCCGAAGACGGAGGATCCGGACGAGGGCGATGTCGAGCTTGACGTCGTCGGAGTCTAGATCGCTCCAATCTCTGCCGCGCGCGATAGGCGTTGTGCGCGGCGCAGTGAAGGCTTGCGGCTGGTCCTCTACAATCCAGCACCACTCCGCTCGCCATTCCTCCCACTTGCCGCGGAGCTCCCCCGGCAAGTACGACCCCTTCTTCCCGAGACGGAAGACCCAGGAAATACATCCGGAGAGAGGGGCATCGGCCTCGGCTCTAGGGGTGAAAAAGTGTCTAAAGAGGGCTACATTGGGGTGGACTCCTATGAAGTTTTCGCACATATGTGCGAAAACGGCCATGGTGAGGATGGCGTTGGGGGTGAAATCAAGCAGATGGAAGCCATACGTGTTCATGATATCACAGAAGAAGTTCGAAAAAGGAGGGCAGAGGCCACAGTGGAAAAAGGCAGCAAAGAAGTAATACCCGCCGGGATAGTTGTCCTTGGCGGCGGCCGGGTATGCTCGGGTGCGGGGATGCGCATCAGTGCCCTTGGACCAGAACAAGTAGTACTTGTTCCAGAGTTCTTGCACGCCGAGCCTCGGCGAGAAGACGACGTTCCGCTTCCGGTAAGCAATGAGCTTGGCTGCTTGCTCGGATTTCTCCTTCTTGGACTTCTCCGCTTTCCCCTTGTCGGCCTTTGGGGCCATGGCGGACGCGGCGGAAGGAAGAGGACGAAGAGCTAGGCGGCGGCGGAGCTGTGGAGGCGGAGCGCAAGGAGGAATCTTTTGCAGGAAGAAGACGACGTAATGAGAGCACAGGGAGGGGAACCGCGCCCGCTGCCTCTGCTTTTATGGGGGAGTGGGGGGCGTTTCCCCCTTTCCATTAAGAGATCGTGGGCACGTCCCATCCCACGGCGCCGCAATCGACGCGTGCCGTTACCGTGGGGTGCGGCGGATATGGAAGTGGATTCGGCGCGCCGCGGGCCGCGGGAGCCCGTGCACTGTTTTGGGCCTGACCCAACAGCGCTCGGCACCGTGTGTGGCCCAGGCCCGGGGGCTCCTGTCGGTGTACTAGGGTAGGGGTACCCCAGTACCCCAACTTGTGCACGGGCAGTTGCAGCTTCCCGCGGCAAGGTTTACTGCGTGCTCGCCGGAGACCTTCCTGCCTCCTATTAAACCATCCAAAAACAAAGTATACAAGGCAGAAGATCGAGACCCCGGCAAGAGGAGCTTGCCGGGAAGGCCGTACCAGGCTCAAGACTGTTCCAATAACACAAGACCCTGGCAAGAGGAGCTTGCCAGGAAGATTAGAAGATATTGCCTCGGCGCTATGCGCGCCCCGGCAAGGGGCCCGGGGAGCAGCAAGTTCCCGGGCCCGGCAGGATCAAGGCCCCGGCAAGGCGCTTGCCGGGGAGGCTACGCTATGTGCCCACGCTCCAGCTCATCGGCCCACGCGTCGCCCTGGGGCCTAACCAGGGACGCGTGGCGGATGGCTGTGCAGCCTGGGGTACACGGTGGCACACCATGGAGATAAATCCATCGCCGTGGCGGACGGAGACGCTAAGGCGGGAGCTTTTGGGGTCGACGGCGACGGGCATTAAATGCCCTTGTCCCCCACTGTTAAAGTAGGTATAGACCACTGTTCTGTACTGTAGCTCCACTGTTCCCGCACTGTTACAACTACCACCTCTTTTACATTTTTTTTTTACCCCTTTCTCCTACGTTGACACCTGTCGGTGACCCCTTTGCACTATAAAAGGAGGCCCATGCACAACGTGGAGGGGGTTCGAAACCTAGATTACTCTCACGCACGGTGTAGCTGCTTCTTCAAGCTCCCGAGCGCCCCACTCAATACACAACCAAGCAGGAGTAGGGTTTTACGCATCCGTGCGGCCCGAACCTGGGTAAAACTGCCCGCGCGTCTGCTTCGATCTGCTCTTTGTGCTCCCTCCGCCCTCGTACCGCACAGACAAGGGGCTCCGGTCCCATAGGTGTTCGTGGCGGACAGTTTCCCCCGACACTCGGGGCATCACAACTCTCCCACACTAACAGAGGATCTCGACCCGAGATCCTAGAGATGGCACCGGGTAAAAACGGAAGAGGAAGAGGTAAAACAAAGTTGCTTCTTTGACAGACGAGTGAAACCACGAACCTTGAGAGGTTGAACAATCTTGAAAGAAAGAATACAACGGAGATGAACGAAGATGAAAACACTCCATTAGAAAAGAGGAACAAGGAGCATTATGAGTACCTTGCAGGTTGAAAGGCATGAAGCAAGAGCTTACGAACCAAAAGAATATGAAACTGCAATGGTATGGCCAAGGAAAAAGAATGACAGAATTCGGGCAGCACTCCGTCTGAAAAAGGAAGGAATTGAACATGAACTAGCCAAGTTGAGATGATACTTGATGAAAACAACAACACACAGCCTCCGGAACAATTTAAAGAATGGCACCAGAGGTAAGAAAGATTCAGATAGCACTCCGGTTGAAAAGAGAGGAAAAGCTAGATAAAAGACGGAACTTGAATGAAGAATACAACACTCCGGTTAAATAGACAAGCAAGGGAAGAATATGATCTCGATAAAACGAGATGATGGTTTGGAGAGAGCAACATAACAATGCTTCCGGAATGAAAGAATAGCATATAAACAATGAAAGAAAAGAATGGAGAAGAAAATGACAACTTCTCCCACGAATGAATATGAAAACATCCTTACGAAGAAGGGCTGAACGGAGTTGTTGGAAAATCAACAACGAAAACGAATAAGCTTGATGTGGGCTTATGGAAAACATCTCAAAATTATGAGGTGACAACCATCCACTGACGAAAACATTTGATTGGATTGAGATCAACAAGGAAATGAAAACTTATCTCACCGGGAGGATAAATGAAGAAACTGGGTCATTTATCAGCACCATAATAACAACAATCCTTAGGGAAAGCTTTTAGGTGAATTATAACCCAAGATTACTCCAACTAATAAATTGAAGGGTTGAAAGATCTCCTGAACAAAGAAAATGATGGGTTTAAATATCTCATTCTTGATAACTCGTGAATCATGAAGCATGAAGGAATTGACAAGAATGACATAACACCATCTCAAAAGATAAGGGAGAAGAATTGCACTTGGAAAGCATGAAGAAGAATGCTTGAGCTCCAACAAGAATCTTGATGAAGACTTCAAGGATGAATTAAATGATGATGAACCACCATGAGAACTCCGGTAATGAAAGCATGAGAAGTGAAAGATGAAAAGAATAAGATTCAAGGCCTGCGACGAATTAGATGGAGCTTTGAAATGATATAATTGAAATAACTTGGAGCTCCGGAAACAAGATGGACAACTTAGAACCGAGAATATGATATGATGAACAAGCTCCAGACAAAAGAATTAAATCACCTTGAAGGAATAAGAATAAGAATTATGTTATGCATATTCTTCACCAATTTAAATTGATGATAATCAATGGATTTGGCATACTACTTATTCTCGTTGGAAAGGATTAAGAGAGATCTAGCACAACCTTGGATAAGTATTCAACAAAGCACCGGTAGGATTATGAAAAGAACAAATGAATTAAAACGATAAGAACGGAAGGGTAACCTTGAATGAACCACCGTAAAAATATGGAGACGAACGAAGAGGCATCAATGAAGAATATTTGGAGGACGAAGTTGAAAACTGAGAACGAAGAAATATTCTTAAATGATGGCCTTCGGAGGATCACAAAGAAAAGAATTTATGAATAGCTTCGGATGGGTATAAAAAGAATTCCTCACAATCTAAAACAATTATGAGGATGTCATGAAGCAAGAACCACGAATCTTCACGAGAACGGGCCAAGATTTAAGAGAAACACTTCTCCGGTCTCCAAAGGCTGAGAATGAAGACGAGAAAAGCCATAAGAATTGTTGAGCACTCCGGAATGAAGAATTAAAAAGGTTTAACCAACGATGGAAAGAATTTGAAAGCGATCTTGGAGAAGGCATGTGACTGATGTAATCCATTCTTACGTCACACTTTGAAAGAGAATTTGAGTATAACTCCGGAAAAATTAGAAGAGTCAGGTAAGATCCTGGGAAAAGACCTGTGGGTTAGGGTGTCGGTGTACTAAGGTAGGGGTACCTCAGTACCCCAACTTGTGCACGGGCAGTTGCAGCTTTCCGCGGCAGGGTTTACTGCGTGCTCGCCGGAGACCTTCCTGCTCCCTATTAAACCATTCAAAAACAAAGTATACAAGACATAAGACCGAGACCCCGGCAAGAGGAGCTTGCCGGGAAGGCCGTACCAGGCTCAAGACTGCTCCGCTAACACAAGACCCTGGCAAGAGGAGCTTGCCAGGAAGACTAGAAGACAACGCCTCGGCGCTATATGCGCCCCGGCAAGGGCCCGGGGAGCGGCAAGCTCCCGGGCCCGGCAAGATCAAGGCCCCGGCAAGGTGCTTGCCGGGAAGGCTGCGTTGTGTGCCCACGCTCCAGCTCATCGGCCCACGCGTCGCCCTGGGGCCTATCCAGGGACGCGTGGCGGATGGCTGTGCAGCCTGGGGTACACGGTGGCACTCCACGGTGATGGATCCATCGCCGTGGCAGACGGAGACGCCAGGGCGGGAGCTTTTGGGGTCGACGGCGACGGGCATTAAATGCCCTTGTCCCCCACTGTCAAAGTAGGTATAGACCACTGTTCTGTACTGTAGCTCCACTGTTCCCGCACTGTTACAACTACCACCTCTTTTACGTTTTTACCCCTTTCTCCTACGTTGACACCTGTCGGTGACCCCTTGCACTATAAAAGGAGGCCCATGCACAACGTGGAGGGGGTTCGGAACCTAGATCACTCTCGCGCTTGGTGTAGCTGCTTCTTCAAGCTCCCGAGCGCTCAAACTCAATACACAACCAAGCAGGAGTAGGGTTTTACGCGTCTACCGCGGCCCGAACCTGGGTAAAACTGCCCGCGTGCTCGCCACGATCTGCTCTTTGTGCTCCCTCCGCCCTCGTACCGCACAGACAAGGGGCTCCGGTCCCATAGGTGTTCGTGGCGGACAGTTTCCCCCGACATCTTTGGCGCGCCAGGTAGGGGGCGTCGAGGTTGTGCGAACCTGATCCGGCGTTCGCGCGGGCGCATTCTTCATCAACCTCTCCGAATTCATCAACTTCATCAGCGACAACTCCATGGCCCCGAAGAAGAAGGCTTCGGAGGTCGGAGGCCCGTCTGCATCTCACCCGCCGCCACCAGAGCCAACGGTGGGCGGGGGAGATGCCGTCGGAAGGGTGGCCGCCGGTGAGGACACTCACGGCGCCACCAGATCCAAGAACAGGACGGACGACCGAACCTCGGTCTCCGTGGACGCGCCGCGTCCATCTCAGCACACGACGACCCAGCAGCGCCATACCACGGGAGGTGGTATCCGCTTGCTGGGGCAAGGCCAAACCGGAGGCTCGCGGGACGCCCCGGACCCCCGTCCGGGCACAAGCAAAGCGAAGGCGCCGGCGCGGGACCCCGCTCCTTCTAACGTCGTTAGAAGTCCGAGCGTATCCCGCTCCTCGCACCGCTCGCCCGCGTTCCCTTCCACTCCAGCAGAAGCGCTCGCAAGGGCGCAACTGCTCCTCGACTTTCCTCCAGCGGCCGACAAGGCCGAAGAATGGAGGGCCACCATACGGAGCCTGATAGACTTCGCCAACAACGATTCTCCACAGCAGCCGTCGACCTCGCGGCCGCGGCAAGCTGAGAAGACGAAGGCTGACGGCAACAAGACTGCCGGGGGTGCGACGAGCGTGCATTCCCCGCCGCAGAAGCAGAAGACGCCGCCCCGCCGAAACAACCCCGACGACGGCTCCACAGCCTCGTCGGACCCGCGGGCTCGTCGGGACCAGCGCCAAGTCCTCGACGACCGGCGAGAAGAAGACGCTCGAACCACAATCGAGCGCCGCCGAGAAGCTCGGCGACAATCAGACAAGAGAGCTGGGAACACTGTCGACGCGCACGCGCCCGGTGAACCAGGCGACTTGCCGTACGCGGCAGGCTGCCCTGCGTTCACCCGCGAGCTGCGGCGCGTCCAGTGGCCCAGCATGAAGAATTTTAAGCCCGACATACCGGAGAAGTACGACGGCAAGACGCACCCCTCGGAGTTTCTCAGCGTCTACACCATCGCAGTGCAAGCTGCCGGGGGGCGCGACGAGAAGATCTTGGCAAACTACTTCCCGCTCGTGCTAAAACCGAACGTCCGTTCGTGGCTCATGCACTTGCCGGAAAGTTCTATCTCTTCTTGGGCCGATCTGTGCCACCAGTTTGTTGGCGCCTTCACCGGCGGCCACAAACCCCACGGCCAGGAGAGCGATCTCCACATACTGGCCCAGAAGGAAGGCGAGACCCTGTGCAAGTATATCCAACGCTTCAGCCGGGTGCAGCACAACATCCCTGACGTTCACCCTGCCGCGGTTATCAGCGCGTTCCATCAGAACGTGCGTAACCGCCGCATGCGTGAAGAGATGGCGATGACGAAGATTCGGGATGTCAGCGAGCTCTATGCTCTGGCTGACAAGTGCGCACGCGCAGAAGAGGGGAGGAGACTCCCCGGGGAGGATACTGGCGCGGGAGGAAGCGACAGCGACGACGCCGCCCCGACAAAGAAGAGCCGGCGGCGGAACAACAGAAAGAAGGGCAAGAAAGAGGTGCTTGCCGTCGAGAAGTCCGGCAAGGAGGCCCCCGCCAAGCAAGCGCAGGCTGGCGGCTCCGGCAAGGAGCCTGCCCCTGCGGCGGCGACCGACAAGCCGGGTAGCTCCGACAAGCAATACTGTAAGATCCACCGCACCAAGGGTCACGATCTCTCCAATTGCAAGCGCGTCGAGTACCTCGTCGAGCAGCAGAAAGCTGAGTACGAGAGGCGCGACAAGGAGAAGGCCCAAGGTGGCGGGGAGGAGCCCAGCAAGAAGCGGCCGTTCAACGGCCGGGGAGGACGCCGCGGCAAGGCTAAGCAGCGGCAAGGAGATCGACCTCCCCGGGGCCGCGACAACGACGAAGAAGATGACGACGAAGACATGGAGGACGAGGAGAACAGCGAGCAGGAGTTCCAGAAGGCCACGGAGGTCCTGTGCGTCGACGGTGGCGCCTCCCTGCATACCTCCCACCGCCAACTCAAGCAGTGGGTGCGTGAAGTAAACGCAGCGGAGCCGCCCGTGGAGTCGCGCAGGCTCCTCAAATGGTCCAGCACGCCCATCGTTTTTGATCTTGAGGATCACCCTGACCGCACCACTGTGGTCGGGTGCTTGCCGATGCTGGTTTCTCTCACCATCCGCAACCTCAAGGTCACCAAAATGTTGGTTGACGGCGGGGCCGGGCTGAACTTGATCTCCTCCACTGTGATCAAGAAACTCCAGATACAAGATGGCGAGCTCGAAGAGACCGGTTCATTCCAAGGAATCAACCCGGGAAGGAGCAAGCCCAAGGGAAAGATCACTCTGCCGGTGACCTTTGGCGGGGAGCTAAACTTCAGGACTGAGCGCATCACTTTCGACATCGCCGATATTCCATTGCCCTACAATGGAATACTCGGCCGTCCTGCCCTCGCCAAGTTCATGGCAGCTTCCCATTATGCTTACAACGTACTGAAGATGCCGGGGCCGATAAGCGTCATCACTGTCCATAGCGACAAGAAGGATGCGCTTATCTGCGCCGACAAGATCTACCGGGATGCGGCAGCTGCGGCCGAGAAGGATACTCTTGCCGCTGAAGCTCCCGGGGGGAAGAAGACGAAGACCAAGTCCGGCAAGTGCTCTGGGACCCACTCCGGCAACCGCACCTCCTCGGAGTGCTGCGCTGCCGTCGAGGACGTTCCATCGAGCTCCACCGGCAAGAGTAAGAAAGGAATGGCTGCTCCTCCGGCAACCAAGAAAGTGTCCGCCAAGGAGGACGGCACTGGTGGTACCTTCACCATCAGCGCCACCCTTGACAGCAAATAGGAAAGCGCGCTCGTTGCCTTTCTGCGGGCGAATGTCGATGTGTTTGCCTGGCAACCGTCTGACATCCCCGGTGTTCCCAGGAAGGTAATTGAGCACAAGCTTGCTGTCTCTCCTCATGCGCGGCCCATCAAGCAGAAAGTGAGGAAGCAAGCCGTGGAGCGCCAAGAATTCATCAACGAAGAGATCAAGAAGCTAGAAGCAGCAGGCCTAGTTAGAGGTGTGATCCATCCGACGTGGTTGGCAAACCCAGTCGTCGTGCGCAAGGCCAACGGGAAGTGGAGACTGTGTATAGACTTCACCGATGTCAATAAAGCATGTCCCAAGGATCCATTCCCTTTGCCGCGCATTGACCAGATCGTTGACTCCACTGCCGGATGTGAGCTACTCTGTTTTCTTGACGCATACTCAGGCTATCATCAGATTTTCATGGCCAAGGAAGATGAAGAGAAGACTGCATTTATCACTCCATGTGGCACTTATTGCTTTATTCGCATGCCATTTGGATTGAAGAATGCAGGCTCAACCTTTGCAAGGGTAGTGTACACTGCTTTTGAGCCACAGATCCACAGAAATGTAGAAGCTTACATGGATGACATCGTGGTGAAGAGCAAGAGCAAGGAAACCCTGATTCAAGACTTGGAAGAAACGTTTCAGAACCTGCGCAGAATACAGCTCAAGTTGAACCCCGAGAAGTGCGTCTTTGGAGTCCCTTCCGGCAAGCTTCTCGGGTTCTTTGTATCACAGAGGGGGATTGAGGCCAACCCCGACAAGATTAAGGCCATTGAGCAGATAGAGGCCCCAAAGCGCGTCAAGGATGTCAGAAGGCTTGCAGGTTGCGTGGCTGCCCTCAGTAGGTTCATTTCAAAGTCTGCAGAACGCGCCCTACCTTTCTTCAAAATCTTGAAGAAGGCAGGTCCCATGAAGTGGACTCCGGAAGCGGAGGCGGCGTTGCAGGATTTGAAACGGTACCTGTCCTCCACTCCTATAGTTGTCGCACCTAGACCACAGGAAAAGTTGTTGCTATACTTAGCAGCAACCAACCAGGTGGTTAGTGCTGCGTTAGTAGCGGAGAGGGAGTCCGACGAGGAGTCAACACCACCGGCAAGCGAATCCAGCGACAAGCAGGGGGCTGTCCCGACAAGCTCTGGTCCCGACAAGGAAGACTCTGCGCAGGAACAGGATGAGGTGCGGAAGAAGATGGTGCAGCGCCCAGTGTATTTTGTAAGTTCCCTTCTCCAGGGGGCTAGATCAAGATACTCTGGCGTGCAAAAATTGCTTTTCGGCCTCCTCATGGCCTCGAGAAAGCTGCGCCATTACTTCCAAGCCCATGAGATAACAGTGGTCACTCGCTTTCCGCTGAAGAGGATATTGCACAATCCGGAAGCAACAGGCAGGATCGTTGAGTGGGCACTGGAGCTGTCGAGCTTTGGACTCAAGTTTGAAAGTACTTCAACCATACAGAGCCGAGCTTTGGCAGAATTCATAGCTGAATGGACCCCAACGCCAGATGAAGAAGTTCAAGAAACAAGCACACCCGAACGAGAAGCGACAAGTGAATGGGTAATGTATTTTGACGGTGCCTTCTCGCTGCAAGGCGCCGGTGCTGGCGTGGTACTCATCGCGCCCACCGGAGAGCACCTCAAATATGTTATCCAGATGCACTTTCCCAGGGAGCAAGCGACAAACAACACTGCAGAATATGAAGGCTTGCTTGCCGGCCTCAGGATTGCGGCCGAACTTGGGATCAGAAAGCTGATTGTGCGGGGAGATTCTCAGTTGGTGGTCCGACAAGTTAACAAGAGCTATCAGAGCCCTTTGATGGAAGCCTATGTCGATGAAGTGAGAAAGCTTGAAGAACACTTTGAAGGTTTGCAGATGGAGCACGTCCCGAGAGCTCAAAATGAAATTGCAGACGGCCTTTCAAAGTGCGCTTCGATGAAGTTACCTGTGGAACCAGGGACCTTCTTGCTCAAGCTGACTCAGCCATCCGTTACACCATCAATTGGGCAGTCCAAGAAGAGAAAGTTGGTCTCCGGCGACTACTTGCCGGCGGATCTTCCTGAAACCGCCGCCAAGGTCCCCAAGATCAACAACCAGAATGCTGAGGAACAGTTTGCTCCTGCAAGTCCTCGGGCTTGTACAGTTGAAGCAAACGTTCCCGGCAAGCCTCGCCCCGGCGAGCTTGCCGGGGGACCGTCAGCTCCGGCAGAACCAGAGGTCCTTGCCGTAGAAGCTGAGGTTCCCGCAGCGGCCCTCGAGCCTTTAGTCCTGGCCGTCGAGCCTCGGGCTCCGGCATGGGCGCAACAAATCGTCCGTTTCCTTCAAACTGGAGAACTTCCCGACGACCCTCAAGAGATAGAGAAGATAACCAGGCAGTCAAGTATGTATCAGTTCGTGGATAACGAGCTGTACAGAAGAAGACTCAATGGTGTCAGGTTGAAGTGCATCTCCAGGGAAGATGGACAGAAGCTGTTGGCGGAAATACACGGAGGCATATGCGGCCACCACATTGGCGCAAGGGCGCTTGCCGGGAAAGCTTTCCGGCAAGGGTTCTTTTGGCAAGAAGCCCTCCAAGACGCAACTGCACTAGTAACCAAGTGTGAAGCGTGCCAGTTCCATGCAAAGCAGATTCATCAGCCAGCTCAAGCTCTCCAAACAATTCCTTTGTCCTGGCCCTTCTCGGTCTGGGGGCTCGATATCCTCGGCCCTTTCCCTCGTGCTGTCGGGGGCTTTGAGTACTTATACGTTGCAATCGACAAGTTCACAAAGTGGCCAGAAGTGGAGCCGGTGAGAAAGGTGACAGCACAGTCAGCGGTCAGGTTCTTCAGGTCGATTGTTTGCCGTTTCGGGATCCCTAACAGGATCATCACCGACAACGGTACGCAATTCACTAGTCGCACCTTCATGCAGTACGTCCAAGACCTTGGCGCCAAGGTCTGTTTCGCTTCTGTTGCTCACCCGAGGAGCAACGGTCAAGCGGAGAGGGCGAATGCTGAAGTGCTGCGCGGACTCAAGACGAGGACCTTTGACAGGCTGCGCAAGTGCGGAAGAAATTGGATAGAGGAGCTACCGGCGGCTCTTTGGTCAATCAGAACGACACCAAGTCGAGCCACCGGACAGACATCCTTTGCTCTAGTCTATGGAGCAGAGGCAGTTCTCCCCACGGAACTCGTATACGGATCTCCTCGAGTGCTCGCTTATGATGAGCTCGAGCAAGAGCAGCTGCGACAAGATGATGCACTGCTCCTTGAGGAGGAACGTCTCCAGGCTGCGGTACGAGCTGCTCGATACCAGCAAGCTTTGCGCCGCTACCATAGCCGCAAAGTCAAGGCCAGGAGTCTCGAGGAAGGCGACCTTGTTCTTCGGCGCGTTCAGTCCGCCAAGAATTCCAACAAGTTGACGCCGAAGTGGGAAGGCCCTTATCGGGTGAGACAAGTTACGAGGCCCGGCGCTGTCCGCCTCGAGACCGAAGAAGGCTTACCGGTGAGCAACTCCTGGAACATAGAGCATCTTCGCAAGTTTCACCCCTAAGGCGCGGTTGCCGTGATCCGCTCCGGCAACCACCTTTTGTACAAGCTTTGCCGCTGTTGCATGTAACCCTTTGTACAAAGCCGGGCGCAGACCCCGTGCATCAGTAAAGTTTTTGTGTTTTTCGCACCGATTGCCTTTTGCATGCTTTTCTTTGCTATTTGCATGTCTTGTTTGGCATTTGGTGCAACACTCAGATATACGGTAAGCACTATTACGCCGAAAGGCCATATGCTTGTTTCCCTCTCCCTTTTTCTTTCCTCTTAAGCAGAAGGAACGTTCCTCGCGCACAAGTTTGCCGGGGGGGAAGGAGGTGGAGGAGGAACCAAGTGCTGTTCAAGAAAGAGAAGTCTTACCGGAAAGCAAACAATATAAGCAAGCAACATATGAAAGATAAGTTGTTAGAATTTGACCAGTTCAAATTTTAAATTTTAGTTGTCTTCCTTGAACGATCACATTTTGTATGGAAAACCTGTGCGCGGAGGAACCTACCCGTAGCTTGCCGCACCCTTATCTTGTTTTCGAGTTCACTCAACGATTTAAGTGAGCTGCGACAAGTGTCGCGCCCTTGCTTCGTTTCTGAGTACGCTCAGCAAGCTAAGTGTGTTGCGACTAGCTGCGGCAAGGTTGCTTGCCGGCGAAGACCTTGGCCAGCAGGCTGCTCAGAGTCCAGCAATCAGCGCTCGCGGCAAAGGCCCCTTGCCGGCAAGCTCCCCGGGAGCGTAGGGTGAAAAACATACAAAGTCAAAGATTGAGACAAGGAAGATAACATTGCACTGATTGATCAAAATAAAGTAAATATCTTACAAAGGATAACTTGTCGCAATGGACTAATAAGTTCATGACATAATGTGCAGCAACAAAAAGATAAAGATAATGGAGCCCTAATCTACGCGGTCGCCCTCCTTCCTGCCGAGCCTAGCCACCTTGGCGATGATGTGGCCGACCTGCTCCTTCAGGGCCTCCGTGTCTGCATCAGCCGGCAAGCTGCGAAGAACGTTGGTGAGATTGATCCCCGGGTTGCGGTACACGATCTTCGTCAGCACCCGCTCCAGAGTTCCCGCGCAGAGCAGGCGCGACTCCTCGGCCAGCTGCGCGGGGATGCGGTTCCGGAGACCTGCAAGGGCCGGCGCGATCCCTCTGAAGAAGAGGCTGAGCTTGGCGCTGTGCGGGAGATCCGGATCCGGCGAGTAGATGAGGTGTTCGACCTTCAGCGCCAGCAGCTCCTGGTCAATGTTGGACGCAGAAGAAACCAAGTCTTCGGTCCATACCTCGATGGTCTGGCGGAAGAGCTCGGATGCCTTGTTGACGCTGTCCACCAAGGTCCGCTCCTTGCGGAGCTCCTCCTTCAGCTTGTTCTCCTGAGCCCGGGCAGCGTCGAGCGAATCCTTCAGAGTGGTGACCTTCAGTTCCAAGTCCTCGATGGAGTCCTTGGCGGCCTTCAACTCGTCGCCCCTCTTGGAGAGACTCACCTGAAGCTCGGAGTTTGTGTGAGCGTCCTTCTCGCGCTCCAAGATGAGCGCGGCAACCTTCTCTGTGCTCACCTTCAGCGCCTTCTCCAGCTGCTCAACCTTGGCGGCGAGCTCCTTTTTGGCGTCTTCCGCGGCAACCGCGGCGGCTTTCGCCTCCTTCAGCTCCCCGCCAAGGGCCGCCTCGCGAGCGGCAAGGTCCTCCTCGTGGGAGTCGAGCTCGACCTTCCGCTGCGCGAGCTCTCCCTCTCGCCGGGACATCTCCACCCCGGCGAGCCGCTGCTGTTCCTCAGTGTCAGCCTTCTCGAGCACCCACTCCTGGTACTCGCCGGCGAGACGCTCGCGCTCCTCCGCCACCTCGCGGAGGGCCGCCTGGTTGGCGGCGCTGAGCTCCGCCGCACGCTTCTCCATTTCCGCGGCGGCCTTGGCGGCAAGGGCCTCCCGGGAGGCGAGCTTCGCCTGCCTGGCCCGGTAAAGGGCCAGGAGCTGGTGGAGCAACCTCTCCTCCTCGGGCCCCTCACTCCCGCCGGGCGCCTCGACGATTTTCAGGCCTACGGAGGCGAGGACTTCTCCGTCGAACGCCTCGCCCTCCGCGGGAGCTCGTGATGAAGACCCCCAAGGCATCTGGATGAAGACGCCGTTGGGGGCCTCAAGATAATACCCCTGCTCCTTGCTGGCGGAGGGGCCGGTGGCCGGTGCAGCATCTGATGCTCCCGCCGCCTCCGGGCCGGCGGTGCGGTCGCCGTCCCCCTCCCCAGCCGCTGCGTCCGCAGCCGGGGCAGTCTCCTGCGCGGCCGGCTCGGCGGCCTCGGCTATCTCCTCGACGACAGGAGCGTCGCCGCCGCCGCCCTGCGCGCCCTCCTCCTCGAGGTTGATAACCTCCGTCTCCATGGGCTCAGGAGGAGGAAGATCTAAAAAGAAGAAGAAGAAGAAGAAGAAAAAGAAGTTTAAGATTCAAGCAAATATCCAAAAAGAGGCAAGCCAAGAAGACAAGTCACAAAACATACCTTGGCGGACGTCCTCAGCGGCGGGCTCCCTCGCCGGGGAGCTCGGCCTTGTCGGAGTAGTCACCCTCGCCGGGCTGCTCGCCCTCGGCGGGGTACTCTGCCGTGGCGGAGTACCCGCCCTTGGCGGAGCGCTCTCCCTTGCCGGGGAGTTCTGCCTTGGCGGGGACGGCGGGGCCTGCGGCTCCTCGACGACGGCCTCCGGGCGCTCTTCCCGCTGTGGCTCCACCTCTGCACAAAACAAGACAAGAAACATCAAGACATGAAAACAAAACCAAATCCTCAGGCGTACCCCGACAAGCGAAAAGAGTAAACCCCAGACTTACGCTGGGGGCTGCGCTGCGGGCTGCGCTGGGGGCTGCTCCTCGGAGCAGCGCTCGGGTCCGGCAGACTCGGCTCCGGCACACCCCCTGTTGCCGCAGCTACTGAGTCTTCCGTGACCTCGACCTCGGGCGCCTTGGCCTTCTTCGCCGCGCGATGGGCCAGGGTCCTGAAATCAGAACAATGAACAGAGTCAGCATTAACAAAAAACCAAGACAGAAATCGAGAAGATGTAAGGTCCTGGATCCTTACTCCTGGTCCTCCTCGTCGTCCTCGCTCAGGGCGGAGAAATCATACTCCACCGTGGGCGCGTCGGCGCGAGGAGCGGAAGACGAAGACTCCCTCGCGCGCTTGGTGTTCACCGGGGCTGGGGGCTGCGAAGACCCAGCCCCCGTGGTAGCCGGCGCCCGAGGAGCGGGCGGAGCCGCTGCTCCGCTCCGAGAAGACCCCTGCCGGCTCGGCGCCGGCCTGCGAGGCGCCTCCGTCGTGGTCCGCGCGCGGGCCGCCTCCGCTGTGGCTGGTGCGCCGGACGGCCTTGGCGCGGCTTGGCTCCCCCGGGGAGCCGCCCGGCGAGCTGGCTGTTGCCGGGGCGCCTGCGCCCTCTCCCCCGTCGCCGCCTTGCGGAGGCGCTTCGCCGGGGACTGCCTCGGGCTTGCCGGGGGCGGGGAGCTCTCCGACGAGGAGAGGTCGTCGGCGTACAACTCCGTGGATCCGCCGGAGTCCTCGGCCTCCTCCTCCTCCTCTTCCCCGGCCGGCTCACTGGGCCCAGCGTCCTGCGCTGCGGCCCCCTTTCCCTTGGCGCCTCCGCCCCTCGCGGCGCCTCTGCTCCCTCCGGCGGTACCCTCCATTGCCGCGGCCTCGGCCGCGATCCCGTGGATCCCGGAGTGCCTCAGCGAGGGGACCCCGGCGAGCGCGTCGGGAGGGAGCTTCAGCAACCTGCGGATCTCCGCCTCCTCCGCCTGGGTGGACGCGTCCGCAGCTTCCGCCTCTTCAGGCGAATATCCAAAAATTCCTGCCGCCGCGGCTGCGGCGGCCTCTTCAGCCCGAGAAGCTATGTAGGCGATCTCCTGGTCGGTGGTGTCCCGCGTGTGCTCCTTGAGGTCGTTCTTGTTCTTCGCCACCTCTGCGAGGTTGTCGTAGAAGTTGAGGACGTCGATGGGCTTGGGAGCGATCCACGTGCGGTCCACGCCGTGCGAATCACACATGGGCATCATGGCGAGGATGCGATCCCTGACGATGTTGTTGCAGAGCGGCACCACTTCCCGGGGAGGCCTGAACCACTCGGGGTGTGCCGGGTCGTACTTGAAGAGTTCCCGGACCATCCCCTTCAGCTCCAGCGTGGTGAAGTTGAAGTTGAGCCCGGGGCGCAGCCTCATTATGTCTGCCGGGCCGCCGTACTCCCAGGCCGGCCTCTTCCGGTCTTGGAGAGGGGCGATGCGCCGGCGGAGGGAATCTGCGCCCACCTCAGCAACTGACAGCTTGGCCATCCGAAGACGAAGAATCCGGACGAGGGCGATGTCGAGCTTGATGTCGTCCGAATCTAGCTCACTCCAGTCCCTGCCGCGCACGATGGGCGTTGTGCGCGGCGCGGTGAAGGCTTGCGGCTGGTCTTCGACGATCCAGCACCACTCCGCTCGCCATTCCTCCCACTTGCCGCGGAGCTCCCCCGGCAAGTACGCCCCCTTTTTATTCAGACGGAAGACCCAAGAAATTCCTCCGGAGAGGGGGGCATCGGCCTCGGCTCTAGGAGTGAAGAAGTGCCTAAAAAGGGCTACATTTGGGTGTACTCCTATGAAGTTTTCGCACATGTGTGCGAAAACCGCCATGGTGAGGATGGCGTTGGGGGTGAAGTCAAGCAGATGGAGGCCGTATGTGTTCATGATGTCGCAGAAGAAGTTTGAGAAAGGAGGACAGAGACCACAATGAAAAAAGGCTGCGAAGAAGTAGTACCCGCCGGGATAGCTGTCCTTGGCGGCGGCCGGATATGCTCGCGTGCGGGGGTGCGCGTCGGTTTCCTTGGCCCAGAACAACTAATACTTGTTCCAGAGCTCCCGCACGCCGAGCTTCGGCGGGAAGACGAGATGCTGCTTCCGGTACGCGATGAGCTTCGCCGCTTGCTCCGACTTCTCCCTCTTGGACTTCTCCGCCTTCGCCTTGTCGGTCTTTGGGGCCATGGCGGACGCGGCGGAAGGAGGGGAACGAAGAGCTCGGCGGCGGCGGAGGTGTGGAGGCAGAGCGCAAGAGAGAATCTTTGGAGAAGGAAGACGATGCAATGAAAGCGCAAGGAGGGGAACCGCGCCCGCTTCCTCTGCTTTTATGGGGGAGTGGGGGGCGTTTCGCCCTTTCCATTAAGAGATCGTGGGCACGTCCCATCCCACGGCGCCGCGATCGACGCGTGCCGTTACAGTGGGGTGCGGCGGATACGGAAGTGGATTCGGCGCGCCGCGGGCCGCGGGTGCCCGTGCACTGTTTTGGGCCTGGCCCAACAGCGCTCGGCACCGTGTGTGGCCCAGGCCCGGGGGCTCCTATCGGTGTACTAAGGTAGGGGTACCTCAGTACCCCAACTTGTGCACGGGCAGTTGCAGCTTTCCGCGGCAGGGTTTACTGCGTGCTCGCCGGAGACCTTCCTGCTCCCTATTAAACCATTCAAAAACAAAGTATACAAGACATAAGACCGAGACCCCGGCAAGAGGAGCTTGCCGGGAAGGCCGTACCAGGCTCAAGACTGCTCCGCTAACACAAGACCCTGGCAAGAGGAGCTTGCCAGGAAGACTAGAAGACAACGCCTCGGCGCTATATGCGCCCCGGCAAGGGCCCGGGGAGCGGCAAGCTCCCGGGCCCGGCAAGATCAAGGCCCCGGCAAGGTGCTTGCCGGGAAGGCTGCGCTGTGTGCCCACGCTCCAGCTCATCGGCCCACGCGTCGCCCTGGGGCCTATCCAGGGACGCGTGGCGGATGGCTGTGCAGCCTGGGGTACACGGTGGCACTCCACGGTGATGGATCCATCGCCGTGGCAGACGGAGACGCCAGGGCGGGAGCTTTTGGGGTCGACGGCGACGGGCATTAAATGCCCTTGTCCCCCACTGTCAAAGTAGGTATAGACCACTGTTCTGTACTGTAGCTCCACTGTTCCCGCACTGTTACAACTACCACCTCTTTTACGTTTTTACCCCTTTCTCCTACGTTGACACCTGTCGGTGACCCCTTGCACTATAAAAGGAGGCCCATGCACAACGTGGAGGGGGTTCGGAACCTAGATCACTCTCGCGCTTGGTGTAGCTGCTTCTTCAAGCTCCCGAGCGCTCAAACTCAATACACAACCAAGCAGGAGTAGGGTTTTACGCGTCTACCGCGGCCCGAACCTGGGTAAAACTGCCCGCGTGCTCGCCACGATCTGCTCTTTGTGCTCCCTCCGCCCTCGTACCGCACAGACAAGGGGCTCCGGTCCCATAGGTGTTCGTGGCGGACAGTTTCCCCCGACATAGGGCCCACTCAAAAGAAATCACCGTTGGAAAGATTGCTTGAGATATTGCACCGGTTGAATTAAAAAGGCTTGAATAAGAAGACAATGCTCAAAATAATTTGAACGGATTAAGAATGGAATTATGAATCTTCCGAGATGTCTTCGGCTCTCCAGATATGAATAGCAAGAGGATAATGATTAGTTGGTGCACCGGAATAAGAAAGCATTGTGAAATGATGAAAAAAAGATAAGATCAACACCAATATCTTGAATTACATCCACCGGTAGAATTAGAGAACAAAAGAATGATGAACTTGAAGCTCTTGAGTATCTTCCTGAGAATCACCGTTTAAGAACATTGAAGGAAAAGAATGAAGAAATATCACGTGAATAAAATGGATATCTCATCTGAGAATTTCTGGCTCCAAGAAGAAGAAGGGTGGGAGGGCGGGGAAAACAAAGACAACTTGGGATGAACAAAATGGACACCGGTTGAAAAAGAATTTAACATGACCATCTTGATGATCAAGAAGAAATAGCACTCCCATAGAAGTATGAGAACACCGATTAGGAAAGGTATGGAATCAACATTTGACATCGAAGCAACTCGAATACCAGAATCAAAACAAGAACAAAGGATAGATGTGTAGCAGCCTAATCTTCACAATATCATTCAAACAGAGACTTGAACGAATGAATTCCGCAGGTACATCAACTTGACGAGAAGCCACTTGGGAGAACAAAAGGTAAATAAAAAGGAACAAGGATCAGATAGAACAAATACAAGATAGAAGCTTCGTTCGACATATTCGTGCTGAAAGCTCATGGAACATGTTACAAAAGGGTTTTGCAATCCCCGGATCAGCATAGCCAAGGACCCTTTAAGATGCAACTCCCGATCAGAACAAGTCCATAAAACCACTTCACTCAATGTAGAACCCCAAACTTCATATCGTGCATCCGTTGGAAGAATGCCTAGAACTACTAGATGAACCCACCTATAGATTTCCGAAAGTTTCCAGTTATGCAATCAGGTGTTGGGGATACACGGGAAGCACCGCGCAATCAACTCTAAACCTACATCTAGGTGTATCCATCCTTCAACACATAACCAGTCTTTCTCGGAAACTGTTTACCTCGGACCTTCGAAAAAGCATCCACTATACAAGCTATGGCAATACTCTCGAACTACCTCCCCAGTACTGGGTGATGTCGGGGTTATCTTGCCACTAACCGCATAGGAGAGTTTTCGATGTTGGCCGTCTTAAGTATTCTAGTACTGCCGCGATGGATTTGTGACGACAACACCTCGGAGCTCAACTCCCCGGGACACTGCCACAACCCCTAATGTCAGGAGGCATCGAGAACAATGTTCTCGTCACAAAGACATCGAAACAATCCAAACAATACTCGCGAGATCCTAAAAAAAAATTGGTGCAATTTTTTAAAAGTAGAAGAGAAAAGAGTAATCGTCAGGAGTCCTCACCAGAGTGAAAAGAGATGAGGAGCAAAAGAAATCCTACTCTCCGATATATATATAAGACTCAAAACATTTTCAAGTGTGTGCCTAGACTCAACCGTCAACGATTCGATCAATCACTGGGGGCTTCTAGGTCGGAGAAGGCTCTGATACCAACTTGTAATGCCCAGGATGGGACTATACCTCCTACGTGTCGAGGCACGACTTAAAGGTATAAGCCCATCCTAGAATGATCTCAAGTTTGGTATCTTTGCACGACTCATGTAAAAGAGGGATTAAATTGCAAAAGGAGATAGTTGGCTTACACTCGCCACTTCACACAATACATTACATAAGCAAAACATCATTCAAAACATCACAACCCGACTACGGGCGAAGAACCAAAAGAAAGATACAAAAACAACATAAAGCCACAGGTCAGGATCGAATCCTAGTAGAAACCACTACTGATCGTCGAAACGCCACAAACAAACGGACAAACTTTTCATCGAGCTCCTGGTGAAGAACTTGAACCAGCTTCTGCTTCAAACTCGGCTGAACCTGCATCTGGTGTTGTAGTAACTGTGAGCCACGAGGACTCAGCAATCCCATAACCATGGGTATCAAGACTAGCAAAGCTTTATGGGTAGGAAGAGGTAAAGTGGTGAGGCTGCAGCAGCGACTAAGCATAATATGGTGGCTAGCTTACGAGTACCAGAATAAGATGAGAAGCTACGCAAACGGTCGCAAAAGAGGTGATCGCTAAAGATCCTAACTACATACGAGTCAAGCATAACCCCCCGTGTTCTCTTCTCAAAGTGAAAAGAGACAGTCACGGTTACTCACACAGTTGTGTGTTTTACCTCGGATCATCTGTCAAGTTTTCTACAACCGGACATTAACAAATTCCAATCTGCCACATAACCGCGGGCACGGCTTTCGAAAGATCATAACCCTGCAGGGGTGTCCCAACTTAGCCCATCACAAGCTCTCATGATTAGCTGAAGTGATAAATATAATATCATCACTCCTTATCTTAGGGAAAACCGATCAGGCTCGGCATCCCGGTAGCACAAGACATTTCGACAATGGTAAAGCAAGTCCAGCAAGACCTCCCGGCGTGCCGACACCCTGATAGTAGCCGCGCGCATCTCGTCTCAGGCCACGTCCGGATGAGCGCTACGTACAGTACCGAAGACCCCAGATAACTGGGTGGTACCGCAAGTGACTCTAGTTTGGGACCAACACCATCAGCACTGGCCCCCCCTGCTATGTAGAATTAAGAATCTCCAAGGAGCGTCCCCCTTATGCAAATTAATTAATTAATTAAGTTATTATTATGAGGCAAATAAAACCAATGTTGGGCCTTGCTGGAGGAGTTTTATTCAAAGTCGAACTGTCAAGGGGTCCCCATTTCACCCATCGTGTAAGGAAAGCAAAATCAAGGAACATAATGCCGGTTTATCGGCGCCTAAGGTGGCATGAGTGGAACAAAACACCGAGCAAAAGGCCAAGCCTTCCACCCATGCCCAGTATATAGGTGTGTTAATAATAATTATAGATATTGTGATATATCCAACAACAAGTTCCCTCCTGGAACAGACTTCATCTTCACCTGCAACTAACAACGCTATAAGAGGGGCTGAGCAAGCGGTAACATAGCCAAACAGTGGTTTTGCTAGGAAGGTTTCAAGGTTAGAGGCTTCATGGCAACAAGGAGAGGCTGACATAAAAGATGGGTAGCGCGACATGTAACGATAGCATCGAGACAACTAAGCATGGCAATGGTAGTAAAGGTATCCAAGGGTATGATCATCTTGCCTGGGATTCCACAAGGGAGAAGAACAGATCCATGAAGTAGACGGAGCAACAGTCGAGAGGAACCTCACAACTCCGGAACGAACCCGAAGCTAACAAGAGAAGCAACCGGAAAGAAGGAAACAACACGGTAAACACACATATCATAACCATGGCATACGATGCACATCCAAGTATGATGCATGTCCGGTTTAAATATGCAAGGCATGGCAAGTGCACCAACAAATACTACAAGTTAAGTGGAGCTCAATATGCAACGAGTTGCATATTGACGAAACACCACATTTAATTATTTAATTGACTCTCGATTATTAACAAGACAAGATTAAATGTTTTTAGCATGGCAAGAGGTGAAACATAAATAAACTACACTATTAAGACATTTTAAATGGGGCCGGAGAATAACAACAACATTTCCAGAAAATCCCCATGTGCATATTATGAAATTGGTACTGTTCTGACTATTACCATATTTTAAAGTTGTTAAACAGCAAAACAAAGCGCACCAAGTTATTCTACACAATTTTCACCCCATTTACATATAAAGTTTATTAAATTTGGAGCTACAGTTATTTAGTTATGAAATAAACCATTTTAACATGTCATTATGCAAAAAAAAAATGCGACATCAATTTAAACATTTCAAACAGTAATGTAAAATGCATAATATGAAACTAGATGGAAAACTAAGCAGTATGCATATATGACATATTTTATGATGATGCATGAATATCTAGATATGAGCAATTCAAAATAATGGCATTTCTGAAAATATGCAAGCACTGGATATATGCCCAAATCACAGAATGAAAAAAAAACGTATGCGGGCCGAATGCAACACAGTGTGCAAGTGGCCCAGGAGGATCTGGCCCAAGCGGCTGAGTGGGAAAAAGAAAAAGAAAAAAACCTGAACGGAGCAAAAATAGGGGCGCCTGGGAATCGAACCCCAGACCCCTTGGATGGATACTGGCTGCGCTAGCCACTAGGCCAGTTGTGTGATTCTGATGAAAAGATAGATCGCTAGGAACTATAAACAGAAGCCAATCGCGACCAGGGCGAAAACTGACGCGTGCGCACGGGGATTTGCCGGCGACGAGAGCTAGCAGCAACAACTGCTCTGATTGCAGAGCATCGGCGGGGTGCTGAAACTGATGAGGGTTCCCGTGGTGAAGTGCGCAAGCAAGCGTGTGCAAGGCGGTGGGTGCAGGAACTCACGGACGAGCTCGTACTCGTCTCGGTTGCGACAGCGGCATGAACGGGCCGGCCAGGAGGCGAGGGGCGTGTGGCTGCGGGTGCTGCGAGCGACGCCGGAACGACACGTGAGCGCGGGAGCAAGCAGCCGTTGCTCGCCGGTGTCGCGTGTGTGCTGAAGCAGGGCAAAGCAGAGGAGGTGTGTAGCAATCGTGACGAGCAGTCGAGCTCAAACGCGTGGTCACGTCCATGGCGGCCGAAGCCGGAGACGCGCAGGACGATGGCTACAGGGCAACCAAGACCGGAGAGGGAGATAGGATGATCGGAGCTTCACCGTGGGGCTGCTGAAGAAGACGGGCTCGACGGCGAACGGAGACAGCGGGACGACGCGGCGACAGAGACATAGAGGAAGAAGTAGACGAGGACGATGCGCTCCGGGAAGACGTTGGACTTGGCGATCCGGGGCTCCGAGAGGTGCGGGAAGGCGTTGCCGGAGTCGTGGGCCTTGCCGCGGAGGAAGAAGGTCGGGGACGCCGGCTGCTACGCCGGGCTCGAGCATCAATTCGGCTCGGCCACGGCCATGGCGACGGCGACGGTAGGAAGGCGCGTGGGGGAGGCTCCCACCCCACTAACCCCCGGGATCGGTCGAGGAGGGTGACGGGGCGCAGGATGACATGCCGGAGAGGATCCTGACGCAGACCGGACGCGAGGACGACGACGGGCACCGGCGGTTCCTCTCTGAAGTCTGAACTCTCTCTGCTCTCTCACTTGGGATCGAGAGAAGAGGCGAACGAAGAAGAAAGAGGTGGCGGCGGCTAGAGGGGGAAAAAAGGAAACCCTAGGGGCGCGCTGGCTTTATAGGGGCGCGGGGAGGCGCGTGCCTTGACGTCCCTGAGCCTCCTGCTCACGGCGCTGCTGCTGTTCGCCTGGAACAAGGAGACGGTGTCAGGAGGGAGCAGTTGGCCGCTAGGCTTGGCTGGGCTGGAGGGAAAGAGAGGCCCAGGTGGGCTTCTCAGGGGTTTTCAAGGCCTATTCCCTTAAAACTTCCTGCAATTTATATACATGGCATAAAAAGGGAAAAGGCAGGGGTTTTAGGAAGGAAAAGGAATAGACATGCATATATATCTGGGGTCCTGGAATTATGCACAACTTGAATAAACTGGTTTGGACATTTTAAGGATATAAAAATAATTCAAGTTTGAGTTAGACTCAAACTTGAGCCATTTTTTTAACCCAACCTAAACAAGTTCAATTGAGCTGAAATTTTGCAGAGGGGTTGTAGGTAAGGTTAAACAATATTGGGAAAAGAATGAACATTTTCTGGACAAGGAAAATGTCACTTGAATTAATTTATGAATTTGAAAGGAGTGAGCTAGTGATGGAGTTTGCAAAGAAGATGGTTGGGCAAAAAGCAAACATAGAAGATGGAGGAAGGATATCACCACAAGAGAGAACCAATAAATGCAACACACAAAAAGAAAATGCAATGAAAACAAAATGATCATGATGCAAGGAACAAACATATGGCAATGGCATTCATCATGATCATGGCAACAACATAGAGGAATTAAAGATGCAAAATAATTAAGATAAAGCAACACACAACAACAACGATAAGAAAGGGAAGGCATCTAGAGCATCGGTCTCGGGGCATCACACACCTCCAAGGTTTAAGTGATGACTAGATACAATGATTTCAGAATAAACGATATCACAATCATGCAAAAGACAATGCTACTTTGGGACAATGCATATTACACTCAGAATGACAATCATGCTCTCAGTAGTTGGTGCTTTAAAAGAAGGTGGAGACTCTCGAACCATGGCTTTTGTTGGCAAGGTTGAAAACCCGTACTCGGAAACAAAGACAAAACATGTACCAGAGCTCTTGGTTTTAGAAACAGAAGTAATAATTTTTTTTTAGATTATGCATGTTTCGTCAACGAATGCTAGCAGACAACTCAATCACTTCTTGAGATGGACAAGTTTCGAGGAACGGCTCCCGAATGAGGACGATCACATCCTCTTAATCTCCTTTGTTTATCAATGCCAAAGTTTTCTGATTTCTCATGAACAAAGCGTGAAGGAGGGTTTGTTTGTTATATTATTTTTGAGCCGGGCGCACTCTTTGCCAGTTCCTTCTCGTATTATGGGTTTGCACATTAGACATGCAATCCCGGGGTGAAGCTTGTCCAACTTAAAAAGATCATGAATTAACTACTACTTCCTCATGAACTAAAACAGAGGCACAAAATAGGAATGCTTTTCTTTTTTTCAATAATTTCGAGATGGTACATGAAAGTCTCCATTAGGAATGGCAGGTAAATACCATATATAGGAAGGTATGGTGGACTCATATGGCATAACTGGTTTAAAGGATTTGGATGCACAAGCAGTCAGTCCGCTTAGTACATGTGGAGGTTAGCAAAAGACTGAGAGCGACCAACTAAGAGAGCAATGACGGTCATAATCATGCAGAGCGACAAAGCAACATTGAATCAGGCATGGAAGGTATATCGCTACTCAGAAACAAAAGATCATCAAGTCTTGACAGACTTTCTTTATAGTCTTAAATATGCGTGAGCATACGCCAAGTCAATCAAAATAAATTCTTGAAGGAAGATATTACTAAACCATACCACATCATAGGCAAACAAATCATGTTGGTACTCCAATAACACATTGGGAACCCCCCAGCTATTTGAGACTAACCATAAGTAAACATGAACTACTAAGCACCATTATGCACGTAGCATTTTTATCATAGACATATCAACCAATGCAATAGAAGCAAACTCTCTTAATAAGATAAGCATGATAACTAAAGAGAGTTCAAGCAACCAACTAAACAAAAGCTCTTTAAAAAGATAAGCATGAATACTGAGAGCTAAGCATGATAGTAGCTATTGAAAGACAAAGAACACACACAGCAAAGATAGACATGAAAATTCTATGTTATGTTCTAGGTAGAAGTGGAGCGTGTTTCTTTCCCACATAAAGAAAGTTGAGTTCCAACTCGTTATGAAAAGCTAAAGAAAACTAAAAAGGAAAACTAAAAGCAAGACGCTCCAAGCATAGCACATAACACATGAAGTGATAAAAATATAGTGGAACGAAAGACGAACTGATAATGTTGATGGAGAAGGGGATGCACGGGGGCATCCCCAAGCTTAGACGCTTGAGTCTTCTTGAATATTTCTTGGGGGTGTATGGGGGCATCCCCAAGCTTGAGCGCTTGACACTCCTGAATCTTTTTATCATCTTCCCTCGCACACTTGAAAACTCCCTTCCTACATAACTCATCATAATCTGATTAGCGAGGTTAGTACCCATAATAAAATAATTGTTCCTTGCTGGAAATAAGGATATTCTTGAAGGTCTACTGTTTCTCAAGATTGCCAAAAGGTTTTTGCAAAGAAAAAGCAAGCTCTAGGTTTGCAAAATGAAGGAACGGCAAAACAGGACAGAATATGTGAAAAACAGAACAACAGGTAGTAAATGATTTTTTCGGGGCACTTCTGCAACTCTAATCAAAAAACTCAGAATAGACGCACGAAAGACAATTGTATAGAGCACGCTGTCGAAAAAATTCAGACCAAAAAGATGATCTGGTGATTTTATACGAATTTTTCTATCCAAGGACAGAATCTGTTTCCTGGACAGCACGTCACAACTTTTGAACTTTCTTGCAATCAGAGGCTACACTTGGCACTAAATTGAAAAGTAAAGATACAATGATGATGCTACTGTAGTAACAACATCAAGACACAACAAAAGCAAAATAAAATTTATTCATGTGGGCTGCCTCCCAAAAGCGCTTTCTTTTATGCCTTTAAGCTAGGCATAATGCAAAATGATCAAGTTTTATCAAGAGTAAATGAATAGCTAGCCCATATAACGGACTCAAAAGGTAACCTAATCTTCTTTCGAGGGAAGTGTTCCATCCCTTTCTTGAGAGGAAATTGGAATTTTATATTCCCCTCTTTCATGTCAATGATAACACCAACGGTGCGTAGGAAAGGACGTCCCAAAATAATTGGACACGAAGGTTCACATTCAATATCCATAATAGTAATATCAACGGGAACGTAATTGTCATTGACAACGTTAAGAACATCGTCGATCCTCCCCAAAGGTTTCTTTATGGAAGAATCAACGAGACGAACACCAAAAGAACAAGAACCAAAAGGTTTCAATTTAAGCATATCATATATTCTTTTGGGCATAACAGAGGTACTAGCACCAACATCACATAAAGCATAGCAAGAGAAGTTATTCAACTTAATTTTTATCATAGGATCCCAACCATCTTCTAGCTTTCTAGGTATGGAGGCTTCTACTCTAAGTTTCTCCTCCCTAGCTTTGATAAGAGCATTAGTGATATGCTCTGTGAAGGCAAGGTTAAGCGTGCTAGTGCGGGGATCTCTAGACATCTTGTGAAGGAAATCAATAACTTCGGTAAGAGTGCAATTATCAAAATCAAGGTCACTACTATTAAGTAAGGTGGTAGTGGTGTCCTTTAGGTTCACTTGTTTGGTAGTTTCTATAGTCATAGCATCACCATTAATAGGTCCATTGGGACCAGGAGTGCATTGGGTGCTAAGAGTTTGGATATCCTCAACAACTTGGATAGTAGCAACAGTGTGGTGGGTAGGAATGTTCTTAATTCTATCTTCTTCCTCCCTTTCTCTAGCCCATCTCTCTTTAAGTTTAGCCAACATCCTAATGTTTTCATTAATTTGCACTTGAATAGCATTCATAGGAGTGACCTTCCTCTCCTCAAGAGGAGAAGTTCTAATTTTAAGCAATTCTACCTCATGGGCTAAATTGTCTACCTTCGAAGAGAGATCATCTAGTTTGTTTAGTTTTTCTTCTACACTCTTATTAAAGGCTTTTTGGGTAGTGATGAAATCTTTAAGCATAATCTCTAGTTCAGTAGTGGAGTTCTTGGTGCTAGGATAAGCATTGTTGTTCCCATAGGAATTAGAGGGGAACGGTCTAGGATTGCTACCAAAATTACTCCTATAAGCATTGTTATTAAAATTGTTTCTAGAGATAAAGTTCACATCTACTTGTTCTTGAGCAATCAAAGAATTTAAAGGAGCATCAAGAGGATCAACAGAAGATTGCTTCGAAAGTAGAGACATGATCAAGTCAACTTTTTCATTTAGGGAGGAAATCTCCTCGACAGAGTTTACCTTCCTACCTGTTGGAGCGCGTTCGGTGTGCCATTGAGAATAATTGGTCATCATCTCATCGAGAAGCTTCGTGGCAGCACCAAGTGTAGTTGACATAAAGGTTCCTCCCGCGGCTGAATCTAACAAGTTCCGCGAGGTAAAGTTCAAGCCTGCATAAAAAGTTTGGATAACCATCCAAGTAGTCAAACCATGAGTAGGGCAGTTCTTGACAAGAGATTTCATACTTTCCCAAGCTTGGGCAACGTGTTCATTATCCAACTGTTTAAAATTCATTATGTTACTTCTTAGTTGGATAATTTTAGCAGGTGGATAGTATTTTCCAATAAAAGCATCTTTGCACTTGTCCCATGAAACTATGCTATTTCTAGGCAAAGATTGAAACCAAATTTTAGCTCCTCCTCTCAAGGAGAAAGGAAAAAGCTTAAGCTTAACAATATTACCATCTACTTCTCGGTATTTTTGCATATCACAGAGTTCAACAAAGTTGTTCAAGTGTAAAGCAGCATCATCTCCAGCACCGGAGAATTGATCTTTCATAACTAGGTTCAGTAAAGCAGGTTTAATTTCATAGGAAGGTGCTGAAGTGGCAGGTGTAGTGATAGGTGTGCAGATAAAGTCATCGTTGTTGTGACTAGTGAAGTCACACAGCTTGGTGTTCTCGGTGGAACCCATAGTAGCAAGCAAGCAAGATAACTATTTTTTGTGATTTTCGATAAAAGATACTAAAGCAAAATTGAAAGGTAAACTAACAAGACTAAAAGCAAAGGTAAAAGATAGCGTGCAACTCCCCTATCCTGAAGAGTGGAGTCCCCGGCAACGGCGCCAGAAAACTTTGCTTAATGGCTTCTCGCCCCTCGCTGGTTACCCCAAGTGGAAGGTTTGAGATGCAGTGTAGCGGTAGTTTTCCCTTGGCAAAGATACCAAGGATCGATTTCCCCTGAGACTCCTAGTTTCAACAAGAAGGTGTCAACTGCTAACGGTGCCAGATATTAGCAATCAACGTGGACCTGCACACAGATACAAATAACTTTGCTCCCAACGAGTACAGAGAGGTTGTCAATCCCTCTGGCCTTGTCGTTTACAAAGGGTCAAACACAAGTGATAATAGTGATAGGTATTGCTGCAATAGTAAGTAAAAAGCGGAAAGTAAATAGCGGATGTGATCAATGATGGTAATATGGACCGGGGTCCCATGATGTTCACTAGTGATGTCTCTCTCGCAAAAGACGATAAAACAGCTATGTGAGGTAAACGTATTACAGCTGGGCAATTGACAGAATTATGTGCGCAAACCAATGCTAACTATGTTGCAAGAAAGGTAGAGGTTCAAAGCATGGGCGGTACGCCAAGGCAAGTAGACCGAAATCCATCTGCATCTACTACTAATCATCCACCTTGAGATATCTATCTAGAACATCTCGCTGGTATTAAGTTGCGAGTCCCACCCATAGTGTAAACTGAAAGCAACAAACAACTGCATTAAAAGAACTTTGCGTAAAGTAAACAATCCTTGCACCCGCGGGCACAAGCACCGTTGTTTTCCCCCTTGTGGCAACAACACATCCCTTAGACTCATGTTTCTGTCACTCAAGCTAGTCATCAAGGGGCATGAACCCACAATCAAGCATAATGTTCCCTCTTGGAGTCAGTACCTACTACTTGGCCAAAGCAATAAATAGCAACGGAGAACATGCAAGAATTACTTACGAACATAAATATAAAAGAGGTAAATCAAATATATTACTCAAACACAATCTGAACATAATCTCACAATCCATCGGATCCCAGCAAACTCATCATAGCAACATCATAAGGATTACATATGTGCCTCGATCATGTAGGGCAGCTCATGAGGTCTAATTAGTGAAGCACAAGAAGGGGAGGAGAACATCACATAGCTACTGGTCATGGACCCATGGTCCAAGGGAGACTACTCACAACTCATCCGGGAGGCGTCCATGGTGGTGGAGAGGCTCCCGGTGGTGATCCTCCCCTCCGGCAGGGTGCCGGGGAGAGTTCTCCTGGTGCTCACGATCTTAGAAGCGCGGCGGCGGCAGAACAGAGATGAGATCGCGAAAAAGGGTTTCCGTCTCGAGGGTTTCGGGACGCGTGTTAAATATATGCCAAAGGGGGGCATCAGCGGAGGCCTGGGTGGCCCAGTCGCCCCCCCGGCGCGGCCAGGAGGGGGGCCGCGCCACCAGCGCGCCTGGAGCCCTGGTGGCCCCCCTCCGGCTCTACTTTGGCTGCCGGGAAGCTTCTGGAATGCTGATTTTTTATATAATTTTTCCGGGATTTTTCTGGCAGTTTACGTGATGGGAAAACCTGAAATACAAAAACAGCAGAAAACAGAAACTGGCACTGGGGTGCACTGAGTTAATAGGTTAGTCCAAATATGATCAAAAGTATATGGAAGTGTATAAATATCATAGCAATATCACCCAAAAGAGGCATGGAGCAATGATACGTCCAAAACATATCTATAATTTCTGCTTGCTCCATGCCTTTTTTGTGTGATATTGCTATGATATTTATGCACTTCCATACACTTTTGATCATATTTGGACTAACCTACTAATGGTTGCAAAAGTGCACAATGTTCTTGTATTACACTTTATTGTGTAGGAATTACTTGGAAATTGACAAAAACGCAAAAGGAGTCGTATTGGAGTAGGACTCAGACTTTCCTGAAATCTGTCTAAGAACATTTTCTAAAGATGGTCACGTTCCGGCCCGAAGACGACGTCAAACGGAAAAAGTCTAGTTGCAAAAGTTGTGGGGAATTTCGAGCCGATGCTTCTGGATATAAATTTCGTCCAAATCGGAGTCCAGACGGTCGAGTAAAGCCCGTTTTACTGAGGCCCAAAATCTGATGACGGGAATCCGAGAGTCTATATAAAGAGAGGAAACCTAGGTCACCAAGGGCCACGAATTTTCCTCCTCCCGAGCCGCCGTCTTGGAGGGGAGGACCAGCACCATTGCAGCACCATCCGCAAGGAAGAAGGGGGGCCAAGGAGCCGCTGCCCTAGGGCCGCCGCCGTCCCCAAGGGCCGCCGCCGCCCCTAGGGCCGCCGCCGTCTTCGTGGCCGCCGCCGGCCGCCGCCTCCTCGCGGGGCTGCACCTCTCCATCAACACCATCATCAACCTCCTCCTCACCATGTCCATGCGTGAGTAGTCTCCTCCGGGGCCGAGGGATCGTACGTGTAGCTATGTGGTTATCTCTCTCTCCCATGATGTGATCTTCGTTGTGATCATAGGCTATGTTAATCTAGGGTGATCCCATGATGTTTCCCCTTCCTCTATGTATTGGATTGATGTACTCATTTGTCTTTATCTAGTATAATCCCCGAGACCAAGGTGACAGCGGTCTATTGGACATGGATTAGAAAAATATTTTCATGAGTGATTTCCTCTCTTGTGTGTTGATTGAAGATTGAGAGTCTCTTGGTGCTTGTCTTTGACTATCCTTTAGATATGTTGTGGTGATTGTGGGACTCTCTTTAGATGGCCGCGGTGACATTGGGAAATCCTTAGATTGAGAACTACGAACTTTGAGGTGTGCTTTTGTAGCCCTACATAATTCTCGTCCTCTCTTGACCACGAAGGAATGACCTCCGGGTGCGTCTCCATTGCATGTTTTATGGGAAATATCATGTGATTCGATTCTGTTAATGTTGTTGGGAGTTACCACTAGTGAAAGTATGATCCCTAGGCCTTGTTTCCACCATTGCAATGCCATTTGTGCTCACGTTTACCACTTGTTTGCTTGCTGCACTTTTTATTACAGATTTATATTACTTTGTTTTGCCATCCATATCACTTGCCATTTAACATCTCTTCGCCGAACTAGTGCACCTATACATCTAACAAGTGTATTAGGTGTGTTGGGGACACAAGAGACTTCTTGTATCTTAGTTGCAGGGTTGCTTGAGAGAGACCATCTTCAACCTCTACTTCCCTGAGTTCGATAAACCTTAGGTCATCCACTTGAGGGAAATTGCTGCTGTCCTACAAATCTCTGCGCTTGGAGGCCCAACATAGTCTACAAGAGTAGAAGCGTGTGTAGACATCAAGCTATTTCTGGCGCCGTTGCCGGGGAGGTGAGTGCTTGAAGGTATATCTTTAGATCTTGCAATTAAATCTTTTTGTTTCTTGTTTTTATTTTCACTAGTTTTGCTTAATGGAAAACAACAAAAATATGAGAGAGCTTTATAAGCTCTACCTTGAACTTGGACATGATGTGTTCGAAGAGAAAATTAAAAAACCTTTGGAACTTTATTATTTGCATAACAATCATGATGGTGGTGATGTTATTAGTATGTTTCTTTTTAATATCAATATTGCTAATGACATGGAAAGCTCTAAGCTTGAGGATGACATGTTTGATGAACATGATATTTTTAGTCCCCCAACTTTTGAGGAGAAAATTTACTTTGATGATACTATGCCTCCTATATATGATGATTACAATGATGAATATGATATTTTCAGTCCACCTACTATTGAGGATAAAATTTATTATGATTATGATATGCCTCCTAAATACGATGATTACCATGATGGTTATGATAGTCTTACTCTCACTATTCCTAATAAGAAAGATTTTGCTTATATGAAGAGTAATGACACTTTTATGCTTTTGGATCATGGAAATAATGCCTTATGTGATAGTTATATTGTTGAGTTCATCCATGATGCCACTGAAATTTATAATGAGAGAGGGAGACATGGTTTTAAATATCTTAATAATAAGAAGTTTCCTCTCTTTATGGTGAATATTTTGAAGTTATGCTTGTTTTGCCTTCCTATGCTAGTTGCTTTATGCTTCAATAATTTATTTTCTTACAAGATTCCCATGCATAGGAAGCATGTTAGGCTTAAATGTGTTTGGTATTTGCTTCTTGATGCTCCCTTTTGTTCTTCAACTCTAATTCCTACGAGAGCATCATTAAAGTCTTAAGACTATCTTTATGGCTAAAAAGAAAGAGCTCTAGGGAGACAACCCTTGTTATCTTTGCTTTCAGTTTGTTCTTTCAGTTTTTAGTGGTCTTGATGTTTGTTACTACTGTAGCAACATCATTGTATCTTTATTTTTCAGCTTTGTGCCAAGTTTAGCCTCCGATTGCAAGAAAGTTCAAAAGTTGTGATGTGCTGTCTAGGAAACAGATTCTGTCCTTGGATAGAAAACTTCGTATAAAATCACCAGTTCATCTTTTTGGTCTGAAGTTTTTCGACAGCGTGCGCTATACAATTGGCTTTCGGGCGTCTGTTTTGAGTTTTTTTATTAGAGTTGCAGAAGTGTCCCGAAAAAATCATTTACTACCTGCTGGTCTGTTTTTCACAGATTCTGTCCTGTTTCGCCTTTCCTTCATTTTGCAAACCTTGAGCTTGCTTTTTCTTTGCAAAAACCTTTTGGCAATCTTGAGAAACAGTAGACCTTCGAGAATATCCTTATTTCCAGCAAGGTACAATTATTTTATTAAGGGTACTAACCTCGCTAATCAGATTATGATGAGTTATGTATGAAGGGAGTTTTCAAGTGTGCGAGGGAAGATGATAAAAAGATTCAGGAGTGTCAAGCGCTCAAGCTTGGGGATGCCCCCATGCACCCCCAAGAAATATTCAAGGATACTCAAGCATCTAAGCTTTGGGATGCCCCCGTGCATCCCCTTCTCCATCAACATTATCAGTTCGTCTTTCGTTTCGCTATATTTTTATCACTTCATGTGTTAAGTGCTATGCTTGGAGCATCTTGCTTTTAGTTTTCTTTTTAGTTTTTCATAATGAGTCGGAACTCAGCATTCTTTATGTGGGAGAGAAACACGCTCCACTTCTACCTAGAACATAACATAGAATTTTCATGTCTATCTTTGCTGTGTATGTTCTTTGTCTTTTAATAGCTACTATCATGCCCTGCTCTTAGTATTCATGCTTATCTTTTCAAAGAGCTTTTGTTTAGTTGGTTGCTTGAACTCTCTTTAATTATCATGCTCACCTTATTAAGAGAGTTTGCTTCCGTTGCATTGGTTAATATGTCTATGATAAATATGCTACGTGCATAATGGTGCTTAGTAGTTCAGGTTTTCTTATGGTTAGTCTCAAATAGCTGGGGGATTCCCAATGTGTTATTGGAATACCAACTTGATTTGTTTGCCTATGATGTGGTATGGTTTAGTAATATCTTCCTTCGAGAATTTATTTTGATTGACTTGGCGTATGCTCACGCATATTTAAGACTGTAAAGAAGGTCTGTCAAGCCTTGATGATATTTTATTTCTGAGTAGCGATATAACTACCATGCCTGATTCAATATTGCTTTGTCGCTCTGCATGATTATGACCGTCATTGCTCTCTTAGTTGGTCGCTCCCAGTCTTTTGCTAACCTCCACCTATACTAAGCAGACTAACCTTGCAATACATAGCTCATGGGAAAGTAGCTTAAAAACTATTGTGGTAAAGAATATGTTGCCTATGTATCTTATTTCTTATAAGTTGCTTGCTGAGCGGTAACCATGTTTCTGGGGACGCCATCAACTGTCAGACTTTTGTTGAATATCATTTGAGTTGCTATGCATGTTCGTCTTGTCTGAAGTAAGGGTGATTTGCCATGGGTTGAATGAGTATGCATATTGTTAGAGAAGAACATTGGGCCGCCAACCAAAGCCATGTATCATGGTGGAAGTTTTAGCTTGGACATTAATCCTCAATCTCTTATGAGAATATGCTTATGCATTAAAGAGGAGTCCATCATCTATTTTCTATGTTGTCCCGGTATGGATGTCCTCAAGTTGAGATCTATCAAAAACGAGAAATCAAATGCGATTTATCTCCTTGGACCTTTGTACAGGTGGCATAGAGGTACCCCTTTGTGACACTTGGTTGAAACGTATGTAATGCAATGATAACCCATGGAAATCCGAGCTAATTAGGACAAGGTGCGAGCACTATTGGTATTCGATGCATGAGGCTTGCAACTTATAGGATGTCTTATGCATGACACATATGAAGTACTACTATCGTTGACAAAATTGCTTCCATGTTTTCAAAATAAAAAGCTCTAGCACATAACCATTCTTTTACTTTTATGTTGACTCTCCACCTTCTTTCTTCAAGCACCAACTACTGAGAGCATGATTGTCATTCTGAGTGTAATGTGCATTGTCCCAAAGTAGCATTGTCTTTTGCATGATTGTGATATCGTTTATTTTGAAATCATTGTATCTAGTCGTCACTTAAACCTTGGAGGTACCCATGCATTTATGTTTTGCTTCACTAAAGGGGGCAAGCGAGGTACCACTTTATCATATTTGCACACCATGTTTCAGTATCATATTTGCACACCATGTTTCAGTATCATATTTGCACACCATGCTCACTACAAATCTATTTGATGTTTCAGTATCATATTGTAAAACTTTCAGTTCTTTGTGATTTTCTCATTAGGCAACTTAATTACTACAGATTCATTGTCTCAGTAAGCTTTTGTCATGTGACTATGAAAAGTCCTTATATGGTTAATAGCATGTCACCACAGAAATTATGCTTGTTATCATTTACCTACTCGAGGACGAGCATGAATTAAGCTTGGGGATGTTGATACGTCCAAAACGTATCTATAATTTCTGCTTGCTCCATGCCTTTTTTGTGTGATATTGCTATGATATTTATGCACTTCCATACAATTTTGATCATATTTGGACTAACCTACTAATGGTTGCAAAAGTGCACAATGTTCTTGTTTTACACTTTATTGTGTAGGAATTACATGGAAATTGACAAAAACGCAAAAGGAGTCGTATTGGAGTAGGACTCTGACTTTCCTGAAATCTGTCTGAGAACGTTTTTTAAAGATGGTCACGTTCCGGACCGAAGACGACGTCAAACGGAAAAAGTCTAGTTGCAAAAGTTGTGGGGAATTTCGAGGCGATGCTTCTGGATATAAAATTCGTCCAAATCGGAGTCCGAACGGCCGAGTAAAGCCCGTTTTACTGAGGCAAAAATCTGATGACGGGAATCCGAGAGTCTATATAAAGAGAGGAAACCTAGGTCACCAAGGGCCACGAATTTTCCTCCTCCCGAGCCGCCGTCTTGGAGGGGAGGACCAGCACCATTGCAGCACCATCCACAAGGAAGAAGGGGGGCCAAGGAGCCGCTGCCCCTAGGGCCGCCGCCGTCCCCAAGGGCCGCCGCCGCCCCCTAGGGCCGCCGCCGTCCCCAAGGGCCGCCGCCGCCCCCTAGGGCCGCCGCCGTCTCCTCCTCGCCGCCGCCGTCTCCATGGCCGCCGCCTCCTCGCGGGGCTGCACCTCTCCATCAACACCATCATCAACCTCCTCCTCACCATGTCCATGCGTGAGTAGTCTCCTCCGGGGCAGAGGGCTCGTACGTGTAGCTATGTGGTTATCTCTCTCTCCCATGATGTGATCTTCGTTGTGATCATAGGCTATGTTAATCTAGGGTGATCCCATGATGTTTCCCATTCCTCTATGTATTGGATTGATGTACTCACTTGTCTTTATCTAGTATAATCCCCGAGACCAAGGTGACAGCGGTCTATTGGACATGGATTAGAAAAATATTTTCATGAGTGATTTCCTCTCTTGTGTGTTGATTGAAGATTGAGAGTCTCTTGGTGCTTGTCTTTGACTATCCTTTAGATATGTTGTGGTGATTGTGGGACTCTCTTTGGATGGCCGCGGTGACATTGGGAAATCCTTAGATTGAGAACTACGAACTTTGAGGTGTGCTTTTGTAGCCCTACATAATTCTCGTCCTCTCTTGACCACGAAGGAATGACCTCCGGGTGCGTCTCCATTGCATGTTTTATGGGAAATATCATGTGATTCGATTATGTTAATGTTGTTGGGAGTTTCCACTAGTGAAAGTATGATCCCTAGGCCTTGTTTCCACCATTGCAATACCATTTGTGCTCACGTTTATCACTTGTTTGCTTGCTGCACTTTTTATTACAGATTTATATTACTTTGTTTTGCCATCCATATCACTTGCCATTTAACATCTCTTCGCCGAACTAGTGCACCTATACATCTAAAAAGTGTATTAGGTGTGTTGGGGACACAAGAGACTTCTTGTATCTTAGTTGCAGGGTTGCTTGAGAGAGACCATCTTCAACCTCTACTTCCCTGAGTTCAATAAACCTTAGGTCATCCACTTGAGGGAAATTGCTGCTGTCCTACAAACCTCTGCGCTTGGAGGCCCAACATAGTCTACAAGAGTAGAAGCGTGTGTAGACATCAAGCAAGCAGAAATTATAGATACGTTTTGGACGTATAAGATGTGAAGGTTGACGGCGGCGGCGGTGCTTAGACACTGAGGAGGCGCGAGGAAGAAGAAGGACGAAGAGGCAAGGGGCAGAAAGAGAAAGGGACCCCTCGCCCTATTTATAAACTGAAGGGATAAACGACAGGCGCGGGAATCAAGGAGCCCGAAAAATGGATATAGGGCGGAGCTGTCGCCTCGGTCTTCGGAGGATTAATAAATAAAGGTTAAAGCATATGCAGGTTTTTAATGAACAGGTGATGTCATGGTGGTTTAACATGATCATAGAAGATGACATCATGGCGGTTTACAAGGTCATTTGAAGGCATGGAAGACAAGTTTTTCCCGAAGTGTTGAAGATTGACATAAACAGGTTCAAATCAATCTGGGGCCTAATGTCAGGGATATAACTATTGGGTATAAACCGCCCAGGAGGGGCCGGTTTATGCCTATGAAAAATTACTTCTATTGAAGCCCAGCAAGACATAGAATATGGCATTTTAATATAGAAGACTAAAAGGCCCAGGGCCCAAAAGGTGTTAGGGCCCGTAGATGTAAACTGACATACGGCGTGTAACTTGTATTGTAAGATAGGTAAGGTAGAGACCGAGCCGGGCACGTTTATGAGCCGACATCGGGATTCTGTAAGCCGACCGGGCATCATCCTGTGTATATAAAGGGACGACCCAGCAGCGGTTCAGGGACAACGAAACACAGCTCGAGACACAGGCAAAGCGGATTCGCTCCTTGGTCATCGAAACCCTAGCAATACCACAACAACTAGACGTAGGCTTTTACCTTCATCGAAGGGGCCGAACTAGTATAAAAACCCTTGCGTCCTTTGTCCGCTTTAACCCCTTTAAGCTAACTCGTAGCGATGGCTCCACGACTAAGTCCTTATGCTAGGACATCTGCCGTGATAAAACCACGACAACAGCGGTGCCGTCCATGGATCAAATAATTTCGTGGATTGGATTTCACCTGCCTGTCTACGGTTCCCTTGCGTGTGCTTGGGATAGGTGTTTTTTATAAATGTTTTGTCGTATTATTAAGTATTCTCCTTTAGTTTTTCTCTATCTAGAAGTGGAATAGAATAACCCGGTTGAAGGGTAATGATCATACATCTGTAATGCATTGTATGGCCCAATATAGGACCTATTCTTCCACCTGCATCAAGTGTTGATGGTTAACAAGACCACTAGTTTCAAGAAAAAGGGCAAGGGAAAGAAGGGGAACTTCAAGAAGAATAGCAAGCTGATTGCTACTCCCGCGAAGAAACCCAAGTCTGGAGCCAAGCCTGAAACTGAGTGCTTCTACTGAAAAGGGACTGGTCACTAGAAGCGGAACTGCCCCAAGTATTTGGCAGATAAGAAGGATGTCAAAGTGAAAAAGGTATATTTGATATACATGTTATTGATGTGTACCTTACTAATGCTCGTAGTAGCACCTGGGTATTTGATATTGGTTCGGTTGCTAATATTTGTAACTCGGAACAGGGGCTACGGATTAAACGAAGATTAGCTAAGGGCGAGGTGACGATGCATGTGGGAAATGGTTCCAAAGTTGATGTGATCGTCGTCGGCACGCTACCTCTACATCTACCTTCGGTATTAGTTTAGACCTAAATAATTGTTATTTGGTGCTAGCGTTGAGCATGAACATTATATCTGGATCTTGTTTGTTGCGAGACAATTATTAATTTAAATTAGAGAATAATGGTTGTTCTATTTATATGAGTAATATCTTTTATGGTCATGCACCCTTGATGAATGGTCTATTTTTGTTGGATCTCGATTGTAGTGATACACATATTCATAATATTGAAGCCAAAAGATGCAAAGTTGATAATGATAGTACAACTTATTTGGGGCACTGCCGATTAGGTCATCCTGGTGTAAAGCGCATGAAGAAACTCCATGCTGATGGACTTTTGGAATCACTTGGTGCTTGCAAACCATGCCTCATGGTCAAGATGACTAAAACTCCGTTCTCCAGAACAATTGAGCGAGCAACAGACCTATTGGAAATCATACATACTGATGTATGCAGTCCAATGAGTGTTGAGGCTCGGCGGGTATCGTTATTTTCTGACCTTCACAGATGATTTGAGCAGATATGGGTATATATCTACTTGATGAAACACAAGTCTGAAACATTTGAAAAGTTCAAAGAATATCAGAGTGAAGTAGAGAATCATCGTAAGAAGAAAATAAAGTTTCTATGATCTGATCGCGGAGGCAAATATTTGAGTTACGAGTTTGGTCTTCATTTGAAACAACGTGGAATAGTTTCACAACTAACGCCACCCGGAACACCACAGCGTAATGGTGTGTCCGAACGTCATAACCGTACTTCATTAGATATGGTGCGATCTATGATGTCTCTCACCGATTTACCACTATAATTTTGGGGTTATGCTTTAGAGACTGCTGCATTGACGATAAATAGGGCACCATCTAAATCCATTGAGACGACGCCTTATGAACTGTGGTTTGGCAAGAAACCCAAGTTATCGTTTCTTAAAGTTTGGGGTTGCGATGCTTATGTGAAAAAGCTTCAACCTGATAAGCTCGAAGCCAAGTCGAAGAATTGTGTCTTCATAGGACACCCAAAGGAAACTATTGGGTGCACCTTCTATCACAATGATTCCTGCACCAATTAGTGAGGAAGCTAATGATGATGATCATGAAACTTCAGATCAAGTTACTACTGAACCTTGTAGGTCAACCAGAGTACGTTCCGCACCAGAGTGGTACGGTAACCTTGTTCTGGAAGTAATGTTACTAGACCATGATGAACCTACGAACTATGAGGAAGCGATGATGAGCCCAGATTCCGTAAAATGGCCTGAGGCCATGAAATCTGAGATGGGATCCATGTATGAGAACAAAGTGTGGACTTTGGTTGACTTGCCCGATGATCGGCAAACCATTGAAAATAAATGGATCTTTAAGAGGAAGACCAACGCCGATGGTAATGTTACTGTCTACAAAGCTCGACTTGTTGCGAAAGGTTTTCGAAAAGTTCAAGGAGTTGACTACAATGAGACTTTCTCACCCATAGCGATGCTTAAGTCTGTCCGAATCATGTTAGCAATTACCGCATTTTATGATTATGAAATCTGGCAAATGGATGTCAAAACTGCATTCCTTAATGGATATCTCAAAGAAGAGTTGTATATGATGCAACTAGAAGGTTTTGTCAATCCTAAAGGTGCTAACAAAGTGTGCAAACTCCAGCAATCCATCTATGGACTGGTGCAAGCATTTCGGAGTTGGAATATACGCTTTGATGAGGTGATCAAAGCTTATGGTTTTATACAGACTTTTGGATAAGCCTGTATTTACAAGAAAGTGAGTGGGAGCTCTGTAGCATTTCTGATATTATATGTGGATGACATATTGTTGATTGGAAATGATGTAGAATTTTTGGATAACATAGAAGGATACTTGAATAAGAATTTTTCAATGAAAGACCTCGGTGAAGCTGCTTATATATTAGGCATCAAGATCTATAGAGATAGATCAAGTCGCTTAATTGTACTTTCACAAAGCACATACCTCGATAAAGTTTTGAAGAAGTTCAAAATGGATTAGTCAAAGAAAGGGTTCTTGCCTGTGTTACAAGGTGTGAAGTTGAGTAAGACTCAATGCCCGACCACTACAGAAGATAGCGAGAAAATGAAAGTCATTCCCTATGCTTTAGCCATAGGTTCTATCATGTATGCAATGCTGTGTACCAGACCTGATGTGTGCCTTGCTATAAGTCTAGCAGGGAGGTACCAAAGTAATCCAAGAGTGGATCACTGGACAGCGGTCAAGAACATCCCGAAGTACCTGAAAAGGACGAAGGATATGTTTCTCGTTTATGGAGGTGACAAAGAGCTCGTCGTAAACGGTTACGTTGATTCAAGATTTGACACTGAACCGGATGACTCTAAGTCACAAACCGGATACATATTTTTGTTGAATGATGGAGCTGTCAGTTGGTGCAGTTCTAAGCAGAGCTTCGTGGCGGGATCTACGTGTGAAGCAGAGTACATAGCTACTTCGGAAGCAGCAAATGAAGGAGTTTGGATGAAGGAGTTCATATCTGATCTAGGTGTGATACCTGACCAGGGCCTTCAAGAAGACGCTCGAGGCCTGCGGAAGGGGCTGGCACGAAGAGCTCCAGTCCGTGCGGTGGTCCATCCACACCACCGCCACCAAGCCAACAGGCGAGACTCTGTTCTTCCTCGTCTACAGAGCAGAAGCGGTTCTCCCGCACGAGGTCAGGCACTGCTCTGCGCGGGTCCTAGCATTTGATGAAATGCAGCAGGACGCCAAGCGGGGGATGTACCTCGCGCTGGGAGAGGAACACCGTCGGGACGCCTCGCTCCGCGTGGCAAGGTATCAACAGGAGTTACGGCGGTACCACTGTCACAACATTCGCTCCAGGACACTCGAGGTGGCCGACCTCGTCCTAAGGCGAGTCCTCTCCAGGGAAGGGCTGCACAAGCTTTCACCCATGTGGGAGGGCCCGTTCAAGATCACCCACGTCTCAGGCCTGGCGCCGTGCGCCTGGAGACGGGGGATGACATCCCTATTCAGAATGCGTGGAACATCCGACACCTCCGGAAGTTCTACCCATAGAGCAAGGCCCCGTGCCTATGAAGACAAGGCCCTGTGCCTGTGAAGCAAGACCCTGTGCCTGTGTAGACAAGGCCCTGTTGAGGGAGTCCTGGATAGGGGGGTCCTCAGGTGGCCGGATAAACTCCTGGTGGGCCATACTGGTGGTCCATGAAGATTATTATAGAAGATCATCTCTCGTATCCGGATAGGACTCCTAGATTCTTGTAATGGCAAGTTTTAGGCTCGGGTGTAGATTTCCCTTCCTCTGCAAGATGATATGTACAAACCCTAGGCGCCTCCGGTGAGTGTATAAACCGGAGGGTTTAGTCCGTAGAGGCTAGAATCAGAATCATACAATCCTCATAGGCTAAACTTAGGGTTTAGCCTTTACGATCTCGAGGTAGATCAACTCTTGTACACATATTCATCCATACTAATATAGCAGGAAGTAGGGTCTTACCTCGATCGAGAGGGCCTGAACCTGGGTAAACATCGTGTCCCCTGCCTCCTGTTAACATCAATCCTCAAACGCATAGTTCGGGACCCCCTACCCGAGATTCACCGGTTTTGACACCGACATTGGTGCTTTCATTGAGAGTTCCACTATGTCATTGGCGGAAGGACTGATGGATCACATCGTCAACAACAACGGTGACTTCGAGGGGATTTTCCCTATCGGCCAACTCATCGTGTTCGGCGGCTTCGCGCTTCGGGCCAACACTGAAGGCCACCTTGAGCAGATCGAGAGCTACGCCCCTGGCCATCATGTCAGATTCGGTAGTCTGAACTACATTGCCGACGTCCGTGGAGACTTGATCTTCGCTGGATTCGAGCCAGCGGCAACCCCTCTCTCCCACCACAATAATCATTACTCTACTCTATCATCGGATCAGGAAATAGCACCTGCAACAGTTCCGGCCCTAGATCCAGAGCGTATTGCGCCACCCAAAGATGGGAAGCTCAACCCCACCACGGGAGCTGCAAACTCTACGATGATGGAGCCGCACATGGACCCAACTAATGGGGTCTGCGTTACCAGAATCCCGGACTTAGCTCGGTCTCTGATTCCGAACTGCGCGTGACGGTACCCCTCAAATCCAATCAGGCGCCTATCGCCGAATTGTGTTGCGGATGTTTTCCATAACTCACCACTTGGCGACATGTTAAGGTCGTTGAGATCTCTCTCCTTGGATGAGAGCACACAACCAAATTATATCCGGTCGAACTGGAGGCTGATGAACAGCCATGCTATACCCAGGGGGATGAAGAATTTCGTTCCCCACCCACCACCCACTTGGTAGCCACAGTTGAAGATCTAACCGATCTACTCAACTACGCTTCAGAATACTTCGACAGGATGGACCTCGAAGCTGAAGCAGACACAGATCAAAGCCAGCCCATAACAGGACGGTGGAAAGATACGTCCTCATACAACGTGTATATGGTGGATACACCCAAAGAGGTGGAAGGCAACGATGAAAACAATCCCGTAGAGGACAAACCTGCCAAAGAACCTCCCAAGCGTCGGCGTCCAAAACGTCGAGCAAAATCCCGTAAAGGAAAGGACAACAACACCGCCACTAATGACGGTGATATTCCAGAACAAGCCGAAGACCCCGCAGATCCAGCAATAGAGCAGGAGGAGCGAGAGGATGGCGAACAGAGTCCCAAGCCGCAGTCCGATGACAGCGATGCCGAAGACGGTGACTACAAACCGATCTCCGAAGAAGAGGATAGCCTGGATGACGACGAATATACCATCCCAGAAGAACCCTCCGAACAAAAACGCTTCCATCGGCGGCTTATAGCCACCGCACGGAGCTTAAAAAATCAGCAGAGACAGCTTCAAGCTGCACAAGACACGCTCAATGATAGATGGAATGAGGTGCGAGATGTCGAACAGAAACATGGCTTTAATGGCCAAACCAAAGGCTATCCCAAGCGCAAGCTGCTGACTGAATTCGATGACGAGGCCGTTGCGCCCATCCCACCGAACAATAACACCGCCAACAAGCCGGACCGACCACCTCGCGGACGGGATAGAGCCGCTAGCAATGGCATAAACAAGTCCCCACCCCATAAAGGAGAGGAGGGTGCAGCCCAAGTCCGAAAGCATGATCTGCGTGAGGACCTAAACAAAAAATCTAGCAAGACCAGGTCTATATTCGGACCCAGAAACCGAGCTCCCGCACGGGACGACGGCTATCAAGCCAATCGTGCCGGTGACATACCAGTTCAGGGTCAATACCGAACATCACAACCATCGGACATACGCCACGATATAGAATGATACAGAGGAGCTTCACACCCTCTATGCTTTACCGATGAGGTGCTGGGTCATTTGGATAGAAGATTTTATTCTTCACATCCACATGGCTCGAGGAGATGATCTCCACACCATTAAATATTTACCCCTCAAGCTAAAAGGACCAGCTCGACACTGGCTAAACAGTCTCCCAGAAAACTCCATTGGGAGTTGGGAAGAACTTGAGGATGCTTTTTAGGTCAATTTTCAAGGGACTTATGTCCGGCCCCCGAACGTCGACGATTTAAGTCACATCATCCAGCAACCCGGGGAGTCAGCCCGCAAGCTTTGGAACCGGTTTCTCACTAAGAGGAACCAGATCGTCGCTGTCCGGACGCCGAAGCCTTAGCGGCATTCAAGCACAGTATCCGGGACGAATGGCTAGCCAGACACCTTGGACAGGAAAAGCCGAGGACAATGGCAACCCTAACTACACTCATGACTCGCTTTTGCGCGGGTGAGGATAGCTAGTTAGCTCGTAGCAGCAGCAGTGACCCTGGAACATCTGAAGTCAGGGACGGCAATGAAAAGCCACATCGCAATAAAAACAAGCGTCAAAACAATCCTGGAAGCCTAGATGATACAACGGTAAACGCCGGATTCAGCGGCTCTAGACCCGGTCAACGGAAGAAGCCATTTAAAGGCAGCAAAGACGGTCCATCAAGTTTGGACAGGATATTAGACAGGCCCTGCCAAATCCATGACACCTAGAAAACCCTTCCAATCACACCAACCGTAACTGTTGGGTTTTTAAGCAGGCGAGCAAGCTAAACGCCGAACACAAGGGGAAGGAACCTCAGAGCGAAGACAAGGATGAACCTCGCCAACCAAATATAGGGGGACAGAAGAAATTTCCATCGGAGGTCAAAACAGTGAACATGATATATGCCACTCATATCCCAAAGAGGGAGCGCAAGCGCGCACTCCGAGACATCTATGTCGTTGAGCCTGTCGCCCCAAAATTCAACCCATGGTTAGCCTCTCCGATCACTTTCGATCGCAGGGATCATCTGACTAGTATTCGGCATGGAGGTTTGGCTGCCTTAGTGCTCGACCCAATAATAGATGGATACCATCTAACCCGAGTCCTTATGGGCAGCGGCGTTAGTCTTAATTTGATATATCAGGACACTGTCCGCAAAATGGGGATCAACCCATCAAGAATCAAGCCAAGTAGCACGACCTTTAAAAGGGTGATACCGGGCGTTGAAGCTCGCTGCACAGGCTATTTAACATTGGAGGTTTTATTCGGTTCTCCCGGCAACTTTCGAAGCGGAGAATTACTCTTTGACATAGCTCCATTCAGACCCATCAAGAATCAAGCCAAGTAGCACAACCTTTAAAAGGGTGATACCGGGCGTTGAAGCTCGCTGCACAGGCTCTTTCACATTGGAGGTTTTATTCGGTTCTCCCGACAACTTTCGAAGCGAAGAATTACTCTTCGACATAGCTCCATTCAGAAGTGGCTATCACGCTCTACTCGTAAGGACGGCCTTCGCCCGCTTTAATTCAGTCCCGCATTATGCCTATTTCAAGCTCAAGATGCCTGGACCACGTGGCGTTATCACGGTCAATGGAAATATGGAGCGCTCTCTCCGTACGGAGGAAGATACTGCGGCCTTAGCAGCCGAAGTACAATGCGGCCTATTCAAGCCAGATAACGTATCAATAGCGGACACAGCTAAACGTGTCTGGCACATGCCTTAGTGCGGCAGCTCGGATGAACCTGAGCAAGATTGACAGCTACGCCCCTGTCGACCACCCCATAAGGTAATAGCATATGTGCTTCGAGTACATAATTATTCCCTAAATATTGCTTGGGCGGCGACCGGGGGCACCTGCATACAGTCCGTAGTTCGGCTAGACCCTATTCAGACTTTAAACTTATCTTCTCTTGGTTCATTAAAACGAACCAGACTTACTTTGGCCACACCAGATTGACTTCTTCATTTCCAGGTTTATTTCTTTTTTCTATAGATGGCCATTATACTCGTATCTTCAAGGACACATTACAAAGGAGAAAACGGCGCAGACGTGTAGCAGGGACCCGCACTAAGGTTTCCTTTTAGATTAAGACCATGTGTAAACCTTTTTTCTCTTTCTTGTTATATACCTTTTTGGCATGTAAAATGTCCAAAAAAGGTCGTCGGCATTATCTGTAAACTTTGCGGCTCGCCGTACTATAGAGGGATATTAATAGAACAATTTTATTCATATTATGTCCAGAGTTTTTTACTCACCATGGAATGTTCTCTTCCCGCATCAGATTGCCATATGTGCCTTGTCAATAAAGGTTTATTACCAGGGGCTGCATTCAGCCCTTGTATATGTTGAAAAGACCGAACACCTATAGGGAGTGTTCAGCGTCCGAGATGTTTGCATTATATGCATCAGTTTCGAATCATGTCTTCGGTCAATAGTTGGGTTGCCCAGCTCCTGTGCTTACCCCTACATTCCCGATTGTCCGGCTAGGGTGTCAAAGGAGAACTACTACGATAGTACTTCTGGCTAGTCCGATCAGGTGCCTCAGTAGAGAAAGCCGAAAACTAATTGTCATGATAAGCGAGAACCTGGTCTGCAATCTGGTGACTTAGTTTTATACTACGATCGATAGAGATCTACCCCGTGTTATATGAAGAGTTTGTTTTTTCGCCCAGCCAAGTGCAATTGGATACTTTATCCGCACCAGGGGCTAGTACCTAGCCCCACTTGTCAAACTCCTACAACTAAGTGAAAGGAATAACGCCGCATAGTCTGATTGCCTGGTTCGCTCCGCATACACCTCCTACATGGACCAAGACGTTGGATAAAGAGTGTATTTGCATATGACCGAACACCCCAGTACTATGTACCTAGGGGTTGAAGCCGACAACTGGAAACTTTCAGATTTAAGATAAATAGTCACACAGGAGGTAAAACAAATGCTGATATTATAAATAGCGCAAAAGTTATATATACATTGGATTCATAAGCCTAGGCTTTACATCCGGATACAATCATTCAAAGGCAACATCCTTCGAACACTGGCCTTCTACAAGGCGGGCGCCCTCGATGACGTCCTTGAAGTACTTCTCCGGCTTGCGGTGCTCCTTGCGTGCGGGTGGGCCAGTAGTGGCTATATGCACTGCGTTCATTTTCGCCCAGTGCACTTTGGCGCGAGCGAAGGACATCCGATCACCTTCTATGCAAGCTGACTGCGTTAATGCATCGACCCGCGGACTCGCTGCTACTTCTTGAGCTTGTGTTGTATTCCCTCGAAGAGGAAAGGGTGATGCACCACAGTATTGTAAGTATTTCCCTCAGTTTTTGAGAACCAAGGTACCAATCTAGTAGGAGACCACACGCGAGTCCCTCGCACCTGCACAAACAAATAAGAACTTCGCAGCCAACGCGATAAGGGGTTGCGAATCCCTTTACGGTCACATACGAAAGTGAGATCTGATAGATATGATAGTATAATATTTTTGGTATAAGAAGAGAAAGTAAATAAGGAAAGTAAAGTAGATGAAAGATTAATATGTTGATAATAGACCCGGGGGCCATATGTTTCACTAGTGGCTTCTCTCATGATAGCAGAATTCTACGGTGGGTGAACAAATAACTATCGAGCAATTGATAGAAAAGCGCATAGTTATGAGAATATCTAGGCATGATCATTATATATAGGCATCACGTCCGTGACAAGTAGACCGAAACGATTCTGCATCTACTACTATTACTCCACACATCGACCGCTATCCAGCATGCATCTAGAGTATTAAGTTCATAAGAACAGAGTAATGCTTTAAGCAAGATGACATGATGTAGAGGGATAAACTCAAGCAATATGATATAAACTCCATCTTTTTATCCTCGATGGCAACAATACAGTACGTGCCTTGCTGCCCCTACTATCTCTGGGAAAGGACACCACAAGATTGAACCAAAAGCCAAGCACTTCTCCCATTGCAAGAACTATAGATCTAGTAGGCCAAACCAAACCAATAATTCGAAGAGACTTGCAAGGATACTATAATCATACATAAAAGATTTCAGAAAAGAGTCAAATATTGTTCATAGATAATCTTGATCATAAACCCACAATTCATCGGATCTCGACAAAAACAACACAAAAAGATTACATCGAATAGATCTCCTCGAAGATCGAGGAGAACTTTGTATTGAGATCCAAAAAGAGAGAAGAAGGCATCTAGCTAATAACTATGGACCCGAAGGTCTATGGTAAACTACTCACTACTCATTGGTGAGGCTATGGCGTTGATGTAGAAGCACTCCGTGGTAGATCCCCCCTCCGGCGGAGCTCCGGAACAGGCCCCAAGATGGGATCTCACGGGAACAAAAGGTTGCGGCGGTGGAATTAGGGTTTTCTCTGTTGCCTCGTGATGACCCACAAGTGTAGGGGATCTATCGTAGTCCTTTCAATAAGTAAGAGTGTCGAACCCAACGAGCAGCAGAAGGAAATGATAGGCAGTTTTCACTAAGGTATTTTCTGCAAGCACTGAAATTATAGGTAACAAATAGTTTTGTGATAAGATAATTGGCAACAAGTGACAAAAGGTAAAAGTAAATAAGGTGCAGCAAGGTGGCCCAATCCTTTTTGTTACAAAGGACAAGCCTGAACAAACTCTTATATGAAGGAAAGCGCTCCCGAGGACACATGGCAATTATCGTCAAGCTAGTTTTCATCACGATCATCTGATTCGCGTTCGGTACTTTGATAGTTTGGTATGTGGGTGGACCAGTGCTTGGGTGCTGCCCTTACTTGGACAAGCCTCCCACTTATGATTAACCTCTATTGCAAGCATCCGCAACTACAAAAGAAGTATTAAGGTAAACCTAACCATAGCATGAAACAAGTGGATCCAAATCAGCCCCTTACAAAGCAACACATAAACTAGGGTTTAAGCTTCTGTCACTCTCGCAACCCATCATCTACTTATTACTTCCCAATGCCTTCCTATAAGCCCAAATAATGGTGAAGTGTCATGTAGTCGACGTTCACATGACACCACTAGAGGAGAGACAACATACATCTCATCAAAATATCAAACGAATGCCAAATTCACATGACTAATTATAGCAAGACTTCTCCCATGTCCTCGGGAACAAAAGTAACTACTCACAAGAGATAATATTGTTCATGATTAGAGGAGTATTAATATGCATAATGGATCTGAACATATGATCTTCCACCAAATAAACCAACTAGAATCAACTACAAGGAGTAATCAACACTACTAGCAACCCACAGGTACCAATAGGAGGTTTGGGTACAAAGATTGGATACAAGAGATGAACTGGGATACAAGGAGTTTGGCTAGCATGAGGGGGAAAGGCAAGCTCTACATGTTGGATGATCCATGTAAATATAATTTATTTCGGATATAAGAAAACATTACCCATTATGTTGTCTTCCTTGTCCAACATCAACTCTTTAGCATGTCATATTTTAATGAGTGCTCACAATCATAAAAGATGTCCAAGATAGTATATTTGTATGTGAAGCCTCTCTTTCTTTATTACTTCCTATTAATTGCAACGATGACCAAAACTATGTTTGTCAACTCCCGACAACTTTTATTCATCATACTCTTTATATGTGAAGTCATTACTTCCCATAAGATCGATATGATCTCTTGATTTTTTTATGTTTTCTTTTACTGTATCATGACCAAAGTGAGGAAATCAAGCCCTTGACTCAACACTAATCTTTATTATATAGCTCAAGGACTCGATTACAAAGGGTAAAGATCATAAAGCAAAAGCTCACAACTAGATCATGCTAACTTTATTCTACTAGATCAAGATACTACCAAAAGGATCAAACTAAGAAATACGGTAAAGATAGGAGTGATGGTGATACGATACAGGGGTCACTCCCCCAAGCTTGGCAATTGCCAAGGGGAGTGCCCATACCCATATGATTATGTCTCCTTCTTCGAGAGCAGTGATGATGGCTTCTTCCTTAACTTGCGCTTAAGGGCAGAATTTTGCTCCCTTAGGTCATTGATTTTCTGCTCAAGGTTTAATATTTTCTTGCATAGTGCCTGCTTGTTTTCCTGCAAGAGGTGAAAAGGGATAAATTCGATCTTTGATTTCTTTGCTCTGTCGGGGAGGTTTGACTTTTTGAACTCCACATGCATGTCCCCAGGTTGAGGAAACAGGACTTCGTCTTCATCCGAGCTGGTCCAATCCTTCCCCTTGGTTGGGATCATGGTCTTCTTCTTCCTCCGTGGTCCAACCATAATGCTCCCTGTCCCCATAGATCTTAGGGTCAGCAAGGAGGTCGGCCACATAGCTTACTCCCTCCGAATCCTGGGACGACATATTGCTCCTATCTGCGATAGAAACAGCTCGAAACAAAAACAGAGGATTTTTGCGTGATACAGAGATCAAAACCTTCGGGGGAATATATAATGATTTTTTATCGACCAAAAGGAGTAACATACAAGAAATCGGAGTCCAGGAGGCACACGAGGGGCCCACGAGGCAAGGGGCGCGCCCAGGGGAAGGGGGCGCGCCCTCCAGCCTCGTGGACGCCTCGTGTCTCTTCTGGACTGCCACTTATTTTTCTATTTTTCTAAATATTCCAAAATGGTGAAAAATTGCCTTTAGAATTGTTTTGGAGTCGGTTTACTTACCGTACCACATACCTCTTCCTTTTCGGAGTCTGAATAGTTCTGGAAGGTGTCCCTTATGTATTCCTCCGGGTTTACGATTTTAATAACATTGGTTTCAACATTTATAGGGTTACCTGAGATATAATGTTTGATTCTTTGACCGTTCACCACCTTTGGATTTGTGCCTTCGAAGTCGTTGATTTTTATGGCACCGGAATGATAGACCTCCTCGATAACGTAAGGTCCTTCCCACTTAGAGAGAAGTTTTCCTGCAAAAAATCTTAAACAAGAGTTGTATAGCAACACATAATCACCTACGTTAAACTCACGCGTTTGTATCCTTTTGTCATGCCATCTTTTATCCTTTTCTTTAAACAGCTTGGCATTCTCATAGGCCTGAGTTCTCCATTCATCAAGGGAGCTAATGTCAAATAACCTCTTCTCACCGGCAAGTTTGAAATCATAATTGAGCTCTTGAATAGCCCAATATGCCTTATGTTCTAGCTCAAGAGGTAAGTGACAAGCTTTTACATAAACCATCTTATATGGAGACATACCCATAGGATTTTTGTATGCAGTTCTATAGGCCCATAATGCATCATCAAGTTTCTTGGACCAATTCTTTCTAGACCTATTAACAGTCTTTTGCAAAATTAATTTCAACTATCTATTACTTAGTTCTACTTGATTACTAGTCTGTGGGTGATAAGGGGATGCAATTCTATGGTTCACATCATACTTAGGAAGCATTTTACGGAAAGCACCATGAATAAAGTGTGAACCACCATCAGTCATTAAGTATCTAGGGACTCCAAACCTTGGGATGATAACTTCTTTAAGCATCTTAATAGAGGTGTTATGATCATCACTACTAGTTGGAATAGCTTCTACCCACTTAGTAACGTAATCAACCGCAACTAAAATATGTGTGTACCCATTAGAGGCAGGAAATGGTCCCATATAATCAAAGCCCCAAACATCAAATGGTTCAATAACAAGTGAATAATTCATAGGCATTTCTTGACGTCCACTAATATTACCAATTCTTTGACATTCATCACAATATAAGACAAACTTACGGGCATCCTTGAAGAGAGTAGGCCAATAAAAACCAGATTGCAATACCTTATGTGCAGTTCTATCTCCCGCATGGTGTCCTCCATACGCTTCGGAGTGGCACTTGCGAAGGATCTGTTCCTGTTCATGCTCAGGTACACAATGTCTAATAATACCATCTACTCCTTCTTTATAAAGATGTGGGTCATCCCAGAAGTAATGTCTCAAATCATAGAAGAACTTTTTCTTTTGCTGATATGTGAAGCTAGGGGTATAAACTTAGCAACAATGTAATTAGCATAATCAGCATACCATGGAGCAGTACGAGAAGTATTTATGACAGCTAGTTGTTCGTCAAGAAAGCTATCATCAATAGGTTGTGGGTCATCAAGTATATTCTCTAGCCTAGACAAGTTATCTGCAACGGGGTTCTCAGCTCCCTTTCTATCAATAATATGCAAGTCAAATTCTTGCAGCAAGAGAACCCATCTAATAAGTCTAGGTTTAGCATCTTTCTTTTCCATAAGGTATTTGATAGCAGCATGATCAGTGTGAATAGTTACTTTAGAATCGACAATATAAGGTCTAAACTTATCACAAGCAAATACAACTGCTAAAAATTCTTTCTCAGTAGTAGCATAATTTCTTTGGGCACTGTCTAGAGTTTTACTAGCATATTGGATAAATTCAATTTCTTATCAACTCTTTGTCTTAGAACAACACTTACAACATAATCACTAGCATTGCACATGATCTCAAAGGGTAAATTCCAGTCAGGAGGCTGGACAATAGGTGCAGAGATTAACGCTTTCTTAAGTATTTCAAATGCTTCTAGACAATCATCATCAAAGACAAAAGGAATATCTTTTTGCAAGAGATTAGTTAGAGGCCTGGAGATTTTGTAGAAGTCCTTAATGAACCTTCTATAAAACCCGGCATGACCAAGGAAACTTCATATACATTTGATGTCCTTGGGGCATGGCATCTTTTCAATATCATCAACTTTAGCCTTGTCAACTTCAATACATCTTTCAGAAATTTTATGTCCCAAGACAATGCCTGCATTAACCATAAAGTGGCACTTCTCCCAATTCAAGACAAGATTAGTGTCTTCACATCTCTGCAAAACTCGATCAAGGTTGCTTAAGCAATCATCAAAAGAAGTTTCGTAAACGGAAAATTCATCCATGAAAACCTCAACCATCTTTTCACAAAAATCAGAGAATATAGCCATCATGCATCTTTGAAAGGTAGCAGGTGCATTACATAAACCAAAAGGTATACGTCTATATACAAAGGTACCAAAAGGACAAGTAAAAGTGGTCTTTTCTTGCCCCCCCCCCCTTTGACACGGGTATTTGAGAGAAACCAGAATAACCATCTAAAAAGCAAAAGTGAGTATGTTTGGATAACCTTTCTAGCATTTTATCAATAAAAGACATGGGGTAATGATCTTTCTTTGTAGCTTTATTTAATTTACGAAAATCAATTACCATCCTATAACCTGTAACAATTCTTTGTGGGATCAATTCATCTTTTTCATTAGGAACAACAGTCATACCTCTCTTCTTAGGGACACAATGGACATGACTTACCGACTGGCTATCAGCAACTGGATAGATAATACCTGCCTCTAGAAGCTTTAGAATTTCCTTCCTTACCACTTCTTTCATCTTAGGATTTAACCGTCGCTGATGATCAATAACCGGATTAGTGTTTTCTTCCAACTTTATCTTTTATTGGCACAAAGTGGGACTAATGCCCTTAAGATCATCCAGAGTATATCCTATAGTAGCACGGTGCTTCTTCAGAGTTCTCAATAATTTTTCTTCTTCCTGCTCTGAAAGGTTAGCACTAATAATAACATGATATATCTTCTTTTCAGCAAGATAAACATACTTAAGATTATTAGGTAAAGGTTTAAGTTCAAACACGGGATCACCCTTGGGTGGAGGAGGATCCCCTAGGGTCCCTGATTAAAGAATATTTCATCTATTTCCCTTCTCTCATTCATATGCATATCATTTTCATGATCTAGCAAATATTGTTCTAAAGGATCATTAGGAGGCACATCAATAGAAGAAAGACCAATAATTTCATCCTTACTAGGTAATTCTTTATCAAGGGGTTGTCTACGAAATTTAGCAAAGTTAAAATCATGAGACATATCCCCTAAACCAACAATAACAATATCTTTCACGCAATCTATCTTAGCATTAACAGTATTCAAGAAGGGTCTACCAAATATAATGGGACAAAAGTCATCTTGTGGGGAACTAAGAATAAGAAAATCAGCAGGGTATTTAACTTTCCCACACAAAACTTCAACATCTCTAACAATCCCAACTGGTGAAATAGTGTCTCTATTAGCAAGCTTAATAGTGACATCAATCCCTTCTAACTCAACAGGTGCAATATCATGCATAATTTCTTGATATAGGGAATGAGGGATTATACTCGCACTAGCACCTACGTCACATAAACCATGATAGCAATGATCTCCTATTTTAACAGTGATAACATGCAAGCCTACAATAGGTCTATGTTTATTTCTAGCATCGGGTTTGGCTATCCTGGCAGATTCTTCTTGGAGGTAAATAACATGTCCATCTAAATCTTCTACCAAGAGATCTTTAACCATAGCAACACTAGGTTCAACTTTAATTTGCTCAGAGTGTGTAGGTGTTCTAGTATTACTCTTACGAACTACAGTTGAAGCTTTAGCATGATCCTTTATCCTAACAGGGAAAGGTGGTTTCTCAATATAAGCAGTAGGAACAATAGGATCAACATTATAAGTGATAGTCTTTTCTTCAACTTTAACAGGTTCAACTAATTTTACTTCAATGGGAGGATGGTATTTAAACCATTTCTCCTTGGGAAGATCAACATGAGTAGCAAATGATTCACAGAAAGAAGCTACTATCTCAGAGTCAAGTCCATATTTAGTGCTAAACTCACGGAAAACATCGGTATCCATAAAAGCTTTAACACAATCAGACTTAGGGGTCATACTTGACTCCTTACCTTCGTCGAGATCCCAATCTTTAGAGTTGCGTTTAATTCTTTCCAATAAATCCCATTTGAATTCAACAGTCCTCATCATAAAAGAACCAGAACAATAAGTATCGAGCATGGAGCGATTATTGAGAGAAAGCCGAGCATAAAATTTTTGAATGATCATTTCTCATGAGAGATCATGATTGGGGCATGAATATAACATTGACTTAAGCCTCCCCAAGCTTGAGCGATGCTTTCTCCTTCGCGAGGCCAAAAATTATAGATATAATTACGATCACGATGAACCTGGTGCATAGGGTAGAACTTCTGATGAAATTCCAACTTTAGACGATTATAGTTCCATGATCCAATATCATCACATAGCCTAAACCATGTAAATGCATCTCCCTTCAAAGATAAAGGGAAGACCTTCTTCTTGATAACATCCTCGGGCATACCTACAAGCGTAAATAATCCACAAACTTCATCCACAAAGATTAGGTGTGAATCGGGATGCAGTGTTCCGTCTCCTATAAAAGCATTATCAAGCAGTTTCTCTATCATACTCAAAGGAATTTCAAAGCAAACATTTTCAGTAGGTGCAATAGGTTGAGTAGCAACTCTTTGCTCTTCTGGTCAGGGTGAAGATACCCCGAACAAGCTCCTCAAAGGATTGCGAGCCATAGTAACAAGTGACAATAAATTTCAGCACACTATATAAATTTTTCTTTACCAAATTCAACTTACCAAAGGCGCTTCACTCCCCGGTAACGGCGCTAGAAAAGAGTCTTTATGACCCACAAGTGTAGGGTATCTATCGTAGTCCTTTCAATAAGTAAGAGTGTCGAACCCAACGAGGAGCATAAGGAAATGATAGGCAGTTTTCAGTAAGGTATTTTCTGCAAGCACTGAAATTACAGGTAACAGATAGTTTTGTCATAAGATAATTGGTAACAAGTGACAAAAGGTAAAAGTAAATAAGGTGCAGCAAGGTGGCCCTATCCTTTTTGTTACAAAGGACAAGCCTGAACAAACTCTTATTTGAAGGAAAGCGCTCCTGAGGACACATGGGAATTATCGTCAAGCTAGTTTTCATCACGATCATCTGATTCGCGTTCGGTACTTTGATAATTTGGTATGTGGGTGGACCGGTGCTTGGGTGCTGTCCTTACTTGGACAAGCCTCACACTTATGATTAACGTCTATTGCAAGCATCCGCAACTACAAAAGAAGTATTAAGGTAAACCTAACCATAGCATGAAACAAGTGGATCCAAATCATCCCCTTACGAAGCAACACATAAACTAGGGTTTAAGCTTCTGTCACTCTAGCAATCCATCATCTACTTATTACTTCACAATGCCTTCCTCCAGGCCCAAATAATAGGAAAGTGTCATGTAGTCGACGTTCACATGACACCACTAGAGGAGAGACAACATACATCTCATCAAAATATCAAACGAATACCAAATTCACATGACTACTTATAGCAAGACTTCTCCCATGTCCCCAGGAACAAAAGTAACTACCCACAAGACATAATATTGTTCATGATCAGAGGGGTATTAATATGCATAATGGATCTGAACATATGATCTTCCACCAGATAAACCAACTAGCATCAACTATAAGGAGTAATCAACACTACGAGCAACCCACAGGTACCAATCTGAGGTTTAGGTACAAAGATTGGATACAAGAGATGAACTAGAGTTTGAGAGGAGATGGTGCTGCTGAAGATGTTGATGAGGATAGCCCTCCTCAAGATGGGAGAGTTGTTGGTGATGACGGCGGTGACGATTTCCCCCTCCCAGAGGGAAATATCCCCGGTAGAATAGCTCTGCGGGAGCCCTAGATTGGTTTCCGCCAAGGTTCCGCCTCGAGACCGCGGCGTCTGGTCCCGAAAGCCTCCTTATGATTTTTTCCAGGTCAAAACACCTCATATAGGAGAAGATGGGCATCGGGGGGGCCATCGGGGGCCCACGAGGCAGGGGGCGCGCCCAGAGGGGGGGTGCCCCCACCCTCGTGGACATGTGGTGGCCCCCCTGGTGATCTTCTTTCGCTAGATATTTTTTATATTTTCTGAAACGGTGTCCTGTGGAGTTTCAGAGCTTTTTGACTGGTGCAGAATAGGTTTCGAGAGTTTGCTTCTTTTCCAGCTACCGGCATTCTCCCTCTTTATGTAAACCTTGTAAAATAAGAGAGAAAAGGCATAAGTATTGTGACATAATGTGTAATAACAACCCATAGTGCAATAAATATCAACATAAAAGCATGATGCAAAATGGACGTATCATCTAGCGAGATACCATCTTTTTATATCATATTATGATTGTTTTGAGAAAGTGTTGTCATCAGAGGTTTATTATTATTGCTCGCTAGTTGATTATGCCATTGATATGAGTAGACATAAGACCTGAAAGTTATTGTGAATGTGATTAGTTCATGATCTTTGCTGAAAACTTGAATGTTGGCTTTACATATTTACAACAACAAGAGCAAACAGAGTTTGTCAAAGTTTTTCTTTATCACTTTCAGTTTATCAACTGAATTGCTTGAGGACAAGCAAAGGTTTAAGCTTGGGGGAGTTGATACGTCTCCAACGTATCTACTTTTCCAAACACTTTTGCCCTTGTTTTGGACTCTAACTTGTATGATTTGAATGGAACTAACCCGGACTGACGCTGTTTTCAACAGAACTGCCATGGTGTTATTTTTGTGCAGAAATAAAGTTCTCGGAATGACCTGAAATTCAACGGAGAATTATTTTGGAATATATAAAAAATATCTACGGAAAAAACTAGACCAGGGGGCCCACACCCTATCCACGAGGCTGGGGGGCGCGCCCCCGGCCTCGTGGGCCCCCTGCTGCTCCAACGACGTATCCCCTGACTCCATATATTCACTTTCGGGGAGAGAAAAAATCAGAGAGAAGGAATTATTGCGTTTCACGATATGGAGCCGCCGCCAAGCCCTAATCTCTCTCGAGAGGGCTGATCTGGAGTCCGTTCGGGGCTCCGGAGAGGGGAGATCATCGCCATCGTCATCATCAACCTTCCTCCATCACCAATTCCATGATGCTCACCGTCGTGCGTGAGTAATCCCATCGTAGGCTTGCGGGACGGTGATGGGTTGGATGAGATTTACCATGTAATCGAGTTAGTTTTGTTAGGGTTTGATCCCTAGTATCCACTGTGTTCTAAGATTGATGTTGCTATGACTTTGCCATGCTTAATGCTTGTCACTAGGGCCCGAGTGCCATGATTTCAGATCTGAACCTCTTATGTTTTCATGAATATATGTGAGTTCTTGATCCTATCTTGCAAGTCAATAGTCACCTACTATGTGTTATGATCCGGCAACCCCGAAGTGACAATAGTCGGGACCACTCCCGGTGATGACCGTAGTTTGAGGAATTCATGTATTCACTATTTGTTAATGCTTTGGTCCGGTACTCTATTAAAAGGAGGCCTTAATATCCCTTAGTTTCCACTAGGACCCCGCTGCCATGGGAGGGTAGGACAAAAGATGTCATGCAAGTTCTTTTCCATAAGCACATATGACTATATTCGAAATACATGCCTACATTACATTGATGAACTGGAGCTAGTTCTGTGTCACCCTAGGGTATAACTACTACATGAGGAATCGCATCTGACATAATTCTCCATCACCGATCCAATGCGTACGAGCTTTTCACATATTGCTTGTTGCTTATTTACTTTTCCGTTGCTACTGCAACAATCACTACAAAACTACTATCGCTACTTTTGCTACCGTTACCGTTACTTCCATATTACCTTGCTACTAAATTACCTTGCTGCAGAGACTAAGTTTCCAGGTGTGGTTGAATTGACCACTTAGCTGCTAATACTTGAGAGTATTCTTTGGCTCCCCTTGTGTCGAATCAATAAATTTGGGTTGAATACGTTACCCTCGGAAACTATTGCGACCCCTACACTTGTGGGTTATCACCCGCCATGTCGGGGGTCCGCAAGTGCCTCGAGGCGAAGTGCATCGATGAGGAGCAAATGGCAGAGGACGGCCGCCGGTGTCCAGAGTGCATCGAGGAGGAGCGGCGACAGTTTGAACTTTACAAGCTGGGAAGGACCGACGGAGCCGTGTGTCAGTGATCGACTTAAGCTTCGGCGACAACGATGGACACAACTCCGATGATTGAGCGGGTGATGACGGTGGTGGTGGCGGCAAAAACATTAGTGGCAACTTCGATAGGGATACCTACGCGCCCGTGAAGGACTATATTTCTTTGTATCTTCATTTAAATATGTTTAAATTTATGTAATATACTTTATGCTACTAGTTTGAATGGAGTTCCAATCTAGTTTGATGGACTAGTTTGAATTGAATTTGCATGAATTTGTGTTATTTTTTAAGGAGTTGAGTTTAAGGGATCAACTAAGAACTGCTTAATTTTAGAGGAGAAAATTTGAGGAGTTAAAGGATAAGAGTCAATATACTCCTCTAAATTATAGGGGTCGGTTGGAGATGTTCTAAGAATTGGTCTTCCATCTTGGAGAATAAAAATGCAGTCCTTGCCATTTAACTTTTTTGCGAGAGAAGGAACTTTCATTAATCAAACGAGATGATTACATTTAGACTTGACTATGCTAGCTATATCCTCAGGGAAGTTTCGAAGCCAACAAGCTGTTCGCTGTTGCGCCCGTCCTATACAAGCAAGTGTGTGGCTAGCAGCATTAGCACGCCGACTAATTTTAGCTAGACTAATGTTCCTTTCTTCAGCTAGAATTATTCTGATCTCACTAACTACGCGTACCATGATCTATCAACATCCCTCAAACGAATCAATTGCAGCAGTTCGACCCAGTCAGTTTCCACCACTAGTGGCAGGTTCGACCTGTGGAGAGCCAACCGGAGTCCTTCGACCATCGCAGCCATCTCAGCTTCTAAGGCATCAGCACAATTAAAGAGCACCAACGTCACAGCAAAAATAACCGCACCTTCATGGTCTCGAAGAACCATCCCCGCACGAGCCGAGCAATCCTCCTTGACAATGGCACCATCAACACTCAACTTAGCATGAGCAGCATCAGGGACATCCCATCGCGGCTTCGACATTATTTCATGTGTGGCCTGAGGCACATAATCTGCAGAAACGATCACTTGTTTACCTTTCACAGGATCGACATCCGGTTATTGCTTAATGGCGAGTAAAGAATTGATATAGCATGACAAGAACCGACAAGATGCTTCGATCGGAACTGTGGTTTTTTATGAGTGATTTCATTTCGCGTGTACCAAATCCTCCACATAATCATCAGTGTGGCCAGCTTCGATGTTTCAGAGATCTTTTCTAGCAAGCAAAATAGCCACTCTGGCCCAGCATAGTGTAGATCCTCTGGAGTAGGCAACTCCCATGTTTCTCTCATAGCGTCCCAAAGTGCTGCTGCATGTGGGCATATAATAAGTGCATGGTGTACAGATTACTCTACTACACCGCATATTGTACAGATATTATCAGTAGAAAGGTGTCATTCCTTCTGTGTAGATTCTGTAGAAAGAGCTTCACTAGCGGCCTTCCATGGAAATATTCGAACTTTTACAGGTGCAACATTCTTCGAGACCAAGTACCAAGCCGACCGAGGCCCATCAGGTCGCACACTGGTTGCTCCAGAGTCACGAGCAGTCATATGTTCCTGTAGCCCGAGGTAGTAGGCACTGCGGACCGAAAAACAACCCATTTTATCCGGGTGCCATGCTATGAAATCAGCCTCAAACCTCTTGGACGCCTTGATTTGGAGGATCCAGTCAATGCCAGGCTGGTAGAAGTGCTCCCGTAGAAGACTTCTATTCCAATTTCCATCAAAATTAAGGAGTTCCGACACACACTTCAATCTGCACCGTTGTTTTGGAGTAATTGGCCGTCCCGATTGATCATGTGGGATCCGTGGTTCTCGCCAAATTCGCACCATCACCAATACGGCATATGATGCCTTTTTTTAGAAGCTCCACACCATACTCGATCACTTACCATGTCGACGAAGCATTTCCAGTGAAGACAATGTCCACCAAGAAACCATTCGTAGTATTTAGTTTTGAGAACCTGTGCGCATAAGCTCTAGGGGTTCTTGATCAGCCTCCATGCCTGCTTGGCCAGGAGCGCCTGGTTAAAAAGTTTCATATCTGGGAAGCCCATACCACCGTGAGACTTAGGGTGCAACATGATATATCCCAAGCCACCCAATGAGTACGTCGGTGCCCTTGACTCGCACCCCACCAGAAATCATGAATCGGCTTGTGAAGTCCTCACAAAGGCCTTTCAACTTTTACTAGCACATATGTCCGTGCGTTGCAATGGAAAAATTATATCCGTGTTTAAAAAACGTTTGAAACTGTGTTAAACTACATATGATTCACTATGAAGTAAATGCAAGATGTCATGAATCAGGATTGCCCCGTTGAGCGAATGGGTTGTAGAAAATGAGTCGCTATTGATAAAAGCGATCGACCAATAGGGTTCTTCGGGACAAGACGCAAGTTCAATACATGGGACATGATAGTGCTCTCCGGAGGTAAATGGTTGAACATTTTTCCACCACCACATTGAGCACACCTGGCTTCGAGCCATGCCATTCACAAGCGGTGATTGGAGTTTTTTTTTTGAAAAGGTGAAACTTTATTTCCCACATAATGGCAAGATCGTTTACAATGTGATGAGAAATAAAATCTGGGATAGCACCTTCCCAAAAAATCTGAAGATCTACTAGCTAGAGATGATTTAGCTATACAATCAGCTACACAATTTGCTTCCCTAGGGCAGTTACTTACTTCACACTTCACATAATCCAGACCCATCTCTTTGCTTTCTAAAAGGATAGCCGCTTCCTATCCCAGGGGAGTTTCAGAGTTATGAGCAGACACTGCATTTGAACTATCGGACTCGATGTGTAGGATGGTACACCCAATCTTGGCTGCCAAATAGAAACCATTCCGGATAGCAATCATCTCTGCCGCATCTACTGACACCACATGCGGTATGAACCAGGAAGCAGCCGCTATAAAGTCACCATGTTCATCTCGTGCCACTTCTCCTATGCCTACAGCCATATTTTCGGCGCTAAAAGAAGCATCCACATTGATTTTAACTACTCCTCTCGCTGGCTTGTGCCACATATGATCACGCTTAACCAGCGGCTGGTTCGGTGTTAGTGAGCGAATACAGTTTGTTGCTAGAACTCGTATTGATATGGTAGTTTGGTGCGGCTGTCGGACTGTGTCGCCCTTAACAATTTGTCATCGTTGCCACCAGATATACCAGCTTGCCACCGCAGTTAACTCAGCCACAGAAAGAGTGTTTTGTGAATCGTGACGCTCTATGAGTGTAGCCAAAGTGAATGTGCCTGACCGGTCCTCTGCAACAGCTTACATAACTTCAGCCTAGAGTCCCAGCTCCTTCCATATATCCTTCGCCCTCTTACATGTGAATAAACAATGTTGAGCATCCTCATATCCTGCCTGGCATATCAGGCATTGTCCCGTGACTGGTATATGGTGGCTTGCTAGGGTACCATAGCATGGTAAGACTCCCCTAATCACCTTCCACACGAAGTTTTTAACTTTGCCCGGAATTCTCGAATCCACACACGTTTCCAGATATGATTTGGCCGACTGCCTTGTGCTGCACTTAGATTCTCCCTGCCGCCAAACTGGTGTTGGAATTGCACATGATAGGCCGATCGCACATTAAAGACACCAGATTGATCATAATGCCATGATACAAAGTCTTCCATCAGCTGCACTTTGAGAGGAATTTGTAAGATCCGGTGTACGTCAACTTGCCAGAAAACATCTCGGATCAAACTCTCATCCCATTGTCCGGTATAAGGATCGATTAATTCCTCCACCTTGCTCAACATAGTTGCTCCCCTTGGAGTTATAATTTTCCTTGTTTCACTAGTGGAGATCCAGGGATCATTCCAGATATTTATCTGTGAACCCGTACCCACACACCAGATGCATCCTCTCTTAAAAGTTTGTATACCCAATACAATGCTTTGCCAAGTGAAGGAAGAGCCCTTCTTAGGTCCTGCCATGAGTATGTCTCCATCAGGGTAGTACTTTGCACGTAGAACTCGTGCACACAAAGATTCGGGATTCTGGAGTAAGCGCCAACACTGTTTTGCTAATAAAGCAAGATTAAAATTGTGTAGGTCCCTAAACCCCAATCCACCCTTATTCTTCGGGATGCATAACTTCCACCATGCAAACCAATGCATTTTCTTCCTTTCCTCACTATCACTCCACCAAAAACCTGCAATCTCATCTGTAATTGCCTTGCAAATATTTTTGGGTACTTTAAAAACTGACATAGCATAAGAGGGGATTGCTTGGGCTACAGCCTTCAACAATATCTCTTTCCCCTTCATTGAGAGCACCTTCTCTTTCCAACCCTTAATTATCTAACAAACTCTATCAATAAGGTGTTGGAAACTGTCACTTCTATCCACTCCCATGATAGTGGGAAGACCCAGGTATTTGTCTGTTAATGCCTCAGTTAGAATATTCAGCTTTGTACATACCTCTTCTCTAACCAGCACTTTTGTATTCGGGCTGAAGAAAATGCTTGATTTAGGAGTACTAACACACTGCCCACTACTCCCACAGTAAGCTTCTAGAATTATTTTCAGTGTGTTAGCATTTTGAGCATTCGCTTTCATAAGAATCAGCGAATCATCTGCAAAAAGCAAATGGGATATAGATGGTGCATCTCTGCACACACGTATTCCTTCAATACCACCCACTTCTTCTTCATGAGCTAATAGGCTAGACAACCCTTCCGAACATATCAAGAACAGGTATGGAGATAGAGGATCTTCCTGCCTTAAACCTCTTGATGGTATGATCTCATCCGATTCCACTCCATTGAACCTTATTTTATATGTCACCGAGGAGACGCATTGCATCATCATTTCCACCCAGGCCGAGTGAAATCCCAGTCTCAGCATCATTTGTTCTAGAAAACCCCATTCTACTCTATCATATGCCTTCATCATGTCCAATTTTACTGCACAAAAACCATTCGAGCCATGGGTCTTCTTCTTTATTGCATGAAAGCATTCATAAGCTACTAACACATTGTCAGTTATCAGTCTTCCAGGGACAAAAGCACTCTGTGTTGGAGAAATTACCTCTGGAAGTATCTTTTTGAGTCTATTTGCAATCATTTTTGATATGATTTTGTACACAACGTTGCACAAGCTGATTGGTCGATATTGTCTGATTACTTCCGGGCTATCAACCTTAGGAATCAACACTATATTTGTTTGGTTCCAACCGGTCGGTATTTTCCTGTTGTGCACTGCCTCTGGCACCTCATCAGTAAGTTCATCACCTAGGATGTGCCAGAAACGTTTGACAAAAATTGCATGCAGTCCATCGGGCTCGGGTGCCTTCATATCCCCAATCTGAAAAAGGGCCTTCCGTACCTCCTCCCGCGTGTATGGCTCCATCAGCATTGTGTTCATCTCCATAGTGACTTTTGGTTTCACCGTATGCAACAAGTCTTGATCATATTCTGTAACATCAGAAGAAAAGAGGCCAGAAAAATAATTTGAAATAAGCGGGTTGAGGTTATCATTTCCCTCCACCCACCCGTTATTATTATCCTTCAGTTTCTTAATCAGATTCCTCCTCTTCCTAGCAGAGGCAAAGTTATGAAAGTACTGACTATTGCAATCGCCTCTACGGAGCCATCTAACATTGTCTCTTTGGGCCCAAAAAATTTCCTTTTGATCTAGCAAATTTTCTATCAATACTGATACTTCCTTCAGCCTCGAGCGGACCTCATTTGTGAATGGGACTTGCATAAGCTTTTCCAACTCCTTTTGAGCTTCTTTCAGGCGGATTCGAGGTCCTTTGAGGACTTTCCTATCCCATTCTGCAGATCACGGTGAACAACATCAACTCTCTCATGTAGATTGGAATAAAGGCCTCGGTGATGTGCCTTTTGCCATGCTATTTTGACGATCTCTTCCACCGTTTCTTCTTCTAACCACCTTGCTTCAAAACGCCTTTTATACTGTGGCTTTGTTTCCGCCACACCCGCGAGATACTCTGTATCCAGCAATATGGCCCTGTGGTCTGATTTTCCCATATCCAAGTTACACAGGCCTGCATATGGGTGCATACTTATCCATCCGCCGTTCATCACAGCTCGATCAAGTCGCTCTTTCAGACCACCCCGGAACCACGTGAATTTAACTCCCACGTATCCCAGGTCTTCGAGATCACAATCTGATAGTGCATCTTGGAAGGCTTGTACCCGAGCTTGTAGTCTTGGTGCCCCTCCCTCCTTTTCCGACGACAATAAGATCTCATTGAAATCACCAATAATGACCCAAGGTAATCTAGACTGGGCATGCAAGTCGCGTATATATTGGTATGTACGATCCTTATGCTCCCAGCTTGGTTCTCCGTATATACCCGTCATTATCCAGATATCACCATTTGTCTCATGCACATGAACATCAATCCCCTCTCGTGCGGTGGTCTGGGAGCAGATCCTCACCTCCTTCTTCCAGACCATTAGCAAACCGCCTGTTCTACCATCTGAACACGGTTCCACAATTCTCTCATCCATGCCCATCTTCCTCATCAGCCTTTCTGCCTTTTCACCATCCAAATGCATTTCAGACAGAAAAAATGCATCCGGTTTATGTCGCCTCTGGATTTCCAGAAGCGAACGAACTGTCGGGGCACCGAGGAGACCCCGACAGTTCCGGCTTATAATTTTCATTGGTTCCGGCGATCCTCCTCGAAGGAGGTCGCCGATGAACTACTCTCCATCTCTGCCCCTGCCCTAAGCCTCTTATTGTCATGAATTTTCTGCGGAGTGCTAAGCTGACTTTTATCAACAGCTCCTTTGCTGCCATTCTCAATCAACATGACTTTCTCAGTAACATGTCCAGTGCTAGGTGTACTAACCGAAACTCCATCTTGACCAATGAGCCTCTTACGAGCTGTGGGGATGATGGCGTCTCCCAAATCCATGTCAGCAGCTTCCTGCTCATTCGGGTCGCCCGGGTTGCCTCTTCCTCCACCTCTGCCCCCTTCACCTCCCATGCTTCCTCCACCCCTAGGGATATTAGAATTTCTCGCCCACCACCAGTGTCAAACTGCACTAGCAGCCATTCTCCCCATTCACAAGACTCTGGACTATGAATTCCATCGCCACACTCTGTTACCTCATGTCCAATTAAACCACAAAAGTTGCAGAATTTTGGGAGCTTTTCATATTCTACATGATACCTTCTCATCTCTTTCAAGGTCAGTGGCACAAACCGGACCAAGGGAGTATCAAGCTTCACAAAGACCCGAGCTCTCAGGTACTGCGCCGGATTTATGCGCCCTTCAGTCACAAACACTTTGATCGGATGAACACCAACCTTATTTGCTATCTTCTCTGACAGCGCAGACTTTTGCATTATTACATCGGGGATTCCTTTGATCCTTGCACAAACTGGTATACGATCGAGTTTATATTCATAGACGTCAGTTAGCCCGTCGTATTCTTTGATAACCACTGCCTCCCACCGAAACAGCCATGGTCCTCCGTTCATAACCCTATTCCAATCTCCCAGGCACATGAACTGAAAAATAAACCGATTATCTCCCTTTGCTTTAAAGATCACATCCTGTGGAGATGCCCATGCATTATGCATGTCTTTGAACAGAGCTACGTGAGAGAACGGCCTTTGGGTATGAACCCTAAAAACTCCTAACCATCTCGTCTCTTCCAACAGTCCCTCCACTTCCCCTGACAGATCCAGCTCTTCCTCCTTCTCTCCGAACAGATTCAGATCCTCAAACTTACTTTCAAGGTTAGATTCGAACGAGGGTACCGCATCCCCCCCGCCCCTGTTGCCAGATGCATCGCCGCCCGCCAGGGTTTCCTTCATTCTTTCCGCCATGGTATCGTCTCCTGCAGCCTCCAGATCTGTTAGGAACACGATCTTGCCTTCAACTTGGGATTTTTACGTAGGAATTTGCCGCACGGTTGACCAAATCTGGATATACTCTCGCGTCGCCGCGAGAGGAACTTTGGAACCCTAGGTCGCCCTAGGGAAACTTTTATTTGATCACGGTGGCCGTCTCTCGCGGTGATTGGAGTTGCTAATGTTAGGGGGATAGTCATCGTGACCGAAGGAGGTGACCTGAAGGAGGGGCATCAATATAGGCGCACGAGGAGGGGTTAATATTATACGTACGTAGTAGGTGTTGTTACATAAACTATTTAATCTATGCACATTAGATTTACAAGCCTAGAAGAAATCTACTATCCGAAAAATGTTGCATTATCTAAAAATAGCTTTTGGACCTGAAAAAAATGATAGTTCCTTTGGAGAACTATAGGGAAGACACCCCATAAAAATATAGTAAAAATATCAAGATAACAATTGTTCTGCTTTTGTGAAACTATCATATGCCATTAATAATAAAGCACGACTTGCAATTTATTCAAGGTTGTCTTCGACAATTGTTCTCGTTTTTTCTCGTCTTTCACTATATTGTTATTGTATTTCCCTTTTCTATGATTTCTTCGTTTTCTTTACAGGTATCACTGTGGTTTTTATTCTTTATTTTTCTTTGATTCTTTTATTTCTTTTCCGTTTTTGTTTCTTGGATTTACTGTTTTCATTCTTTTGCATTAGTTTTTTTCCAGCTTTTGTTAGTTTTCTTTGTTTTTCTGTTTCTTTGTCGGTTTTTATCGGCTACTTTTTTGTTCAACACATGTCTACTTTCTTCTGTACACCACATTGTAAGTGTACACGTGAATCATTGTGTTAATACACAAACATTTTTCTAATGCGTGATGTACATTTTTCCTTCTTCTTAAGTATAAGTTTTGAATACATGGTCAATATATGGCTCCCCTAAGCATTTTTTTAGGAGAACGCTAACGCCCACACGTGTGGTGAGAGCGAAATCCGCCCACACGTTCTATAACACACAAATTATGCCATGCCATGGCATGCATGCATGCGAGAATCTTTTTGAATTTTTATTTTTTAAAATGTTTTATCTCTTAAATGAAAAATCCGATTGAAGATCCGTTTTCACCATTATGTTTATCGCGACGAGGTCTTCGAAACTAAATCTCATATCAATATGTTTCAACGACTTTTTTGGGGTTAAAAATTGCCATGTCTATTGCACATGAATTGCCATGGTGTTTACACTAAAGTTGCTATGATAGGTTTTAGCTATTTTCTTTTATATGTAAAAATAATTTTTGACATATTATAAAATGGAGAATTAAGAAACTAGACTTGTCATGAACCATAAACTAAAATTGCCATGATACATGCACTTAAAATTGCCATGGTGCATACAAAAAATAATTTTCATGGTCAAATTACTGGAATTGCCATCATCAAATACTAAATTGCCATGCTCTACAAACTAAAACTGCCACATGGTAACTTTAGTTTAAGCACTATGACAACTATAGTGTAAACATCATGTCAACTTTTGGACAAAAAAATTTCATCGAACATATCAACATGGGATCTAGTTTTGAAGATCTCGTCGAGACCGATTTAATGGTGAAACGGATTTTCAATTCGATTTTTAGTTAGAAAATAAAACATTTTAAAGCCAAAAATCAAAATAAAAAAATCCTGCTGATGTCATCTATACACATGTGGCAAAATGAGTGGTATTGACAGCGTGTGGGCGATGTGCAAGATGCCACACGTGTGAGCGTTAGTTTTTTTTTAATTTTTTTTGAACAACTCCATGGAGGACCGGAGGGCAACCTGACCCGGTCTGACATAGATGGCTAAAACTTATGCAAAAATACTAAATCAACAGGCTCGTTACAGGAGTATTGTAGGCCATTCCCTTAACCCCCCCTCCGATTTTCAGGTGGCTGGAGTCCGTGCACCCCCCTAAACCAATCATAGTGTGCTAAATATCAACCACTCCGTAAAACCCCTGTAAAAATCCATGAATGTAGCACTACTCGGTTCTTCTAGGATTTGCAGCAACTGCAATGACTTCTTTATTTCTTTATGTGCAAAAAAATAAGATTGTCTAGTATTTTTAGTGTAAGTAATATAATATGGTAGGGTAAGTGGCTTTTTCTACACACACTTTCTACATTTCGGGGTTGGGTGATTGGAGGCAATAGGTTAAGTCTGTGCAGGATGTGTGTGGGTGGGTGGGGGGTGTCTTGGCGAAGCATTTTTTTAGGGTAACGAAGCAGGTTGTTAGGCTGGCGAGTGGGAGTAGGGGAAAGGAGAGGGCCATCCAACCGAGACCTTTGGCTAAAAAAAAAATTCCAACTGAGAGCTGACTCGTAAAAATTAAAGTTAATATTCAGGACTTGTATTGCTGAAATATATCACATTTGCAATAATAAACGATACTTTTATGCTCTTCATACTTTCTGGACTAAATAAACAAGCAATCAACTATACATACTTATATCTTTACCTAGTAATAAAGCAAATTGGATTTCTTCTCGTCCGTCATGGTATTTTTCAGAAAAGTCCCTCTACTTCAGAGAATTCAACCCGCAGCCCTATTTGAAGTTAGAACGAATCGTTTTTTCGTATTTTACAGAAAAGTCCCTCTGTTTTCTTGAAATCAACCCGCAATCCGGATTTAAGTCATACCCGAACCATTATTTTACATTTTTCGAAAAAACCCTGATGTTTTAGGTAATTCATCAACGGATCATATTTAAGTCAAATAAATGTTTTTTTAAATCATCTATATCTTTTAAAACCGTAACTCCGATTTGAACATGTTATATATGAAATTTGATTAAAAAAATGTAGAATATGAATATGAGATTATTTTTACCTGTTAAGTATTTTTAAATATTACTAGGAAAATTGCCCGTGCGTTGCAACAGGAGAAATATTTATCATGGCCTTAAATTTGTTGTAATGGAAGAAAACTTCATCACATTTCCTTGTCAGATAGTAAGTATGGCCCAAAATACATCTGATGGCTTCATTTCCCACATCAATTATTCCCGACATGAAAAAGAATTGTGCTTTCAACAGGACCATTTTTGCAAAACGACTAAGAAATGTATGCTTGTTCAGCTCGCGTCTTTCCTAGTTGTATTCCCACCTTAACTGTTTGAGGTGCTATCTAGTCATGATGGTGTATTAATTGTCTGAGATTAATTCAAGACATCTTAATCTGATTAGGTTAACTGTTGTCACTGGCTCATTAAGAAAGAACCATAAACATGGATAACTATTTTTCCTAAACCTGTGATATATTCCCTCATGGACTTGGAACAATATTCTTGGAAGCTAGAACAACTTTATCCTGAACCTTAAATATTTTTTCTTAAACCTAAACATTGTTCTCCTTAATAAAAAGATATATTAACTTGATAAAAGAAAATATTCGTAAAATGCCGTCTAAATATACTTACGTGTGATATTATTTTATACATTTTATTCTTATTTTCCGTTATTGGGGATTCTATTTGTGTACCAACCCGAGACATGCTTATTGGGCTTTATTATGTATTAACAACTGAAAAGGGTCGAGGTATTTGTGTGAATAGAAAATTAGTTTCATAGAAGACTCTAATTTTACAGTTTTTATGGTAATAACGTTTATGCATGACGTTAAGCCACAAATTATTATTCAAAGTAATGACTAATATTCACCTTTTTAGATTTAAAACTGGATGAATATAACCAAGGAAACGTGTGAAATAGATCAAATAACAATTGCATGCATAATTATGAAGGTATGATTGTAACCACTGGCGGAGCAACGGCAAGGCCGATTGGCCCTGGCCCGCCCAATGCTGAAGCAAATTAATTAATTAATACTCCTACTAGCCCAGAACACAACGCCTCGCACATAGCATTACAGCAGGCAGCTGCCCACTGAACCTAGTTCACATCGCTGAGACACACAACCAGTTCAGCAGCGGAGCAGCCGCCCACGACCACTGGCGGACCGGCCACCGGCACAACACATACATCAGTCGCTTTCCATGTTGAAGTCGCAGTCGGCTACGATGCCACGACTCGCAGCTAGCAGCGTTCAGCCGGTGAGGCGGCGAGCTAGTTGGCCGGCTCCTTGCCCTGTTTCTTTGAGTCCCTGCATGCAAGCTGTGCTTATCTCAAAATTTATTTATTACCTGAATCAAATCACTGCAAGCTGTACAGGCAAAGTTGTTTGAATTATTCCCAAAAAACCTAAATTTTCCTAGGAAGTCCCCTTGATTTGCCCCCAAATTTCTTCGCCTTAGATAAATAGCCATTGAAATCCTGTTGTTTACAGTTTACAATAAAAAATGTGATGTTCTTTAGTTTGGCCCGCCCAGCGTTTTCATCGTAGCTCCGCCACTGATTGTAACACCGGCCGGAATACATGTCTCATTACCTTCCAGCTTCCACGTTTCTCTGGGAGAAAAAAAATCAAGGTTCAATGGACCAACACATGATGGTCACATGCTCTAAACATCAGGACTACCCTCTCACAATTAGCAGCTTCCCAATACACGCTGACAGTGCAACTCGACAACTCTATCATTGAAAAAAAAACAATAGTCCAACCCAGGTAGGGCTGGACCAAAAGCTCGTAGCTCGCGAGCTTAGTGAGCGCTCAATAGTTCGGCTCGCTAAGCTCGTAGCTCGCTTCTTAATGAACAGAGCCAATCATTGATTTTAGCTCGTTAAGCTTAACGAGCTTAACGAGCGAGCTAACGAGTTTCACGAGTAGCTCGTTAAGCTCATTAGTAACAACACAACACATATTTTTATCTTACATGGCAAACTTTTTGTAGCACCTTAGCTCTCCTATTCAATCTAATCACTATAGGAGGGAACAAACTAATATATTTCTTTTTGTAGCCACCATATTTCATCTTAAAAACCACATATATGCACTCATAATGTAGATTGTAACACATTATAATCTGTTAACGAGCGCTCGCGAGCGCTCACGAGCTTAACGAGTTTCAAACGAACCGAGCCGATCAGGGTTTTCTGCTCGTTAATCTTAACGAGCTTAACGAGGCGAGCCTTAACGAGCATGAGCTTAACGAGTACGAGCTTAACGAGCCGAGCAGCTCGTTAGTCCACCCCTAAACCCAGGCGTTGTGCAGCCAACTGTAACTCCTTCAGACTACCACAAATTATTTTACTTACTGATTTTTCATTTGGTTTTTGGCACCAAAAGAGAAGCAAACAAATACTATTAGAATTTCAGTAAGAGCTCAGTAGTGTAGTACGTATATTTTTCAGGCAAGAAACATAAAGTTTTAGGGATCTTCTTTCCAAATGATGTTAAGGATTGCTATATTGTAAAAATAAATAGAAAGTATGAACAGGAAATATAGCAACAACTACCATGTTGTAATTAAGTTGTTTATTCCATGAATATTTTTGCATTCTTCTATGCTCCTGTAAACTCTCTGCACACATTGGTATTCTGCTCATCTCTTTGGAGATGTTTTCTGACTTTTATATTGTCTACCCTTGCTTCTGGATCATGATTTGCCCCTGCACGCACTAATCTTCAGAGCTCTTTCCTACAATTCAGTCTATCCCCACGTCTGTGAGCAGCTTCAGAGGCTGATGTCATTAGTTGTGGAATAGAACAACGACATGGCGGGGGCGAGAGGACAGTTTGATCTTTTGGCTGTGGCATGTACAGTTCCACCATACCTTTAATCTGTGAAAACTCCTAACTCAACACACAAATAAGAAAGTGAGCGATCAGAAACTAAATAGGCCAGAATAAGTGAGTTTGCAGTCTCCCTTATTTTGGCAAGGCAAAGATTTGTGAAATACTCTCAAGTTTCTTGTGACCATATATGGAATAGAAGAATCCGAATCCAAGAAAGGCACAATAATATAGCTCTTTCACCATGGTAAGCACTAATAAGAAGGCACAGTAAATGTCTCCAAGAAACATAAACAATTCCCAATATATAGTAAGCAATTCTCACATCCAATGATGCATGAAGCTACCTGCCTGCTCGTCACACTGAAGTTTGATATTGGCCTAAATATATATACAACAATGAGCACTGCACTTTATTTGCCAGTCCCTGCTGCAATCAAATTGTCAACATTCATACACCAGCACATGTATAATTTCAGATTTGGGAAGAAAAACTTAGATTGTGTTGGCATGAAGCCTGCTAGCCCTGTTGCCTGAAGCTCCTGCACCAAGAAACAAATATCAATTCACGGTTTACTGATCTAGACCAAAACCAGTAAAGTGAGCTATTCTAATCGTGCTATGCAATCCTAATCTTCCTCTGCAAGTAGCAAGCCGCTTCCTCTCCTGCAACTGCCTGCTTCCTCCGCCAATAGAGCGTGCAGGTCACGCCACTCACACACGGCCGGCGGCGGGAGCACAACGCGGACGACACGGATGACTGAAGATCCATCCATGGCAGAGCAATCTAGAGATGAAATCGATCCCGGAGGAGGAAGAGTTGCCTTTTCTACGAAGCAACGGACGTCTCGTCGGGCAGCAAGGAGCTCGCTGACACGGCGGAGGTGGCCGACGTCGGAGACCATAGAGCTGGGCGCGGTCGGCGACATGACATCGATGTACGGAGACGACCGAACGCCGAGGGACACCTTGCTGGTCGCCATGGTGGATCCAAGGGAAGGATGGATCCGGCAGCCGCCAGGTGCATCCGGTCGACAACACCGGATCCAGTCAACAACGGCGGCAAACCCGGTGATTGTAGGGACATGGAGGAGAGGACCGGGGGATTTTCTTTGTGATGCTCCGTGGACTGCGCGGGATGCGTGCGTCGGGGACTTGCCAGTGAGGAGCTTCAGCAGGAGCACGCCCAGGGAGTAGACGCCCGCCTTCAGCGTCGGCCGTCGGAGCAGCGCTGGCCTTGGCCTTGTCCTCCGCCGCCACCGCCTCGTCGTGCTCGTGGTCCTCGGGGAAGGCGAACGAGGTGTCCGACCTAGCGACGCCCTCGCTCCTATCGTCACCGGGCGTGGGCTTCTTGGTCGGCGCCGACCCCATGAGGGGATCTCCGGCCGCGCCTGCCGCTATTTCTGCTGTTGGCGGTGGCGGTGGTTTCTGGCCCGCATGATGGATGGCAGGTCCTCGAGAATGGCAGCCACCTCCAGCTCGTGCATGCCAAAATCCTCCTCCCGCGCGCAACGGCTCCCAACCGCCGCGGCCGCCTTGGATCTCGGCGAGTGAGCGAGGGATTTGGTGGAGTTCTGACTTCTGAGGGCATCTCCATCCAGCCGTTGGCCCCGCCAGGAGGGGCTAAAAATCACCCCCTCGGGCGCACCGGCGCTAAACCGCGCACTGGGGGCGTGATGTCCCACAGTCGCGGCCCCCATGATTTTTTGAAAAGTTCAAATTCGGCGCAAACATGGCTCAAATTTACGCAAACATCAGCGAGTTCATTCAAATTTAAACATATTTTACATAAAAAAAGAAAAAAACTAGCGCGGGCTACCCCCGCCGTCTCCCTCGCCGCTCGCCGTCCGCCCACGCGGTTCTACATGCCGAGGAGGCTGTAGAACCGCGTGTAGTCGCCGCCGCCGCCGTCGTCATCGTCGTCCCCGCCCTCGCCTCCGCCGTCCCTGCTGCATCCCTCCCCCGGTTGGCACGGCGGGTTGGACGGTCTGGGGGCATCGTCTTCGTCGTCGCTATCGGGGACCACGACGCCATTCTCGTCCTCGCGCCCACGTTTGCGGGCGGCGACCACCTCCAGGCCCGGCACTACCGGACCATCTCCTCGCTCAGGTAGTCATCGCGCGACCACCGCATGGCGTCCTCGTCGGAGAAGCCGCGCCGGGCTATCACCTCGTACTCCGGGGGGAGGCCGGGCTCCACCTTGGGCTCGATGAGGGCACCGGAGTTGCGGGTACGCGCGTTGACAGGCATGTCCTGGGGCTCCGGCCTGACGGGGCGGAGGTGGAGGCAGGGAGAGCCACCGGACGAGGACGAGGACGCCCCGGGCTCCATGCGCATCGGCGTCCAGGAGCTTCCACGACGGCGTGAGAAGGACGGGGGAGCTGGGTACTCGAGGCGCGACGTGTTGCCGCCCTCGATGTACTCGAGGACGGACTCCAACGTGCGGCCGGTCACGCCCCACCACCGGCGCCGGTCGTCGGCGTTGAACCCGTCGGAGGGCACGACGTCGTTGGTGGCCTCGAGCTGCTCGGCGTGCCGGTGGCGGAAGTAGGGCTCCCAGATCGGGCTGTCGAGGACGTACCGAGGCCCCTCCCTCGCCGCACGCGGCAGGGACTAGCGGATACGTGCGATATCCGCACGCCGCGCCGCGCCGGTGGGTAGCGGTGGCACCGGCACGTCGCCGGCGCTGATCCTCCATGCACCGGGCACCCGCATGTCCGGCGGGACCGGGTACTCGGCCTCGAAAAGGAGGCGAGCCTCATCCTCGTGAAGATGACGGCGCCCGAATCCATTCGCCGCCGCGCCGTTGATACGTCCAAAACGTATCTATAATTTCTGCTTGCTCCATGCTTCTTTTGTGTGATATTGCTATGATATTGATGCACTTCCATACACTTTTGATCATATTTGGACTAACCTATTAACTCAGTGCACCCCAGTGCCAGTTTCTGTTTTCTGCTGTTTTTGTATTTCAGGTTTTCCCATTACTTAAATTGCCAGAAAAATTCTGAGAAAAATATATAAAAAATCAGCGCTCCGGAAGCTTCCACGCGCCAGAAGTGGGGCCAGAGGGGAGCCAGGGGCAGCCCAGGCGGCCTGCCCACGCAGCCCCACCCCTGGCCGCGCCGGGGGGGCGCCTGGGCCCCCCTCTCCGCCTCTGGTGACCCCCTTTGGCATATATTTACCACCCGTCGCGGAAACCCTGATTCCAGACCCCTTTTCTCCAGAAGCTATTCCGATCTCCGCCGCCATCGCCACCAGGTTTCGGGGGACCAGAATTCCTGTGCTGGCATCCTGCCGGGATGGGGAAGTGCCCCCGGATTCATCTCCATCGACGTTGCTTCCTCCGTCCATGATGCGGGAGTAGTCCCTCCTCGGGGCTGAGGTTTCTACCAGTAGCTATGTGGTCAATTCTCTCTCCCATGATGTGATCTTCGTTGTGATCATAGGCTATGTTAATCTAGGGTGATCCCATGATATTTCCCCTTCCTCTATGTATTGGATTGATGTACTCACTTGTCTTTATCTAGTATAATCTCCGAGACCAAGGTGACAACGGTCTATTGGACATGGATTAGAAGAATGTTTTCATGAGTGATTTCCTCTTTTGTGTGTTGATTGAAGATTGAGAGTCTCTTGGTGCTTGTCTTTGACTATCCTTGAGATATGTTGTGGTGATTGTGGTACTCTCTTTGGATGGCCGCGGTGACATTGGGAAATCCATAGATTGAGAACTACGAACTTTGAGGTGTGCTTTTGTAGCCCTACATAATTCTCGTCCTCTCTTGACCACAAAGGAATGACCTCCGAGTGCGTCCCCCTTGCATGTTTTATGGGAAATATCATGTGATTCGATTGTTGGGGATCGTAGCAGAAAATCAAAAAATTTCCTACGCGTCACCAAGATCTACTTATGGAGTAATCTAGCAACGAGCATAAAGGAGAGTGGATCTACATACCCTTGTAGATCGTGATGCGGAAGCGTTGCAAGAACGCGGATGAAGGAGTCGTACTCGCTGCGATTCAGATCGCGGTTGATTCTGATCTAAGCGCCGAACAACGGCGCCTCCGCGTTCAACACACGTGCAGCCCGGTGACGTCTCCCACGCCTTGATCCAGCAAGGAGAGAGGGAGAGGTTGGGGAAGACTCCATCCAACAGCAGCACGATGGCGTGGTGTTGGTGGAGGAGCGCGGGACTCCAGCAGGGCGACGTTCTCGTGTGTCTAGCAGCCCCAAAACCCCCACTATATATAGGGGAAGGGGAGGGGCTGCGCCCCCATCTAGGGTTCCCTCCCTAGGGGTGGCGGCAGCCCCCAAACCCATCTAGGGTGCGGCCAAGGGGGGGAGAGAGAGGGGGCGCCCTAGGGTGGGCCTTAAGGCCCATCTGGACCTAGGGTTTGCCCCCCTCCCACTCTCCATGCGCCTTGGGCCTTGGTGGGGGGCGCACCAGCCCACCTGGGGCTGGTCCCCTCCCACACTTGGCCCACGCAGCCTTCAGGGGCTGGTGGCCCCACCAGGTGGACCCCCGGGACCCTCCCGGTGGTCCCGGTACGCTACCGATAGCGCCCGAAACTTTTCCGGTGACCAAAACGGGACTTCCCATATATGAATCTTTACCTCCGGACCATTCCGGAACTCCTCGTGACGTCCGGGATCTCATCCGGGACTCCGAACAACATTCGGTAACCGCGTACATACTTTCCCTATAACCCTAGCGTCATCGAACCTTAAGTGTGTAGACCCTACGGGCTCGGGAACCATGTAGACATGACCGAGACAACTCTCCGGCCAATAACCAACAGCAGGATCTGGATACCCATGTTGGCTCCCACATGTTCCACGATGATCTCATCGGATGAACCACGATGTCAAGGATTCAATCAATCCCGTATACGATTCCCTTTGTCTATCGGTATAGCACTTGCCCGAGATTCAATCGTCGGTATACCGATACCTTGCTCAATCTCGTTACCGGCAAGTCTCTTTACTCGTTCCGTAACACATCATCCCGTGATCAACTCCTTGATCACATATTGTGCACATTATGATGATGTCCTACCGAGTGGGCCCAGAGATACCTCTCCGTCATACGGAGTGACAAATCCCAGTCTCGATTCGTGCCAACCCAACAGACACTTTCGGAGATACCTGTAGTGCACCTTTATAGCCACCCAGTTATGTTGTGACGTTTGGTACACCCAAAGCATTCCTACGGTATCCGGGAGTTGCACAATCTCATGGTCTAAGGAAAATATACTTGACATATAGAAAAGCTTTAGCATACGAACTACATGATCTGTGCTAGGCTTAGGATTGGGTCTTGTCCATCACATCATTCTCCTAATGATGTGATCCCGTTATCAACGACATCCAATGTCCATGGTTAGGAAACCGTAACCATCTATTGATCAACGAGCTAGTCGTCTAGAGGCTCACTAGGGACATGGTATTTGTCTATGTATCCACACATGTATCTGAGTTTCCTTTCAATACAATTCTAGCATGGATAATAAACGATTATCGTGAACAAGGAAATATAATAATAACCAATTTATTATTGCCTCTAGGGCATATTTCCAACAGTCTCCCACTTGCACTAGAGTCAATAATCTAGTTCACATCGCCATGTGATTAACACTCATAGGTCACATTGCCATGTGACTAACATCCAAAGAGTTCACTAGAGTCAGTAATCTAGTTCACATCAATATGTGATTAACACTCAATGAGTTCTGGGTTTGATCATGTTATGCTCGTGAGAGAGGTTGTAGTCAACGGGTCTGCAACATTCAGATCCCTATGTACTTCGCAAAACTTTATGTCATATCGTAGATGCTGCTACCACGTTCCACTTGGAGCTATTCCAAACTGTTGCTCCATTATACGTATCCGGTATCTCCACTTAGAGTTATCCGGATAGGTGTTAAGCTTGCATCGACGTAGCTGTTTACGTCGAACTCTTTATCACCTCCATAACCGAGAAACATTTCCTTATTCCTCTAAGGATAATTTTGACCACTATCTAGTAATCCACTCCTGGATCACCTTTGTACCCTCTTGCCAGACATGTGGCAAGGCACACATCAGGTGCGGTACTTAGCATGGCATACCGTATAGAGCCTATGACAAAAGCATAGGGGACGACCTTCGTCCTTCCTCTTTCTTCTGCCGTGGTCAAGCTTTGAGTCTTACTCAACTTCACACCTTATAACTCAGGTAAGAATTCCTTCTTTAACTGACCTATTTTGAACTCCTTCAAAAACATGTCAAAGGTGTGTGTTCCTTTTGAAAGTATCATCAGGCGTCTTGATCTATCTCTATAGATCTTGATGCCCAATTATGTAAGCAGCTTTATCCAGGTCTTCCTTTGAAAAATTCCTTTAAAAACAACCCTTTACGCTTTCCAGAAATTCAACATCATTTCGGATCAACCATATGTCATTCACATATACTTATCAGAAATGTTGTGATGCTCCCACTCACTTTATTGTAAATACAAGTTTCTAACAAACTTTGTATACCCAAAAACTTTGATCACTCCATCAAAGCATATATTCCGACTCCGAGATGCTTGCTCTAGTCCATAGAAGGATCGCTGGAGCTAGCATATCTATTAGCATCCTTAGGATCGACAAAACCTTTCTGATTGTATCATATACAACCTTTCCTTACGAAAACTGGTAAGGAAACTTGTTTTGTCATCCATCTGCCAGATTTCATAAATGCAGCTAATGCTAACATGATTCCGACGGACTTAAGCATCGCTACGGGTGAGAAAATCTCATCCTAGTCAACTCCTTGAACTTGTGGAAAAATCTTCGCCACAAGTCGAGCTTCATAGATGGTGACATTACCGTCCACGTCCGTCTTCCTTCCTAAAGATCCATTTATCTCAATGGCTTGCCAGTCATCTGGCAAGTCCACCAAAGTCCATACTTTGTTTCGATACATGGATCCTATCTCGGATTTCTCGGCTTCTAACCATTTGTCGGAATATGGGCCCACCATCGCTTCTCCATAGTTCGTAGGTTCATTGTTGTTCAACAACATGACATCTAAGACAGGATCACCGTACCACTCAGGAGTAGTACTTATCCTTGTCGACCTACGAGGTTTGATAGCAACTTGATCCGAAACTTTATGATTACTATCATTAGTTTCCTCTTCAACAATCGTAGGTTCCACAGAAACCTCTTTCTGTGTTGCATTACTCTCCGGTTGATGTGAGGGTTTGACAACCTCATCAAGTTCTATCTTCCTCCCACTCAAATCTTTCGAGAGAAACTCCTTCTCGAGAAAGGACCCGTTCTTAGCGACAAACATTTTTGTCCTTGGATCTGAGATGGAAGGTATACCCAAACGTTACCAGTGGGTATCCCATGAAGATGTATTTGTCCGCTTTGGGTTCGAGCTTTTTTCGGCTGAAGCCGTAAGCATCGCAGCCCCAAACATTGAGAAACGACAACTTTGGTTTCTAGCCAAACTTTAGTTCATATGGCGTTGTCTCAACGGACTTAGATGGTGCCATATATAAAGTGAATGCAGCTGTCTCTAATGCATAACCTCAAAATAATAGTAGTAGATCGGTAAAATACACCATAGATCGCACCATATCTCATAAGGTTCGATTACGATGTCCGGACACACCATTACGCTGTGGTGTTCCAGGGGGCTTCAACTGCGAAACAATTCCACAATGTCTTAAGTGATTGCCAAACTCATAATTCAGAAAATATCCCCTTGATCAGATCGTAGGAACATGATCTTCTTGTTATGATGATTCTTAATCTTCACTCTGAAATTGTTTGAACCTTTCAAACGTTTCAAACTTTTGCTTCATTAAGTAAATATACCATATCTACTCAAATCGTCAGTGAAGATGAGAAAATAACGATATCCACTACGCGCCTTAATTCTCATTGGATCACACACATCAGCATGTATGATTTCCAACAAGTCACTTGCCCGTTTCATTGTACCTGAAAACGGGATATCAGTCATCCTGCCGATGAGGCATGGCTCGCATGTGTCAAGCGATTCAAAATCAAGTGACTCCAAACGTCCATCAACATGGAGTTTCTTCATGCATTTTATGCCAAAATGACCTAAGCGGCAGTGCCACAAGAAAGTGGTACTATCATAATTAACTCTACATCTTTTGGCATTAATATTATCATCATGTGTATTACTATGATCGAGATTCAACAAACCATTGGGTACATGACCATAAAGGTATTATTCATGTAAACAGAATAACCATTATTCTCTGACTTAAATGAATAACCGTATTGCAATGAACATGATCCAATCATATTCATGCTCAACGTAGACACCTGATAACATTTATCTAGGTTCAACACTAATCTCGAAAATAGAGGGAGCGTGCGATGGTGATCTTATCAACCTTGGAAACACTTCCAATACACATCGTCACCTCGCCCTTAGCTAGTCTCCGTTCAGTCCGTAGCTTTTGCTTCAAGTCACTAATAATAGCAACTGAACCGGTATCCAATACCCATGTGCTACAAGGAGTACTAGTAAGGTACACATCAATAACACGTATATCAAATATACTTTGTTGAAGTTGCCAGCTTTTCTTATCTACCATGTATTTGGGGTAGTTCCGCTACCATGTGACCGTTCCCCTTACAATAGAAGCACTTAGTCTCGAGGTTTGGGTGCAACCTTGGGTTCCCTCATTAGAGCGACAACTGGTTTGCCATTCATGAAGTTTCCCTTCTAGCCCTTGCCCCTTTTGAAACCAGTGGTCTTGTTAAACCATCAACGCTTGATGCTCCTTCTTGATTTCTACTTTCGCGGTCTTAAGAACCGCTAATAGCTCCGGGATCATCTCCATCCTTTGCATGTCATAGTTCATCACGAAGTTCTAGTAGCTTGGTGATAGTGTCTAGAGAATTCTATCAACCACTATCTCACCTGGAAGATTAACTCCCACTTGGTTCAAGTGATTTTAGCACCCAGACATTCTGAGCACATGCTCACTAGTTGGGCCATTCTCCTCCATCTTTTTGGCAAAAGAACTTGTCAGAGGTCTCATACCTCTCAACACGGGCATGAGCCTGAAATCCCAATTTCAGCTCTTAGAACATCTCATATGTTCTATGGCGTTCAAAAACGTCATTGGAATCCCGATTCTAAGCCGTAAAGTATGGTGCACTAAACTATCAAGTAGTCATCAGGACGTGTCTCTCAGGTGTTCACAACATCCACAGACAACGTTGTAGGGGTTTGCACAACGAGCGGTGCATCGAAGACGTAAGCTTTCTGTGCAGCAGTGAGGACACTCCTCGGACTACGGACCTAGTCCGCATCCTTGCTTACAATATCTTTCAACTTAGTCTTTCTCTAGGATCGTATTAAACAGGGAGCTACAACGCAGTTATTGGTCTATAACATAATTTGCAAAGACAACTTAGACTATTGTTCATGACAATGAAGTTCATCTAATGAACTCCCACTCAGATAGACATCTCCCTAGTCATCTAAGTGACACATGATCCGAATCGACTAGGCCGTGTCCGATCATCACGTGAGACGGACTAGTCATCAACGGTGAACATCTTCATGTTGATCGTATCTTCTATACGACTCATGTTCGACATTTCGGTCTTCCGTGTTCCGAGGCCATGTCTGTACATGCTAGGCTCGTCAAGTGAACCCTAAGTGTATCGCGTGTGTAAATCTGGCTTACACCCGTTGTATGCGAACGTTAGAACTTATCACACCCGATCATCACGTGGTGCTTCGGAACAACGAACCTTAGCAATGGTGCACAGTTAGGGGGAACACAATTCTTGAGATTTTAGTGAGAGATCATCTTATTCACTACCGTCGTTCTAAGCAAATAAGATGTAAAACATGATAAACATCACATGCAATCAAATAGTGACATGATATGGCCAATATCATTTTGCTCCTTTTGATCTTCATCTTCGGGGCTCCATGATCATCATTGTCACCGGCATGACACCATGATCTCCATCATCATGATCTCCATCATCGTGTCTCCATGAAGTCATCTCGCCAAACATTACTTCTACTACTATGGCTAACGTTTAGCAATAAAGTAAAGTAATTACATGGCGTTATTCAGTGACACGCAGGTCATACAATAAATAAGACAACTCCTATGGCTCCTGCCGGTTGTCATTCTCATCGACATGCAAGTCGTCATTCCTATTACAAGAACATGATCAATCTCATACATCACATATATATCATTCATCACATCCTTTTGGCCATATCACATCACACGGCACATGCTGCAAGAACAAGTTAGACGTCCTCTAATTGTTGTTGCAAGTTTTTACGTGGCTGCTATAGGTTTCTAGCAAGAACGTTTCTTACCTACGCCAAAACCACAACGTGATATGCCAATTTCTATTTACCCTTCATAAGGACCCTTTTCATCGAATCCGATCCGACTAAAGTGGGAGAGACAGACACCCGCTAGCCACCTTATGCAACTAGTGCATGTCAGTCGGTGGAACCTGTCTCACGTAAGAGTACGTGTAAGGTCGGTCCGGGCCGCGTCATCCCACGATGCCGCCGAATCAAGATAAGACTAGTAACGGCAAGAGAATTGACATGATCTACGCCCACAACTACTTTGTGTTCTACTCGTGCAAGATACTACGTATAGACCTAGCTCATGATGCCACTGTTGGGGATCGTAGCAGAAAATCAAAAATTTTCCTACGCGTCACCAAGATCTATCTATGGAGTAATCTAGCAACGAGCATAAAGGAGAGTGGATCTACATACCCTTGTAGATCACGATGCGGAAGCGTTGCAAGAACGCGGATGAAGGAGTCGTACTCGCTGCGATTCAGATCGCGGTTGATTCCGATCTAAGCGCCGAACAACGGCGCCTCCGCGTTCAACACACGTGCAGCCCGGTGACGTCTCCCACGCCTTGATCCAGCAAGGAGAGAGGGAGAGGTTGGGGAAGACTCCATCCAACAGCAGCACGACGGCGTGGTGGTGGTGGAGGAGCGCGGGACTCCAGCAGGGCTTCGCCAAGCACTGCAAGAGACGAGGAGGGAGAGGGGTAGGGCTGCGCCAAGAGGGAGACGTTCTCGTGTGTCTAGCAGCCCCAATACCCCCACTATATATAGGGGAAGGGGAGGGGCTGCGCCCCCATCTAGGGTTCCCTCCCTAGGGGTGGCGGCAGCCCCCAAAACCCATCTAGGGTGCGGCCAAGGGGGGGGGGAGAGAGGGGGCGCCCTAGGGTGGGCCTTAAGGCCCATCTGGACCTAGGGTTTGCCCCCCTCCCACTCTCCATGCACCTTGGGCCTTGGTGGGGGGGGCGCACCAGCCCACCTGGGGCTGGTCCCCTCCCACACTTGGCCCACGCAGCCTTCAGGGGCTGGTGGCCCCACCCGGTGGACCCCCGGGACCCTCCCGGTGGTCCCGGTACGCTACCGATAGCACCCGAAACTTTTCCGGTGACCAAAACGGGACTTCCCATATATGAATCTTTACCTCCGGACCATTCCGGAACTCCTCGTGACGTCCGGGATCTCATCCGGGACTCCGAACAACATTCGGTAACCGCATACATACTTTCCCTATAACCCTAGCGTCATCGAACCTTAAGTGTGTAGACCCTACGGGCTCGGGAACCATGTAGACATGACCGAGACAACTCTCCGGCCAATAACCAACAGCGGGACCTGGATACCCATGTTGGCTCCCACATGTTCCACGATGATCTCATCGGATGAACCACGATGTCAAGGATTCAATCAATCCCGTATACGATTCCCTTTGTCTATCGGTATAGCACTTGCCCGAGATTCGATCATCGGTATACCGATACCTTGCTCAATCTCGTTACGGCAAGTCTCTTTACTCGTTCCGTAACACATCATCCCGTGATCAACTCCTTGATCACATATTGTGCACATTATGATGATGTCCTACCGAGTGGGCCCAGAGATACCTCTCCGTCATACGGAGTGACAAATCCCAGTCTCGATTCGTGCCAACCCAACAGACACTTTCGGAGATACCTGTAGTGCACCTTTATAGCCACCCAGTTATGTTGTGACGTTTGGTACACCCAAAGCATTCCTACGGTATCCGGGAGTTGCACAATCTCATGGTCTAAGGAAAATATACTTGACATATAGAAAAGCTTTAGCATACGAACTACACGATCTGTGCTAGGCTTAGGATTGGGTCTTGTCCATCACATCATTCTCCTAAGGATGTGATCCCGTTATCAACGACATCCAATGTCCATGGTTAGGAAACCGTAACCATCTATTGATCAACGAGCTAGTCGTCTAGAGGCTCACTAGGGACATGGTATTTGTCTATGTATCCACACATGTATCTGAGTTTCCTTTCAATACAATTCTAGCATGGATAATAAACGATTATCGTGAACAAGGAAATATAATAATAACCAATTTATTATTGCCTCTAGGGCATATTTCCAACATCGATTATGTTAATGTTGTTGGGAGTTGCCACTAGTGAAAGTATGATCCCTAGGCCTTGTTTCCACCATTGCAATACCATTTGTGCTCACGTTTACCACTTGTTTGCTTGCTGCACTTTTTATTACAGATTTATATTACTTTGCTTTGCCACTCCTATCATCCATATTTTACCATCTCTTCGCCGAACTAGTGCACCTATACATCTGACAAGTGTATTAGGTGTGTTGGGGACACAAGAGACTTCTTGTATCTTGATTGCAGGGTTGTTTGAAAGGGGTACGTTCAACCTCCACTTCCCTGAGTTCGATAAACCTTGGGTTACTCACTTAAGGGAAATTTGCTGCTGTCCTACAAATCTTTGCTCTTGGAGGCCCAACACTGTCTACCGGAATAGAAGCGTGTAGTATACATCAAGCTATTTCTGGCGCCGTTGCCGGGGAAGTGAGGTAAGTGAAGGTACCTTCTTTAGATCTTGCAATTAAATCTTTTTGTTTCTTGTTTTTATTTTCACTAGTTTTGCTTAATGGAAAACAACAAAAATATGAGAGAGCTTTATAAGCTCTACCTTGCTTTGGGACATGATGTGTTTGAAGAGAAAATTAAAAAACCTATGGAACTTTATTATTTGCATAACAATCATGATGGTGGTGATGTTATTAGTATGCTTTATTTGAATATCAATATTGCTAATAACATGGAAAGCTCTAAGCTTGGGGATGACACGTTTGATGAACATGATATTTTTAGTCCCCAAACTTTTGAGGAGAAAATTTACTTTGATGATACTATGCCTCCTATATATGATGATTACAATGATGAATATGATATTTTCAGTCCACCTACTATTGAGGATAAAATTTATTATGATTATGATATGCCTCCTAAATACGATGATTACCATGATGGTTATGATAGTCTTACTCTCACAATTCCTAATAAGAAAGATTTTGCTTATATGAAGAGTAATGACACTTTTATGCTTTTGGATCATGGAAATAATGCCTTATGTGATAGTTATATTGTTGAGTTCATCCATGATGCCACTGAAATTTATAATGAGAGAGGGAGACATGGTTCTAAATATCTTAATAATAAGAAGTTTCCTCTCTTTATGGTGAATATTTTGAAGTTATGCTTGTTTTGCCTTCCTATGCTAGTTGCTTTGTGCTTCAATGAATTATTCTATTGCAATATTCCTATGCATAGGAAGCATGTTAGGCTTAAATGTGTTTGGTATTGGCTTCTTGATGCTCTCTTTTGTTCTTCAACTCTTATTCCTACGAGAGCATCATTAAAGTCTTAAGCCTATCTTTATGGCTATAAAGAAAGAGCTCTAGGGAGACAACCCTTGTTATCTTTGCTTTCAGTTTGTTCTTTCAGTTTTTAGTGGTCTTGATGTTTGTTACTACTTTAGCAACATCATTGTATCTTTATTTTTCAGCTTTGTGCCAAGTTTAGCCTCCGATTGCAAGAAAGTTCAAAAGTTGTGACGTGTAGTCCAGAAAACAGAATTTGTCCTTGGACAGAAAAATTCGTATAATATCACCAGATCATCTTTTTGATCTGAACTTTTTTGACAGCGTGCTCTATACAATTGGCTTTCGAGTGTCTGTTCTGAGTTTTTTTTATTTGAGTTGCAGAAGTGGCCCGAAAAAATTATTTACTACCTGCTGGTCTGTTTTTCACAGATTCTGTCTTGTTTTGCCTTTTCTTCGTTTTGCAAACCTTGAGCTTGCTTTTTCTTTGCAAAAACCTTTTGGCAATCTTGAGAAACAGTAGCTCTTCAAGATTATCTTTATTTCCAGTAGGGAAAAATTATTTTATTATGGGTACTAACCTCGCTGATCAGATTATGATGAGTTATGTATGAAGGGAGTTTTCAAGTGTGCGAGGGAAGACGATAAAAGAAGATTCAGGAGTGTCAAACGCTCAAGCTTGGGGATGCCCCCATGCACCCCCAAGAAATATCCAAGAAGACTCAAGCGTCTAAGCTTGGGGATGCCCCTGTGCATCTTTCGTTCCACTATATTTTAATCACTTCACGTTATGTGCTATGCTTGGAGCGTCTTGCTCTTAGTTTCCTTTTTAGTTTTCTTTAGCTTTGCTTGCTGTTCATAATAAGTTAGATCCTAGCCTTCATTGTTTGGGATAGAAACACACCCCACTCCACTGTAGAACACAACATAGGCTTGCATGCGTATCTTCTTGTGTGTGTTCTTTATCTTTTCATAGCTGCTGCCATGCTTAGCTCTTAGTTATCATGCTTATCTTTTTAAGAGCTTTTGTTTAGGTTGTTGCTTCTGGAACTCTCTTGAGTTATCATGCTTATCTTGTTAAGAGAGTTGGCTTCTGTGGAACTGGTTGATATGTCTATGATAAAAATGCTATGTGGATAATGGTGCTTAGTAGTTCATGTTTTCTTATGGTTAGTCTCAAATAGCTGGGGGGTCTTAATGTGTTATTGAAGTACCAGAATGGTTTGTTTGCCTGTGATGTGGTATGGTTTAGTGATATCTTCCTCCAAGAATTTGTTTTGATTGACGTGGCATATGCTCACGCATATTTAAGACTGTAAAGAAAGTCTATCAAGCCTTGATGATCTTTAATTTCTGAGTAGTGATATAACATCCATGCCCGATTCAATGTTGCTTTGTCGCTCTGCATGATTATGGCCGTCATTGCTCTCTTAGTTGGTCGCTCCCAGTCTTTTGCTAGCCTTCACCTGTACTAAGCGGACTGACTGCTTGTGCATCCAAAATCCTTGAAACCAGTTATGCCATATGAGTCCACCATACCTTCCTATATATGGTATTTACTCGCCATTCCTAACGAAGACTTTCTTGTACCATCTCAAAATTATTCAAAAGCATTTCTCTTTTGTGCCTCTGTTTTAGCTCATGAGGAAGTAATAGTTAATTCATGATCTTTTTAAGTTGGACAAGTTTTACCCCGGGATTGCATGTCTAATCTGCAAACCCCTAATACGAGAAGGAACTGGCATGAGTGCGCCCGGCTCATAAAAGAGAATACAACAAACAAACCCTCCTTCATGCTTTGTTCATGAGAAATCAGAAAACTTTTGGTAGTGATAAACAAAGGAGATTAAGGGGATGTGATCGTCCCCGTGCGGGAGCCGTTCCTCGAAACTTGTCCAGCTCGAGAAGTAATTGAGTTATCTACTAGCATTCGTTGATGAATTATGCACCTCCTAAAAGCTTTTTATCTCTGTTTTTAAAACCACGAGCTCTGGTACTTGTTTAGTCTTTGTTTCCAGCCACTAGTTTTCAACCTTGCCATCAAAATCCACGGTTCGAGAGTCTCCACCTTCTTTCTTCAAAGCACCAACTATTGAGAGCATGATTGTCATTCTGAGTGTAATGTGCATTGTCCCAAAGTACCTTTGTCTTCTGCATGATTATGACATCGCTTATTCTGAAATCATTGTATCTAGTCGTCACTTAAACTTCGGAGGTGCTCCTGCATTTATGCTTTGCTTCACTAAAGGGGGCAAGCGAGGTATCACTTTGTCATGTTTGCACACCATGCTCACTACAAATCTATTGGGTGTTTCAGTATCATATTGTAAACTTTCAGTTCTTTGTGATATTCTCATGAGGTAACTTAATTACTAAAGATTCATTATCTCAATAAGCATTTGTCATGTGATTGCGAAGGACTCTTTGGTAGCATGTCACCACAAAAATTATGCTTGTTATCATTTACCAACTCGAGGACGAGCAGGAATTAAGCTTGGGGATGTTGATACGTCCAAAACGTATCTATAATTTCTGCTTGCTCCATGCTTCTTTTGTGTGATATTGCTATGATATTGATGCACTTCCATACACTTTTGATCATATTTGGACTAACCTATTAACTCAGTGCACCCCAGTGCCAGTTTCTGTTTTTTGCTGTTTTTTTATTTCAGGTTTTCCCATTACTTAAATTGCCAGAAAAATTCCAGGAAAAATATATAAAAAATCAGCGCTCCGGAAGCTTCCACGCGCCAGAAGTGGGGCCAGAGGGGAGCCAGGGGCAGCCCAGGCGGCCTGCCCATGCGGCCCCACCCCTGGCCGCGCCGAGGGGCCGCCTGGGCCCCCCTCTCCGCCTCTGTTGACCCCCTTTGGCATATATTTACCACCCGTCGCGGAAACCCTGATTCCAGACCCCTTTTCTCCAGAAGCTATTCCGATCTCCGCCGCCATCGCCACCAAGTTTCGGGGGACCAGAATTCCTGTGTCGGCATCCTGCCGGGACGGGGAAGTGCCCCCGGATTCATCTCCATCGACGTTGCTTCCTCCGTCCATGATGCGGGAGTAGTCCCTCCTCGGGGCTGAGGTTTCTACCAGTAGCTATGTGGTCAATTCTCTCTCCCATGATGTGATCTTCGTTGTGATCATAGGCTATGTTAATCTAGGGTGATCCCATGATATTTCCCCTTCCTCTATGTATTGGATTGATGTACTCACTTGTCTTTATCTAGTATAATCTCTGAGACCAAGGTGACAGCGGTCTATTGGACATGGATTAGAAGAATATTTTCATGAGTGATTTCCTCTTTTGTGTGTTGATTGAAGATTGAAAGTCTCTTGGTGCTTGTCTTTGACTATCCTTGAGATATGTTGTGGTGATTGTGGTACTCTCATTGGATGGCCGCGGTGACATTGGGAAATCCATAGATTGAGAACTACGAACTTTGAGGTGTGCTTTTGTAGCCCTACATAATTCTCGTCCTCTCTTGACCACAAAGGAATGACCTCCGAGTGCGTCCCCCTTGCATGTTTTATGGGAAATATCATGTGATTCGATTATGTTAATGTTGTTGGGAGTTGCCACTAGTGAAAGTATGATCCCTAGGCCTTGTTTCCACCTTTACCACTTGTTTGCTTGCTGCACTTTTTATTACAAATTTATATTACTTTGCTTTGCCACTCCTATCATCCATATTTTACCATCTCTTCACTGAACTAGTGCACCTATACATCTGACAAGTGTATTAGGTGTGTTGGGGACATAGGAGACTTCTTGTATCTTGATTGCAGGGTTGCTTGAAAGGGGTACGTTCAACCTCCACTTCCCTGAGTTCGATAAACCTTGGGTTACTCACTTAAGGGAAATTTGTTGCTGTCCTACAAACCTCTGCTCTTGGAGGCCCAACACTGTCTACAGGAATATAAGCGTGTAGTAGACATCAAGCTATTTCTGGCACCGTTGCCGGGGAAGTGAGGTAAGTGAAGGTGCCTTCTCTAGATCTTGCAATTAAATCTTTTTGTTTCTTGTTTTTATTTTCACTAGTTTTGCTTAATGGAAAACAACAAAAATATGAGAGAGCTTTATAAGCTCTACCTTGCTTTGGGACATGATGTGTTTGAAGATAAATTTAAAAACCTATGGAACTTTATTATTTGCATAACAATCATGATGGTGGTGATTTTATTAGTATGCTTTCTTTGAATATCAATATTGCTAATGACATGGAAAGCTCTAAGCTTGGGGATGACACGTTTGATGAACATGATATTTTTAGTCCCCCAACTTTTGAGGAGAAAATTTACTTTGATGATACTATGCCTCCTATATATGATGATTACAATGATGAATATGATATTTTCAGTCCACCTACTATTGAGGATACAATTTATTATGATTATGATATGCCTCCTAAATACGATGATTACCATGATGGTTATGCTAGTCTTACTCTCACAATTCCTAATAAGAAAGATTTTGCTTATATGAAGAGTAATGACACTTTTATGCTTTTGGATCATGGAAATAATGCCTTATGTGATAGTTATATTGTTGAGTTCATCCATGATGCCACTGAAATTTATAATGAGAGAGGGAGACATGGTTCTAAATATCTTAATAATAAGAAGTTTCCTCTCTTTATGGTGAATATTTTGAAGTTATGCTTGTTTTGCATTCCTATGCTAGTTGCTTTGTGCTTCAATGAATTATTCTATTGCAATATTCCTATGCATAGGAATCATTTTTAAATTGCTCAAAACCAAGATCTAATTACAGAAATGGATCGGGTCATTCATACGAATCCAACGAGCCCACGAACATCAAATTCCTAGTTCGTATGAAGAAATGGTGGCCGATTTACTAAAGAGGGACAAAACAAAAGATGACATACCATACGACCGTGGCTGGTCATATGGAATGATATCAAACCCAAAAGTTGCCTCTCCAGACATGACTCTTCACCGATTTCATCCCTAATTGTTCCCACGAGATCCTTGGCTCATAAAGAAGGGTTTCAGAGAGGATAATGCTCATCTAGAGACTTTGGATGGAGGAGGAGGATCTATATCAATGGAGGAGACCTGAGAAGGCCTCTTAAATAAAAACCTCCAACCCTAGCCTGCACACTAATCCATCATCATCCACCACAAGTCGGGCCAGCCTCCGGGAGTGTTAGGGCATGTTTCTCTCTCAGTGGTTTTGGTGCTTGATGGCAATGCTTTTGCAGATTAATCGTGTGCACCGAGCATTTCAGATATTCCTTCATATGACACGAGACGATTTCTACCCCTCGGTGTTTAAAGAGAAGATGGTGTATTTTCCTTCGTTTAATTTACGGTGGACTTGAGTCGTAGGATATACCGTACTATCAAGAGGGGGTCCGTATCAGAAAGATTTGGGTGGAATCAACACGTACACATCTCCTTTGCACCCCAACTCTTTCCCGCTTCTCTAGAGTGTCCTCCATTTTGTCATTTGTGGGATGGAATAGATCCAATGAAAGTACCGCGGCTGGCAGCGGTATTACCGCTTATAGGCGGTACTACCGCTCCCAGTACCGCTCGTACTACCGCCTCGATTTTGGGCTTGATTTTCTCGTGTCGGATTCAGTGGTAGTCCAGCGGTGGTCCCTGTGGCATACTACCGCTGACCCCAACTAGATCTAATCGAGCAGCGACAGTAGGAGTGGTATACCGCTTATAAGCGGTAGTACCACACCTACTACCACTGCCACTGCCGGTTGTGGATATCTCTCTCCCCTATGCTCTCGTATGGCGCTGTGTGTTGACCCCAGCGATACTACCATTGGGCAAGTGGCTGTACCGCTGCAGCAAGCGGTAGTACCGCTCCCCTGAACGGTAGTACCGCGTGATGCGGGATGAGCATAACGATTGGATCTTTTCCCCCACTATATAAAGGGGGATTCTTCCCCAAGAAGACCACCTCTTCCTACCCTAACTCCATTATTGTTCCTAAAGCTCATTTTTGCCTGATCTCTCTCCCTAACTAATCAAACTTGTTAATTTTCTAGGGATTGGTTGAGAAGGCCCCAATCAACACTTCCACCAAAAGAAATTTGATTTCCCCCACCAATCTCTCGCGGGTCTTGTTACTCTTGGGTGTTTGAGCACCCTAGATGGTTGAGGTCACCTCGGAGCCACATTTCATTGTGGTGAAGCTCCGTGGTGGTGTTGGAAGCGTCCAAGTTTGTTCTGGAGATTGCCCCAACCTTGTTTGTAAAGGTTCGGTTGCCACTTTCAAGGGACTAGTGGAATCACGTAATCTTTCATTATGCGAGGGCGTGAGGAGAATACAGTGGCCCTAGTGGATTCTTGGGGAGCATTTGTTGGGGAACGTAGTATTTCAAAATTTTCCTACTATTACGCAAGATCTATCTACTAGATGCATAGCAACGAGAGGGGAGAGTGTGTCTACGTACCCTCGTAGACCGAAAGCGGAAGCGTCTAGTGACGCGGTTGATGTAGTCGAACTTCTTCGCGATCCAACCGATCAAGCACCGAACGTACGGCACCTCCACGTTCAGCACACGTTCAGCTTGATGACGTCCCACGAGCTCTTGATCCAATTGAGCTTCACGTGAGAGTTTTGTCAGCACGACGGCGTGGTGATGGAGTTGATGAAGTTACCGACACAGGGCTTCGCCTAAGCACTGCTGCGATATGACCGAGGTGGATTATGGTGGAGGGGGGCACCGCACACGGTTGGGAGAGATCAACTGATCAACTTGTGTGCAGAGGTGCTCCCTGCCCCCGTATATAAAGGATCTAGGGGGGAGGTGGCCGACCAGGAGGAGGGCGTGGCAAGGGAGGAGTCCTACTCCCACCGGGAGTAGGACTCCCTCTTTTCCTAGTTGGAGTAGGAGGGGAGAAGGAAGGGAGAGAGGAAGAGAAGGAAAGGCGGGCGCCGCCCCCCTTCTTGTCCAATTCGGACTAGAGGGGGAGGGGCACGCGGCTGCCCTTGGCCGCCCCTCCTCTTCTCCCACTAGGGCCCATGAGGCCCAATTAACTCCCCGGGGGGTTCCGATAACCCCCCGGTACTCTGGTATATGCCCGAAACTTTCCGGAACCCTTCCGGTGTCCAAACATAGTCGTCCAATATATCGATCTTTACGTCTCGACCATTTCGAGACTCCTCGTCATGGGAATTATCGTCAAGCTAGTTTTCACCACGATCATCTGATTTGCGTTCGGTACTTTGATGATTTGGTATGTGGGTGGACCGGTGCTTGGGTGTTGTCCTTACTTGGACAAGCCTCCCACTTATGATTAACCTCTATTGCAAGAATCCGCAACTACAAAAGAAGTATTAAGGTAAACCTAACCATAGCATGAAACAAGTGGATCCAAATCAGCCCCTTACGTGTTGGGGAACGTAGCAGAATTCAAAAAAATTCTACGCTTTCACCAAGTTCCATCTAAGGAGACATCTAGAAACGAGCATATTAGAGTGCATCTACATACCGTTTTGTAGATCGCGAGCGGAAGCTTTTGAAGAAGCGTGGATGAAGTAGTCGTACTCTTCGCGTTCTTCGTCACCGATGATCTAGCGTCGAACGGACGGCACCTCCGCGTTCAACACACGTCCGGTACAGCAACGTCACCTCCTTCTTGATCCAGCAAGGGGGGAGGAGAGTGTGACGCCCGAGACTGACGTCCCAGAAGATTCCAGAAGATGCCCGAAGATTCCAGATGTTCCGGGGTCTCCCGTGTGTTTCTTTCGAGCTTGTGTTATTTATTTTTTGCTTTGCATCATGTCATCATGCCATCATGTCACATTTTATTTTTGCATCTCAACCTAAATAAACCGTGTGGACCTTCGGTCCATTTAAATCGAGGGAAGGTGACTTCTCTTTATAACATATAAAAGTCTCTCATTATTTTAGGGAGCTATATTAATAAATATTCCATTGCTTCGGAATCACCGTAACACACTTGCATAATTTTCCCCATGTCTTTTCACTTCGAGTTTCACCTTAAAAATCTTGCCGGTTTTTTCTTTCGTTGTTTCGAGGCTCCTCCATTTATCTAGACTCCGTTCAAACTCCTTTTATTCTTTTTGCAACCTAAATGTTTTAGTTTGCACTTCCCTTTTGTTGGTTCTATTTTTGTTGGGTTGGCAATAACCCGTAAAGCCTTACAAAAATGACCCATCTTTTATTTCTGTTCCTTGCCTCTTTCTTTTTATTTTGTTTCTCTCCTTTTATTTTTTATTTCTGCTAAGGAATAAAAAAAAGAGGCATCCCAGCCGCTCGGGCCTCAATCTCCCTGGCCGCAGCTCATCCTTCCCTCTGGGCCTCAGCCTCTCCAGGCCCATCCATCTAGCCCGACCGCAGCCCCTTTTCCTAACCCTAATCCCTTCGCTCGTCCCTCCCAGCCGCCGCCAGCTTCGAGCCCGAGCCAGTCCCTCGTTCGATCCCATCTCCCCTCTCTCACCCATCGCTTCCTCTCGACCGCGCCCCCTCCTTCTCTCGCTCGCCCGAGCCTCCCTTCGTTCCCCTCGCGAACCCCGTCGCCAGGAGCCGCCGTCCCTCGCCGCGGTTCCCTTCGCCAGGCCTTGCGTCACCTGGTGAGGGGGAGGCGCCTCCTCGCGCAGCCGCCCAAGACCCCGTCCTCGAGCGGCTCCCTCCGGCCGAGCTCCCGCAGCGCCCAGGCCCGAGCAGCGCCCGTTCTACCTCGAGCCGCCGTCCTCCTCGAGCGCCCGCGGCCAGAGCGCAGCGACGCCCGAGGCTCTGCTGCTGGTCCTCGCCTCCGGCGCCGGGCGTCCAGCGCCCCGGCTCCCTCCGTCCAGCACCCCGACCGTGCCTCGCCAAGGCCTCTGCCCGTCCTCCTGCGGCTCCCTCCTCTCCAGGCGAGCGCCGTCGTCCCTCCGTGCAGCACCTCACCTCCAGCGCCCGTCCCTCCGCCGTGGCCTGCGGCCTCCCTTCGGCCAGCCATGGCCACTGCCAGCCGCCGCCGCGCCAGGACACCGGCGCCCGACGCGCCCCGACCTCCTCCTGCGCGCCCCGAGCGCCTTCCTCCGAGCTTCTCCAGCGCTGGGCCGCCTCTGCCCTGCCTCCGCGCGGATCTCGCGGCCCTGCCTCGCCGTGCTGTTGCTGTGACCTCGTGGTCCTTCCCGCGGCGCCGTGCAGTCCCTTGTGTTTAGGTCCTGTAGTTTTGTTTTGTTTGTATTGTTGCCTGTGCTGTAATGTTTGACAGGAGACCCGTGTACCCCTACGAAACATCTTCGACCAAGTACCCCGACGTCGCGAGTACAACGACTACCGATGGCGTGAACAACTACCGACGCCCGGAAAACGACCTACTTCCACTACCGTCGCAAACGGGATCCCCCAAGTACCACTACGAACGCCGACGCGACAAGTACCCCGACATCGATGACCCGAACGACTACCGTCGCCGTGTACCACTACCGTCGCCCGGAAACGAGGAATTCGCCAAGTACCACGACACCCCGTGAACGACTACTTCCCTCTACGTCACGTGTACCACGACTCGCGAGAACGACTTCTTCCTCTACGGCCGTGTACAACTACGCCTTCTTCCTCTACGTCTCGAACCGCCCCGAAACGCACGCTTCGAAGGTATAACGAAACGACCCCGTGGATGACCCGTGCATGCTTGTTGTGGTTGTATGAAATGTCTCCCTTGTGTGTGCTCGTGCCCGTTCCACCTTTTGTCATGTTCCTCGGTTGCCTCGCCACCGACTCGTGGGAACCCGGCAACGGGATCACCCCATCTTCTTGTTCAACTCGTTCACTCCACCTTTTGTTTTGCACCGGTCTCTCAACGAGTTCCGGAACCGAGATGTTGCGTTGCATCATTTTCGGATCGTTACCGTGGCACTCTTTCCTTCCACCGCGGTGACAAATGCTTCATACCTCTTTTAAGTCAACCTTTTAATAAAACTTGCATAAACTTGATCATGTCATCCGCATCATGTTAACAACACTAAAAAATGTTTAATTGTTGTTGCTTTATAATTATTAAACATGCTCATGGGGATTTTCCGGATATGTTGTTGTTATTTCCGGCCTCATTTAAAATGTCTTAATAGTGTAGTTTTATTATGTTTCACCTCTTGCCATGTTAAAAACATTTAATCTTGTCTTGTAAATAACGAGAGTCAATTAAATAATTAAATGTGGTGTTTCGTCGATATGCAACTCGTTGCATATTGATCTCCACTTAACTTGTAGTATTTGTTGTGCACTTTGCCATGCCATGCATATTTAAACCGGACATGCATCATACTTGTTTGTGCATCGTATGCCATGTTGATTGTGTGTTTACCGTGTTGTTCTTTCTTTCCGGTTGCTTCTCTTGTTAGCTTCGGTTTCGTTCCGGAGTTGTGAGGATCCGCTCGACTGTTGCTCCGTCTGCTTCTTGGACCCGTTCTTCTCCCTTGTGGAATCCCAGGCAAGATGACCGAACCCGGATATCATTACTATCTTTGCCTTTTGCTAGAGTATCGCTCTGTAGCTTTGCCTCGATGCCCATGTCTTTCTTGTCAGCCTCCTACTTGTAACCAATTGTCATGTTTAACCAACCTACCTATGCAAACCGTTGCTTGGCTAAGTACGCTTCGCTCAGCCCCTCTTATAGCATTGTTAGTTGCAGGTGAAGATTGAAGATGCTTGCTTCATGTTGAAGTTTGGTTGGGTTATATCACACTATATAAATGCTTAAAATGAAATCATCTATATACTGGCAGGGTGGAAGGCTAAGCCTTTTGCTTGGTGTTTTGTTCCACTCATGCCGTTAGGAACCGTATAAACCGGTGTTATGTTCCTTGATTATGCGTTCCTAACACGGTTGGGGTGTATGGGACCCCCTTGATAAACCGCTAAGTGCTAAGTCTTTTCCAGCAAATCCCAACATTGGTACTACTTTGCCTCATAATAACAACTTAATTAATTTAATTAATTTGCATAAGGGGGACGCTCCTTGGAGATTTTTTTCTACATAGCAGGGGGGGCCAGTGCTGATGGCGTTGGTCCCAAAACGGGGAACCTGCGGGGCCACCACGGGGAAACTCAAGGTTTGGCTCCCGTAGCTTCTCCCATCCGGTCGTGGCCTGAGACGAGATACGCGCGGCTACTATCAGGGTGTCGGCACGCCGGGAGGATTTGCTGGATTAGCCTTACCTTAGTTCGGTTTAACTTGAGCACGGGATTCCGAGAATACTCGGGTCTTCCCAACTATGGAGTTGCGACTCCGCGGATCGTGGGCTTGTGATGGGCCAAGTTGGAACACCCCTGCAGGGTTTGAACTTTCGAAAGCCGTGCCCGCGGTTATGTGGCAGATGGGAGCTTGTTAATTCCGGTTGTAGATAACTTGACACAATGTTTCCAATACACTACCAGCGTGTGTACCGTGACTGTCAATTTCCGAATAGGGATTCGGGAGTTGAACACGGTGGGGTTATGTTTGACCGGCTTTAGCTAGGATCACTTCGTGATCATCTTTCGACCGATGCACTTCTCTTCTCGCTCTCTTTTACGTAAGTTAGTGCTAGTTGCTGCTGCAGACTCTCTCTTGTTGTTCCTTCACCTCATTTCTTTCTTCAGCCTTGTCCTCACCCAAGGCTTAAATAGTCTTGTTACCCGGGAACGGGATTGCTGAGTCCTCTGTGGCTCACAGTTACTTCACCACACCAGTTGCAGGTTCAGCCGAGTTTGATGCAGGAGTTGGTTCAGTTCTTCACCCGGGAGTCCGATGAAGAGTGTGGCCGTTTGCTTGTGACGTTTCGATGTTCAGTAGTGGTTTCTACTAGGATTCGATCCTGTCCTGTGGCTTTATGTTGTTGTTTGGTATCTTTCTTTTGGATCTTCACCCGTAGTCGGGTTGTGATGTTTTGAATGATGATTGCTTATGTAATGTATTGTGTGAAGTGGCGAGTGTAAGCCAACTATCTTCTTTTGCATTTTAATCCCTCTTTTACATGAGTCGTGCAAAGATACCAAACTTGAGATCATTCTAGGATGGATTTATGCCTTTAAGTCGTGCCTCGACACGTAGGAGGTATAACTCCATCCTGGGCATTACAAGTTGGTATCAGAGCCTTCTCCGACCTAGAAGCCCCCACTGATTGATCGAATCGTTGACGGTTGAGTCTAGGCACACACTGAAAACTTTTTGAGTCCTATATTATATCGGAGAGTAGGATTTCTTTGCTTCTCATCCCTTTTCTCTCTGGTGAGGACTCCTGACGATTACTCTTTTCTCTTCTACTTTCAAAAATTGCACCAAGTTTTTTTTTTTTAGGATCTCGCGAGTATTCTGGGATTGTTTCGATGTTCTTGTGACAAGGATATTGTTCTCGATGCCTCCTGTTACCGAGGAGTTGAGCTTCGGGGTATCATTGACACAAGCATATCGCGGCAGTACTAAATACTTAAGACGGCCGACATCGAAAATCTCTCCTATACGGCCAGTGGCAAGATAACCCCGACATCACCCAGTACTGGGGAGGTAGTTCGAGAGTATTGCCATAGCTTGTTATAGTGGATGCTTTTCGAAGGTCCGAGGTACACAGTTTCCGAGAAAGACTGGTTATGTGTTGAAGGATGGATACACCTGGATGTAGGTTTAGAGTTGATTGCGCGGTGCTTCCCGTGTATCCCCAACACCTGATTGCATAACTGGAAACTTTCGGAAATCTATAGGTGGGTTCATCTAGTAGTTCTAGGCATTCTTCCAACGGATGCACGATATGAAGTTTGGGGTTTTACATTGAGTGAAGTGGTTTTATGGACTTGTTCTGATCGGGAGTTGCATCTTAAAGGGTCCTTGGCTATGCTGATCCGGGGATTGCAAAACCCTTTTGTAACACGTTCCATGAGCTTTCAGCACGAAGATGCGGAACGAAGCTTCTATCTTGTATTTGTTCTATCTGATCCTTGTTCCTTTTTTTTTATCTTTTGTTCTCCAAGTGGCTTCTCGTCTAGTTGATGTATCTGCGGAATTCATTCGTTCAATCCTCTGTTCGAATGATATTGTGAAGATCATGCTGCACATCTACCCTTTGTTTTTGTTTTGATTCTGGTATTCGAGTTGCTTCGATGTCAAGTGTTGATTCCATACCTTTCTTAATCGGTGTTCTCATATTTCTATGGGAGTCCTAATTCTTCTTGACCATCAAGATCATCATGTTAATTCTTTTCAACCGGTGTCCTTTTTGTTCATCTCAAGTTGTCCTTGTTTTCCCCACCCTCCCACCCTTCTTCTTCTCGGAGCTAGAAGTTCTCAGATGAAGTATCCATTTTATTCATGTGATATTTCTTCATTCTTTTCCTTCAATGTTCTTATCCGGTGAATTATCGTGAAGATGCTCAAGAGCTTCAAGTTCATCATTCTTTTGTTCTCTAATTCTTCCGGTGGATGTAATTCATGATTTCGGTGTTGATCTTATCTTTTTTCCTCATTTCACAATGCTTTTTATTCCGGTGCACCAATTAATCATTCTCCTCTTGTTATTCATATCCGGAGTGCTGAAGATTCATAATTCCATTCTTAATCCGTTCAAATTATTAATTGAGCATTGTCATCTTATTCAAGCCTTTTTAATTCAACCGGTGCAATATCTCTTAAGCAATCTTTTCCAACGGTGATTTCTTTTGAGTGGGCCCTAACCCACAGGTCTTTCCCAGGATCTTACCTGACTCTTCTTTTCTGGAGTTATTCTCAAATTCTTTCCAAAGTGTGACATAAGAATGATTTCCATCAGTCACATGCCTTCTCCAAGATCGTTTTCAAATTCTTTTTTCATCATTGGTTCAACTTTTAATTCTTCATTCCGGAGTGCTCAACAATTCTTCTTGGCATTTCTCGTCTTCATTCTCAACATTTGAAGACCGGAGAGGTGTTTCTCTTAAATCTTGACCCGCCTTCTTGAGGATTCGTGGTTCTAGCTTCTTGCCATCCTCATTATCGTTTTGATTGTGAGGAACCCTTTTATGCCATCCGGAGCATTTTCATGAATTCTTTTCTTTGTGATCCTCCGAAGGCCATCATTTCAGAATATTTCTTCGTTCTCAGTTTTCAACTTCGTTCTCCAAATATTCTTCTTTGATGTCTCTTCGTTCGTCTCCATATTATTACGGTGGTTCTTTCAAGTTTACCCTTCCGTTGTTATCGTGTTAATTCATTTGTTCTTTTCATAATCCTACCGGTGGTTCGTTGAAGATTTACCCAAGCTTGTGCTATATCTCTCTTAATTCTTTCCAACGAGAATAAGTAGTATGCCTAATCCTTTGGTTGTCATCAATTTAAATTGGTGAAGGAGATGCATGACATAATTCTTATTCTTATTCCTTCGAGGTGATTTAATTCTTTTGTCTGGAGCTTGTTCATCATATCATATTCTCGCTTCTAAGTTGTTCATCTTGTTTTCCGGAGCTCCAAGTTATTTCTATTATATCATTTCAAGCCCCATCTAATTCATCGCAGGCCTTGAGTCTTATTCTTTTCTTCTTTCACTTCCATGCTTTCATTACCGGAGTTCTTCATGGTGGGTCATCTTCATTTAATTCATCCTCGAAGTTTTCATCAAGATTCTTGTTGGAGCTCAAGCATTCTTCATCATGCTTCCAATTGCAACTCTTGTTACCTTATCTTTTGAGGTGGTATTATGTCATTCTTGATAATTTTCCTTCATGTTTCATGATTCACGAGTTATCAAGAATGAGATAATTAAAACCATCATTTTCCTTGACCAGAAGATCTTTTCAACCTCAATTTATTTTGTTGGAGTTATCTTGGGTTGTATTTCACCTAAAGCTTTTCCTAAGAATTGTTGCTATTATGGTGCTTATAAATGACCCAAGTTCTTCAATTATCATTCCGGTGAATAAGTTTTTCGTCTCCTTGTTGATCTCAATCCTTTCAAATGTTTCGTCTGTGGCTGGTTGTCACCTCTTAATTTTGAGATGTTTTCCATAAGCCCACAACGAGCTTATTCTTTTCGTTGTTGATTATTTCCAACAACTCTGTTCAACCCTTCTCCGTAAGGAGGATTTCCTAATTCATTTCTGAGAGAAGTTGTCATTTTCTTCTCCATTCATTTCTTTCATTGATCTATATTCTATTCTTTCATTCCGGAGGCCTTGTGATGTTGCTCTCTCTCGGCCATCATCTCGTTTTATCAATATCATGTTCTTTCCTTGCTTATCATTTAACCGGAGTGTGTATTCTTCATTCTAGTTCCGTCATCTTATCTAGTTTTGTCTATCTTTTAACCGGAGTGCTGTCTGAATCTTTCTTACCCCTTGTGCCTTTCTTTTAATTGTTTCGGAGGCAATATGATGTTGATTTCATCAAATATCATTCCATCTCCTCAAGTTCTTGTTCAATTCCTTTCATTTACAGACGGAATGCTGTCCAAATTCTGTCATTCTTATTCCTTGGCCATACCGTTGCGGTTTCATATTCTTTCCGTCCGTAAGCTCTTGTTTCATGTCTTTCAACCTCCAAGGTTCTCTTAATGCTCCTTGCTCCTCTTTTCTAACGGAGTGTTTTCATCTTCGTTTATCTCCGTTGTATTCTTCTTTCATCTTGTTCAACCTCTCAAGGTTCTTTGGTTTCACTCGTTCGTCAAAGAAGCAACTTTGTTTTACCTCTTCCTCTTCCGTTTTACCCGGTGATATCTCTAGGATCTCGGGTCGAGATCCTCTGTTAGTGTGGGAGAGTTGTGACGCCCGAGACTGACGTCCCAGAAGATTCCAGAAGATGCCCGAAGATTCCAGATGTTCCGGGGTCTCCCGTGTGTTTCTTTCGAGCTTGTGTTATTTATTTTTTGCTTTGCATCATGTCATCATGCCATCATGTCACATTTTATTTTTGCATCTCAACCTAAATAAACCGTGTGGACCTTCGGTCCATTTAAATCGAGGGAAGGTGACTTCTCTTTATAACATATAAAAGTCTCTCATTATTTTAGGGAGCTATATTAATAAATATTCCATTGCTTCGGAATCACCGTAACACACTTGCATAATTTTCCCCATGTCTTTTCACTTCGAGTTTCACCTTAAAAATCTTGCCGGTTTTTTCTTTCGTTGTTTCGAGGCTCCTCCATTTATCTAGACTCCGTTCAAACTCCTTTTATTCTTTTTGCAACCTAAATGTTTTAGTTTGCACTTCCCTTTTGTTGGTTCTATTTTTGTTGGGTTGGCAATAACCCGTAAAGCCTTACAAAAATGACCCATCTTTTATTTCTGTTCCTTGCCTCTTTCTTTTTATTTTGTTTCTCTCCTTTTATTTTTTATTTCTGCTAAGGAATAAAAAAAAGAGGCATCCCAGCCGCTCGGGCCTCAATCTCCCTGGCCGCAGCTCATCCTTCCCTCTGGGCCTCAGCCTCTCCAGGCCCATCCATCTAGCCCGACCGCAGCCCCTTTTCCTAACCCTAATCCCTTCGCTCGTCCCTCCCAGCCGCCGCCAGCTTCGAGCCCGAGCCAGTCCCTCGTTCGATCCCATCTCCCCTCTCTCACCCATCGCTTCCTCTCGACCGCGCCCCCTCCTTCTCTCGCTCGCCCGAGCCTCCCTTCGTTCCCCTCGCGAACCCCGTCGCCAGGAGCCGCCGTCCCTCGCCGCGGTTCCCTTCGCCAGGCCTTGCGTCACCTGGTGAGGGGCAGGCGCCTCCTCGCGCAGCCGCCCAAGACCCCGTCCTCGAGCGGCTCCCTCCGGCCGAGCTCCCGCAGCGCCCAGGCCCGAGCAGCGCCCGTTCTACCTCGAGCCGCCGTCCTCCTCGAGCGCCCGCGGCCAGAGCGCAGCGACGCCCGAGGCTCTGCTGCTGGTCCTCGCCTCCGGCGCCGGGCGTCCAGCGCCCCGGCTCCCTCCGTCCAGCACCCCGACCGTGCCTCGCCAAGGCCTCTGCCCGTCCTCCTGCGGCTCCCTCCTCTCCAGGCGAGCGCCGTCGTCCCTCCGTGCAGCACCTCACCTCCAGCGCCCGTCCCTCCGCCGTGGCCTGCGGCCTCCCTTCGGCCAGCCATGGCCACTGCCAGCCGCCGCCGCGCCAGGACACCGGCGCCCGACGCGCCCCGACCTCCTCCTGCGCGCCCCGAGCGCCTTCCTCCGAGCTTCTCCAGCGCTGGGCCGCCTCTGCCCTGCCTCCGCGCGGATCTCGCGGCCCTGCCTCGCCGTGCTGTTGCTGTGACCTCGTGGTCCTTCCCGCGGCGCCGTGCAGTCCCTTGTGTTTAGCTCCTGTAGTTTTGTTTTGTTTGTATTGTTGCCTGTGCTGTAATGTTTGACAGGAGACCCGTGTACCCCTACGAAACATCTTCGACCAAGTACCCCGACGTCGCGAGTACAACGACTACCGATGACGTGAACAACTACCGACGCCCGGAAAACGACCTACTTCCACTACCGTCGCAAACGGGATCCCCCAAGTACCACTACGAACGCCGACGCGACAAGTACCCCGACATCGATGACCCGAACGACTACCGTCGCCGTGTACCACTACCGTCGCCCGGAAACGAGGAATTCGCCAAGTACCACGACACCCCGTGAACGACTACTTCCCTCTACGTCACGTGTACCACGACTCGCGAGAACGACTTCTTCCTCTACGGCCGTGTACAACTACGCCTTCTTCCTCTACGTCTCGAACCGCCCCGAAACGCACGCTTCGAAGGTATAACGAAACGACCCCGTGGATGACCCGTGCATGCTTGTTGTGGTTGTATGAAATGTCTCCCTTGTGTGTGCTCGTGCCCGTTCCACCTTTTGTCATGTTCCTCCGTTGCCTCGCCACCGACTCGTGGGAACCCGGCAACGGGATCACCCCATCTTCTTGTTCAACTCGTTCACTCCACCTTTTGTTTTGCACCGGTCTCTCAACGAGTTCCGGAACCGAGATGTTGCGTTGCATCATTTTCGGATCGTTACCGTGGCACTCTTTCCTTCCACCGCGGTGACAAATGCTTCATACCTCTTTTAAGTCAACCTTTTAATAAAACTTGCATAAACTTGATCATGTCATCCGCATCATGTTAAGAACACTAAAAAATGTTTAATTGTTGTTGCTTTATAATTATTAAACATGCTCATGGGGATTTTCCGGATATGTTGTTGTTATTTCCAGCCTCATTTAAAATGTCTTAATAGTGTAGTTTTATTATGTTTCACCTCTTGCCATGTTAAAAACATTTAATCTTGTCTTGTAAATAACGAGAGTCAATTAAATAATTAAATGTGGTGTTTCGTCGATATGCAACTCGTTGCATATTGATCTCCACTTAACTTGTAGTATTTGTTGTGCACTTTGCCATGCCATGCATATTTAAACCGGACATGCATCATACTTGTTTGTGCATCGTATGCCATGTTGATTGTGTGTTTACCGTGTTGTTCTTTCTTTCCGGTTGCTTCTCTTGTTAGCTTCGGTTTCGTTCCGGAGTTGTGAGGATCCGCTCGACTGTTGCTCCGTCTGCTTCTTGGACCCGTTCTTCTCCCTTGTGGAATCCCAGGCAAGATGACCGAACCCGGATATCATTACTATCTTTGCCTTTTGCTAGAGTATCGCTCTGTAGCTTTGCCTCGATGCCCATGTCTTTCTTGTCAGCCTCCTACTTGTAACCAATTGTCATGTTTAACCAACCTACCTATGCAAACCGTTGCTTGGCTAAGTACGCTTCGCTCAGCCCCTCTTATAGCATTGTTAGTTGCAGGTGAAGATTGAAGATGCTTGCTTCATGTTGAAGTTTGGTTGGGTTATATCACACTATATAAATGCTTAAAATGAAATCAACTATATACTGGCAGGGTGGAAGGCTAAGCCTTTTGCTTGGTGTTTTGTTCCACTCATGCCGTTAGGAACCGTATAAACCGGTGTTATGTTCCTTGATTATGCGTTCCTAACACGGTTGGGGTGTATGGGACCCCCTTGATAAACCGCTAAGTGCTAAGTCTTTTCCAGCAAATCCCAACATTGGTACTATTTTGCCTCATAATAACAACTTAATTAATTTAATTAATTTGCATAAGGGGGACGCTCCTTGGAGATTCTTTTCTACATAGCAGGGGGGGCCAGTGCTGATGGCGTTGGTCCCAAAACGGGGAACCTGCGGGGCCACCACGGGGAAACTCGAGGTTTGGCTCCCGTAGCTTCTCCCATCCGGTCGTGGCCTGAGACGAGATACGCGCGGCTACTATCAGGGTGTCGGCACGCCGGGAGGATTTGCTGGATTAGCCTTACCTTAGTTCGGTTTAACTTGAGCACGGGATTCCGAGAATACTCGGGTCTTCCCAACTATGGAGTTGCGACTCCGCGGATCGTGGGCTTGTGATGGGCCAAGTTGGAACACCCCTGCAGGGTTTGAACTTTCGAAAGCCGTGCCCGCGGTTATGTGGCAGATGGGAGCTTGTTAATTCCGGTTGTAGATAACTTGACACAATGTTTCCAATACACTACCAGCGTGTGTACCGTGACTGTCAATTTCCGAATAGGGATTCGGGAGTTGAACACGGTGGGGTTATGTTTGACCGGCTTTAGCTAGGATCACTTCGTGATCATCTTTCGACCGATGCACTTCTCTTCTCGCTCTCTTTTACGTAAGTTAGTGCTAGTTGCTGCTGCAGACTCTCTCTTGTTGTTCCTTCACCTCATTTCTTTCTTCAGCCTTGTCCTCACCCAAGGCTTAAATAGTCTTGTTACCCGGGAACGGGATTGCTGAGTCCTCTGTGGCTCACAGTTACTTCACCACACCAGTTGCAGGTTCAGCCGAGTTTGATGCAGGAGTTGGTTCAGTTCTTCACCCGGGAGTCCGATGAAGAGTGTGGCCGTTTGCTTGTGACGTTTCGATGTTCAGTAGTGGTTTCTACTAGGATTCGGTCCTGTCCTGTGGCTTTATGTTGTTGTTTGGTATCTTTCTTTTGGATCTTCACCCGTAGTCGGGTTGTGATGTTTTGAATGATGATTGCTTATGTAATGTATTGTGTGAAGTGGCGAGTGTAAGCCAACTATCTTCTTTTGCATTTTAATCCCTCTTTTACATGAGTCGTGCAAAGATACCAAACTTGAGATCATTCTAGGATGGATTTATGCCTTTAAGTCGTGCCTCGACACGTAGGAGGTATAACTCCATCCTGGGCATTACAGAGAGGTCGTCGGAGATCCAGCAGCACGACGGCGTGGTGGTGGATGCAGCGGGAAATCCTGCAGGGCTTCGTCGGCGCCCTGCGGAGGAGGAGGAAGGTGTGACGGGAGGGGGAGAGGCGCCAGAGGATTGGGTGCGGCTACCCTCTCCCCCCACATATATATAGGGGGCCAGGGGGTGCGCCAGCCCCTGCAGATCCCATCTGCAAAGGGGGCGGCAGCCTGGGGGGGTGGGAAACTTGCCCCCCAAGGCATAGGGGGCGCCACCCTCCCCTAGGGTTTTAACACTAGGCGCATGAGGGAGGGCCCAGTAGGGTGCGCCAGCCCACCAGGGGCTGGCCCCCTTCCCCTTGCGGCCTAGGGGCCCCACCGGGATGGGTGGCCCCACCCGATGGACCCCCGGGACCCCTTCGGTGGTCCCGGGACAGTCCCGGTGACCCCCGGAGTTCACCCGATGGCCGAAACTGGACTTCCTATATATCATTCTTTACCTCCGGACCATTCAGGAACTCCTCGTTATGTCCGGGATCTCATCTGGGACTCCGAACAACTTTCGGGTTTCCACGTGCATGTATCTCTACGACCCTAGCGTCACCGAACCTTAAGTGTGTAGACCCTACGGGTTCGGGAGACACGTAGACATGACCGAGACCACTCTCCGGTCAATAACCAACATCGGGATCTGAATACCCATGTTGGTTCCCACGTGTTCCTCGATGATCTTCATCGGATGAACCACTGTGTCAAGGATTCACTCAATCGGGTATGTTATTCCCTTTGTCCATCGGTACGGTACTTGCCCGAGATTCGATCGTCGGTATTCCCGATACCTTGTTCAATCTCGTCATGGCAAGTCTCTTTACTCGATCCGTAATCCATCATCCCGTGACTAACTCCTTAGTCACCTTGAGCTCATTATGATGATGTCTTACCGAGTGGGCCCAGAGGTACCTCTCCGTCATACGGAGTGACAACATCCCAGTCTCGGTTCGTACCAACTCAACAGACACTTTCGGAGATACCCGTTGCGTACCTTTATAGCCACCCAGTTACGTTGTGACGTTTGGCACACCCAAAGTATTCCTACGGCATCCGGGATTTGTACAACCTCATGGTCTAAGGAATAAATACTTGACACCGAAAAGCTTATGCATTACAAACTATATGATCTCGTGCTATGCTCAGGATTGGGTCTTGTCCATCACGTCATTCTCCTAATGATGTGATCCCGTTATCACTGACATCCTATGTCCATGGTCAGGAAACCGTGACCATCTGCTGATCAACGAGCTGGTAACTAGAGGCCTACCAGGGACTCATTGTGGTCTATATATTCACACATGTATCACTGTTTCCGTACAATACAATTCAAGCATGAATAACAGACGATTATCATGAACAAGGAAATATAATAATAATACTTTTATTATTGCCTCTAGGGCATATTTCCAATAGTCTCCCACTTGCACTAGAGTCAATAATCTAGTTATATTGTGATGAATCGAACACCCATAGAGTTCTGGTGTTGATCATGTTTTGCCCGTGGAAGAGGTTTAGTCAACGGGTCTTCTACATTCAGATCCGTATGCACTTTACAAATATCTATGTCTCCATCTTGAACATAATTCCGGATGGAGTTGAAATGGTGCTTGATGTGCTTGGTCTTCTTGTGAAACCTGGGCTCCTTGGTAATAGCAATAGCACCAGTGTTGTCACAGAAGAGAGTCATCGGGCTTGACGCGCTTGGAATGACTCCTAGGTCGGTGATGAACTCCTTCATCCAGACTCCTTCTTGCGCTGCTTCACAAGCAGCTATGTACTCCGCTTCACATGTAGAATGCGCCATGACGCTCTGCTTGCAACTGCACCAGCTGACTGCTCCACCATTCAAAATATACACGTATCCGGTTTGTGACTTCGAGTCATCCAGATCTGTGTCGAAGCTAACATCGACGTAACCCTTTACGACGAGCTCTTCGTCACCTCCATAAACGAGAAACATATCCTTAGTCCTCTTCAGGTACTTTAGGATGTTCTTGACCGATGTCCAGTGTTCCATACCGGGATCACTTTGGTACCTCCCTACCAAACTTATGGCAAGGTTCACATCAGGTCTGGTACACAGCATGGCATACATGATAGAACCTATGGCCGAGGCATAGGGTATGACACTCATCTTTTCTCTATCTTCTGCCGTGGTCGGCGACTGAGCCTTGCTCAATCTCATACCTTGCAAAACAGGCAAGAACGCCTTCTTGGACTGATCCATATTGAACTTCTTCAATATCTTGTCAAGGTATGTACTTTGTGAAAGACCGATGAGGCGTCTTGATCTATCTCTATAGATTTTGATGCCTAATATGTAAGCTGCTTCTCCAAGGTCCTTCATTGAAAAACTCTTATTCAAGTAGGCCTTTACAGTTTCCAAGAATTCTATATCATTTCCCATCAGCAATATGTCATCCACATATAATATGAGAAATGCTACAGAGCTCCCACTCACTTTCTTGTAGATACAGGCTTCTCCATAAGTCTGTATAAAGCCAAACGCTTTGATCACATCATTAAAGCAAATATTCCAACTCCGAGATGCTTGCACCAGCCCGTAGATCGAGCGCTGGAGCTTGCACACCTTGTTAGCATTCTCTGGATCGACAAAACCTTCCGGTTGCATCATATACAACTCTTCCTTGAGGAAGCCATTAAGGAATGCCGTTTTGACGTGCATTTGCCATATTTCATAATCATAGAATGCGGCAATAGCTAACATGATTCTGACTGACTTCAGCATCGCTACGGGAGAGAAAATCTCGTCGTAGTCAATCCCTTGAACTTGTCGATAACCCTTAGCGACAAGTCGAGCCTTATAGATGGTCACATTACCATCCGCGTCTGCCTTCTTCTTTAATATCCATTTATTTTCTATGGCGTGCCTATCATCAGGCAAGTCCACCAAAGTCCATACTTTGTTTTCATACATGGATTCTATCTCGGATTTCATGGCTCCAAGCCATTTATTGGAATTCGGGCCCTCCATCGATTCTTCATAGTTTGAAGGTTCACCGTTGTCTAACAACATGATATTCATGACAGGGTTGCCGTACCACTCTGGTGCGGAACGTGCCCTTGTGGACCTTCGAAGTTCAGTAGTAACTTGATCTGTTTCTTCATGATCATCATCATTAACTTCCTCCCTTGTCGGTGCAGGCACCTCAAGAACAATTTCCTGTGCTGCGCTACTTTCCGGTATAGGAGGGGTGACTGTCACCTCATCAAGTTCTACTTTCCTCCCACTCACTTCTTTCGAGAGAAACTCTTTCTCCAGAAAGGATCCATTCTTTGCAACAAAGACTTTGCCTTCGGATCTGTGGTAGAAGGTGTACCCAATCGTTTCCTTTGGGTATCCTATGAAGACGCTTTTTTCCGATTTTGGTTCGAGCTTTTCAGGTTGAAGTTTCTTGACGTAAGCATCGTAACCCCAAACTTTTAGAAACGACAGCTTCGGTTTCTTGCCAAACCAAAGTTCATACGATGTCGTCTCAGCGGATTTCGACGGAGCCCTATTTAAAGTGAATGCGGCAGTCTCTAAAGCATAACCCCAAAAAGATAGTGGTAAATCGGTAAGGGACATCATAGATCACACCATGTCCAACAGAGTACGATTTCGACGTTCGGACACACCGTTACGCTGAGGTGTTCCAGGCGGTGTCAATTGTGAAACAATTCCACATTTCCTAAGGTGCGTGCCAAATTCATGACTCAAATATTCACCCCCACGATCTGATCGTAAGAACTTTATTTTCTTGTCTCGTTGATTCTCAACCTCATTATGAAATTCCTTGAACTTTTCAAAAGTCTCAGACTTGTGCTTCATCAAGTAGATATACCCATATCTACTCAAGTCATCTGTGAGGGTGAGAACATAACGATAGCCTCCGTGAGCCTCAACACTCATTGGACCGCACACATCGGTATGTATGATTTCCAATAAGTTGGTTGCTCGCTCCATTGTTCCGGAGAACGGAGTCTTGGTCATCTTGCCCAAGAGGCATGGTTCGCACATGTCAAATGATTCATAATCAAGAGACTCCAGAAGTCCATCAGCATGAAGCTTCTTCATACGTTTGACACCAATATGACCAAGACGGCAATGCCACAAGTATGTGGGACTATCATTATCAACTTTACATCTTTTGGCATTCACACTATGAATATGTGTATCATCACGATCGAGATTCATCAAAAATAAACCATTGACCAGCGGGGCATGACCATAAAACATATCTCTCAAATAAATAGAACAACCATTATTCTCAAATTTAAATGAGTAGCCATCTCGCATAAGACGAGATCCAGATACAATGTTCATGCTCAAAGCTGGTACTAAATAACAATTATTGAGGTTTAAAACTAATCCCGAGGGTAGATGTAGAGGCAGTGTGCTGACGGCGATCACATCGACCTTGGAACCATTCCCGACGCGCATCGTCACCTCGTCCTTTGCCAGTCTCCGCTTATTCCGCAACTCCTGCTTAGAGTTACAAATATGAGCAACTGCACCGGTATCAAATACCCAGGAGCTACTACGAGCGCTGGTAAGGTACACATCAATAACATGTATATCACATATACCTTTGACGTTGCCGGCCTTCTTGTCCGCTAAATATTTGGGGCAGTTCCGCTTCCAGTGACCCGTTCCCTTGCAATAAAAGCACTCTGTCTCAGGCTTGGGTCCATACTTTGGCTTCTTCCCGGCAACAGGTTTACCGGGTGCGACAACTCCCTTGCCGTCCTTCTTGAAGTTCTTCTTACCCTTGCCCTTCTTGAACTTAGTGGTTTTATTGACCATCAACACTTGATGCTCTTTCTTGATATCCACCTCCGCTGATTTCAGCATTGAATACAACTCGGGAATGGACTTCTCCATCCCCTACATATTGAAGTTCAACACGAAGCTCTTGTAGCTTGGTGGGAGTGACTGGAGGATTCTGTCAACGACCGCTTCGTCTGGGAGATTCATTCCCAACTGAGACAAGCGGTTGTGCAACCCAGAAATCTTGAGGATGTGCTCACTGACAGAACTGTTTTCCTCCATCTTACAGCTGTAGAATGCGTCGGAGACTTCATATCTCTCGACTCGGGCATGAGCTTGGAAAACCATTTTCAGCTCTTGGAACATCTCAAATGCCCCGTGGTGCTCAAAACGCTTTTGGAGCCCCGATTCTAAGCTGTAAAGCATGCCGCACTGAACCAGGGAGTAATCATCACAACGCGACTGCCAAGCGTTCATAACACCTTGGTTTGCCGGGGTGGGAGCGTCACCTAGCGGTGCATCTAGGACATAAGTTTTCTTGGCAGCTATGAGGATGATCCTCAGGTTACGGACCCAGTCCGTGTAGTTGCTACCATCATCTTTCAGCTTGGATTTCTCTAGGAACGCGTTGAAGTTGAGGGTGACATGAGTGTGGGCCATTTGATCTACAAGAGATATTGTAAAGAATTTAGACTAAGTTCATGATAATTAAGTTCATCTTAATCAAATTTTAATGAACTCCCACTCAGATTGACATCTCTCTAGTCATCTAAGTGATACACGATCCGAATCGACTAGCCCGTGTTCGATCATCACGTGAGACAGACTAGTCATCAACGGTGAACATCTTCATGTTGATCATATCTTCTATACGACTCGTGTTCGACCTTTCGGTCTTCCGTGTTCCGAGGCCATGTCTGTACATGCTAGGCTCGTCAAGTGAACCCTAAGTGTGTTGCGTGTGTAAATCTGGCTTACACCCGTTGTATGCGAACGTTAGAACCTATCACACCCGATCATCATGTGGTGCTTCAGAACAATGATCCTTAGCAACGGTGCATAGTTAGGGGGAACACAATTCTTGAAATTTTAGTGAGAGATCATCTTATTTACTACCGTCGTTCTAAGTAAACAAGATGCATAAACATGATAAACATCACATGCAATCAATCAAAGTGACATGATATGGCCAATATCATCTTGCTCCTTGGATCTCCATCTTCGGGGCACCATGATCATCTTGTCACCGGCTCGACACCATGATCTCCATCATCGTGTCTTGAAGAAGTCGTCACGCCAACTATTACTTCTACTACTATGGCTAACGTTTAGCAATAAAGTAAAGTAATTACATGGCGTTATTCAGTGACACGCAGGTCATACAATAATTAAGACAACTCCTATGGCTCCTGCCGGTTGTCAAGTTCATCGACATGCAAGTCGTGATTCCCTATTACAAGAACATGATCAATCTCATACATCACATATATCATTCATCACATCTTCTTTGGCCATACCACGTCACATAGCACATGCTGCAATAACAAGTTAAACGTCCTCTAATTGTTGTTGCAAGTTTTTACGTGGCTTCTATAGGTTTTCTAGCAAGAACGTTTCTTACCTACGCCAAAACCACAACGTGATTTGTTAATTTCTATTTACCCTTCATAAGGACCCTGTTCATCGAATCCGATCCGACTAAAGTAGGAGAGACAGACACCCGCCAGCCACCTTATGCATCTAGTGCATGTCTGTCGGTGGAACCAGTCTCACGTAAGCGTACGTGTAAGGTCGGTACGGGCCACATCATCCCACAATACCGCCGAATCAAGATTAGACTAGTAACGGTAAGAAAATTGAGCAAACTCAACACCCACAACTACTTTGTGTTCTACTCGTGCAAGATGCTACGAAAAATAACCTAGCTCAGATGCCACTGTTGGGGAACGTAGCAGAATTCAAAAAAATTCTACGCTTTCACCAAGATCCATCTAAGGAGACATCTAGCAACGAGCATATTAGAGTGCATCTACATACCATTTTGTAGATCGCGAGCGGAAGCTTTCGAAGAAGCGTGGATGAAGTAGTCGTACTCTTCGCGTTCTTCGTCACCGATGATCTAGCGCCGAACGGACAGCACCTCCGCGTTCAACACACGTCCGGTACAGCAACGTCACCTCCTTATTGATCCAGCAAGGGGGGAGGAGAGGTCGTCGGAGATCCAGCAGCACGACGGCGTGGTGGTGGATGCAGCGGGAAATCCTGCACGGCTTCACCGGCGCCCTCGGAGGAGGAGGAAGGTGTGATGGGAGGGGGAGAGGCGCCAGAGGATTGGGTGCGGCTGCCCTCTCCCCCCCACATATATATAGGGGGCCAGGGGGGTGCACCAGCCCCTGCAGATCCCATCTGCAAAGGGGGCGGCGGCCTGGGGGGAGGGGGGAACTTGCCCCCCAAGGCATAGGGGGCGCCTCCCTCCCCTAGGGTTTTAACCCTAGGCGCATGAGGGAGGGCCCAGTAGGGTGTGCCAGCCCACCAGGGGCTGGCACCCTTCCCCTTGTGGCCTAGGGGCCCCACCGGGATGGGTGGCCCCACCCGGTGGACCCCCGGGACCCCTCCGGTGGTCCCGGGACACTCCCGGTGACCCCCGGAGTTCACCCGATGGCCGAAACTGGACTTCCTATATATCATTCTTTACCTCCGGACCATTCCGGAACTCCTCGTCATGTCCGGGATCTCATCCGGGACTCCGAACAACTTTCGGTTTTCCACATGCATGTATCTCTACGACCCTAGCGTCACCGAACCTTAAGTGTGTAGACCCTACGGGTTCGGGAGACACGTAGACATGACCGAGACCACTCTCCGGTCAATAACCAATAGCGGGATCTGGATACCCATGTTGGTTCCCACGTGTTCCTCGATGATCTTCATCGGATGAACCACTGTGTCAAGGATTCACTCAATCCCGTATGTTATTCCCTTTGTCCATCGGTACGGTACTTGCCCGAGATTCAATCGTCGGTATTCCCGATACCTTGTTCAATCTCGTCATGGCAAGTCTCTTTACTCGATCCGTAATCCATCATCCCGTGACTAACTCCTTAGTCACCTTGAGCTCATTATGATGATGTCTTACCAAGTGGGCCCGGAGGTACCTCTCCGTCATACGGAGTGACAACATCATAGTCTCGGTTCGTACCAACTCAACAGACACTTTCGGAGATACCCGTTGCGTACCTTTATAGCCACCCAGTTACGTTGTGACGTTTGGCACACCCAAAGTATTCCTACGGCATTCGGGAGTTGTACAACCTCATGGTCTAAGGAATAAATACTTGACACCGAAAAGCTTATGCATTACGAACTATACGATCTCGTGCTATGCTCAGGATTGGGTCTTGTCCATCACATCATTCTCCTAATGATGTGATCCCGTTATCACTGACATCCTATGTCCATGGTCAGGAAACTGTGACCATCTGCTGATCAACGAGCTGGTAACTAGTGGCCTACCAGGGACTCATGTGGTCTATATATTCACACATGTATTGCTGTTTCCGTACAATACAATTCAAGCATGAATAACAGACGATTATCATGAACAAGGAAATATAATAATAATACTTTTATTATTGCCTCTAGGGCATATTTCCAACATTACGAAGCAACACATAAACTAGGGTTTAAGCTTCTGTCATTCTAGCAACCCATCATCTACTTATTACTTCCCAATGCCTTCCTCTAGGCCCAAATAATGGTGAAGTGTCATGTAGTCGACGTTCACATGACACCACTAGAGGGAGACAACATACATCTCATCAAAATATCAAACGAATACCAAATTCACATGACTACTCATAGCAAGACTTCTCCCATGTCCTGATGTAATGCCCAGGATGGGATTATACCTCCTACGCGTCGAGGCACGACTTAAAGGTATAAGCCCATTCTAGAATGATCTCAAGTTTGGTATCTTTGCATGACTCATGTAGAAATAGGGATGAAATTGCAAAAGGATAGTTGGCTTACACTCTCCACGTCACACAATACATTACATGAGCAAATCATCATCCAAATAACATCACAACTCATCTACGGGCGAAGATCCAAATGAAAGATACCAAATACATAAAGCCACAAGGTCCGAATCGCCCCTAGTAGAAACCACTACTGATCATCGGGATAGTGCACATAGTATCGACTACGTTCTTCATCGAACTCCCAGTACAACTCCGTGCCGTCACCTGAGTAGTTCACCATGGTACCTGCATCTCGTGTGGTGTCGAATCTGTGAGCCATGGAGGACTCAGCAATCCCGTTCCCGGGTAGCAAAACTATCCAAGCCTTGGGTGTGGAACAAGGATGAAGAAAGATAAAAGGTTGCAGCTGCACTAGCACTAGCTTACATGTTTAGAGCGAGAAAAGAAGTGCCACAAGCGACAAAGTGATCACGAAGTGATCCTATCTAAGCACGTCAAACATAACCCCACCGTGTTCACTTCCCGAACCCCTTTCGGAAAATGACCGTCACGGTTACTCACGCTGGTAGTGTGTTCTGAACATGGTGTCAAGTTTTCTACAACCGGATATTAACAAATTCCCATCTGCCACATAACCGCGGGCACGACTTTCGAAAGTTCAAAACCCTGCAGGGGTGTCCCAACTTAGCCCATTACAAGCTCACGATCCGCGGAGTCGTAACTCCAAGGTGGGAAGGCCCGAGTATTCTCGGGATCCCGTGCTCAAGATACTCCGACTAAAGTAAGACTAATCCAGCAAATCCTCCCGGCATGCTGACACCCTGATAGTAGCCGCGCGTATCTCGTCTCAGGCCATGACCGGATGGGCGATGCTATAGGTTTTTACCAGCCCTCGGGTTCCCCCAACGTGGCCCTGCATGACCCCTAGTTTGGACCAACACTCATGTGGAGCACTAGCCCGGGTTGTTGATTAAGAAGAGGGTTTATAACTCCCTATGCAAGTTTTTAGTTGTTTAGGCAAATGTAGTACCAACGTTGGGACTTGCTGGAAAAGCCTTAGCGCTAAGCGGTTTATCGAGGGGGTCCCATAACCCCAACCGTGTGAGGAACGCAAAATCAAGGAACATAACACCGGTTTATACGGTTCCTAGGGCGGCATGAGTGGAACAAATCACCAACCAAGAGGCTTAGCCTTCCACCCATTACCAATATATCGATGATTTAGTTTAGGAGTTTATATAGTGTGATATCCCAACAATAACTTCAACATGAAGCAAGAATCTTCAAATCTTCTCCTGCAACTAGCAATGCTATAAGAGGGGCTGAGCGAAGCTTACGTAGCCAAACAAAGATTTGCTAGGTTGGGTGGTTAGACAGATTCATGGTTACAATAGGAGGCTGACAAACAAACATGGGCATCGAGGCAATAAGCTAAAGAGCGAGACTTCTAGCAATAGGCAAAGATAGTAATGATATTTGGGTCAGGTCATCTTGTCTGTTGAGTCCTCGATGGGATCGTAAGACGGCTCCTCGTACTCAACCTCGGTAGTAACCTCGTTCTCGTCCTCGGTCTCGGCTTCCGGCTCTACTCAACACAAGAACACAACGAGGCACGAAATCAACAAGGTGCAATGCACAATCAACAAGATACACGTATGATGCATGTATGATGCAATACATGTCAAGGGAGGAAGCACACAAGAAAAACACAAGACAACAAGATTAAATGAGGCCGGAATGCACATATAGCGGATACGGTGAGTCCTCATATGCATATGTTGAAAAAGATCCAGATCTGAACAAACCTTAAGTTAATGTTGTTAGACAGCAAGTTAACATGCACCATGATGATCTACATGAAATTCTAGTCAAGTTTCATATGAAGTTTGTTTAATTCGGAGCTACAGTCTAGAAGATATGAGCAAAACAAGTTAAGCATGGCAATGGTGCAAGATGCACCCAAACATCAAGCAAACATACTCCAAACATGTAAATAAGATGATATTATGATTCTAAATGCAAAATGACACAACTTTCATGTAGGACACGCTCAAAACGGAGCAACGGTTCAACACATACACACGAAACAAGATTCAATGCAAAGCTGAAGTTAACAGCCACATAGCAACTTTGGAGCTAGAAATATATACTCTACAACACTCAAACATGATGACAATAAGCATGGACATGAAGTAGACATATCCTACATCAAACAACTCCATTGGAGCATCTCCATAGGAGGCATGGATCAATAGCAACAAGCTACAACATTTTGATCATGACGTTAAAAACCTGACAGTAATATTTTATAGCAATTTGGGAGCAAGAATTAAATAAGCTACAGCAAGCCAAAAGTGCAAGTGAGGGCATGGATGGATAGAAAACAACATGTACAACAAGGAATGATCAATGGCCACCCCAAAACTAACATGGATTTGCCTAGGGCATCAAGCAAACATAGCAGCAAGATATGACAGATTCCAGACTTAGTAGAAATTTTCACTAAGTGTTAAAACAATTATGTTGGCATGGCATGTTTGCTAGCACGTTTAAGTCACCTCAAAGCATATCATGGAAAATGGTTTGCACCAAAGAAAAGACCACATTATGGAGATTCTAAAACATATTGGCATGTGATAAGGGGACAAACACATCGATAGCAACGATCTCTTGAAATCAGCATCTCATAACATGTTACAAAACTTAACAGCCACATGCACTTTTTCAACAGAGATTAACATGGCAATATGAACCCTAACAAGCATGCTACAACAACCATCATGTAAAGCATCTCATGATGAACATTTTGACATATCATTTGCTTCATTTGGATAAACATGCACCAAGATATCACATCTCAAACATGGCATGAAAATAACAAGTAGCAGCAGTTTATATCAAGTAGCACTCTTGTCACGAAGATTAAGACATCTAGATGGACTCAAACAAGCATGACACAATGGAACAAAACATAGTACACATCACCACGATCATTTTGACATATCATATTCTCAATTTGGACTTACACACAAAAAGATACAGCCATCACAATATGCCATCAGACAACAAAATTCAAAAAGACTTAGAGGAAAAAACAGGGGCTACCTCGCGGATCGGGTCCACGGTGCAGATCGGGCGCGGGTCAACGCGGGTCCGACCCGTTAGGGTTCGGCCGGCGCGATCCGATCGGATCGGGGAGCGGGAGGCCCGGCGGCTCGGCCTCTGGTGGCCGGAGCGGCTGTGCTAGCGAGGAAGCGGCGGCCGGAAGGCGACTCGAGCCAGCGGGGACGCGGGCTCCGGCGAAGAGGCTCGGGGCCGGCGTGATCTGGGCGGCGGACGGCAGAGGTCGCGGGGGCGGAGGCCGAACAGAGCACGACGGGGGGGCGGCGCCGATCTGGCGGCGGCGGCGAGGCGGGCGCCGGCGGCGGGGAAGGCGAGGCTGCGGCGGCGGAGTCGCGCAGGCTCGCGGGGGCCCGAACCGGGCCTGCGGGCCGGCGGCTGGCGCAGTGAGGAAGGGACACGTGTCGGTCTCTGATTCGTCCGGGCGCGGCGGCGGACGTGTCCGGCGCGCGGACGGACGTGTCCGGCGGCGGACAGAGGAAGAAGGCTAGGGTTTGGACGCGAAAATGGGGGCTGTGGACGTTTTTATAGGCACAAGGAGCTAGGAGACTCCAAATGGGGAGCGGTTTTCGGCCACGCGATCACAATTCGACGACCGAGATGATGGGCAGGGTTGTGCTGGGTTAGTGGGCTGTTGTGTAGGGGGTCTTGGGCCTCAAAGAAGAGGTTCTTTTAGCCCACTAGGTTAACCGTTGGAGTACCAAACGAACTCCAAACGTGACGAAACTTGACAGGCGGCCTACACGTACCAAAACAACATCGCACGACAAGTCTCACGTCATTCCGGGAACGTTACACGGCCACACATGAAAGAAGGACTCGGGAAGGCCACGGGCACGTGTGAGAGCGGCAGAACTCGAAACGGACAACGGGAAGAGACGAGTGGGACCGGGTGCAAGTGACAACACAAATGCAATGCAATGCACATGACAACATGACATGGATGAAATGCACACACGCACACGACAAAAACGAAGAACCCGAAAAGAAAGAAGAGCCCGGGAAGGAATTGATGAAGCCATAGTTTATATATTGCCATATTGGGAAAGTGTTACATCTGGGGCATTACACCTCAGGAACAAAAGTAACTACTCACAAGACATAATATTGTTCATGATCAGAGGGGTATAATATGCATAATGGATCTGAACATATGATCTTCCACCAAATAAACCAACTAGCATCAACTACAAGGAGTAATCAACACTACTAGCAACCCACAGGTACCAATCTGAGGTTTGGGTACAAAGATGGGATACAAGAGATGAACTAGGGTTTGAGAGGAGATGGTGCTGGTGAAGATGTTGATGAAGATAGCCCTCCCTAAGATGGGAGAGTTGTTGGTGATGACGGTGGTGACGATTTCCCCCTCCCAGAGGGAAGTATCCCCGACAGAATAGCTCTGCCGGAGCCCTAGATTGGTTTTCGCCAAGGTTCCGCCTCGAGACGGCGGCGTCTGGTCCCGAAAGCCTCCTTCTAAATTTTTCCAGGTCAAAACACCTCATATAGGAGAAGATAGGCATTGGGGGGCCATCGGGGGGCCCACAAGGCAGGGGGCGCGCCCAGGGTGAGGGGCGCGCCCCCACCCTCGTGGACACGTGATGCCCCCCTGGTGATCTTCTTTCGCCAGATATTTTTTATATTTTCTGAAACCGTGTCCTGTGAAGTTTCAGAGCTTTTTGAGTTCTGCAGAATAGGTTTCCAGAGTTTTCTTCTTTTCCAGCCCAGAATTCCAGCTGCCGGCATTCTCCCTCTTCATGTAAACCTTGTGAAATAAGAGAGAAAAGGCATAAGTATTGTGACATAATTTGTAATAACAACCCATAGTGCAATAAATATCGACATAAAAGCATGATGCAAAATGGACTTATCACCTCGATATTTTCAGGGTATATGGATATATATAGGAGGAAGGAGGGCATCGGGGGAGCCAGAGGGGGCCCACGAGGGTGGGGGGCGCGCCCAGGGGGGCATGCCCTGGACCCTCGTGGCCAGCTCTCTTGTTCCTTCGCGTGTACCCCAAGTCTTCTGAGTAGATACGGTTCCAAAAATAACTCTCCCGAAGGTTTCATTCCATTTGGACTCCGTTTGGACTCCGTTTGATATCCCTTTTCTACGAAACTCTGAAATAGGCAAAAAACAGCAATTTGCACTGGGCCTTGGATTAGTAGGTTAGTCCCAAAAATAATATAAAAGTGTATAATAAAGCCCATTAAACATCCAAAATAGAATATATAATAGCATGGAATAATAAAAAAATATAGATACGTTGGAGACGTATCAAGCATCCCCAAGCTTAATTCCCGCTCGTCCTCGAGTAGGTAAATGATAAAAACAGAATTTTTGATGTGGAATGCTAACCAACATGATTCTCAATGTAATTTCTTTATTGTGGCATGAATGTTCAGATCCGAAAGATTCAAGACAAAAGTCTATATTGACATAAGAATAATAATAGTTCAAGCATACTAACAAAGCAATCATGTCTTCTCAAAATAACATGGCCAAAGAAAGTTATCCCTACAAAATCATATAGTCTGGCTATGCTCCCTCTTCATCACATAAAATATTCATATCATGCACAACCCCGGTTTCAGCCAAGCAATTGTTTTCATACTCAAACTTGTTCAAACCTTTCAACTTTCACGCAATACATGAGCGTGAGCCATGGATATAGCACTATATGTGGAATAGAGTGGTGGTTGTGGAGAAGACAAAAAGGAGGAAGATAGTCTCACATCAACTAGGCGTATCAATGGGCTATGGAGATGCCCACCAATAGATATCAATGTGAGTGAGTAGGGACTGCCATGCAACGGATGCACTAGAGCTATAAGTGTATGAAAGCTCATCAAAAGAAACTAAGTGGGTGTGCATCCAACTTGCTTGCTCATGAAGACCTAGGGCATTTGAGGAAGCCCATCATTGGAATATACAAGCCAAGTTCTATAATGAAAAATTCCCACTAGTATATGAAAGTGACAAAACAAGAGACTCTCTATCATGAAGATCATAGTGCTACTTTGAAGCACAAGTGTGGAAAAGGATAGTAGCATTGTCCCTTCTCTCTTTTCTCTCATTTTTGGAGGGGCTTTCTCTCTCTTTTTGTTAGCCCCTCTACATTTTTGGGCCATATCTTTTTTTATTTGGCCTTTCCTCACATGGGACAATGCTCTAATAATGAAGATCATCACACTTTTAGTAACTTACAACTCAAAGATTACAACTCGAAGCTAGAACAAAATATGACTCTATGTGAATGATGATGAAGCATGTCATATGAACGGAACGGTGGAAAGTTGCATGGCAATATATCTCAGAATGGCTATGGAAATGCCATGATACGTAGGTATGGTGGCTGTTTTGAGGAAGGTATATGGTGGGTGTATGGTACCGGCGAAAGTTGCGCGGTACTAGAGAGGCTAGCAATGGTGGAAGGGTGAGAGTGCATATAATCCATGGACTCAACATTAGTCATAAAGAACTCATATACTTATTGCAAAAATCTACAAGTCATCAGAACAAAGTATTCAACGCATGCTCCTAGGGGAAGGGTTGGTAGGAGTTAACCATCGCGCGATCCCGACCTCCACACAAAGGATGACACTCAATAAATACCCCATGCTCTAACTTCATCACATAGCGGTTCACCATACGTGCATGCTACGGGAATCACAAACTTTAACACAAGTATTTGTCAAATTCGAAATTAATCCACTAGCATGACTCTAATATCACCATTCTCATATCTCAGAACAATCATCAAGTATCAAACTTCTCATCATATTCAATGCACTTTATATGAAATTTTTTACTATACTCGTGTTGGATGCCTATCATATTAGGACTAGTTTTATAACCAAAGCAAATTACCATGATGTTCTAAAAGACTCTCAAATAGATATAAGTGAAGCATGATAGATCATCAATTTCTACAAAATAAAACCACCACCGTGCTCTAAAAGATATAAGTGAAGCACTAGAGCAAAACTATCTAGCTCAAAAGATATAAGTGAAGCACATAGAGTATTCTAATAAATTCTAAACCATAATTACCTCTCTCAAAAGGTGTGTCCAGCAAGGATGATTTCGGCAAACTAAAAAGCAAAGACTCAAATCATACATGACTCTCCAAGCAAAACACATATCATGTGGTGAATAAAAATATAGTCCCGAGTATAGTTACCGATAGATGAAGACGAAAGAGGGGATGCCTTCCCGGGGCATCCCCAAGCTTAGGCTTTTGGTTGTCCTTGAATTTTACCTTGGGGTGCCTTGGACATCCCCAAGCTTAGGCTCTTTCCACTCTTTGTTCCATAGTCCATCAAAGCTATACTCAAAACTTGAAAACTTCACAACACAATACTTAGCCAAAAATCTCGTGAGCTCCGTTAGTATAAGAAGGCAAACCACCACTCAAAGGTACTATAATGAACTCATTCTTTGTTTATATTGGTGTCAAACCTACTGTATTCCAGCTTCTCCATGATTCATACCCCCGATATACTACTCATAGATTCATCCAAATAAGCACACAACACACAACAAACAGAATCTGTCAAAAACAGAACAATCTGTATTAATCTGTAACTCCAAAAAATTTGAAATAAATTGGTAAACGTGAGGAATTTTTCTATTAATCATCTGCAAAAATAATCAACTAAATAGCACTCTCCAGTAAAAAAATACAGCCAAACTCGTGAGAGCTAAAGTTTCTGTTTTTTACAGCATGATCATATAAACTTCACACAAGTCTTCCCAAAGGTTCTACTTGGCACAAACACTAATTAAAACACAAAACCACATCTAAACAGAAGCTATATGCAATATTTATTCCCAAACAGAAGCAAAAACAAAGAAAATAAAATTGGTTTGCCTCCCAACAAGCGCTATCGTTTAACGCCCCTATCTACGCACGATACAAGAATGGATCTAGGTATTGCCATCTTTGGTAGGCAATCCATAAGTACCTATCATAATAGATTCATATGGTAATTTGATTTTATTTCTAGGAAAGTGTTCCATAGCTTTCCTTAATGGAAATTGGAATCTAATATTTCCTTCCTTCATATCAATAATTGCACCAGTCGTTCTAAGAAAAGGTCTACCAAGAATAATAAGACATGAAGGGTTGCAATCTATGTCAAGAACAATGAAATCTACGGGCACATAATTCCTATTGGCAACAATAAGAACATCATTAATTCTTCCATAGGTTTCTTAATGGTAGAATCCGCAAGATGCAAATTTAAAGAACAATCATCAAGCTCATGGAAACCTAACATATCACACAAAGCTTTTGGAATTGTAGAAACACTTGCACCCAAATCACACAAAGCAAAGATTCATGATCTTTAATTTTAATTTTAATAGTAGGTTCCCACTCATCATAAAACTTTCTAGGGAGAGAAACTTCTTTCAAGCTTTTCTTCATAAGATTGCATCAAAGCATCAACTATGTATTTGGTATAAACCTTATTTTGACTATAAGCATGCGGAGAATTTAGTACGAATTGCAACAAGGAAATACAATCTATTAAAGAGCAATTATCATAATTGAATTCCTTGAAATCCAAAATAGTGGGTTCATCACTATGCAAAGTTTTAATCTCTTCAATCCCACTTTTAACAATTTTAGCATCTAGATCTAAAAACTCCGAATCATTGGGATGCCTTTTAGATAAAGTAGACTCATCTCCAGTCCCATCTTTATCAAGATTCATACTAGAAAACAAGGATCTAATAGGAGACACATCAATAACTTTCAGATCTTCATCTTTAATTTCATATTCTTACGGTTTAGCAGCCATCTTATTAACTAAGGTGGAGTGCTTGTCCGAAATTTGGGCTATTAAGTTCTCAAGATGAGCAAACTAAGATTTCAACCCATAAAACTCCTTAGACATATCATCAAGCTCTTTATTCATGTATTCCATAAAGCTTTTCTGTTTTTAAACTTGTTTCTGAAGAAATCATTAAGCTCAAATTGCACAGACATAAAATGTCTAACATTGTTTTCAATCTCCTCAAACCTCTTAAGGTGAGGGTCAACACTGATAGGGGAAGTCATAGTGACAAGCAAGCAAGCGAACAGTAAACACACAGAAAAAGAAGGGCGAATAAAACGACAAGGGTGAAGTGGGGGAGAGGAAAATGAGAAGCAAATAATGTAGTGCGAAGGATAAGGGTTTGTGATAGGTACTTGGTATATGAGTTTTGCGTTAGCCTCCCCGGCAACAGCGCCAGAAATTCTTTTTGCTACTTCTCGAGCTTGTGTTGTATTCCCTCGAAGAGGAAAGGGTGATGCATCATAGTAGCGTAAGTATTTCTCTCAGTTTTTGAGAACCAAGGTATCAATCCAGTAGGAGACCATGCGCGATTCCCTCGCACCTGCACAAACAAATAAGAACTTCGCAGCCAACGCGATAAGGGGTTGTCAATCGCTTTACGGTCACTTACGAAAGTGAGATCTGATAGATAGGGTAGTATAATATTTTTGGTATAAAAACAGAAAGTAAATAAAGCAAAGTAAAGTAGATGAAAGATTAATATGTTGAGAATAGACCCGGGGGCCATAGGTTTCACTAGTGGCTTCTCTCATGATAGCAGAATTCTACGGTGGGTGAACAAATTACTGTCGAGCAATTGATAGAAAAGCGCATAGTTATGAGACTATCTAAGCATGATCATTATATATAGGCATCACGTCCGTGACAAGTAGACCGAAACGATTCTGCATCTACTACTATTACTCCACACATCGATTGCTATTCAACATGCATCTAGAGTATTAAGTTCATAAGAACAGAGTAATGATTTAAGCAAGATGACATGATGTAGAGGGATAAAATCTAGCAATATGATATAAACCCCATCTTTTTATCCTCGATGGCAACAATAAAATACGTGCCATGCTGCCCCTGCTGTCGCTGGGAAAGGACACCGCAAGATTGAACCCAAAGCCAAGAACTTCTCCCATGGCAAGAACTATAGATATAGTAGGCCAAACCAAACCAATAATTCGAAGAGACTTGCAAGGATATTATAATCATACATAAAAGATTTCAGAAAAGAATCAAATATTGTTCGTAGATAATCTTGATCATAAACCCACAATTCATCGGATCTCTACAAACACACCGCAAAAAAATTACATCGAATAGATCTCCTCGAAGATCGAGGAGAACTTTGCATTGAGATCCAAAAAGAGAGAAGAAGCCATCTAGCTAATAACTATGGACCCGAAGGTCTATGGTAAACTACTCACAACTCATTGGTGAGGCTATGGCGTTGATGTAGAAGCACTCCGTGGTAGATCCCCCCTCCGGCGGAGCTCCGGAATAGGCCCCAAGATGGGATCTCATGGGAACAGAAGGTCGCGGCGGTGGAATTAGAGTTTTCTCTGTTGCCTCGATGTTTTCAGCGTCTATGGATATATATATAGGAGGAAGAAGGGCATCGGGGGAGCCAGAGGGGGCCCACGAGGGTGGGGGCGCGCCCAGGGGGAGGGGGCGCGCCCTGGACCCTCGTGGCTACCTCTCTTGTTCCCTCGCGTGTATTCCAAGTCTTCTGGGTAGATACGGTTCCAAAAATAAATCTACCGAAGGTTTCATTCCGTTTGGACTCCGTTTGATATCCCTTTTCCGCGAAACTCTGAAATAGGCAAAAATACAACAATTTGCATTGGGCCTTGGGTTAGTAGGTTAGTCCCAAAAATAATATAGAAGTGTATAATAAAGCTCATTAAACATCCAAAACAGAATATATGATAGCATGGAACAATCCAAAATTATAGATATATTGGAGACGTATCACTCGCCTCGACGAGCCGCTTCACCAATCCGAAGTAACTACTTGGGATTGGCTCAGCGGGCCATAGCCGGACTGTTAAGTTCTTCATGGCCGAACTCGCCATGTTGTGCAGCTCGACCAGCTGCTTCATCTGGTCGCTGAGGGGCATCGGATGTTTTGGCGCCTCCAACTGCGACAAAAATAGCTTCTCCGTGTTGTTCCCCTCCAGGGCACGGAAATACTGGGCGGCGTCCGCGCTACTCCTTAGAAGATCAACAAACACGCCTGGAGAACTCCACAATCGTGTCAACCCAATATACTTCTGCCCTCCGAAGATGCTCTATAAGAGAAATATCTTACCAGATGCTATCCGTCGTGCCTGCTCGATCTCTTGACAAGCGCTACGCGCCTCGCCTCGCGCGTCCTGGACAGACTTTACTGTCGCAGACGGCCCGGTCGTCTGTTCCGAAGCCGTCTTCTCCGACGCCTCACACTTATGAATGGCATCTTGAAGCTCGACCTCGACTTCGGACACCCGAGATTTGTGCTTCTCGCACTCCGTCTTTTCGGCCTCCAAATCACCAGCCGCTTTACCAACGGCCGCCTTGTTCGCCTTGGCCTCCTCCTTGGCCTTGGCAACCTCGCCTTGAGGGCCTCGAGCTCAGTGAAGCCAACTGTGTAATACATAATAAAATGTTAGAGTTTGTACTCATACTCAATCAATTAAGTCTTATTGACATTTAAATAAAAATCCGCATACCTTTTGTTTGATCAAAACGCCGGTTGATGCAGTCGAGGTCCGCATTGGCCACCTCGAGCTTCCGATTTAGTTCGGCAACCTCTGCGTCTCGCGCAATCACCGTAACTAAAGAAACATGCACGACATTTCGGCTTTGTAAATATGCTACTCTATGGATACTTCGTCCGATTCTTTTCAGAATCACACAAAGCATCAGGGGCTACTGGTTATATATGTGCATTTAAAACAAATGAAATTTCTTAAAAGCATTACATGGCTTACCTCAAAGCCTGTTAAAAGGTTGTTGAAAGCTTCATTCAGTCCGCCCTTGACGGACCGAATCTTCTTCATCATCGCACCCATCATGATGCGGTGTTCTTCAATGACGAGAGCACTTTGCAGTGCTCCCTCCATAGGATCCGGCGCCTCCGGATTAACTCCGGGCGCTGCCGTATCCTCCTCCTCTTGAGGAGCTGGATCTTCAAACCTCAGAGCCGCGCTAGGCTCCGGGACGGTGTTCGGTGCGACCCCGGACTGTTCCGGCCCCACATCTTCAATCTCCATGGGGGCCGTTTCCCCATGGTCAGCAGCCGTTGAGGTATTACCCTCGGCCGCCCTGTCTCCTGCCCCGCCCTCATCTCCTTGGGCGGAGAAAACCTGCTGGGACGACACTTCGGTGTCCCCGCTGATTACATGCGATGAAGCCCGGACTGGCGGGTCACTCTCCGTCTCCCCAGGCGCTAGAGAGTTCCCCTCCGATGATGTAACATCGGGGTTTACACCGGGAGGGATGTAGGTCAGCAGGAGAAGAATACTAAGTAGGTATCCTAAATACTGAATAAACAAAGGTGAAATAGCCAATCCGGGCAAACTTACGATTCAGGCAGGGGTTTCACCCTGGGCTTCACCATGAAGTTATGTTCGGACTAATCCGAACTATCTCCGAGCTTCAGCCTCCTCCGGGTCATGGCCATGCCCGCGTCAGCGACGGCCCCCCCTTCCTCCCATTGGCTTGCGCAGGAGGCATTTCTTCTTCCTCCTCATCATCTTCCTCCACCTCGTTGGATGAGAGAATGTGGAGGTCCTCGGGCTTCTTGCCCACAGGATGGGGGCTGTCCCCAGCCCCCTTGCCCTTTGTCTTCTTGGGCTTCTTGGTCGGCTTCTTGTACGGCGCCGGAACCAGCATCGCTGTTAGTAGAGGCAGTGCTGGCTCTTCGGGCAAAGGCGCCGGACACTAAATCCAGGACGCCTTCTTCGTCCAGCTCTGTATATCACGTAAAAATTCCAATTCCTATTATCACTAAATAAGGGAAAGGGTGTGTGTTCGGCAAGGATCATTATTACCTCTGTGGTGGAAACTTCAGTGCTGAAACCCGCATCCTCATCTTCTTTCGGCCATTCCTTTTGGCTCTTGAAGAGGTGCTTCCAGATCTCTTTGTGCGTAGAGCCGAAGAGATGCTTTAGCGGCTTGTCTCCTGCCGGACCGAACTCCCATAGGGAGGAATCCCGGCTTTGGCAAGGGAGAACAAGCCGGATGAGCATCACCTGGACCACGGAGGAGAGCAGGTGCCCCTTGGAGATCACGCCAGACACGTGGCTCACAAGAGTCATGACCTCAGTGTGCAACCCCCAGTCCAGACCCTTTTTGGTCCAGGAGGTTAGTGATAACCCACAAGTGTAGGGGATCGCAACAGTTTTCGAGGGTAAAGTATTAAACCCAAATTTGTTGATTCGACACAAGGGGAGCCAAAGAATACTCATAAGTATTAGCAACTGAGTTGTCAATTCAGCCACACCTGGAAACTTAGTATCTGCAGCAAGATAGTTTACTAGCACAGTAATATGATAGTGGTGGTAGTAGCAATAAAAGTAAAGATAGTATTTTTGTAGTTTTTGTGATAATAGCAACGGAAAAGTAAATAAGCGGCTAGCAATATAGGTAAAGCTCGTAGGCATTGGATCGGTGATGGGAAATTACGTCGGATGCAATTCATCATGTAGAAGTTATAACCTAGGGTGACACAGAACTAGCTCTAGTTCATCAATGCAATGTAGCCATGTATTCCGAATATAGTCATACGTGCTAATGGAAAAGAACTTGCATGCCATCTTTTGTCCTACACTCCCGTGGCAGCGGGGTCCTATTGAAAACTAAGGGATATTAAGGCCTCCTTTTAATAGACTACCGGACCAAAGCATTAACACATAGTGAATACATGAACTCCTCAAACTATGGTCATCACCGGGAGTGGTCCCGATTATTATCACTTCAGGGTTGCCAGATCATAACACATAGTAGGTGACTATAGACTTGCAAGATAGGATCAAGAACACACATATATTCATGAAAACATAATAGGTCCAGATCTGAAATCATGGCACTCGGGCCCTAGTGAAAAGCATTAAGCATAGCAAAGTCATAGCAACATCAATCTCAGAACGTAGTGGATACTAGGGATCAAACCCTAACAAAACTAACTCGATTACATGATAGATCCCATCCAACCCATCATAGTCCAACAAGCCTACGATGGAATTACTCACACACGGCGGTGAGCATCATCGAATTGGTGACGGAGGAATGTTGATGATGACGATGGCGACGATCTCCACTCTCCGGAGCCCCGAACGGACCCCAGATCAGCCCTCCCGAAGGAGATTAAGGCTTGGCGGCGGCTCCGTCTCGTAAAACACGATAATTCTTTCTCCTTGATTTTTTTTCTCCACGAAACGGAATATATAGGACCTGGGGGTACGTCGATGGGGCACCGGGCTGCCCTCGAGGCAGGGGCGCGCCCTGGGAAGGGGGGCGCGCCCCCACCCTCGAGGACGGCCCGTGGGCCCCCAGGTGTGGATCTTCTTGCCAGTATTTTTTATATTTTCTGAAATAAATCTCCGATGATTTTGAGCCGATTCCGAGAACTTTTTATTTCTTCACAAAAACAACACCATGGCAGTTCTGCTAAAAACAACGTCAGTCCGTGTTAGTTCCATTCAAATCATGCAAGTTAGAGTCCAAAACAAGGGCAAAAGTGTTTGGAAAAGTCGATACGTTGGAGACGTATCAACTCCCCCAAGCATATACCTTTGCTTGTCCTCAAGCAATTCAGTTGATAAACTGAAAGTGATAAAGAAAAACTTTGACAAACTCTGTTTGCTCTTGTGGTTGTAAATATGTAAGCTAGCATTCAGGTTTTCAACAGGATTATGAACTAACCACATTCACAATAACATTCAGGTCTCAAGACTACTCACATCAATGGCATAATGAACTAGCGAGCAATAATAATAAACTTCGGATGACAAAACTTTTCAAAACAATAATGATATGATATAACAGGATGGTATCTGATACGGTGTATCCTAGGGCCATCACCATGGACCCTCCTTCACCCCCTCAAGTGCCTCAAGGACCGATGACACGTGCTCGTGCTAGAGCTTTTGAGACCGAGGTGACGTCACTCCTAGCCCAACTCCCTTATGAATCTTGCGAGACATGGTTGCTACCTCAAGCGAGTGTGCTTTGTGTGCTCAGGTGTGAAGGAGACCACTTCGGAGAAGAGCTTGAAGATGGACAAGTCCCCAAGGCCACGGACGAGCTGATGCATCGAGAAGGCCAGAAGAGAGCTCCAGGACCCGGACATCCGGCCCCCTGGCCCGGACATCCGGCCCCTGGGCAGTCACCTACAGAAGGCCATCAGCAGCCGAGGCTACAGGGCCCGGACATCCGGCCAGGGCCCGGACATCCGGCCAGGCACGGCCCGGACATCCGGCCCCGCGCCCGGAAATCCGGCGCCTCTGTCCAGAGAGCACCCGAGGCGCGTCCTCCCCCGGCCGGACATCCGGGCCCCCGCCCCGGACATCCGGCGACCCATGAAGCCCCGGACATCCGGGCCGTAGCCCGGACATCCGGCCCCTGATCTGCCTGCGTGCAGCCCCTGGGCCGAGGCCCATGTACCCATTCGCCCCGTAGACTATATATACTCCTCTCCTCTTTCCGTTTAGGGTTAGCTGTGGTTTTAGCTCATTTGACACTTGTGTGGATTTCTCCCACGAGACCGGTGCGCCTCTACGGAGAAGATCCACCTCTGGATTCAAGACCCCTAACGGGAAGATCCCACGGGATTCCAAGACCTCCTCCGGGAGAAGACTATCTGTATCACCGTTGTTGACTTTGGATCATGTATCTCGACCTTGTATCGCGAATCTAGCACTTGTGTGATTGCTTCCGTGTTGATTTGAGTGTTCTCTCTTGTGTTTTCCCCATCTTTCTCCGTGTTTTCCCCGTGTTCATCGTGTGCCAACCTCCAAACGTGAAAGATCCTCTGATTAGGGTTCCACCCTACATCATTATGGTATCTAGAGCAAAGGTTTCTCACGATTTTGGAGCCCCACACTTTGTTTTATAGCCTGTTTTTGTCGTGTTCTTCCTAATTTCGAAAATTGCCCCACAAAAAGAGCCCCAAAAATTTTCTGTGATCTGTTGATTTGGCAAGATTTTGTTGAATTTGTTCCATGGATTTGCTGTGCCACGTGTGGATCTAGCTTTTCCTCCATTTTTCCCCAAATTTCATCCGAAAAATCCACCCAATTTTTGCCCCGCAACCCCCTTTTGCAACGTGTTCTTGCTGGCTCGGGCACCCCGGACATCCGGCTCGTGCCCCGGACATCCGGCCCGGCCCGGACATCCGGCCCCTGGCCCGGACATCCGGCCTCCCGCAGCCATTTTCCCCCACTACACTTCCCTCCTAGCAATCATTCCCCCCTTTGCGTTCGGTGATCCACCCACTCTTCCGCAAACCTCCACCAATCTTCCGCAACAACCACCATCGCTTCACCGCTTCGAGTTTGGAAAATTTGTCTCCATTTGCCGTGGATACTTGAGTTTTGGTTTCACCGTTTCCTTGGATGTTTAGGCTACCTTGGGACGGCAAGACTTCGACAACACCACCGCTCAACTTCGGCAAGGACGGTAACATCGACGACACTTCGATCATTCTATCTTGCAATTGCATTGTCACCCTATGAACCATCTTTGCGTAGCTTTCCCATTGAGACTAGCCATTTGAGTATTGCCGGGCCACGACACTTGTGCACATTAGTGATACTCATATATATATTGCATACCACATCATCTTGGTATATTGCATATCTCCTTGTGCCACAAGAGTGTTCCGCATACACAATAGCTACCTCGATACGAGAAGCAAACATATGTGCCCAAAGAAAGAGCTCAAAAGCTTTTAAGCAAAAGAGCCAATCCAAGCAAAGAAACAATAGCATCATACGCCTTGCATCCAAAGAGATCATACATAGCAAAATCATCTTGTGCTCAAGCATCGGCACATCTTACACTCATAGCATACTTGTGATAGATAGTCGTTACGTTTTGCCCATATAGGTCGTGCACAAGTGCGTATCCGCCTATTAAGCAATCGGTTAGCGTCTCTCTAGCGTTGTGCAACACGAGCATTTTCCGTGGTTTACCACATTTTTCGCTCATCCTTGGTTGCACAACCACATTTATCTATCCGTGCGTGTGTTCCGTGTGCTACTCTTTGCTAGTGATCTACTTGTTGCTTGAGCAAATCTGTGAACCATTTTCAACATCTTTGAGTCATTTTGACGATTGCATTGAATTTGTGCCACATCCTAACCGAGCTCCTCTCAAAGCTTTACTTGTGTAGGTGTGAGAATCGACACGAAGTGATACCAATAGTGCTATTTCCGGGTTACATTGTTGAGTGATCATTGATCCATTTTCAACCTCGGTTAAGGTACATTGATATTGTCTTCTCCTTTCTCCCCTCACTTATTTGCTTGTGATGATGGATAGGCCAAGTTCATCTACCAACCCGATCTTCGATGATCCTCAAGAAGCGAACAACTACGTCACCAAACTACATCTATTCGGCGTCCAACGAGCTCTACATCAAGAGAGTGAAGCTATGCGAGAGTACATTGGTCAAGTTGCCGAGGACGCGCGACAATTCCAACAAAGCACCAAGGAGCAAATCGACCTCATCAACACCAACATGTCTACTCAATACAATGAGCTACGGACATTGATCATCAACCGACGTTCTTCCTCAACATCATCTCATCGACGAAGCCGCTCAAGTCGACATACCGACTCAACGCAAGACTCAAGTACACCTACATCAAACACTCTTCGTCAAGCCGCACGTCAAACTCGACATGAACATCGGCAACCTCTACATGACAAGAGTTCTCAAGAACCATTCGACGAGCAAGAAGGCCGCCGTCGTCACAACCAAGCTACACTTGAGCAAGCACAAGAACGGCAACGACTACGCCAACAACAACAAGAGCGAGCTCGTCAATATCAAGAAGAACAAGATGCCGAGGCTAACCGCCAAGCACAACAACGTCGTGACGCTCAAGCTATGGAGGCGCAACGTGCTTTACAAGATGCACACCGCAATGTGGCCGCCCGCAATCGACACACTCGTCAAGAAGAGGATTTTCTTCGAGATGAGATGCAAGAACGGCGCCATCAAGCAAGAATGCAAGAAGAAGCTCCTCCTCAAGCGCGACATGAGCAACAATACCAACAAGAACATCAACTCCAACAAGAACGTCTACATCCTCAAGAGCAACACAATACGGCAAACCGCCAAAATCGAGATCATCCTCCCAATAGGCAAGGAAACAATGATGAGCATCGCTATGGCAAGCTCAAGTTCACCATGCCAAAGTTTTCCAGAAGCATTGATCCCGAAGACTACCTCTCATGGGCATTGAAAGTTGACAAGATCTTTCGCCTTCACAACTTCGATGAAGAGAAGAAGATCGCTATGGCATCACTTGAGTTCCAAGACTATGTTCTCATTTGGTGGGAGCAAATCATAGAGAGAAGAGAAGCCAAAGGCGAACCTCCTATCACCACTTGGACTCAAATGAAGGAAGTGATGAGAGCACGCTTCGTGCCTACACACTACAACCGAGACTTGTTCAAGAAGCTACAACTTCTCAAGCAAGGTACCAAGTCCGTTGAAGAGTACTACAAGGAGATGGAGATTGCTATGATAAGAGCAAACATCATGGAAAATGAAGAGCAAACAATGGCGAGATTCTTGAATGGACTCAACTATTCCATTAAGAAGATTGCGGACTTCCAACCATACAACAATCTCCTCGAGCTAGTACATCAAGCAACCAAAGCGGAGCGACAAGTTCAAGAGGACTACAAGTACTCCAAGTTCAACTCCAAGAACTTCGGCTCCTACAACCAAGCTTCAACGACTTCGGCTACTTTTCCTACCTCTACCAAGCCTTCTACAACCTTCGGAGACAAGCCAAGCTACAAGAATGCGACTACCTCGAGTCGTCCTCCTTCTACCAACAACTTCAAGCCAAGAGCTTCCTCAACTACAACTCCTACCGAAGACAATAACAAGACGAGCTCCATCAAATGCTTCAAGTGCCAAGGACGAGGCCACAAGTCATTTGAGTGCAAGACCGTTCGCACCATGATCATCAACGACGACGGATCTTATGACTCCATGAGCGATGATGAGATGGAAGCACTTGAGCATGTAGCAATGCATCGCCAAGTCAATGACGTCGAAGACACTCAAGTGTTTTGCGACAACGACTCAAGCCCCAACCTTGTTGTCTCCAAAGTCTTGACACTCCAACATCAACAAGATGAAGACCAACGTTGTCACATTTTCCATACGAAGGCCGGCATCAATGGACGCGCCGTCAAGGTTATCATCGATGGAGGAAGTTGCCACAACTTGGCAAGTGAAGAGCTATGCGACAAGCTTCATTTGGTCAAGACGAAGCATCCTCACCCCTACAAGGTCCAATGGCTCAACGACGCCGGAATTCTTCGAGTCGAGCACACCGTGCAAGTCTCTTTCAAGATTGGCGCTTACGAGGACACTCTTGAGTGTGATGTGATACCCATGTCCGTGTGCCACCTTATTCTGGGACGACCATGGCAATATGATCGTGGAGTCACACACAATGGACGGACGAATCACTATCACTTCAAGATGAAGGGCAAGGAATTCGTGCTCCGACCTATGACCCCAAGTCAAGTAGCCGCCGACAAGCTTTTACCTACTACCCATCGTGGAGAGAATGGTGAGAGAGCGAGCCACCAAAAAGAGAGCGAGAGCCACAAGCCAAATATGAGCGACTCCACGATGAGCGACAAGAAGCAACTAGTGCTATTTGCTACAAAACGTGAGATGAGAGAAGTGTGTGAGAACCCATCGAGCGTCTTCCACCTTGTGCTTCTATGCAAAGGGGAGGCCAAACCTACTAACACTTCACCACCTCCACCTTTGGTGTTGTCTAAATTGTTGCAGGAATTCTCAGACGTCTTTCCGGATGAGCTACCACCGGGTCTACCTCCGCTTCGAGGGATAGAACACCGCATCGACCTCGTACCCGGTGCTCCTCTTCCAAACAAAGCTCCGTACCGCGTCAACCCCGAGGAAACGAAGGAGATACAACGGCAAGTACAAAATCTCATCGACAAGGGTCATGTACGTGAAAGTCTAAGCCCTTGTGCCGTTCCCGTTATTCTCGTGCCTAAGAAAGACGGAACTTTTCGCATGTGTTCCGATTGCCGCCCGATAAATGCTATAACCGTTAGATATCGTCACCCTATTCCTCGCTTAGACGACATGCTTGATGAACTTTGCGGTGCCACCATCTTTTCAAAAATTGATCTTAAAAGTGGTTACTACCAAATTCGAATTCAAGAGGGTGATGAGTGGAAAACTGCTTTCAAAACCAAGTTTGGGTTATATGAGTGGCTTGTCATGCCAATGGGCTTATCGGAAGCACCCGGCACTTTTGTGCGTCTTATGCACTTTGTTCTTAGACCCTACATAGGTGTCTTTGTTTTGGTTTACTTTGATGACATTCTTGTGTTTAGCAAGTCGCTTGAAGAACATGTTGACCATGTTCAACTAGTTTTGCAAGCACTTCGCAAACAACAATTGTATGCTAATATGGAAAAATGCACTTTTGGCGTTGACAAGGTTGTCTTTCTAGGATTTGTCGTGTCTTCTCAAGGTGTTCACGTTGATGAAACTAAAATTGAAGCAATTAAAACTTGGCCTCAACCAAAGAATCTTATGCAAGTGCGTAGTTTCCTTGGTCTAGCCGGTTTCTATCGACGTTTTGTGAAAGACTTTAGCACCATTGCTATGCCTCTACACGCTTTGAGCAAGAAGAACGCACCCTTCATTTGGGGTCCTTCGCAAGACACCGCGTTCAATGAGCTTAAGAGCTTGCTCACGCACGCACCGCTTCTAGCACTACCAAACTTTGACAAACCGTTTGAGATTCATTGTGATGCTAGTGGTACCGGCATAGGTGGCGTGCTAATGCAAGAAAAGCGCCCAATTGCGTACTTTAGCGAGAAGCTATCGTGAGCGCAACTTAACTATCCTATCTATGATAAAGAGCTTTATGCCTTGGTGAGAGTTCTACGTGTTTGGGAACACTATCTTAGACCTCATGAATTCATTCTTCATACGGACCATGAGACACTCAAGTATCTCAAAGGTCAAACCAAGTTGAACAAGCGTCATGCTAAATGGAGTGAGTTCATTGAGTCTTTTCCCTATGTCATCAAATACATCAAGGGCAAAGAAAATGTTGTGGCGGACGCGCTTTCCCGCAAATGCATGCTTGTTACACAACTTGAGTTGAATGTGATTGGCTTTGAGCATATTAAAGATTTATATAAGCATGATCCTTTCTTTGCAAATGCCTATGCTAAATGCTTGACTCACACTTCTTGGGAGCATTACTACATCAAAGATGGATATCTTATGAGAGCTAACAAACTTTGCATTCCCGAGTCTTCGCTTCGTTTGCTCCTTTTGCAGGAATCGCATGGAGGAGGACTCATGGGACACTTTGGACGAGACAAGACGTTTGCTACACTTTCTAAGAACTATTTTTGGCCCAAGATGCTTCGTGACGTCTCACGCTTCACCAACCGTTGTTCTACATGCCGCAAAGCTAAGTCCAAAGCGCAATCTTATGGTCTTCATATGCCTCTTCCTATTCCATATCACCCATGGGAAGACATAAGCATGGATTTCATACTTGGTTTGCCTAGGACTCAAAATGGCAAAGATTCCGTGTTTGTCGTGGTAGATAGGTTCTCCAAAATGGCTCATTTCATTCCTTGTAACAAGATCGACGATGCTTCACATGTTGCAACTCTCTTTTGCAGGGAGATACTTCGTCTACACGGCGTGCCCAAAACGATCGTCTCTGACCGGGACGTCAAGTTCCTGAGTTACTTCTGGAAAACACTATGTGCCAAGCTCGGAATCAAGCTTCTATTTTCTTCGGCGTACCATCCACAAACGGACGGTCAGACGGAGGTGACGAACCGCACGCTATCCACTCTTCTTCGTGTGTTGATCAAGAGGAACATCCGGGAATGGGAGCATTGCTTACCAATCGCCGAGTTCGCCTACAACCGCGCAAGACACTCCACAACCGGCAAGTCCCCCTTCGAGATCGTCTACGGCTTCAACCCATTGTCACCTTTGGACATCCTACCGCTTCCTCTCCAAGAGCGCACGAACATGGACGCAAGTGCAAGGGCAACTTATCTCAAGAAGGTGCACGAAGACACAAGGGCGATGATCGAGCGACAAGTCCGCCGTCGCGCCACCAAGCTCAACGTCAACAAGGCACCGATGGTGTTCCAACCGGGAGATCTTGTTTGGCTTCCCCTTCGCAAGGACCGCTTCCCACTCGAGCGCAAGTCCAAGCTTCTACCTCGCGCCGACGGACCCTTCAAGGTGCTAGCACGCTACAACGACAACGCCTACAAGATCGACATCCCACGAGACAAGTACTCCGTGAGCGATACTTTCAACATCAAGGACCTCTCTCCTTTCCATGGTGATGAAGATTTCGATCCGAGGTCGGATCTTTCCCAAGGGAGGGGAGATGATACGGTGTATCCTAGGGCCATCACCATGGACCCTCCTTCACCCCCTCAAGTGCCTCAAGGACCGATGACACGTGCTCGTGCTAGAGCTTTTGAGACCGAGGTGACGTCACTCCTAGCCCAACTCCCTTATGAATCTTGCGAGACATGGTTGCTACCTCAAGCGAGTGTGCTTTGTGTGCTCAGGTGTGAAGGAGACCACTTCGGAGAAGAGCTTGAAGATGGACAAGTCCCCAAGGCCACGGACGAGCTGATGCATCGAGAAGGCCAGAAGAGAGCTCCAGGACCCGGACATCCGGCCCCCTGGCCCGGACATCCGGCCCCTGGGCAGTCACCTACAGAAGGCCATCAGCAGCGGAGGCTACAGGGCCCGGACATCCGGCCAGGGCCCGGACATCCGGCCAGGCACGGCCCGGACATCCGGCCCCGCGCCCGGAAATCCGGCGCCTCTGTCCAGAGAGCACCCGAGGCGCGTCCTCCCCCGGCCGGACATCCGGGCCCCCGCCCCGGACATCCGGCGACCCATGAAGCCCCGGACATCCGGGCCGTAGCCCGGACATCCGGCCCCTGATCTGCCTGCGTGCAGCCCCTGGGCCGAGGCCCATGTACCCATTCGCCCCGTAGACTATATATACTCCTCTCCTCTTTCCGTTTAGGGTTAGCTGTGGTTTTAGCTCATTTGACACTTGTGTGGATTTCTCCCACGAGACCGGTGCGCCTCTACGGAGAAGATCCACCTCTGGATTCAAGACCCCTAACGGGAAGATCCCACGGGATTCCAAGACCTCCTCCGGGAGAAGACTATCTGTATCACCGTTGTTGACTTTGGATCATGTATCTCGACCTTGTATCGCGAATCTAGCACTTGTGTGATTGCTTCCGTGTTGATTTGAGTGTTCTCTCTTGTGTTTTCCCCATCTTTCTCCGTGTTTTCCCCGTGTTCATCGTGTGCCAACCTCCAAACGTGAAAGATCCGCTGATTAGGGTTCCACCCTACATCAGTATCTGGCTAGCCCTTTCTGAGACCGCAAAACATAAATGCAGAGCACCTTTAAAGATCAAGGACTGACTAGACATTGTAATTCATGGTAAAAGATATCCAGTCATGATCATACTCAATGCAAATTAATAGTAATACATGCAACGACAGAGGCGCTCTCCTACTGGTGTTCTTTGATACTACCTCCTTTCCGGTTTATAAGGCTTGCGCGTATCCCTAGGTCTATAATTTGACCAACATAAAATGAGTTGAATAGTCTAAAAGTTACACCATTAGAAAGTAGAAGATCTGAAGTTTCTAATGATATATTTTTTGTGACAGATAACTTGTATTATGTTGGTTTATTTTTCAACCTAGATATACGTGCAAGCCTTATAAACTAGAAAGGAGGTAGTAAGAGAATGATTACTCTGCATGAAAGTAAATAGATAGGCCCTTCACAGAGGGAAGCAGGGATTTGTAGAGGTGCCAGAGCTCGATTTTAAAATAGAGATTGAATAACATTTTGAGCGGTATACTTTCATTGTCAACATAACAACCAAGAATCTCGATATCTTCCATGCTACGCACATTATAGGCGGTTCCCAAACAGAATGGTAAAAGTTTATACTCCCCCAACCACCAACAAGCACACTCCACGGCCAGCCGAATCCACGGGTTACCGTCCAAACAAGCAACAGCCCTTGGGCAGTTTTGTTTAATTATTATGATTTAGAGCATGGGACTGGGCATCCCGATTACCAGCCATTTTCTCATGAATGGTGAGCAGAGTCCACTCATCGTGAGAATAACCCCCCTAGCATGGAAGATATAGACAACCCTAGTTGATACATGAGTTGTTCGAGCATACAAAACAAAATTTCATTTGAAGGTTTAGAGTTTGGCACATACAAATTTACTTGGGACGGCAGGTAAATACCGCATATAGGAAGGTATGGTGGACTCATGTGGAATAACTTTGGGGTTTATGGAAGTGGATGCACAAGCAGCATTCCTAGGAGGAGGATACCACCCATCATGTGCCAAGTCAAGTCACTTAAATCGTTCAGAGGAGGATACCACCCATCATACCACATCACAACCATTTTAATATCATGTTGGCACTCAAGATAGACCATTATAAACTCTCGACTAATTAAGCATGGCATAAGCAGCTATGATCTCTAATTTTCATTGCAAACATGTTTCATTCATAACAAGCTGAATCAAGAACGACGAGCAATCATATTTACAAAAACAAGAGAGGTCGAGTTCGTACCAGCTTTTCTCATCTCAATTAGTTCATCATATATCATCCTTATTGCCTTTCACTCACACGACAGAACGGTGTTGATAATAATAATAGTGCACGTGCATTGGACTAAGCTAGAATCTGCAGACATTTAATACAAGAGAGAAGACAAGGTAATATGGCTCCAAGTTAAATCAACAATAGAGCATATGGGAGCCACTAAGCATTTTAATCATCGTATTCTACTCTTAACCCCCAAAGAAAAGAAAATAAACTATTTACACGGGAAAGCTCCCAACAAGCAAAAAAAGAATGGGAAATATTTTTGGGTTTTCATTTTTAGTTACTACTGCAAGCAAAGAAAGTAAACTAGCTAGAAGCTACAACTAATATTTTTTGTTTTTCTGGGGTTTTCTAGGACACAAGAAAAAGACTAAGAAAAAAAGTTAAACTAAGCATGGATGGTATAGTGAAAGAGTGTGAGCACCGACAACTAGAATAAGTGTGTGAACGTGAATGTTAGTCGGTGAGAAACATGTACTCCCCCAAGCTTAGGCTTTTGGCCTAAGTTGGTCTATGGCCAGTACTGGCCTGACGTATATCCAAGGTTGTAGTTGGGGTCGTACTGAGATGCAGCAGTTGCTGCCTGCTGAGCTGCAGCTCGAAGGCGGGCTGCTTCCGTCATGTTATAATGGGCATTTGCCTCCTCCATAGTTATAGTGTGTCTTCCTTTTTCCTGAAAGTTAAACAAAGTAGGGGCAGGAAGAACAATATGGATGGCATGTTGCCGGTTAAAGATTAGTCGATATTTGAGAGTTTGATTATCCCACTCTATAAACCGGTGACTAGCCATAGCATTACAGTCTAAATAAACAGTAGGTAAGGGGTTATCATAAGGGTGCACAGACACACCAAGATAGCGGGCTATGCGAGTAGCATAGATCTCACCAAATAAATCTCCATTAGAACCATTATGGTGTAGCCTATGTGCAACAATAGCTCCCAGATTATATTGCCTATCACCTAGTACAGCACTCCTGAGAACGCTAAGATTAGGGACACACATGTGACAAGCCTCATCTTTACCAGTTATGCATCTACCAATAAAGAGAGCAAAGTAATGAATAGCAGGAAAATGTATGCTCCCAATGGTGGCTTGTGTGATGTCCCTGGATTCCCCCACTGTAATACTAGCAAGAAATTCTCTAAATTCAGATTTACGAGGATCACTCAGACTGCCCCACTTTGGGATCTTGCAGGCTTCATTAAAATTCTCTAAGTCCATGGTATAAGATTTATCATATAGATCAAACAAGACAGTGTGAGTATTACGTGAAGATGAAAGTTTAAACCTTCTCACAAAACTATCAGTTAAGCCACGGTACTAGAGGCACTTATCTTGCATGAAGTCCTCGAGGTCAGCGTTACACTCATATGCGTAAAATTCGTCTTTGATGCCCGCTTGACTCATAAATTCATCCGACGGCCATTCACAAGGCTGCACATCAGCATCCCTCGGTGGTTCATCATCCGGCTCACGAAACGCGAGCCTTGGTCCATGCTTCCTTGAAGGACCACCTTGGAAGTTTTTCCTAGACATTTTTCTAAAATTTTCTAAAAATTTTAGTAACTCACAATAAAAGTTGACCAAACTCAACAAGAATAATAGCAACAACTCCCATAAGTGCCTAGAAGCTATATCATGCATTAGAACTACTTGGGACCAAGAAAATTTGACATGCAAGCTAAAGAACAAGGTCACCACAGCAGCACAAATTTGTAACAAATAAAGCACTAGAACAAAAACTAATTGGACCAATGGAGGAGTCGCATACCAAGGAACAATCTCCCCAAACAGTTTGGTGAATGGTGCTTTGAGCAAGGAGATCGAGAATGGCAGCAAAACGAGCTAGAACTCGGGTTTGAGCTGGTTGGGGATTTTTTTGGGAGGAAGAAGAAGAGTGTGGGTGAAATGATAAGTGGAGAGAGGCCACGTGGGGCCCTCGAGGCAGGGGCGCGCCCTGTGCCCTTGAGGCCAGGTGCTGGCTCCCCTCGCTGTGTGTTCAGTGCCATATTTTCTTAAATATTCTGGAAAAAAATCATATTTCATTTTCATGGCATTTGGAGAACTTTTATTTTCGGAATTTTTTTTATAGCACGGATAAGTCTGGGAAGAGACAGATAATGCTATTTTTTCTTTTATTTAACCTAATTGACAGAAAGTAAAAGGAGGGTACAGAAGGTTTGTGCTATCTAGATTCACCTATCCCATGTTCATCAAAAGGAATCTATTAACAAGGTTGATCAGGTCTTGTTAATAAACTCTTTCCGAGTAACATGAAATCGGAGAATTTTCCAATAACACTATGTTACCTCAATGGGGATATGTATGTCCCCAACAATAAGAATGTCATATGCCTTCTTGATAGTAGGAATAGGAAACTTAAAACCTCCAATAGTAATAGTTGAAGTTTTTCCAATATAATTGATACTGAAGACCTGAGGTTGTTTCCTTGGAAAGTGTACCGTATGCTCATTATCATTGACATGAAAAGTGACTTTTCCTTTGTTGCAATCAATAACAGCCCCTGCAGTATTCAAAAAAGGTCTTCCAAGAATAATAGACATACTATTATCCTCGGGAATATCAAGTATAACAAAGTCCTTTAGAATAGTAACATTTGCAACTACAACAGGCACATTCTCACAAATACCGACAGGTATAGCAGTTGATTTGTCAGCCATTTGCAAAGATATTTCAGTAGGTGTCAACTTACTCAAGTCAAGTCTACGATATAAAGAGAGAGGCATAACACTAACACCTGCTCCAAGATTACACAAAGCAGTTTTAACATAATTTCTCTTAATGGAGCAAGGTATAGTAGGTACTCCTGGGTCTCCTAATTTCTTAGGCATTCCACCCTCAAAAGTGTAATTGGCAAGCATGGTGGAGATTTCTAAATCAGGTATCTTTCTTTTGTTGGTAATAATGTCTTTCATACACTTGGCATAAGGATTTGTTTTAAGCACATCAGTTAAACGCATACGCAAAAAGATAGGTCTAATCATTTCAGCGAAGCGCTCAAAGTCCTCATCATCCTTTTTCTTGGATGGTTTTGGAGGAAAAGGCATGGGTTTCTGAACCCATGGTTCTCTTTCTCTACCGTGCTTCCTAGCAACAAAGTCTCTCTTATCATAACGTTGATTCTTTGATTTTGGGTTATCAAGATCAACAGCAGGTTCAATCTCTACATCGTTATCATTGCTAGGTTGAGCATCAACATGAACATCATTATTAATATTATCACTAGGTTCATGTTCATTACCAGATAGTGTCTCTGCATCAGAAACAACTATATCATTGGGATTCTCAGGTGGGTGAGCTACAGGTTCACTAGAAGCATGCAAAGTCCTATCATTTTTATTTTTCTTCTTCTTAGAAGAACTAGGTGCATCTAAATTAGCTCTCTGAGAATCTTGCTCAATTCTCCTAGGGTGGCCTTCAGGATACAGAGGTTCCTTAGTCATTTTACCACCTCTAGTTGCAACTCTAACAACATAGTCATTATTCTTACTATTTAATTCATTGAGAAAATCATTATGAGCCTTAAGTACTTGTTCTACTTGAGTGGTAACCATAGAAGCATGTATACTAATAAGTTTCAGTTCATCTTTAGCAATAGACAGATAATCACTCAAGCATTCAATCATATGAGCATTGTGTTGTAATTGTCTACGAACGTAAGCATTGAAGTTTTCTTGTTTCACAATGAAATTGTCAAACTCATCTAAGCATTGGGCAGACTTATAACGAGGAATATCACTTTCATCAAATCTATAAAGAGAATTTACCTTTACTACCTGTGTCGGGTTAGCAAGCCCATGTATTTCTTCAATAGGTGGTAATCTCTTAACATCTTCAGCTTTAATACCTTTTTCTTTCATAGATTTCTTTGCCTCTTGCATGTCTTCAGGACTGAGAAATAGAACACCTATTTTCTTCGGAGTTGGCTTAGGGGCTGGTTCAGGAAGTGTCCAATTATTTTCATTGGCTAGCATATTATTCAATAATAGTTCAGCTTGTTCAACTGTTCTTTCCCTAAAAACACAACCAGCATAACTATCCAGGTGGTCTCAGGAAGCATGGGTTAGTCCATTATAAAAGAGATCAAGTATATCATGCATCTCAAGAGGATGATCAGGCAAAGAATTAAGTAACTGGAGAAGCCTCCCCCAAGCTTGTGGGAGACTCTCTTGTTAAGTTTGAGCAAAGTTATATATTTCCCGTAAGGCAACTTGTTTCTTATGAGCGGGAAAATATTTAGCAAAAAAGTAATACATCATATCCTGGGGACTACGCACACAACCAGGATCAAGAGAATTAAACCAAGTCTTAGCATCACCCTTTAACGAGAATGGAAACAGCTTAAGGATATAATAGTAGCGGATCTTTTCATCATTGGTAAACAGGGTGGCTATATCATTCAACTTGGTAAGATGTGCCACAACAGTTTCAGACTCATAGCCATGGAAAGGATCAGATTCAACCAAAGTAATTAACTCAGGATCAACAGAGAATTCATAATCCTTATCAGTGACACAAATAGGTGAAGTAGCAAAAGCAGGGTCATGTTTCATTCTAGCATTCAAGGACTTTTCTTTCAACTTAGCTAATAACTTCTTAAGATCATATCTATCATTGCAAGCAAGAAAGTCTCTAGCAGTTTCTTCATCCATAACATAACCCTCAGGCACAACAGGCAATTCATATCTATTGGGAGTAGTTTCATCATCACTTTCATAAATATCATCAACATTGGCACTCTCCCTAACCTTAGCAATTTTTTCATCTAGAAATTCACCTAGTGGCACAGTATCAGGCATAGAGATAGTTTCATCATACATAGCAGAGGTAGCATCATCAAGAACATACGACATATCAGATTCAGTAGCAGGAGTAGGTGTCACAAGTTTACTCATAACAGAAGGAGAATCTATTGCAGAGCTAGATGGCAGTTCCTTACCTTCCCTCATAGTTGAGGGTAAGATCTTGGTTTATGAGTCCTTCAAATTCTTCATAGTGATAAACAGATATAAATCCCAAGTGACTTAAAGAATAGAGCTATGCTCCCCGGCAACGGCGCCAGAAAATAGTCTTGATAACCCACAAGTGTAGGGGATCGCAACAGTTTTCGTGGGTAAAGTATTAAACCCAAATTTGTTGATTCGACACAAGGGAAGCCAAAGAATACTCTTAAGTATTAGCAACTGAGTTGTCAATTCAGCCACACCTGGAAACTTAGTATCTGCAGCAAGATAGTTTAGTAGCACAGTAATATGATAGTGGTTGTAGTAGCAATAAAAATAAAGATAGTGTTTTTGTAGTTTTTGTGATAATAGCAACGGAAAAGTAAATAAGCGGCTAGCAATATAGGTAAATCTCGTAGGCATTGGATCGGTGATGGGAAATTACGTCGGATGCAATTCATCATGTAGAAGTTATAACCTAGGGTGACACAGAACTAGCTCCAGTTCATCAATGCAATGTAGCCATGTATTCCGAATATAGTCATACGTGCTTATGGAAAAGAACTTGCATGACATCTTTTGTCCTACACTCCCGTGGCAGCGGGGTCCTATTGGAAACTAAGGGATATTAAGGCCTCCTTTTAATAGAGTACCGGACCAAAGCATTAACACATAGTGAATACATGAACTCCTCAAACTACGGTCATCATCGGGAGTGGTCCCGATTATTGTCACTTCGGGGTTGCCGGATCATAACACATAGTAGGTGACTATAGACTTGCAAGATAGGATCAAGAACACACATATATTCATGAAAACACAATAGGTCCAGATCTGAAATCATGGCACTCGGGCCCTAGTGAATAGCATTAAGCATAGCAAAGTCATAGCAACATCAATCTCAGAACATAGTGGATACTAGGGATCAAACCCTAACAAAACTAACTCGATTACATGATCCCATCCAACCCATCACAGTCCAACAAGCCTACGATGGAATTACTCACGCACGGCGGTGAGCATCATGGAATTGGTGATGGGGGAAGGTTGATGATGACGATGGCGACGATCTCCACTCTCCGAAGCCTCGAACGAACTCCAGATCAGCCCTCCCGAGAGAGATTAGGGCTTGGCGGCGGATCCATCTCGTAAAACGCGATAATTCATTCTCCTTGATTTTTTCTCCATGAAACGGAATATATAGGACTTGGGGTAACGTCGGTGGGGCACCGGGCTGCCCTCGAGGCAGGGGGCGCGCCCTGGGAAGGGGGGCGCGCCCGCCACCCTCGAGGACGGCCCGTGGGCCCCCAGGTGTGGATCTTCTTGCGAGTATCTTTTATATTTTCTGAAATAAATCTCCGTTGATTTTTAGCCAATTCCGAGAACTTTTTATTTCTGCACAAAAACAACACCATGGCAGTTCTGCTGAAAACAACGTCAGTCCGGGTTAGTTCCATTCAAATCATGCAAGTTAGAGTCCAAAACAAGGGCAAAAGTGTTTGGAAAAGTAGATACGTTGGAGACGTATCAACTCCCCCAAGCTTATACCTTTGCTTGTCCTCAAGTAATTCAGTTGATAAACTGAAAGTGATAAAGAAAAACTTTGACAAACTCTTTTTGCTCTTGTTGTTGTAAATATGTAAGCTAGCATTCAGGTTTTCAACAAGATCATGAACGAACCACATTCACAATAACTTCCAGGTCTCAAGACTACTCACATCAATGGCATAATCAACTAGCGAGCAATAATAATAAACTTCAGATGACAAAACTTTTCAAAACAATCATGATATGATATAACAGGATGGTATCTCGCTAGCCCATTCTGAGACTGCAAAACATAAATGCAGAGCACCTTTAAAGATCAAGGACTGACTAGACATTGTAATTCATAGTAAAAGATATCCAGTCATGATCATACTCAATGCAAATTAATAGTAATACATGCAACGACAGCGGTGCTCTCCTACTGGTGCTCTTTGATACTACCTCCTTTCCGGTTTATAAGGCTTGCGCATATCCCTAGGTCTATAATTTGACCAACATAAAATGAGTTGTATAGTCTAAAAATTACACCATTAGAAAGTAGAAGATCTGAAGTTTCTAATGATATATTTTTTGTGACAGATAACTTGTATTATGTTGGTTTATTTTTTAACCTAGATATATGTGCAAGCCTTATAAACCGGAAAGGAGGTAGTAAGAGAATGATGACTCTGCATGAAAGTAAATAAATAGGCCCTTCACAGAGGGAAGCAGGGATTTGTAGAGGTGCCAGAGCTTGATTTTTAAATAGAGATTGAATAACATTTTGAGCGGTATACTTTCATTGTCAACATAACAACCAAGAATCTTGATATCTTCCATGCTACGGACATTATAGGCGGTTCCCAGACAGAATGGTAAAAGTTTATACTCCCCCGACCACCAACAAGCACACTCCACGGCCAGCCGAATCCACGGGTTACCGTCCAAACAAGCAACAGCCCTTGGGGAGTTTTGTTTAACTATTATGATTTAGAGCATGGGACTGGGTATCCCGATTACCAGCCATTTTCTCGTGAATGATGAGCGGAGTCCACTCATCGTGAGAATAACCCCCCCTAGCATGGAAGATATAGACAGCCCTAGTTGATACATGAGTTGTTCGAGCATACAAAACAGAATTTCATTTGAAGGTTTAGAGTTTTGCACATACAAATTTACTTGGAACGGCAGGTAAATACCGCATATAGGAAGGTATGGTGGACTCATGTGGAATAAATTTGGGGTTTATGGAAGTGGATGCACAAGCAGCATTCCCGCTTAGTACAGATGAAGGCTAGAATAAGACTGGGAAGCGACCAGCTAGAGAGCAACAACGGTCATGAACATGCTTTAAAATTAATCAAAAATGAATGCAAGCATGAGTAGGATATAAATCACCATGAACATAAATATCGTGAAGGCTATGTTGATTTGTTTCAACTACATGCGTGAACATGTGCCAAGTCAAGTCACTTAAATCGTTCAGAGGATGATACCACCCATCATACCACATCACAACCATTTTAATATCATGTTGGAACGCAAGATAGACCATTATAAACTCTCAACTAATTAAGCATGGCATAAGTAGCTATGATCTCTAATTTTCATTGCAAACACGTTTCATTCATAACAAGCTGAATCAAGAACGACGAGCAATCATATTTACAAAAACAAGAGAGGTCGAGTTCGTACCAGCTTTTCTCATCTCAATTAGTTCATCATATATCATCCTTATTGCCTTTCACTCGCACGACAGAACGGTGTGGATAATAATAATAGTGCACGTGCATTGGACTAAGCTAGAATCTGCAGACATTTAATACAAGAGAGAAGACAAGGTAATATGGCTCCAAGTTAAATCAACAATAGAGCATATGAGAGCCACTAAGCATTTTAATCATGGTCTTCTACTCTTAACCCCCAAAGAAAAGAAAAGAAACTATTTACATGGGAAAGCTCCCAACAAGCAAAAGAAGAATGGGAAATATTCTGGGTTTTAATTTTTAGTTACTACTGCAAGCAAAGAAAGTAAACTAGCTAGAAGCTACAACTAATATATTTTTTGTTTTTCTGGGGTTTTCTAGGACACAAGAAAAAGACTAAGAATTTTTTGTAAACTAAGCATGGATGGTACAGTGAAAGAGTGTGAGCACCGACAACTAGAATAAGTGTGTGAACATGAATGTAAGTCGGTGAGAAACATGTACTCCCCCAAGCTTAGGCTTTTGGCCTAAGTTGGTCTATGGCCAGTACTGGCCTGTAGGATATCCAAAGTTGTAGTTGGGGTCGTACTGAGATGCAGCAGTTGCTGCCTGCTGAGCTACAGCTCGAAGGCGGGCTCCTTCCGTCATGTTACAATGGGCATTTGCCTCCTCCATAGTTATAGTGTGTCTTCCTTTTTCCTGGAAGTTAAACAAAGTAGGGGCAGGAAGAACAATATGGATGGCATGTTGCCGGTTAAAGATTAGTCGATATTTGAGAATTTGATTATCCCACTCTATAAACCGGTGACTAGCCATAGCATTACAGTCTAAATAAACAGTAGGTAAGGGGTTATCATAAGGGTGCACAGACACACCAAGATAGCGGGCTATGCGAGTAGCATAGATCCCACCAAATAAATCTCCATTAGAACCATTGTGGTGTAGCTTACGTGCAACAATAGCTCCCAGATTATATTGCCTATCACCTAGTACAGCACTCCTGAGAACGCTAAGATCAGGGACACACATGTGACAAGCCTCATCTTTACCATTTATGCATCTACCGATAAAGAGAGCAAAGTAATGAATAGCAGGAAAATGTATGCTCCCAGTGGTGGCTTGTGTGATGTCCCTGGATTCCCCCACTGTAATACTAGCAAGAAATTCTCTAAATTCAGATTTACGAGGATCACTCATACTGCCCCACTGTGGGATCTTGCAGGCTTCATTAAAATCCTCTAAGTCCATGGTATAAGATTTATCAAATAGATCAAACAAGACAGTGTGAGAATTACGTGAAGATGAAAATTTAAACCTTCTCACAAAACTATCAGTTAAGCCACGGTACTAGAGGCACTTATCTTGCATGAAGTTCTTGAGGTCAGCGTGACGCACATATGCGTAAAATTCGTCTTTGATGCCCGCTTGACTCATAAATTCATCCGACGGCCATTCACAAGGCCGCACATAAGCATCCCTCGGTGGTTCATCATCCGGCTCACGGAACGCGAGCCTTGGTCCTTGCTTCCTTGAAGGACCACCTTGTAAGTTTTTCCTAGACATTTTTCTGAAATTTTCTGAAATTTTTAGTAACTCACAATAAAAGTTGACCAAACTCAACAAGAATAATAGCAACAACTCCCATAAGTGCCTAGAAGCTATATCATGCATTGGAACTACTTGGGACCAAGAAATTTGACATGCAAGCTCAAGAACAAGGTCACCACAGCAGCACAAATTTGCAAAAAATAAAGCAGTAGAACAAAAACTAATTGGACCAATGTAGGAGTCACATACCAAGGAACAATCTCCCCAAACAGTTTGGTGAATGGTGCTTTGAGCAAGGACATCGAGAATGGCAGCAAAATGAGCTAGAACTCGGGTTTGAGCTGGCTGGGGATTTTTTTGGGAGGAAGAAGAAGAGTGTGGGTGAAAGGATAAGTGGATGGGGGCCACGTGGGGCCCTCGAGGCAGGGGGCGCGCCCTGTGAAGGGGGGCGCGCCCTGTGCCCTCGAGGCCAGGTGCTGGCTCCCCTCGATGTGTGTTCAGTGCTATATTTTCTTAAATATTCTAGAAAAAATCATATTTCATTTTCATGGCATTTGGAGAACTTTTATTTCCGGGATATTTTTTTTATTGCACGGATAAGTCTGGGAACAGACAGATAATGCTATTTTTTTATTTAACCTAATTGACAAAAAGTAAAAGGAGGGCACAGAAGGTTTGTGTTATCTAGATTCACCTATCCCATGTTCATCAAAAGGAATCTATTAACAAGGTTGATCAGGTCTTGTTAATAAACTCTTTCCGAGTAACATGAAACCGGAGAATTTTCGAATAACACTATGTTACCTCATTGGGGATATGTATGTCCCCAACAATAAGAATGTCATATGCCTTCTTGATAGTAGAAATAGGAAACTTAAAACCACCAATAGTAATAGTTGAAGTTTTTCCAATATAATTGATACTGAAGACCTGAGGTTGTTTCCTTGGAAAGTGTATCGTGCTCATTACCATTGACATGAAAAGTGACTTTGCCTTTGTTGCAATCAATAACAGCCCCTGCAGTATTCAAAAAAGGTCTTCCAAGAATAATAGACATACTATCATCCTCGGGAATATCAAGTATAACAAAGTCCGTTAGATTAGTAACATTTGTAACTACAACGGGAAAATTCTCACAAATACCGACAGGTATAGCAGTTGATTTGTCAGCCATTTGCAAAGATATTTCAGTAGGTGTCAACTTACTCAAGTCAAGTCTACGATATAAAGAGAGAGGCATAACACTAACACCTGCTCCAAGATCATAGAAAGCAGTTTTAACATAATTTCTCTTAATGGAGCAAGGTATAGTAGGTACTCCTTGGTCTCCTAATTTCTTAAGCATCCCACCCTCAAAAGTGTAATTGGCAAGCATGGTGGAGATTTCTACATCAGGTATCTTTCTTTTGTTGGTAATAATGTCTTTCATATACATGGCTTAAGGATTTGTTTTATGCACATCAATTAAACGCATACACAAAAAGATAGGTCTAATCATTTCAGCGAAGCGCTCAAAGTCCTCATCATCCTTTTTCTTGGATGGTTTTGGAGGAAAAGGCATGGGTTTCTGAACCCATGGTTCTCTTTCTCTATCGTGCTTCCTAGCAACAAAGTCTTTCTTATCATAACGTTGATTCTTTGATTTTGGGTTATCAAGATCAACAGCAGGTTCAATCTCTACATCGTTATCATTGCTAGGTTGAGCATCAACATGAACATCATTATTAATATTATCACTAGGTTCATGTTCATTACCAGATAGTGTCTCAGCATCAAAAACAGCTATATCATTGGGATTCTCAGGTGGGTGAGCTATAGGTTCACTAGAAGCATGCAAAGTCCTATCATTTTTCTTTCTCTTCTTCTTAGAAGAACTAGGTGCATCTAAATTAGCTCTCTGAGAATCTTGCTCAATTCTCCTAGGGTGGCCTTCAGGATACTGAGGTTCCTGAGTCATTTTACCACCTCTAGTTGCAACTCTAACAACATAGTCATTATTCTTACTATTTAATTCATTCAGCAAATCATTATGAGCCTTAAGTACTTGTTCTACTTGAGTGGTAACCATAGAAGCATGTATACTACTCCCTCCGTTCCAAAATATTTGTCTTTCTAGGCATTTCAAATGAATTACAAATACGGATGTATGTAGACATATTTTATAGTGTAGATTCACTCATTTTGCTTCGTATGTGGTCACTTGTTGAAATCTTTAAAAAGACAAATATTTCGGAACGGAGGGAGTAATAAGTTTCAGTTCATCTTTAGCACTAGACAGATAATCACTCAAGCGTTCAATCATATGAGCATTGTGTTGTAATTGTCTACTAACATAAGCATTGAAGTTTTCTTGTTTCACAATGAAATTGTCAAACTCATCTAAGCATTGGCCAGCAGACTTATAACGAGGAATATCACTTTCATCAAATCTATAAAGAGAATTTACCTTTACTACCTGTGTCGGGTTATCAAGCCCATGTATTTCTTCAATAGGTGGTAATCTCTTAACATCTTCAGCTTTAATACCTTTTTCTTTCATAGATTTCTTTGCCTCTTGCATGTCTTCAGGACTGAGAAATAGAACACCTCTTTTCTTTGGAGTTGGCTTAGGGGCTGGTTCAGGAAGTGTCCAATTATTTTCATTGTCTAGCATATTATTCAATAATAGTTCAGCTTGTTCAACTGTTCTTTCCCTGAAAACACAACCAACACAACTATCCAGGTGGTCTCTGGAAGCATGGGTTAGTCCATTGTAAAAGAGATCAAGTATATCATGCATCTCAAGAGGATGATCTGGCAAATCATTAAGTAATTGGAGAAGCCTCCCCCAAGCTTGTGGGAGACTCTCTTCTTAAGATTGAGCAAAGTTATATATTTCCCGTAAGGCAACTTGTTTCTTATGAGCGGGGAAATATTTAGCAAAAAAGTAATACATCATATCCTGGGGACTACGCACACAACCAGGATCAAGAGAATTAAACCAAGTCTTAGCATCACCCTTTAACGAGAATGGAAACAGCTTAAGGATATAATAGTAGCGGATCTTTTCATCATTGGTAAATAGGGTGGCTATACCATTCAACTTGGTAAGATGTGCCACAACAGTTTCAGACTCATAGCCATGGAAAGGATCAGATTCAACCAAAGTAATTAACTCAGGATCAACAGAGAATTCATAATCCTTATCAGTGACACAAATAGGTGAAGTAGCAAAAGCAGGGTCATGCTTCATTCTAGCATTCAAGGACTTTTCTTTCAACTTAGCTAATAACTTCTTAAGATCATATCTATCATTGCAAGCAAGAAAGTCTCTAGCAGTTTCTTCATCCATAACATAACCCTCAGGCACAACAGGCAATTCATATCTATTGGGAGTAGTTTCATCATCACTTTCATAAATATCATCAACATTGGCACTCTCCCTAACCTTAGCAATTTTTTCATCTAGTAATTCACCTAGTGGCACAGTATCAGGCATAGATATAGTTTCATCATACATAGCAGAGGTAGCATCATCAAGAACATATGCCATATCAGATTCAATAGCAGGAGTAGGTGTCGCAAGTTTACTCATAACAGAAGGAAAATCTAGTGCAGAGCTAGATGGCAGCTCCTTACCTCCCCTCGTAGTTGAGGGTAAGATCTTGGTTTTTGAGTCCTTCAAATTCTTCATAGATAAATAGATATAAATCCCAAGTGACTTAAAGAATAGAGCTATGCTCCCCGGCAACGGCGCCAGAAAATAGTCTTGATAAACCACAAGTGTAGGGGATTGCAACCGTTTTTGAGGGTAAAGTATTAAACCAAATTTGTTGATTCGACACAAGGGGAGCCAAAGAATACTCTTTAGTATTAGCAACTGAGTTGTCAATTCAGCCACACCTGGAAACTTAGTATCTACATCAAGATAGTTTAGTAGCACAGTAATTTGATAGTGGTGGTAGTAGCAATAAAAGTAAAGATAGTATTTTTGTAGTTTTTGTGATAATAGCAACGGAAAAGTAAATAAGCGGCTAGCAATATAGGTAAAGCTCGTAGGCATTGGATCGGTGATGGGAAATTACGTCGGATGCAATTCATCATGTAGAAGTTATAACCTAGAGTGACACAGAACTAGCTCCAGTTCATCAATGCAATGTAGGCATGTATTCCGAATATAGTCATACGTGCTTATGGAAAAGAACTTGCATGACATCTTTTGTCCTACCCTCCTGTGGCAGCGGGGTCCTATTGGAAACTAAGGGATATTAAGGCCTCCTTTTAATAGAGTACCGGACCAAAGCATTAACACATAGTGAATACATGAACTCCTCAAACTATGGTCATCACCGGGAGTGGTCCCGATTATTGTCACTTCGGGGTTGCCACATCATAACACATAGTAGGTGACTATAGACTTGCAAGATAGGATCAAGAACACACATATATTCATGGAAACATAATAGGTTCAGATCTGAAATCATGGCACTCGGGCCATAGTGACAAGCATTAAGCATAGCAAAGTCATAGCAACATCAATCTCAGAACATAGTGGATACTAAGGATCAAACCCTAACAAAACTAACTCGATTACATGATAGATCCCATCCAACTCATCACCGTCCAGTAAGCCTACGATGGAATTACTCACGCACGGCGGTGAGCATCATGGAATTGGTGATGGAGGAAGGTTGATGATGACGATGGCGACGATCTCCACTCCCCGGAGCCCGGAACGGACTCCAGATCAGCCCTCCCAAGAGAGATTAGGGCTTGGCGGCAGCTCCATCTCGTAAAACGCGATAATTCTTTCTCCTTGATTTTTTTTCTCGACGAAACGGAATATATAGGACCTGGGGGTACGTCGGTGGGGCACCGGGCTGTCCTCGAGGCAGGGGGGCGCGCCCTGGGAAGGGGGGCGCGCCCCTCACCCTCGAGGATGGCCCGTGTGCCCCCAGGTGTGGATCTTCTTGCGAGTATTTTTTATATTTTCTGAAATAAATCTCCGTTGATTTTCAGGCGATTCCGAGAACTTTTTATTTCTGCACAAAAACAACACCATGGCAGTTCTGTTGAAAACAGCGTCAGTCCGGGTTAGTTCCATTTAAATCATGCAAGTTAGAGTCCAAAACAAGGGCAAAAGTGTTTGGAAAAGTAGATACGTTGGAGACGTATCAGCTAGCCTCTCTGGGGGTCCGGATCTGAAAGCTGCAGGCTCCGCCGCCTAGTTGGTGTCGCGAGGTTCGGTGACGTAGAACCACTCCTGCTGCCAAACCTTGTTCGTCTCCACGAATGAGCCCTTGGGACAAGTTGCGTTTGGGAACTTACTGATCATAGTGCCCCCGCACTCTGCGTGTTCCCCGTCCACCACCTTCGGCTTCACGTTGAAGGTCTTAAGCCATAGGCCGAAGTGTGGGGGGATGCGGAGAAAGGCTTCACACATCACTATGAAAGCGGATATGTGAAGGATTGAGTTCGGGGCTAGATCATGGAAATCTAGCCCGTATAAGAACAAAAGACCCCGAACAAACGGGTGGAGTGGAAATTATAGCCCCCTGACAAAATGAGAGGTGAAAACTACCCTCTCGCCCGCCTTAGGAACGGGAGTCACCTGGCCCTTAGGGGGGACTCGGTGTGCGATGTCACCGGCAAGATACCTCGCGCTTCGTAGATCCTCCACGGCCTTTTCGGTGACCGTGGAAGCTTCCCACTTGCCTCTGGCACCGGATCCAACCATAGCTGGGAAGAGGACTAGTGGTTGAAGAACGAGGAGTTGTGGGCGCAGGAGATGAGAGTACAGGGGCAAGGTAGATTGTAGAGCTCGAGCTTGAGGGAGGCGTGGGGCTGATGAAAGGTATTGGAGTCCTTTTATAACGCCGTGAATACAGAGCGTCCCCCACCTTAGGCATAAAAATCGCCGGTTCCCAAATCGGTCATGCATAATGCGCGGCGTGGGTGCTCACGTCACAATGATAAGAATCCCACAATAAGCGGGCACGATCTCTATTCTGACTGGACGTGTCACTTAGGATATGCTTCGAAACACGAAACTAGGACCAAATAAAACGGTTTGATATGTTAGTGGGTTGGACATGACGCTTCTCCCAAAAGTTGTTAGTAGAGACACATTACTCATTTTCTTTAAAAGCCTTGCCTTCGAGGCTAAGGGTTGTACTAATCTTGCAGAGTCGAACACAATCCATCTATTTGCAGAAGATATATTCGGGAACAAGAACCTGCCTTGCAATGCCGAAGACAATACGGAAGCCGAACTCATCGCCATCAAAGACAGGTTTAGGGGCTACTGAGGGAGTCCTGGATAGGGGGTCCTCAGGTGGCCGGATAAACTCCTGGTGGGCCGGACTGGTGGGCCATGAAGATTATTATAGAAGATCATCTCTCATATCCGGATAGGACTCATGGATTCTTGTAATGGCAAGTTTTAGGCTCGGTTGTAGATTTTCCTTCCTCTACAAGATGATATGTACAAACCCTAGGCCCCTCCGGTGTGTATATAAACCGGAGGGTTCAGTCAGTAGAGGCTAGAATCAGAATCATACAATCCTCGTAGGCTAAACTTAGGGTTTAGCCTTTACGATCTCGAGGTAGATCAACTCTTGTACCAATATTCATCCATACTAATATAGTAGGAAGTAGTGTTATACCTCAATCGAGAGGGCCTGGACCTGGGTAAACATCGTGTCCCCTGCCTCCTGTTAACATCAATCCTCAGAAGCATAGTTCGGGACCCCCTACCCGAGATCCACCGGTTTTGACACAGACACCTGTGCCTGTGAAGCAAGGCCCCGTGCGTGTGAAGACAAGGCCCTATGCCTGAGAAGCTAAGGCCTAGTGTCCGGGAAGCAAGGCTCATGCCTGTGAAGGTCTCCGCTCGTGACACTCTCACGTAATAATGAGTGGGGCTGTACACACCCCGGAGTCTCCGGAGTGTCGCCCTCAGGCCTCGCGGGCTCCCTCCCACGTCCTAGTGGCAACACTTAGCTCCGTGCTGGTGAGAAGACTAGACTAGGTGACGGACACGGCTGTTCATTTGCTTTCTGGAGTTGGCTTGCCCCTTCCTTCTTTTAATGGATTTTGAAAGTTCTAGCATTTCTTGAATGGCTTGGTTAAACCACCTCTCCCTTTGATTCTTCCCGCAATTTTTGGCCTTGCGTCGGGGAGAGCGACAGTTGCCCGACGCTCTCCCTCGCGCGCCTCGTGTAGCCTCTGTGAGGCATCCATATTTGAGCTCATGTTCGATGCACCACTCTCCCTGAGTCAGTGCCCCACGGGTACCGCGACAAAGTGTGTTTGACCATGCTCAGCCCATGCCTGGGGCCTCATGCGGCGAGGGATATTAACCTCCTAACGAGTTTCTGCAGCTTCCCGAAGGGCCGCGCCCCACAAGATGGGGGCTATCCTAAGCACGTCAAGATAAGTCTCCTCCCCCTATGGGCGCATATACGGAAACCTCGCAACACTAACCGGGAACAATAAACATGCCACCAAGCAACGTAAAAATCACGGTTCCTTACATGCCCCTCCAGGGCCCCATACTCGTTTGTCTTGGTAATGTAGGAAGAAAGGAAGAGCGAGGACAGGCTAGGGCAGCTCCTACGATGCGTCTGCTCACGAGGATCAGCTCCCGGAGCTCAGTCGGAGCCCTCCTCACGCTTCACCGGGGCATGACGACCCAATGCCGCCCTCAAGGCGGGCATGACGGCGTGGTGGCTGGTCGTAGCCACCGCTACTGGAGCTGCCGCTGTAGGAGGAGCTGCCGTAGCTGGATGAGCTGCGGCCGACGCCGGGGACTAGTTCACCTTCATCCTCGTCATGGCCGTCGCCAAGGCCGTGCACCTCGCCGCCATCGTTGTCCTCGGGGCAACACCCGGCACAACGGCGAGCTTCCCCGAACGCCCTCACGAAGAGGGTTGAGTCACCAACGTACTTGAAGTGGAGGGTGTGTCGCCTACCCAGGACGCATGCGCGGGCAAACGTCTGCTAGCCGCGGGCCAAGGTTACAACGCCCGCGACGGAGATCTCTACCGTGACCCACTAGGCTCTGCTGCAGCAGCCGTTTGCCTGCAGCCAGTGACCGCCGGAACTCGCGGCCGGAAGTTCACCGGCGAAGGAGCGCGGGAGCTAGAGCCGGGTGCCGGCCGGGTTCCCCGACCACACGACAAACTCCAGCATCACCTCCGCCGAGTGGAAGCGCGGCCAGGGAGGCCGGATGACCCCGACGCACCTCCCCACGTCCACGGGGCTGCAACGACCTTGGCGATCCCCACCACGCGAAGGACCGCCGCCACGGCTGTCGAGGGTGGTGTCGGGTGCAGAGGAGGTCTGCCCGCGCCTGCGAGGGGCCGCGGTAGGGGTCGCGGCACACTTGCGTGGGCGGCCTCATCCCCTCTTAGGCGGTGGTGAGCAGGGCCCCTCCTGACAAGTCTTCCCCTTCTCCACGGACGAGAACCTCCTCACCGGCGCCATGGGTGTCGATGCAAAGCAAGAGTCAAGGAGGAAGAAGAAGAAGCGGGCAGAATGAAGGATGAGACGGGCAATGGGGGCTCCGCCCGTCGCCTTATTTATAGCCAGAAGAAGGCCAACCGCCGGCCTCCATAATCGCAGATAATGACGGTCCTTTGTGCATGCATGGACTTGTCAAGTCATGTGGTTGCCAAGGCGGTGTGGGGAAGTGGAGACGCCCACATCCCATCAATCGCCACGTGTCAATCAAGGTCGCAAGCTTTTTGGGCCCGCGGCGCTCCGCACTTGACACTTGGCTTCGCCGCGAAGCCATGACCGAGCGCGCCTTGGGCCCGGGGGCTACCGTCGGTGTTCTGGGAATGGGGGTACCCAGACTTGCCTGCCTACGGCCCAGAGCGTGGCTCGGCCAGTGGCCTGGTACGGCCCAACCTCATCAGCAACCATTCAAGACCCTCGCGAGGGGCCAAGCCTCGTGAGGCGAATGACGCAAGACCTCCCCTGGGGCGGCCTCACTAGGCTAGCTCCCGAGAAGCGAAGATATCAAGGCGAGGGGCACCTCACGAGGTCCCCGTGACGTGAGCCGTGACGACCAAGGCCAGGCGGGTGCCAGCGGGCGCAGGATGCCAGTTTCCTCTTTGGTGCTAAAGGGGCAGGCACAGGTGAGGAGTCCCGAGGCATCGGGAAAATGTTTCCATATCAGTGCAACAAGACCAAGACCAGCATGACAGGAGAGCGGAGGTCATCGTGGAGCCCACGGCGGCGTCACCACCAGAGCGTTTGATAGGTGAAGACCACCTTTTATCCGGATAGCTTGTACTAGCTGCCCCCTTCAAACTTAGCCATTGTGGGATCCCTTCCCTCTCAATATTAGGGAAGAGGACCCTCGCATCTATAAACAGGAGTCGCCACCACCATAGGAAGGGGATCGGATCACTGAGACCACCCACACGTCCACAAGCCCACCGAGCTCTAGAGCACCTCTCCTCAGGAGGCTGTTTTTCCCATGTACTAGTTCATCCTTAGCCTGCAAGGCAATCCACCACACCACACTAGATTTGGGTATTACACCACAAAGGTGGCCCGAACCAGTATAAACCATTGTGTCTCTTGTTCCTTGGGTCCGACGAGCTAGTCCTAGGAATTGGTAAGAGAGCGAGCTAAAGGAGAAAGGAGAGATCTTCGTGCGCACCCTAGTGTTCGAACCTCAAGGGGCTGCCGGAACCCTAGATCCGACATCAGGAGCCACCCCTGTCGTGCCCGGCGTTGGTGGCCGCATCCAGGGCTTCGGCCGGCTCCGGCCGAACTTCGACGCACTCCGCAAGATGAAGGGATCTCCAAGCTGCAGCGGTGATGCTTTCCGGCCATTGAAGCAGAGGAAGTACATTGCCATAGATGAGTGAGTACCTTATCTTTGTAATTCCTTGAGCGCTGCTTCCGCTCCGGACCGTGGTTCCTGAGGGCCCCTTCTGCTAATGCGATGAAATCTCCTGAGAAGCGGCCTCTTCCTGCCCCGAGTCCTTCGCTGATCCTGAGCGCCCTTAGCCAGACTACCGCATTCGACGCGAGGTTGTCTAGAGGGGCGGATGCACCGGCCTGGCATCTCGACCCTGCGTTCTTGCCGTTCCTCCTTCGCGGTCCTACCTGGAGTGCGGAAGGCGCGCCAAGGGCTCCTCCCCAGGTTTTTGGCCGCTGCTGGGTGACCTCGGCCCTGGCGTCTTCTTCAAGCAACGAGCCTTTTCCCCTCAGGGCCCCAGCTGAGGCCCAAAAGACGACTGGAAAGGAGGCGACCTCAAGCCTCCCGCAGGGAGGGGATGAGCCCCCTCGAGCTTCTTCAACAACCTCCAGTGCCGAGGACGAACCCGGCCGCGCATTCGAGTTCGCGCACGAGCGGGGCGCTGTCTATCATGAGCTTTTCCAGGAGGCAATGAGTGCGCTGAATCGACTTGGGGAAGAGATTGTGGATGTCGATGCCCGTCTTGAAACTGAGGGCCTCCGGCTGATGGATGAATGGCATCGACTGAAGGTGGCCATCAACCTTGGGCGTCTCCAGCACAAGCATGCCAATGCGAAGGCTGAGGCGTCCCTTGTAGCCTTGCGCAAGGCCAGCGCCCGAGCCGTGGAGGAGGCCAGGGAGGCTGACCACTGCCGCGAGGTTACAGAGAAGCGCAGGCAGGAGCTCCAGGCCCTGAACGACTCCCTAGAACAGCGAGCTGAGGTGCACAGGACCGCCTTGGCATCGATGAAAGGGGCGCCTTCCGAAGAGGAGGAGATCTTAAGGCGTGAGGAAGCATTGATACTGGAAGCCTTGGAGCGCAGCCTCGAGGAGGAGCGGCTGGAGATGAGGGAGCACCATGTGACCCTGGTCGAGGATGCCGTCTTTACCGGCGAGGCCAAGGTTCAGGAGGAGATCTGTCACAGCCTGATTTTTGGCCCTTTCTTTTTCTTTGGATTTTATGAGATTTTTGCCTGAGTTTTCTTTTTCTGTGGCTATGTGGTCTGGAAACTGAAGAAGATGACATCTTCTTTCTTTCCAGAGTGGCTTGTCATCATCATATCTATCCCTAGACCTTGCCATCCTTGACCTAACCCAATATTCCTTTTCCAAAGAATATTCCTTTTCTATTCAAGGAATAATTATTTTTGTCCTAGGTTGTGAAGCAACCTATATATCTGTCAATCTAAAAAATTCCCAAATAAATTTTAATAAATTGTTTGGGTCATATCTTGATCAAATATGGCAAAACATTTCATTGCCATGTTCAAAAATAATCCTCCAATAATCATTTTCCCGTTCTGCCCTAAATGGCACTTTGTGAAGCTAGTGCTATTTATCTTTGCCCAATTGCTTCCAAACTTGGTGGACATCTTTTAATGTCCATATAATTGACTTGTGCCAATTTGCAACCTCATTTGCCTAGTAATTATTTTCCAGTGATTTTTCAAATTTTCCGTCCAGAAAGAAACTTTGTGAAGGAAGTATATTCTAGGCATGTCCAAATGAGATGAACCTTGGTCACGTCCTTCATTTGATCAAATAATGCATCTACACCCAATTTTAGCTCATGGAGATCATCTATGTGAGCTCAGCTCGAAATCTTGGTTTCTGGTAAACTTTTCACTTTGTGAAGCAACACTATTTTACCTTGCTTCATTTGAGCTTCCAATTTACCAGGCCATTCTTACATCTACATATACCTTCTACACCAAGTCTTGGCTCAATCCAGTTATCCTTTTACCCTCAGTAAATTCTCCAAGATTCTGACCAGATTGGAGCTTTGTGAAGGAAGTGCCACTTTGGTAACTCCAAATGGCATGAGGTTTTTACAGAAGCTCTATATGGTCAAATAACTCAACTCTACCAAATTTCAGCTCATGACACTTAAGTATGTGAGTGCAACATCATGGTTCACTAATCTGGCCAGTTTTGCACGTTCTACAGCAAGTGTCATCCAAACTCCTCTTCTTAGTCTGGTTTTTGGTGATCTAAATCATCTTGGTGTAAGATCATCGCCAGACAAACTTTTTACCAAGTCACCCAGATGGTTTAACCCCAGGAAGTTAAAGGCACCTTGCTGTTGTTTTACCATGGAGCCATCTGCAAATCTCTTCTTTGCCCCTGGATCATTTTCTTTCTGCATTTCTACTAAGGGCACCTGTGTCATCCTACTGGACATGGTCGGCCACGCCAAAGCTCGCCGCTTGCACCAGTGCGCATGGTGACCGCACCTGCGTCATGCACAGGGCGCGCTCTGAACGGCCGGGCCGCTCTGCTCGTCACCTCCCTCCTCGTCTCAGCCTCAAACATTGTCCAGGAGCTCACCCGTGCTCGTCTGCACCCCCCCTGCACCACTGCCTCGTCGTGGCTCGCCGGCTGCGCGCCGTCACAATAGTGCCACTTCCATGAACCGCCTCTGACCTCCATTAACGCCCTGTTCAAGCTCTCTTGTGGTCGTCCAGAGACCTCCTCCGTGCCTATTTAAAGACCCCCGAGCCTTTCCGCAGCTCCCCAGCCCCTCCTCGCTCCTCCTCGACCACCACAGCCCTCGGGTTCCTCCTCTGTTCGTCAGCGTCCGCCATGGCCGCCTCGGTCTCGGCATGATTCCGGCAAGCCTAGCCCATCCCCTATCCTCCCAGCATGTCCATCGTCTTCCCCTCGTTCCACAGAGCCGCCCCAACCTCTTGTCCCTCGCCGGAGACGGCCGCAGCGCCGAGAAGCTCCACCGCCCGAGCTCTCTATACCCATCCATGGAGCCACCTCTCCTATCCCCTCCACTCCTCCTCGGCGTTCCCTGACTCTCTGAATGGGACCGGTGCGCCACCCTGAACCAGCCGGTGCCCTCCGCTCGGTCGGAGACGGCCGGAGCCGGCCGGCCCCCATCGCCGCAGCCGCCTCTGCCTCCACCGGCCTCCTCCCGTCGCCGCCTCTCCTGTCCTACCCGGCGGCCGCCGTCTCTCCAGGCGGGCATGCCGCGCCGTACCGCACCCGCCAGCAGCCACGCCGTGGCCGGGCCTGGCCGGAGCTCGCCGGCCCCAGCGCCGCTTCCTCCTCTATCTCCCTCCTCTGTCTCGTGCGGGAGACAACGTGAGGAAGATGACGACCGGCCCGTGCCCTCTGACCCCTGCCCGTGGACCCCACCTGTAAGTGACCCCAGCCCCGGGCCCATCTGTTTTAAGTGGAGACGGTATCTTGAATTACGTTTTCAGAAACTGAAGGCGTATTTCAGTTCTTCTTCAGCCTAAAGTGTGCTTTCCATAACAGAAGGCGTATTTCTAATTCTGCGCCTCTGTCTTATCCACTCAGGGACTTGTTTGTAGTAGAAATTTTCACGGATAGGTCCCTGAGCTTCAACCCTTCAAAACTTTTCAACCGTAACTCCGAATCAGGTGATTCCAAAGCCCACGTCTTCGTCTCGTCGAGACCTTTCTGTTGGTATCATTTTCACTATGGTTTGACATACTGGAAATGACCATTTTACCCTTGCCGTAAACAGCCCCCTCCGAGAGAGAACTATTTCCAGCGATTCTTTCCGCGATCATTCCGCACTTCTTCCTGGAGTCTCCGACACCCGAGGCAAGCCACAATACCCACTTGCATGATAGTCATGCAGTAGCCATGGTTTTCAACTTGAATATTTATTAAATGTTTGCTTGTTTAAAATGTGGTTATCATTGTTTCGGTAATGCTTCGGGGTTATTGTTTACTTTCTTGTTATGTTGTTATGTACCTGCTAATCATGTCTTGCTAGTTGCTAGTATTATTTTCATATGTTTATGCTTGATGGTAGTACATGTTGATGATGGTAATGGTCTTTGGTGCATGACTGTCGTCTGCCCCGTATACCGTTGTTATACATGTTCCTTTGCATCCAGTTAATTAAATGCTTGCATATAGTATTGTTGATATGTTCTTGCATGATATTTATTGCTGATGCTAGTGGTCATGCTTTGTTTCGTAGAAGTATGTTCTTATGATGTTCATGCTAGTCAGTATGCCATGCTTATGATTCATTGTTGATATGGTGGATAGTTATGTGATTCCTCATGATTATATTGTTATTCATGCTCATGCATTTTAATTGCATCATGTATTTTATCATGACTCAGCATTTTCGCATTCAAGTTTAACCGGATTAAATTGAACTTGAACAACTGTTGGATGGGTCATGGTGCCACCATATCGAACTGACCAGTGCAACCACGTTTACCTTTATGGGAAGGTCTTAACTGGGTCTATTGTCATGCTTCTCGCCGGTGCCTCCAACGAGGGAAGGTTATGGGCATGCAGTACCTTGGCCCGGTAAGCAGACATAACCTTGTGTGCCCTTTGTTGTTGTTATGGATCCGGGTCCCCGTTTGGAACCATTTATGTTTGGCCACGAGGGTGGTCGTTGTGTCTTTGGTAGACACGGGGCTACCCAGGACTTAGCCCAAAGGGCAGTTGGTCGGAGTGGCCGGGAGAGTGTCATGACAGTAGATTGGTTTTGTCGGAACGCCGTTGGTCCACCTGAATGGGAGAACGAGGCCATGGGTTCCGTAGTGTGGGTACAGTGCGCTACCTCTGCAGAGTGTATATTAAATCTATCGATAGCCATGCCCGCGGGTAAGGGCCCAGTTCGTAGTTGGTCACACTATGAGTCAACATTAATAATAATAATGTGCTTAATAATAACAACCCCGGTTCGAAGATGAGATAAGTTGGCTGTGATCGCTGGAAAGATCACCGTTTGAGACCAAGTGTTGGTCATGGTTGTGATCGTATAATGTCCGAGGTTGGTAAGTGATGCATGTGTTGGTTACGAGGTAACCCAAACAAATTAAATGGTGCATGTAGTGTCATCATGTTGCATGCTAGTTTCATCAGATTTATATGTTCATGCCATGCTCATATTGTCTAGTGGTATCATGGTAATGTTGTTCATGCTATGTTATCTTGATGATCTCATGATAATTCCTGATTAACCTGTAATTGCCATGCTGTTGTTTGTCTTGAATGCTTCTGGTTTATTGTGAACTTGCAAGTACATTCAATGTACTGACCTGGCGTGTCATGCCAGCTTGCAGGTCGTGCTTGAATTGCTTGCTTGTTTGGTGTTGTTCCCGTGTTTGCGAGCTAGGATAAACGTTCCAGCCAGAGTCCCTGCGGATTGGAGTCCATCATCGCCGTTCCTTGTTCCACTGCCAGTAGTTGTTCCGCCGCTTTAAGTTGTTATGCTGCTTGTATAGAGCAACCGTGTTGGCATAGTGTCGCCATGCCGATGTTATTCATTGTAATATCGGAACCCTTGTAATCATATTTGTGTTGTAATAGAGAGCTGGTTTGTTCTATACTAAGCAGTGCCGTATTCCAGAAGACTTCATCTCGATCTCTGGGCTGGAATACGGGGCATTCCGGTTTTCTCTGAGCCGGGGTGCCACAAGATCAACCGGAGGGTGGCAAAGGCTCGCGCTGATCTTGTCAATGAGTTCAACCTGAAGCTGAAACTCATGTAGGCAGAAGCTGATGGGAGAACCGCTGCCCTTAGGACGAGGCTAGAAGAGGCAGAGCAGTGCGAGAGGGCTGCCATGGTGGCCCAATCCTCCACTCAGGCCGAGCTGACCTCCGCGCGGGCCAACCTGGCCTTGATCCAGCGGCAAGTTGACGAAGATGCGGTTCTTGTGTAGTAGAACAAAGATGAGGCTTGTCGTCGACAGTTGTTGCAGCACGAGCATGCCCCCATGCTCCAGGCTCTCCGGGTGAAGGCTAACCGGGCGCTGGGGGCCATCTGCGAGGAGAGCATCCCTCACCCCCATGTGGAGGATTACGCTGGCCATCTTGGCTTCTTCACCGAGGTCGTGATGCGCATGGAGAGCCGGGCCACGAGGGCCCGCAAGCTTGTTGAAGAAAAGAGCCGAGGCCTCCTTGGGCGCGTGTTCCCGGGTCTTCAGTCATCTCCAGAACATCGACCCCCATTTTGATTTTGATGCCACCATCGCCCTAGTGCCCGGGGCCATCCGAGACAACCTGGCACACTGGGTGGATGACAACGTGGATGCTCTGGTCTGGGCCTTTGCCACTGAGGACGACGCCGCCGTGGTCGTGACAGACGAAGGCGTCGTGGTTGATGATGGTGAAAACGATGCCAGCGATAGCGCCGACAGTGTGCACGAGAGTGACTCGGACGGCGTGGCGAGCGACATGTCCGATTGAGCTCGTGCTCCTCCGCCCTGATCCTGCATGCAAGGACTAGGACACGGCCCCGCAGGGTATGAGAGCATTTTGATGGGGGGAGCCCCCTATGTGTGTAAACTGATGTTCTATTCTTCTTTTTCCCTTCTTACAGCCGAACCTGAGACGTGCTTCCACAAGTTTGCAAGCTCTTGAGCAGGGTTGTCATTGTAGCTCACCTTAATCCTACCTGGCCTTGTGTAGGTTGCGAAGCCATTGGCACGCCTCTTTTCGGATAGATCACTAGGTGTCCGCGGCCCTGAGCCTCCTGAGCAACATGCGGCCCCGCTCTGGGGAGTGTGACCAGGGGCGTCCTGCAGACCGCGGCAGGATGCCTACGCGGCAATTTTGCGGCGCGTATGCTCTTGTAACGCCCAAGATGCGACTATATCTCCTATGTGTCGAGGCACGACTTAGAGGCATAATCGCATTTTGGTATGATCGCAAGAAGGTTATCTTCACACATTCCCATGTACAAGAACAAGGAAAAAATACATAGTTGGCTTACAATTGCCACTTCACACAATGCATAAATAAGTCATACATTCATCCAAGTACAATCATGGTGCGACTACGGACAAATCCAAATGAAAAGAAGATAACCGCCCACTATTCCCGATCGGCCCTAGTAGGAACCACTACGGATCATCGAGAAACGTCATGTACATATGCCCACGTTCCTCATCGAACTCCCACTAGAGTTCCTGGCCATCAACTGAATCGTACTCGATTGTACCTGCACCTGTGTTTGTAGTAAACTGTGAGTCGCGTGGACTCAACAATCCCATTCCCGGGTATCAAAACTATCAAAGATCTTGGGTAAGGTTAAAGTGTATAAGTGGCTGCTGCAAGCGCTAAGCTAGATGAGGTGGATAGCTTACGAATCATCAGAGTGAGAATATAACTGAAAGCCATCGGTCGTGAACTAACACATGATCACTAGATGATCCTGTCTACCTACGAGTCATCCATAACCCAGACGTGTTCTCTTCCCGAACTCCCTCGAAAAGAGACCATCACGACTACTCACACGGTAGTGTATTATGTTTGAGGTTTTGTGTCAAGTTATCTACAACCGGATATTAACAAATTCCCATCCGCCACATAAGCGCGGGCACGACTTTTGAAAGATCATAACCCTGCAGGGGTGTTCCTACTTAGCCCATCACAAGCTCTCGCGATCAACAGAGGTAAAAACCCCTTTTCTTAGGGACTACAAATCAGACTGGGAATCACTGTGTACAAGATATTTCGACAATGGTAAAACAAATCCAGCAAGACCTCCCGACGTGCCGACACCCTGATAGGAGCCACGCGTATCTCGTCTCAGGCCACGATCGGATAAGCGATGCGTACAGGTAAAACCAATCCTCGAGTTTCCACGTGGTGGCCCCGCACAATGCTCTAGTTTGGACCAACACTCATGAGGAGCACTGGCCTGGGGTTATTAATTAAGGCCTCAGGGTAGCTAGTCCCTATGCAAATTTTAGTTGTTATTAGGCAAATGGTAAAACCAATGTTGGGCCTTGCTGGAGGAGTTTTATTCAAAGTGAACTATCAAGGGGTACCCATATACCCAACCGCGTTAGGAACGCAAAATCAAGGAACATAACACCAGTTTCTCGGTTCCTAAGGTGGCATGAGTGGAAAAAAACACCGAGCAAAAGGCCAAGCCTTCCACCCATTGCCAAGTATATAAGGTGCATTAATGTAATAATCGATATTGTGTTATTCCCAAGAAACCCAATCCAGATGGAGCAAACTTCATCTTCACCTGCAACTAGCAACGCTATAAGAGGGGGGCTTGAGCAAAAGCATAACTTAGCCAAACAACGGTTTCTAGGTGGGTTGTTAGAGGTTTCATGGCAAAGTGGGGCTGACATGCAAAAGGATAGGTATCACGATAAGCAATAGAGCGAGGCATCTAGCATAGCATCAATAGAGGTGATATCAAGGAATGGTCATCTTGCATGGTATGTCGTCGGTGTACTCAGGACCTTGCTCTTCGTACTCGTACTCAGTGGCTGTCTCGACCTCGGACTCGAACTCATCTCCCCATGCTACCCAACATGAACAAGCATCCAAATAAACAAACTTGACAAGAAAGAACACATGCTATGCAAGAGAGATGCAAGTATGATGCTACGGAGCTACCGATATGACAGGAGATGAAGCTGGAAAGGACATATGAAGACATGATGGATATGGGCAAGATCTTGGCAAACCAAGCATGCCACTGGATATATTGAAAGATTTTGGTCGAAATTGATATAAAGATCATTAGAATCAGATGCACGGTTTGCAAATGGCAAGAAAAACAAGATGCAATGCAAAACTGAAGTTAACAACAACATGGCATCTTTGGAGCAAGGTTTAATTATGCTACAACACTCAAACATGATGACAAAAGGCATGGACGTGAAGTAGACATGATTCTCAACAAGTATGAAATTAGAGCACACCATAAAACTTACTGGAACACAATTAAACTAGCATGGAAAGTTTCAATAAGTTAACAGATTTCTCAGACTTAGTGAAATTTTACAGGGCATGGAACCAGGAACGATATGTTGCTGCCTTTGGAGGCACACAACAACAAGCAAATCAATTATAACAAGCATGAAATTTACATGAGCATGAAGAAGACATAATATCCTTCCAATTCATCCAAAGAAACAATTCATTCCATGCAAGGGTTGCTTAACATGAGCTTTGCCAAAGTGAAAGTTCTGTTAACAAGCTGGAAGTTCAGATTTCAAGCATTTTGAGAGCAACATAACAACAAGCTACAGCAGGGCATATATGCAAAAAAGGCATGGATTGATAGACAAAAACATGGACATCAAGACATGCTCACTAGTTATGCCAAAACATGCATGGAAAAGATTATGGCAACAAGTTTACATGGCAACATGTTATGACAGATTCCAGACTTAGCAGTTTTTTCACTAAGTGCAAAATAGCAACATTGACATGTCATGCTTACAAGCTTGTTTAAGTCATCACAGAGCTTATCATGGAAAACCAAATGCACCACTTCAAAGATAACATGATTATGCTCCTAAAACATGTTGACATGTGGCTCAAAAGAAAATCACACAAAATGCTACGAAAAAGACAAATCATCAAGTTATAACAATTTCAGCAACTTAACATCCACAAGCACTTTTGCAACAGGGTTAAACATGGCATAATGCAACCTGGCATGTATGCAAATGCATCCAGCATGAAGAGCATCACAAGACGGACATTTTGACATATCATACACTCCATTTGGACCAACATGCACAAAGTTACGACCTCATGAACATGCATACATATTGTTGACAGACAACTAGTGCTGAAACAGTAACATCACATAGCAGTTTGGCAACGAAGAGTAAGACATCTAGATGAACCCTAACATGCACAACACTGATGCCATCACGTAGAGCACTTCGAGACAAACATCTCCATATATCATAAGCGCGATTCGGAGCTACGGGCACGGAGATACGACATGATGAAGGAGGCAACAAAATATAGAGATTTCGGGACTTAGTGAAATTATACCCTCCGAAAAGTCAATGCGGACGGGGATATCCCGGGATGGAGGGATCCTGGCGAGGGCGAGGTGTTTGGTTCGGCGTGTTGGTGGATCCAGATCTCGCCAGAGCGGGTCGCCGGAGACGATGCAGACGACCGGCCGGACGGGCTCGCCGGCAGCGGAGGCGAGGTGCGGCCGTCGCGAGGTGAGGAGGAGCGGCGGCGCGCGTCGGAGGGCGCCGGGGCGGCGAGCTCGTGGCGCCGGAGTGCGGCGGTGGTGGTGGTGCGGCGAGGCGGCACTGGTGGCCGGCATTGGCGAGGAGGCCGAGCCGCGGCGGAGCGCGGATCGGGTGGAGGCGGCGGTGTGGTCCGCGGCGCCGGCGGCGAAGGTGTGGTGGCGCGGCGGCGGAGGCAACCGGCGGCGGGAGCCAGCTGCGTGGAGCTCAGGTGCGGGGACGGGTCCGCAGGCTGCGGCGGCGGCGCGCTCCAGGCCGATGTGGGCCTCGCGCGGGCCCGGCGGGGGCGGGAGGTGGAGGGAGGAGAGGAGGCGAGGTGGCGGCACCGGGTTGGCTGGAGGCGGCGGTGGAGCGACGTGGCAGCGCACTATTGTCCGGCACGACGTGGCTAAGCAGCGGCGGACATGTCTGGCCGTCCACGGACATGTCCGGCTGCGCAAAGGGAGGTGGAGCTAGGGTTTCGTCTGAATTTTCGGGGGATGGGGTTGTTTATATAGATTCTGGGAGCTAGGAGAGTCCAAATGAGGTGGGTTTTTCGTCCACACGATCGTGATCCAACGACCAAGAGCATGGAGGTGGTTTGGATGGCCTAGTGGGCTATTGTGTAGGGGTGCTGGGCTAATATAGAAAGGGGCTTTCGGTCCACGTGGTTTACCGTTGGGGCATCAAATGACCTCCAAATGGAACGAAATTTGACAGGCGGTCTACCGGTGATATACCAAGACCACTTGACAACTCTCGACCCATTCTGAGGATGTTTTTATCCCGCTCACGAAACAAGAGAGGTGCGATGGGTGCCGTGTGAGAGAGTCGGAATCCAAAACGGACAACAGAGAGGACGGAGACAATGCAACTACACACGGATTAAAATGAGACTATGCCAATGCAATGCACATGATGGAAATGACATAACGATATGCAACACATGCTTAAAGCAAAAATGCAGAAACCCAAAATTAAGGAAGAGCCCAGAATGGAATTGATTAAGTCAACGATGAATATATTGCCATAAATGGAATTGTTACATCTGGGGCGTTACAAACTCTCCTCCACTACGAAAAGATCCCGTCCCGAGATCTAGGACTGAAAGAACTCCAGATATTCAGAACGGAGGTGATCCTCGCATTCCCACATAGCTTCTCGATCGGTATGGTGTGACCACTTTACTTTCAGGAACTTGATTGATTTATTGCGAGTCTTGCGCTCGGTCTCTTCAAGGATAGCAACGGGGTGCTCATGATAAGACAAGTCGGCTTGAAGATCAATTTCTTCGAAGGCGACGGTGCGCTCGGGCATCTTGAAGCACTTGCGGAGTTGTGACACGTGGAACACGTCGTGCACATTGGAGAAGTTTAGAGGAAGCTCGAGTTTGTAGGCGAGGTCGCCTCTTTTCCCAACAATCTTGAAAGGGCCCACGTATCTTGGAGCTAGCTTGACCTTGATACCGAACCTCTGAGTGCCCTTCATAGGAGAAACACGGAGATACACATGATCACCAATGTCGAAAGCCAAGTCACGATGCTTGCCATCATAGTAACTCTTTTGGCGCGAGTGCGCGACCTTGAGATTCCCACATATGAATTTGCGCATATCTTCGGCTTCTGAGATCAAATCATTGCCAAGGAGTTGACGTTCACCAGTCTCGGACCAGTTGAGAGGGGTACGACACTTTCTCCCATAGAGAATTTCAAATGGTGCTTTGCCTAAACTTGGTTGGAAGTTGTTGTTGTAGGAGAACTCAGCAAATGGAAGACAATCTTCCCATTTCATACCGAAGGAGATTACACATGCCCTGAGCATACCTTCAAGAATTTGGTTCACCCTCTCGACTTGACCACCTGTATGAGGATGGAAAGCTATGCTGAAGCCAATCTTGGTACCCATAGCTGATTGGAAGGAATCCCAGGATTTGGAAGAGAACAAGCTTCCACGATCTGAGGAGATTACTTGAGGGATATGTGACAGCCTGGATTTTGCCCTTTTCTTTTTATTTTGATTTTCTTGATTTTATTTGCTTTTTAGTGGCTATGTGGTACTGAAACTTGGGAAGATCATATCTTCCTAGGTTTTATAGTGGCTTGCCATCCTCCTCACCATCCCAAAACCCTGACATTTCCCTCCTTGACCTAACCCAACATTCTTTTTCCAATGAATATTCCTTTTCTATTAAAGGAATAATTCTTTTTGCCCTAGGTTGTGAAGCAACCTATATCTCTGTCATTCAAAAAATTCCCAAATAATTCTCATAAATTGTTTGGGTCCTATCTTTATCAACTATGGGAAAACATTTCCTTGCCACGTTCAAAAATAATCCTCCAATAATCAATTTCCTATTTTACCCTAAATGGCACTTTGTGAAGCAAGTGCTATTTATCTTTGCCCAATTGCCTCCAAACTTCGTGGACATCTTGTCCTATCCATATCATTGCCCTATGCCAAATTTCATACTCATTTGCTTAGTAAATATTTTTAAGTGATTTTCCAAAGTTTCTGTCCAGAAAGGAACTTTATGAAGGAAGTATATTCTAGGCATGTCCAAATGAGTTGAAAGTTTGTCACATCCTTCAGTTGACCAGATCATGCCTCTCTACCGAATTTGAGCTCATGGAGATCATCTATGTGAGCTCAGCTCTAAATCTTGGTTTTTGGTCAGATTTTCACCTTGTGAAGTAACCCTATTTTACCTTGCTTCATTTGTGCTCAAAACTTTACCAGGACAATATTACATCTACATCTACTTCCTCCACCAAGTTTTGGCTCAATCCACTTAGCCATTTACCCTCAGTAAAGTTTCCTAGTTACTGGTCAGAATGGAGCTTTGTGAAGCAAGTGCCACTTTGGTAATTCCAAATGGCATGGAATTTTTACAGGAGCTCCATATGGTCAAGTAACCCCTCTCCACCAAATTTCAACTCATGACACTTAAGTATGAGAGTGCAACATCATGAACCCCTAATCTGTCCAGTTTTGCACTTTCTACAGCAACCATCATCTAAACTCCTCCTCTTTGTCTGATTTGTGGTGATCAACATCACCTTAGTGTGAGATCATCACCAGACACATTAGTTACTGAGTTACCAAGCAGGTGTCCCCACTGCACAGCACAAACACTTGGCTGCTGGTTTGCTTTGGGGCCATCTGCAAATCTCTTCTTTGCCCCTGGACCGAATTATTTCCTCACTTAGACTCAGGGCACGACGGTCTATCTACTGGACATGGTTGGCCACGCCAAAGCACGCCGCTTGTGCCAGTGCGCGTGGTGATCACGCTTGCGTCATGCATAGTGTGCGCTCTGGCTCATTCCAGCCACTATGCTCGTCCTCTCCCTCCTCATCTTGACCTCAAACATTGTCCAGGAGCTCGCTCGTGCTCGACTGCGTCTCCCTGACTCAGTTGCTCGTCATGGTCGCCATCAATGCGCCGCCAGAACAGTGCCCGTGCTTTGAACTGCCTCTGACCTCCATTAGAGCACAACTCGAGCTCACGGTGATGCTCTAGATCTCTCCTCCGCGCCTATATAAGGACCCCAAGCTCCTCCCGCACCTCACCAGCTCCTCCCTCGCCTCATTTGCCCACCAGAGCCCTCGGGATCCTCTTCTTTTCGCCGGAGTCCGTCTCGGCCATCGTCGGAGTCGAGTTGCCCCGGCCAAACCGAGCCTCCTCTCCTCCTCTAGCCACGTCCACTGCCAGCCCCTCATCCCACCGAGTCGCTACACCCCACTTGTTCATCGCCGGAGTGCCTCTGGCCGTGCCTCCCCACGCTTGGCCGTCGCCTCCGCCGTCCGGGCACCTCCTCATCCAGCTGCCCTAGCCACTCCCTCGCCTCCCCGACTCCACCAACGTCTTCCCCACGTCCCGGCGAACCTCCCCACCCTCTCAGCCCTCGCCGCAGTAGCCCTGGTCGCCGGCAACCACCACCAACCGCCACCCGGCCTGTACCTCTTTTCGCGATGTCCGTTACCATTTCCTTGGTCCTCCTCGGCGTCCCCTTCGCCTCTGAACGGGTCTGCCATGGGCTCCCGCACCCGCCGGTGGTCGTAGCTCGGCCGGAGATGGCCTGAGCCGGCCGGCCCGCCCCGGCGCCCTTCTCACCTGCTCCTCCTCTTCCCGTGCAGGGACAAGGCGAGGAAGAAGACGACCGAGCACCTGGCCCCGTGTCCCCCAGGGCCCCGCCTGTAAGCCTCTATCCGTTGACTTGGCCCCGGCCCGCGCAGAGTAAGTGGAGACGTCTTCTTGAAAGACATTTTTGCTATCTGAAGGCGTATTTTCTTTATTCTTCAGCCCAAAGTGTGTTTTCCCGTTCTGAAAGCGTATTTTCTTATATGCGCTTCTGCCTTATCCACTCAGGGACCTGTTTGCTGAAGAAATATTCATAGATTAGTCCCTCTCCTTCAACACCTCACAACTTTTCAACCGTAACACCGAATCAGGTGATTCCAAAACCCACTTCTTCGTATCAACGAGATCTTTCTGTTGGTACCATTTACACTAAGTGTTCACACTATGAAAATGACCATTATGCCCTTGCCTCTAATCAGCCCCCTTTGAGAGAGAAGCATTTTGGTGTTTCGTTCCTCGGCTTTACCGCACTTCTTCCTGGAGTCTCCGTCACCCCAGGCAAGCCACAATGGCCACTTGCATGACAGCCATGCAGTAGCCATGGTTTTCAACTTGAATATTTAATAAAAGTTTGGTAGTATTCTTGTTATGTTCTTGCATGGTATTTATTTATGATGCTATTGTCATGTATGCCATGAGTAGCGTTATACTTGTGATATTAATGCTCGTCAGTATGCCATGCTCATTTGGATATATGTTTCATTGTGGTTATGCTCGATGATTATGTTGCACCTCCATGCTTATGTTGATATCATGCTCATGCATTGTAGTTTCATCATGTTATTTTAATATGGCTCAACATCATTTGCACTCAAGTTTAACCGGACTTAAAATGAACTTGAAAACTGTTGGCTGGGTGCCATCGAATCGAGCTGACTAGTGCAGCAACACTTGCCTTTGTGGGAAGGCCCTAACTGGGTCTATTGTCACGCCTCTCGCCGGTGCCTCTAACGAGGGAAGGTTATGGGCGCGCGCTACCCTGATCAGGTAGGCGGACATAAGCCTTGTGTGCCCGTTGTTTTTGTTTTGAGCTCGTGTCCCCATTTGGGACAATTTATGTTTTGGCCACGACGGTGGTCGATTGTGTCTTTGGTAGACACCGGGGCCACCCAGGACTAGCCCAGTGGGGAATGAGTCGGAGTGGCCAGGAGAGTGTCATGGTAGTAGGACGGTTTTGTTGGAACACCGTTGGTCTACCCGAATGGGACTGCGAGGCCATGGGTTCTGTGGTGTGGGTACAGTGCGCTATATCTGCAGAGTGTGTGTTTAATCTATCGATAGCCATGCCCGCGGATAAGGGCCCAGTTTGTGTCGGTCACACTATGAGTCAACAGTAGTAATAATAATCTGATTAACAACAACCCCGGTTCGATGAAGAGAAAGATGTTGGATGTGATCGTGAGATGATCATGGTGGTATCGAGGATACCGAGTTGTTGGATGTGATCGTGAGATGATCATGGTGATATCGAGGATACCGAGTGTTGGATATTTGTGATGTTGTGCGATAATCAAGGGTAAAGGTCAAGCTCCTTGTGGTCATTTAATGATTACTACTGTATTGTTTATACCAAGCTTGATTTGATCCTGAGATGATCGTGTGATGTACGTGTTGGTAAGTTTGTGCATATGATGGTTACGAGGTAACCCGAGCAGAGTAAGTTGGTGCATGTTAGTGTCATCATGTTGCATGTAGTATCATCATGTTTGCATGTTCATGCTATGCTTGTTCTAGTTGTATCATGTTCAGTTGTGCATGCCATGTTATTCTGTTAGTACTATGTTCATGATTGAGTTAACCTGCTAATGCCATGCTATTGTTTATCTTGACTGCTTTTGGTTTATTGCGAGCTTGCATGTACATTGAATGTACTGACCTGGCTTGTCATGCTAGTTTGCAGGTCGTGCCTGGATTGCTTGCTTGTTTTGGTGTGGTTCCTGTGTTTGCGAGCTAGGATAAACGTTCCAGCCAGAGTCCCAGCGGATTGGAGTCCATCATCGCCGTTCGTTGTTCCGCTGCCAGTAGAGGTTCTGCCGCCTCGAGTTGTTATGATGCTTGCATAGAGCAACCATGGTTGGCGTAGTGTCAGTGTGCCGGTGTTATTCATTGTAATATCGGAGACCTTGTATCCATATTTGCGTTGTAATAGAAAGCTGGTTTGTTCTATGCTAAGCAGTTCCGTATTCTCGAAGACTTCACCTCGATCTCTGGGTTGGAATACAGGGCGTTACGGTTTCTCTGAGCCGGGGTGCCACATGCTTGGTATCAAAGCAGGTGTGGCTGTAAAGCCGCTGGAACGTTAGAAAATGGTAGTATAGGGTCTGGTTGTTGCCCTTGCTTGCTGCATTTGGTTGTTGCATTTGTTTGATGCGTATAGTCTTATTCGGTTACGTCTAACCCCTGTTTAGTGCATAGATGGCGGTCAACTTCCATGATTTTAGTGCTCCCCCCAGAGTTTCCGGTGTTGTTCCTATTAAGTTCAGTCCCACTCCTGCACCTCTCATCTTTGCCACCCTCCTTGGAGACATGTGGCGTAGCATTTATCCCCTCGGAGATCCACCCTAGTATCAAGTATTCCAGTTTTCTGTCGGAGGAAGAATTCTGGAATATGTTGCTCATGTCCATCTATGAGCTCCTATTCCAGTTGGTAAGCGCACCTATAGTTTCCACGGTGGTTACAAGTCTACTCCCGAGCGTGTCGTTCAGCTTGCTGCAATGGCAGGAATCACCGGTCTGCATCATCAAGAGAGCATGGTGCATGAAAACCGTGCTCATCAATATTATCCCACCATCATCGAGAATCCTAGGCGGATCCAGTTTCCCTTAGTCAACCCTTAAGGTGACCCGGCTATCCTTGCCATGTCTCGTTACATGACGGCTGATACGTCTCCAACGTATCTATAATTTTTTATTGTTCCATGCTATTATTTATGAAGTCTTAGATGTTTAATGGGCTTTATCATTCACTTTTATATCATTTTTGGGACTAACCTACTAACCCAAAGGCCCAGTCCAGATTGTTGTTTTTTTTCTCCCTATTTCAGGGTTTTGCAGAAAAAGAATATCAAACGGAGTCCAAACGGAATGAAACCTTCACAGGAGATATTTTTGGAGAAAATCACGCGAGATAAACTTCGGGGCCAAGCCAGAGGATAGGGGGCACACCCTCGAGGGTGGGGGGCGCGCCCCCTTCCCAGGACGCGCCCCCTGCCTCGAGGGCAGGCCCGGTGGCCCCTGGTGCCCCTCTGCCTCCTATATATGCCTACGTACCCCAGAAACTCCATACATAGAGAGAAAACCCTAATTCCACCGCCGTAGCTGCTGTTCCCGTGGAGATCCCATCTTGGAGCCTGTTCAGGGAGGGGGATCCATCACGGAGGCCTTCATCATCATCATCATCGCCCTCACCATGAGTTGTGAGTAGTTTACCATAGACCTTCGGGTCCATTGCTAGTATCTAGATGGCTTCTTCTCTCTCTCCGGATCTCAATACAAAGTTCTCGTCGGTCTTCGAGGAGATCTATTCGATGTAATCTCTTTTTGCGGTGTGTTTGTCGAGATCTGATGAATTGTGAGTTTATGATTAAGGTTATCTATGAAAGATATTTGGTTCTTCTCTGAACTTTTTATGTGTGCTCATAATATCCTTGCAAGTCTCTTCGAATTATTGGTTTGGTTTGGCCAACTAGATCTATAGTTCTTGTAATGAGAGAAAAGCTTGTCTTTGGGTTCAATCTTGCAGTGTCCTTTCCCAGTGACAGTAGGGGCAGCAAGGCACGTATTGTATTGTTGCCATCGAGGATAAAAATATGGGGTTTTCATCATATTTCTTGAGTTTATCCCTCTACATCATGTCATCTTGCTTAAGGCGTTACTCTGTTCGTATGAACTCAATACACTAGATGCATGCTGGATAGCGGTCGATGTGTGGAGTAATAGTAGTAGATGCAGGCAGGAGTCGGTCTACTTGTCTCGGACGTGATGCCTATATACAATGATCATGCCTAGATAGTCTCATAATTATTCGCTTTTCCATCAATTTCTCGACAGTAATTTGTTTACCCGCCGTAGAATATCGCTATCATGAGAGAAGCCACTAGAGAAAACTGTGGCCCCCGGGTCTATCTATATCATATTACTTTCCCGTCAACTAGCCAATTTGTTTTGCCGTTGTTTATTTTCTATTTTATTAAACCAAAAATACCAAAAATATAATTATCATCTCTATCAGATCTCACTATCGTAAGTGACCGTAAAGGGATTGACAACCCCTTATCGCGTTGGCTGCGAAGTTCTTATTTGTTTGTGCAGGTGCGAGGGACTGGCGCGTGGTCTCCTACTGGATTGATACCTTGGTTCTCAAAAACTAGGGGAAATACTTACTCTACTGTGCTGCATCTCCCTTTCCTCTTCGAGGGAATACAACGCAAGCTCAAGAGGTAGCAAGAAGAATTTCTGGCGCCGTTTCCGGGGAGGCTCACGCCAAGTCAAGTCAAGATTTGCCACCCCGTCAACTAGCCAATTTATGGCTCCGTTGCCGGGGAGACTTATGCAAAAGTCATATACCAAGTACCTATCACAAACCCTTGTCCTTCGCATTACATTTTTTGCCTCTCGTTTTCCTCTCCCACACTTCACCCTTGCCGTTTTATTTGCCCTTCTTTTCCCGTGTGTTTATCGTCCTCTTGCCTCTTGTTTGCTTGTGTTGCCATGTGCCTTCTATTTGCTTGCATCTTCGCTTACTAAATTATGGATCCTCATCCACTTGCTAATCTCTTTAAGAGATCCCATTATGTTGAACCTATTGCTAGTGAGCTGCGTGCACTAGATTATCTTTATGAGGTTTTGCTTGAAATTTATGAATCTGAAAATTGTGATGAAGTGTTGAAAGAAAAAGTGATTCATGTTAGCTCTTTAAACAAAAAGCATGATTGCAATGATGCTATTGTAAATTCTATTAATGTCAATTGTGTTAATGACATGCAAAACCCTAAGCTTGGGGATGCTAGTATTGTTATGTCCACCACTTGTTGCTATGATCATGATTGGGGTGATGATTCTTACGATCTTGAAAATTTATTTAAACCCCATCATGAATATGATCTTGATAATAATGTTTGTCATAATATTGAAAGTGGCTTTAAAAGAATGTCAACTTTTGATCCCACTACTTTAGATATTGATCAATCTTATGAGTTTTTTTGATAAAAGTGGGCTTGGAGAAGCAATGACTTTGTTCTATGTTAGTCCCAGTATTTTGAATGAGTGTCAACTTTGCATGCATGTGGATCATGAAGAGAATACTTTATGTGATAGCTATATTGTTGAATTTGATTATGATCCTACATGTAATTATTATGAGAGAGGAAAATATGGTTGTAGAAATTTTCATGTTACTAAATTACCTCTCGTTATGTTGAGATTGCTATTGTTTCTTACTTGTTCCTTGCATATGCTAGAAATTGATTACCTTGATAATTTGTTTGCGTATAAAATGCCTATGCATAGGAAATATGTTAGACTTAGATGTGTTTGCCTTATGTTTTATGATGCTTTCTTTGTACTTCAATTCTTATCTTTCATGTGAGCATCATTAAAATCGTGCCTAGCTAGGGGCGTAAAACGATAGCGCTTGTTGGGAGGCAACCCAATTTTTTGTTTGTTGTTTTTGTTTATGTTAGGGAATAAATATTGCATCTAGCCTCTGATTATATGTGTTTTAATGTTTTGTTTAGTGTTTGTGCCAAGTAGAATCTTTGGTAAGACTTGTGTGAAGTTTATATGATCTTGCTGTGAAAAACAGGATCATTAGCGCTTGCTAAAGTAGTCTTCAGATTTTACTGGAGCGTGATTTTTAGTTGATTCTTTTTTCTTCTGATTGGTAGAAAAATTGCTCAAATTTACCAATTTAGTTTGAATTTTTTGGAGTTCCATAAGTAGGCTAACCCAGCAGATTACTACAGACTGTTCTGTTTTTGACAGATTCTGTTTTTCATGTGTTGTTTGCTTATTCCGATGAATCTATGAGTAATATTGGAGGATATGAACCATAGAGAACTTGGATTACAGTAGGTTTAACATCAATATAAACAATGAATGAATTCCTTTCTGTACCTTTGAGTGGTGGTTTGCTTTCTCTTACTAACGGAGCTCACGAGAATTTTTGTCTAAGTTTTGTATTGTGAAGTTTTCAAGTTTTGAGTATTGCTTTGATGGACTATGGAACAAGGAGTAGCAAAGGCCTAAGCTTGGGGATGCCCATGTAACCCCAAGTAAATTCAAGATAATCAAAATCCTAAGCTTGGGGATGCCCCGGGAAGGCATCCCCTCTTTCGTCTTCATCCATCGGTAACTATACTTGGAGCTATATTTTTATTCGCAACATGCTATGTGTTTTGCTTGGAGCATCTTGTATAATTTGAGTCTTTTCTTGTTAGTTTGCCACAATCATCCTTGCTGGACACACCTATTTGAGATAGTTAAATATGCCCTAGAAATTGTTAGAACACTCTATATGCTTCACTTATATCTTTTGAGTTGAATAGCTTTTGCTCTAGTGCTTCACTTATATCTTTTAGAGCACGGTGGGGGTAATATTTTGTAGAAATTGTTGAACTCCCATGCTTCACTTAGATCTATTTGAGAGTCTATTACAACAGCATGGTAAAGTGTTTAGGCTAAAGAAACTAGTCTTCACATGATAGACATCCAATGTCAATGTAGTAAAAAAATTCACACTAAGTGCATTGAGTAGAAAGAGATGTTGGATGCTTGATAATTGTTTTGAGGCGTGAGGATAGTGATATTAGAGTCATGCTAGTGGAGTAATTATGAATTTGAGAAATATTTGTGTTAAGGTTAGTGATTCCCATAGCATGCACGTATGGTGAACCGTTGTGTGACTAAGTTAGAGCATGAGGTATTTGTAGAGTGTCAACCTTTGTGTGGAGGTCGGGGGCGCGCGATGGTTAACTCCTAACAACCTCCCCCCTAGGGGCATGCGTTGATTGCTTTGTTTTGATGACTCGTAGATTTTTGCAATAAGTATATGAGTTCTTATGACCAATGTTGAGTCCATGGATTATACGCACTCTCACCCTTCCACCATTGCTAGCCTCTCTTGTACCGCGCAACTTTCGCGGGTGCCATAAACCCACTATATATCCTTCCTCAAAACAACCACCGTATTGTTCCTTAAAACAGCCACCATACCTACCTATCATGGCATTTCCATAGCCATTCCGAGATATATTGCCATGCAACTTTACACCATTCCGTTTATATGACACGCATCATATTGTCATATTACCATTGCATGATCATGTAGTTGACATCCTATTTGTGGCAAGGCTACCATGCATAATTTTTATACATGTCACTCTTGTTTCATTGCACATACCAGTACACCGCCGGAGGCATTCATATAGAGTCATACTTTGTTGTTGTAGTATTGAGTTGTAATCTTGTGTTGTAATGAAAGTGTGATGGTCATCATTTATAGAGCATTCTCCCATGGGAGGAAAGGCTGAATCTATAAAGCCCCTCCGCAAAAAAAAAGAAAAAGAAAAAACAGAAAGGCCAAAGAAATAAAGAAAGGCCCAAAAAAAAGAAAAAGAAAATAAGAAAAAGAAAAAAAGAAAGAAAAAGGGACAATTGCTACTATCTTTTTCCACACTTGTGCCTCAAAGTAGCACCATGTTCTTCATTGTAGAGAGTCTCATGCTTAGTCACTTTCATATACTAGTGGGAATTCTCGTTATAGAACTTGGCTTGTATATTCCAACGATGGGCTTCCTCAAATGCCCTAGGTCTCCGTGAGCAAGCAAGTTGGATGCACACCCACTAGTTTCTTTTGTTGAGCTTTCATTCATATTTAGCTCTAGTGCATCCGTTGCATGGCAATCCCTACTCACTCACATTGATATCTATTGATGGGCATCTCCATAGCCCGTTGATACGCCTAGTCGATGTGAGACTATCTCCCTCTTTTTGTCTTCTTCACAACCACCTCTATTCCACCCGTAGTGCTATATCCATGGCTCACGCTCATGTATTGCGTGAAAGTTGAAAGGTTTGAAAAGATAGAGCATGAAAACAAATGCTTGGCTGAAATTGGGGTTGTGCATGATATGAATATTTTGTGTGATAGCAAGGGAGCATAGCCAACACTATATGATTTTGTAGGGATAACTTTCTTTAGCCATAGTGTTTTGAGAAGATGTGATTGCTTTGTTAGTATTGCTTGAAGTATTGTTATTTCTTATGTCAATATAGACTTTTATTTTGAATCCTTCAGATCTGAACATTCATGCCACAATTAAGAGAATTACATTGAAAAACTCTACTGGTTAGCATTCCACATCAAAAATTCTTTCTTTATCATTTACCTACTCGAGGACGAGCAGGAATTAAGCTTGGGGATGCTTGATACGTCTCCAACATATCTATAATTTTTAATTGTTCCATGTTATTATTTATGAAGTCTTAGATGTTTAATGGGCTTTATCATTCACTTTTATATCATTTTTGGGACTAACCTACTAACCCAAAGGCCCAGTCCAGATTGCTGTTTTTTTGCCTATTTCAGGGTTTTGCAGAAAAGGAATATCAAACGGAGTCCAAACAGAATGAAACCTTCGCAGGAGATATTTTTGGAGAAAATCACGCGAGATAAACTTCGGGGCCAAGCCAGAGGACAGGGGGGCCACCCTCGAGGGTGGGGGGCGCGCCCCCTGCCTCGAGGGCAAGCCTGGTGGCCCCAGGTGCCCCTCTGCCTCCTATATATACCTACGTACCCCAGAAACTCCATACACAGAGAGAAAACCCTAATTCCACCGCCGTAGCTGCTGTTCCCGTGGAGATCCCATCTTGGAGCCTATTCCGGGAGGGGGATCCATCACGGAGGCCTTCTTCATCATCATCATCGCCCTCACCATGAGTTGTGAGTAGTTTACCACAGACCTTCGGGTCCATAGCTACTATCTAGATGGCTTCTTCTCTCTCTCCGGATCTCAATACAAAGTTCTCCTCGGTCTTCGAGGAGATCTATTCGATGTAATCTCTTTCTGCGGTGTGTTTGTCGAGATCCGATGAATTGTGAGTTTATGATCAAGGTTATCTATGAAAGATATTTGGTTCTTCTCTGAACTTTTTATGTGTGCTCATAATATCCTTGCAAGTCTCTTTGAATTATTGGTTTGGTTTGGCCTACTAGATCTATAGTTCTTGCAATTAGAGAAGTGCTTGGCTTTGGGTTCAATCTTGCGGTGTCCTTTCCCAGTGACAGTAGGGGTAGTAAGGCACGTATTGTATTGTTGCCATCGAGGATAAAAATATGGGGTTTTCATCATATTTCTTGAGTTTATCCCTCTACATCATGTCATCTTGCTTAAGGCGTTACTCTATTCGTATGAACTCAATCATTAGATGCATGCTGGATAATGGTCGATGTGTGGAGTAATAGTAGTAGATGCAGGCAGGAGTCGGTCTACTTGTCTCGATCGTGATGCCTATATACAATGATCATGCCTAGATAGTCTCATAATTATTCGCTTTTCTATCAATTGCTCGACAGTAATTTGTTTACCCGCCGTAGAATATCGCTATCATGAGAGAAGCCACTAGTGAAAACGGTGGCCCCTGGGTCTATCTCTATCATATTACTTTCCCGTCAACTAGCCAATTTCTTTTGCCGTTGTTTATTTGCTATTTTATTAAACCAAAAATACCAAAAATATAATTATCATCTCTATCAGATCTCACTATCGTAATTGACCGTAAAGGGATTCACAACCCCTTATCGCGTTGGCTGCGAAGTTCTTATTTGTTTGTGCAGGTGCGAGGGACTGGCCCGTGGTCTCCTACTGGATTGATACCTTGGTTCTCAAAAACTGAGGGAAATACTTACGCTACTATGCTGCATCTCCCTTTCCTCTTCGAGGGAATACAAAGCAAGCTCAAGAGGTAGGAACGGCCGAGTGTCTTCTTATTTTCGAGTTAGTCCGAGACGCCATTCGAGCTACGAGATTGCTTGGTGCTGCCTTACCTCAGTCTCCACCAGCTTCTCAAACCCCTCTGCCTCGTTCGTCCAGAGTTTCGGTGCCAGCCATTCCGCTAGCTACTTCGTCAGGTCCCGCGCGTTTTCTCAAGCGTAGGGTGTAGTCATTCGTGTACTGCATGTGCATCTACTGTAATATCATTGCTTGTTTATGCTTGTGTGTGCTTGTGTGAGATAGTTTTGTAGCTTGTGTGCTTTATTTAGATGGTTTGCTGTGTGTTTGTGCAATCACTCGTTTTCTCGTGCTTCTTTGGTTTGAATCTTCGCTGTTACCCCCTTATGGAAATTGCTCATCAACACACCGTATCAGAAGAAGCAATGAGAAGCAAAAATATACACCAAGGAACAGCAATGAGATTCTCAGCCGACGGCATTATATTGCAGACATCCGGTCTGGATACAGATTATATTCTGCTCAGACTATCGGTAACAAGTACCCGTTAGAAATTTATCGTTATAACAGCAATGATTAAACCAGCAGGAGAACAAAATTGGATCCAAGTCCAACTGTGCATTCCAAGTCAGAGGTATGGTCAGTACACAATGATATATTCGGCTATGGGTCAGTTTTGAAACATGCGGCAGCCAGAAGTCAGTCCACATATGCAATGAATTACGCAAGGACAGTCAGACATTTTTTGTCATACAAGATATCAGTAGCCGAAATGACAAGAATATATGTTATTCATTCACAAAGAAAATCAGTCCAGTTCTTTTTCACAATTTATCAGCGAAGCGTACAAGGCAAGATTCCCCAGTCTGCATCGGTAAGGTATGAATAATTTTCCCATGCAAGACATTCAATACTCTTCAATAAGATACTGCACAAGCTTCTGCCATAAGATACCAAATCTTCTCTAGTAAGTCTTTAAGGGGGGAAGCTTCTGAGGCACGGTACCCAGTCTTCCTCAGCAAGTTATCCGCCGAAAGCTTTGAGCACAAGCCATCCAGTCTTCCTCAGCAAGATATGCCGGTGGTCTCCAGTGCAAGCTGCCCAGTCTTCTTCAGTACAACACTCATACAGGAGATTAAACCATAAATTGTCAGCATACGGCATTTTATTTCAAGTGTCAGATCTGCAATGGTTAAGTCAGAAATGACAATCAGTCGGAACAAAGGTATGATGGCATAATATTGCATATGACAACACTAAGGGTCGCAAAAAATAATCAAGGATATTTAATGCCCAGTCTTTCAGTTAAAAATCCAGACACAGAAAAATAATAATGAAGGATCAAGGCCGACAATACAGTAAGGATCTCGCATCAGGACAACTTGCTCAGTCCATAGTATGCTCAGAACTGACAAGCATTGAATACCCGAGTCTATCACGTCCGACCTCAGGATAGCTCAATATATTGACCTCAGCGAAGCATCGCACGGACAGTCATCCCCATGGATATACCGGCAAAATAAAGAATTAGTGAGCTGGTGCATTTTTCTATTCAGACACATCAAGCAACAGTCAAACCTGTGGATACTCGAGACTATGAAGCCAGTCAATATAAGTCAGAAACTCCTGCAAGCCGTCAGAATCCATCAAAAGAACAGGTATGGTTCACATCACATTAAGGGGCGAAGGTTTGTGACAGCCTGGATTTTGCCCTTTTCTTTTTCTTTTGATTTTCTTGATTTTATTTACTTTTCAGTGGCTATGTGGTACTGAAACTTGGGAAGATCATATCTTCCTAGGTTTTATAGTGGCTTGCCATCCTCCTCACCATCCCAAAACCATGTCATTTCCATCCTTGACCTAACCCAACATTCTTTTTCCAATGAATATTCCTTTTCTATTAAAGGGATAATTCTTTTTGCCCTAGGTTATAAAGCAACCTATATCTCTGTCATTCTAAAAATTCCCAAATAATTCTCATAAATTGTTTGGGTTCTATCTAGATCAACTATGGCAAAAAAATCCTTGCCATGCTCAAAAATAATCCTCCAATAATCAATTTCCTCTTCTTCCCTAAATGGCACTTTGTGAAGCAAGTGCGATTTATCTTTGCCCAATTGCCTCCAAAGTTTGTGGACATCTTGTCCTGTCCATATCATTGCCCCGTGACAAATTTCATACTCATTTGCCTAGTAAATATTTTTCAGTGATTTTCCAAAGTTTCTGTCCAGAAAGGAACTTTGTGAAGGAAGTATATTCTATGCATGTCCAAATGAGTTGAAAGTTTGTCACATCCTTCATTTGACTAGATCATGCCTCTCTAGCGAATTTGAGCTCATGGAGATCATCTATGTGAGCTCAGCTCCAAATCTTGGTTTCTGGTCAGATTTTCACCTTGTGAAGCAACCCTATTTTACCTTGCTTCATTTGAGCTTAAAATTTACCACAACAATCTTACATCTACATCTACTCCCTCCACCATGTTTTGGCTCAATCCACTTAGCCATTTACCCTCAGTAAATTTTCCTAGTTACTGGTCAGAATGGAGCTTTGTGAAGCAAGTGCCACTTTGGTAATTCCAAATGGCATGTAATTTTTACAGCAGCTCCATATGGTCAAGTAACCCCTCTCCACGAAATTTCAGCTCATGACACTTAAGTATGAGAGTGCAACATCAAGATCCCCTAATCTGTCCAGTTTTGCACTTTCTACAGCAACCATCATCTAAACTCCTCCTCTTTGTCTGATTTTTGGTGATCAACGTCACCTTAGTGTGAGATCATCACCAGACACATTAGTTACTGAGTTACCAAGCTGGTGTCCCCACTGCACAGCACAAACACTTGGCTGCTGGTTTGCTTTGGGGCCATCTGCAAATCTCTTCTTTGCCCCTGGACCTAATTATTTCCTCACTTAGACTCAGGGCATGACGATCTATCTACTGGACATGGTTGGCCAGGCCAAAGCACGCCGCTTGTGCCAGTGCGCATGGTGATCACGCTTGCGTCATGCATAGTGTGCGCTCTGGCTTGTTCCGGCCACTATGCTCGTCCTCTCCCTCCGCGTCTCGACCTCAAACGTTATCCAGGAGCTCGCCCGTGCTCGACTGCATCTCCCTGAATTAGTTGCTCGTCGTGGTTCGCCATCAATGCGCCGCCAGAACAGTGCCCGCGTTGTGCACTGCCTCTGACCTCCATTAGGGCAATGCTCAAGCTCATTGTGATGCTCTAGAGCTCTCCTCGGCGCCTATATAAGGACCCCAAGCTCCTCCCGCACCTCACCAGCTCCTCCCTCGCCTCATTTTCCCACCAGATCCCTCGCCCCCCTCTTCTTTTCACCGGAGTCCGTCTCGGCCATCGCTGGAGTCGAGCTGCCCCGGCCAAACCGAGCCTCCTCTCCACCTCTAGCCACGTCCACTGCCTCCCCCTCGTCCCACCGAGTCGCCACACCCCACTCGTTCGTCGCCGGAGTGCCTCTGGCCACGCCTCCCCACGCTTGGCCACCGCCTCCGCCGTTCGGGCACCTCCTCGTCCGGCCGCCCTAGCCATTCCCTCGCCTCCGCGACTCCACCAACGTCTTCCCCACGTCCCGGCGAACCTCCCCGCCCCCTCAACCCTCGTCGGAGTAGCCCTGGTCACGGGCAACCACCACCAACCGCCGTCCCTGTACCTCTTCTGGCGATGTCCGTCGCCATTTCCTTGGTCCTCCTCGGCGTCCCCTTCACCTCTGAACGGGTCCGCCGTGGGCTCCCGCACCCGCCGGTGGTCGTAGCTCGGTCGGAGACGGCCTGATCCGGCCGGCCCGCCCTGGCGCCCTTCTCCCCTGCTCCTCCTCTGTCCCGTGCGGGGACAAGGCGAGGAAGAAGACGACCGAGCGTCTGGCCCCCTGTCCCCCGCCTATAAGCCTCTATCTGTTGACTTGGCCCCGGGCCCGCGCAAAGTAAGTGGAGACGTCTTCTTGAAAGACGTTTTTGCTATCTGAAGGCGTATTTTATTTCTTCTTTGGCCCAAAGTGTGTTTTCCCGTTCTGAAAGCGTATTTTCTTATATGCGCTTTTGCCTTATCCACTCAGGGACCTGTTTGCTGAAGAAATATTCACAGATTAATCCCTCTCCTTCAACACCTCACAACTTTTCAACCGTAACTCCGAATCAGTTGATTCCTAAGCCCACTTCTTCGTATCAACGAGATCTTTCTATTGGTACCATTTTCACTAAGTGTTCACACTATGAAAATGACCATTATGCACTTGCCTCTAATCAGCCCCCTCCGAGAGAGAAGCGTTTCGGCGTTTCGTTTCGCGGCTTCACCGCACTTCTTCCTAGAGTCTCCGTCACCCCAGGCAAGCCACAATGGCCACTTGCATGATAGCCATGCAGTAGCCATGGTTTTCAACTTGAATATTTAATAAAAGTTTGCTTGTTTGCTACTGCTCTCATTGTTTAGGTTATGCTCGTGGTTTCAAGTTCATTGTCATGCCATGATCTGATGCTTCTTGTTATCGTACTACCTGTTAGTATCATGTTTGCATGTTACACTTGGTAGTAGAATTACATTCTGGTATTAGTGATATTTATCTTGATGCATGCCTGTTTACTGTCAAGTACCGTTGATATGCATGTTCCATTGCAACTAGTTAGTTACATGATTACTTGGTAGTATTCTTGCTATGTTCTTGCATGGTATTTATTTATGATGCTATTGTCAAGTATGCCATGAGTAGCGTTATACTTGTGATATTCATGCTCGTCAGTATGCCATGCTCATTTGGATATATGTTTCATTGTGGTTATGCTCGATGATTATGTTGCACCTCCATGCTTATGTTGATATCATGCTCATGCATTGTAGTTGCATCATGTTATTTTAATATGGCTCAACATCATTGCATTCAAGTTTAACCGGACATAGAATGAACTTGAACAACTATTGGCTGAGTCATGGTGCCATCGAATCGAGCTGACCAGTGCAGCCACACTTGCCTTTGTGGGAAGGCCCTAACTGGGTCTATTGTCATGCCTCTCGCCGGTGCCTCCAACGAGGGAAGGTTATGGGCACGCGCTACCCTGATCAAGTAGGCGGACATAAGCCTTGTGTGCCCGTTGTTGTTGTTTTGAGCTCATGTCCCCGTTTGGGACCGTTTATGTTTTGGCAACGACGATGGTCGGTGGTGTGTTTGGTAGACACCGGGGCCACCCAGGACTAGCCCAGTGGGGAGTGAGTCGGAGTGGCCGGGAGAGTGTCATGGCAGTAGGACGGCTTTGTCGGAATGCCGTTGGTCCACCCGAATGGGAGTGCGAGGCCATGGGTTCTGTGGTGTGGGTAAAGTGCGCTACCTCTGCAGAGTGTGCGTTTAATCTATGGATAGCCGTACCCGCGAATAAGGGCCCAGTTCGTGTCGGTCACACTGTGAGTCAATAGTAGTAATAATAACCTGATTAATAACAACCCTGGTTCGATGAAGAGAAAGATGTTGGATGAGATCGTGAGAAGATCACGGTGGTATCAAGGATACCGAGTTGTTCGATGTGATCGTGAGATGATCACGGTGGTATCGAGGATACCGAGTGTTGGATATTTGTGATGTTGTGCGAGAATCAAGGGTAAAGGTCAAGCTCCTTGTGGTCATTTAATGATTACTACGGTATTGTTTATACCAAGCTTGATTTGATCTTGAGATGATCGTGTGATGTACGTGTTGGTAAGTTTGTGCATATGACGGTTACGAGGTAACCCGAGCAGAGTAAGTTGGTGCATGTTAGTGTCATCATGTTGCATGTAGTATCATCATGTTTGCATGTTCATGCTATGCTTGTTCTAGTTGTATCATGTCCAGTTGTGCATGCCATGTTATTCTGTTAGTACCATGTTCATGATTGAATTAACCTACTAATGCCATGCTGTTGTTTGTCTTGACTGCTTTTGGTTTATTGCGAGCTTGCAAGTACATTCAATGTACTGACCTGGCGTGTAATGCCAGTTTGCAGGTTGTGCCTGGATTGCTTGCTTGTTTTGGTCTGGTTCCTGTGTTCGCGAGCTAGGATAAACGTTCCAGTCAGAGTCCCTGCGGATTGGAGTCCATCATCGTCGTTCGTTGTTCCGCTGCCAGTAGAGGTTCCGCTGCCTCGAGTTGTTATGCTGCTTGCATAGAGCAACCGTGGTTGGCGTAGTGTCTCCATGCCGGTGTTATTCATTGTAATATTGGAGACCTTGTATCCATATACGCGTTTTAATAGAAAGCTGGTTTGTTCTATGCTGAGCAGTTCCGTATTCTAGAAGACTTCACCTTGATCTCTGGGCTGGAATACGGGGCGTTCCAGTTTCTCTGAGCCGGGGTGCCACTGGATACCATGCAAAGAGACAATTCTTGAGGTGCACAGCTCTGCCAGTTGGGCTGCGTTGATGGATTCCTTGACTGGAAGAAAATGAGCCACTTTTGTGAGCTTATCAATAACCACAAAGATAGCGTTGTTTCCTCACTTGGACTTGGGGAAGCCGGTGATGAAATCCATCTCAATGTGATCAAATTTCCACTCGGGAATAGGCAAAGGTCGGAGAAGTCCGACTGGACATTGATGCTCAGCTTTGACTCTACGGCAGACATCACACTTGTTCACGAATTGAGCAATTTCTCTTTTCATATGAGTCCACCAATAGGATTGCTTGAGGTCATGATACATCTTGGAGCTGCCTGGATGTATCGAGAGAAGGGAATTATGAGCCTCGTTCATTATGACCTTCCGTAGGTCACCTTTTGGAACCACAATCCGGTCCTCAAAGAATAAAGTGTCCTTGTCATCAATGCGGCAACACTTGTACTTTGGAGTACCTTTGGCAATACCATGCTTCACTTTCTTCACCATAGCATCAAGAAGTTGAGCTTCACAGATTTGATCTTTTAAGGTAGGAGCGACTTGAAGGTTGGCAAGAAATCCTTGCGGAACAATTTGGAGGTTGAGTTTCCAGAATGCTTCACAGAGATCCGGTTGGAACGGTTTGAGGATGATACTTTTGCAATAAGCCTTTCTGCTCAAGGCATCTGCAATCACATTGGCTTTGCGAGGAGTGTACTCAATGCTTGGATTGTACTCTTGAATCATTTCGACCCAATGAGTCTGACGGAGGTTGAGGTTCGGTTGTGTGAAGATATACTTCAGGCTCTTTTGTGATCGGTGAAGATGTCAACCTGCCTGCCCAACAAGAGGTGTCTCCACGTAATCAAGGTGTGGACAACTGCCGCCAACTCAAGATCATGAGTGGGGTAGTCCTTCTCGTTTGGCTTGAGCTGTTGAGAAGTGTATGCCACTATCTTCTTCTCTTGCATAAGGACACCACCCAGACCTTGCAAAGAGGCATCGCAAAACACTTGGTATGGTTTGGATTCATCAGGAGGAGTTAAGACCGGAGCTGAGACAAGCTTCTCTTTGAGTGTATTGAATGCCACATCACACTCAGGAGTCCAAGAATACTTGACATTCTTTTGCAACAGGTTGGACAGACGCTTGGCAATCTTGGAGAAGTTCTCGACGAACCTTCTGCAATAGCTTGCAAGCCCGAGGAAGCTTCAGAGCTGCTTCATGTTCGGAGGAGGTTCCCACTTCACAATAGCTTCAACCTTATCGGGGTTAACTGAAATGCCCTTGGGAGAGATCATGTGACCCAGATACAGAACTTCATCAAGCTAGAATTCGCACTTTGAGAATTTCGCATAAAAGCGGTGCTCTATGAGCCTGTCCAGGACCAAACGGAGGTGCTTGGCGTGGTCTTCTTTATTCTTGGAGAATACCAGAATATCATCAAGATAGACGAGGACAAACTCATTGGTGTATGGGTTGAATATGAAATGCATCATCTGAGAGAAGGTGGGAGGTGCATTTGCAAGCCCGAAGGATATGACCGTGTACTCGTAGGAGCCATAACTTGTCCTGAATGCGGTCTTGGGAATATCCTCTTCACGGATACGAATTGGATGGTAGCCCATTCGGAGATCAAGCTTCAAGAAAACCTTGGCTCCTTTGAGCTGCTCGAATAGTTCATTGATATTGGGGAGCGGGTACTTATTCTTAATTGTCTTCTTGTTCATTGGTCGGTAATCAACACACAATCGTCCTGTACCATCCTTCTTGACAAAAAGAACACCATAGCCCCAAGGACAAGAACTTGGTCTGATCAGACCCATGCGTTCTTGCCATGTCAATGTTGCTGTTTTGCACTTAGTGAAAAAACTGTAAGTTTGGAATCTGTCATAACATGTTGCCATGTAAACTTGTTTCCATAATCTTTTCTATGCATGTTCTGGAATAACTAGTGAGCATGTCTTGATGTCCATGTTTTTGTCTATCAATCCATGTCTTCGTTGCATATATGCCCTGCTGTAGCTTGTTGTTATCTTGCTCTCAAAATGCTTGAAATCTGAATTATCAGCCTGTTAACAGAAATTTCACTTTGGCAAAGCTCATGTTAAGCAACCCTTGCATGGAATGAATTGTTTCTTTGGATAAATTGGAAGTATATTATGTTTTCTTCATGCTCATGTAAATTTCATGCTTGTTATAATTGATTTGCTTGTTGTTGTGTGCCTCCAAAGGCAGCAACATATCGTTCCTGGTTGCATGCCCAGTAAAATTTCACCAAGTCTGAGAAATCTGTTAACTTATTGAAACTTCCCATGCTAGTTTAATTGTGTTCCAGTAAGTTTGAGGGTGTGCTCTAAGTTCATACTTGTTTAGAATCATGTCTACTTCACGTCCATGCCTTTTTTCATCATGTTTGGGTGCTATAGCATAATTAAACTTGCTCCAAAGATGCCATCTTGCTGTTAACTTCAGTTTTGCATTGCATCTTGTTTTGCTTGCCATTTGCAAACCGTGCATCCGATTCCAATGATCTTTATATCGATTTCGACCGAAATCTTTCAATATATCCAGTCGCATGCTTGGTTTGCCAAGATCTTGCCCATATCCATCATGTCTTCATATGTCCTTCCCGGCTTCATCTCCTTTTGTGACGCCCGAGACCGACGTCCCAGAAGATTCCAGAAGATTCCATAAGATTCCAGATGTTCCGGGTTGCCCGTGTGTTCTTTTGTGCTTGTGTTATTTATTTTTGCATTGCATCATGTCATCATGCCATCATGTCATTTTTTATTTTGCATCTCAACCTTAATAAATCGTGTGGACCTTCGGTCCATTTAAATCGAGGGAAGGTGACTTCTCTTTATAACATATAAAAGCCTCTCAATATTATTTAGGGAGCTATATAATAAATATTCCATTGTTTGGAATTACCCGCAACACACTTGCAATATTTCCCCATGTCTTTTCCACTTTGAGTTCTCCTACAAAAAACCTTGCCAATAATTCTTTCCGTTGTTTCGAGGTTCCTCCAAAAATTCGAACATTTTTGGACACTTCAATAATCAAGTTTTAGTTCAAAACTATTTGAATTAAATTCAAATATGTTTGAATTATTTTCCGATCATGCCTTTTCTATTTTTCTCGGACTTTGCTCATTTTATGATGCCCGAGAAAAAATAGTTCCATGTGCTAGTTTTGCCCTAACCCCCCTCCTTCTTCTCTTTTTCTCCTTGGCTTATCTGTAATTGGAAGTGGCAAAAATTAAAAACAGCAGGGAGCCGGCATCTGGGCCTGTGCCTCCCTCTCAGCCAGACCCGCAGTGCCCTCACCTCACTCCCAGCAGCCTTTAGCCCACTTGGGCCTCCCAGGCCAAGGCCCGACTCCAGGCGAACCCTAGCTAGCGACGCACCCGCAGCTCCTCCCTCTCTTCCCCTCGTGCGCCGCCAGCCTCTTTCCCCTCGCTCGATCCCGAGGCCCCAGCACTCCGATTCCCTCATCCTCTCGCTCGACCCCAACTCTCCCTGCGAGCGCCCGACCGCTCCCTCCTCCCTTTTCGATCTCCCTCCTCAGCGCCCGACTCGACCTCCCACTCTCTCCCTTCGATCGATCCTGTGGCCTCCCTCCGCGGATCCCTCTGCCTCGACTCCCTCCTCTCCAACCGCCCGCAGCGGCGAGGCCAGGAAGGAGCTGCGGCCTCCTCTCCATCGCCCGCATCCGCCTTCCTCCGAGCCTCCCTGCTCCGGCCCCTCGAGCCCCTCCGGCCGAGCGCCTCGGCCAGGCGGCGCCGCAGTCCCTGCGAGCCTCAGGCGCCCGCGCCTCGCGCCAACTCCAGCGGTCGAGCCCCTCCGCTCCTGACGCCTCCCTCCGGTCCTTCAGCAAGACGAGCGCCAGGGCCGCGCCCGCATCGCCATCGCCGCCGAGGTCCCTGCGACCTCCTCTCCAACACCAGAGCGCGCAGCTCCCTGCCCTTCCTCCATCGTCGCCGAGCCCGGTTCCCCCAACTCCAGCGCCCGCACCCTCAGGCCGCAGCCTCGCCGTCCTGCTGCCTCGGGCCCTCCTCCCTCCGTCGATCTCCAGCAAGGTCTTGCTGCTGCCAGGCCTAGTCCCGCCTCTGCTCCGAGCGGGTGGACAAGAGGCGTCGTCCCGAGCAACCCGCAGCCTTTTTCTTTTTTTTCCTGTTTTGTTGCTGTTATTGCTATCTCAAGTAACCATGTAACAGCAAGCACATCTGTTTTTGGACCCGTACAACTACCGTCTCGGAGACGCACCGTGTACCACTACTTTCGTCTACCGTCGCCCCGTGTACCTCTACGGCTACGAGCTCCGTGTACGACTACATGAACGAGTACACGTCGACCCGACCAAGTACCACGATGACCGAACGGCTACGATGACGAGTACATCTATGAACGTGAACAACTACCGTCACCGTGTACCCCTACCGTCGCCGAGACCGCAAGTACCTCTCCGAACGGGATGTGAACGACTACACGTGTACCTCTACGTGAACGACTACTTCCTCTACGACCCGTGTACCACTACTTCAGCTACCGTCGCCCGAGTACAACTACCGCCTCGTGAACGGCTACTTCCTCTACGACCCGCAAGAACGACTCCTTCCTCTACGATCTCGAACCGCCCCGAAACAAGTGTTTCGAAGGTATAACCGCCGAGCCGATGACCCGTGAGATGCTTGCTTGTTGTGTTGTATGAAATGTTTCCCTTGTGTGCTCCGTGCCGTTTCGTCCGTTTGTCATGTTCCTCGGTTGTCTCGTCGCCAACCCGTGGGAACCCGGTGACGGGATCAACCCACTTTCATCTTGTTCGACTTGCTCACGTCGATTCTTCTTTTGCACCGGACTCTCAACGAGTTACCGGAACCGAGGTGTTGCGTTGCATCATTTTTGGATCGTTGCCGTGGCACTCTTTCCTTTCACCACGGTGAGAATGCTCCTTATCATCTTCTTGTTAACCTTTTAATAAATTGCATAAAACTTGATCATGTCATCTGCATCATGTTAACAACACTAAAATGTTTAAATGTTGTTTGTTTATAATTGCTAAACATGCTCATGGGGATTTTCCGGAATTGTTGTTGTTATTTCCGGCCTCATTTAAAATGCCTAAATAGGTGGTTTATTTATGCTTCACCTCTTGCCATGTTAACAAACATTTAATCTTGTCTTGTAAATAAATGAGAGTCAATTAAATAATTAAAATGTGGTGTTTCGTCAATATGCAACTCGTTGCATATTGAGCTCCACTTAACTTGTAGTGTTGTTTGTGCACTTTGCCATGCCATGCATAATTTAACCGGACATGCATCATACTTGGATGTGCATCGTATGCCATGTTTATGTTTGTGTGTTTACCGTGTTGTTTCTTTCTTTCCGGTTGCTTCTCTTGTTAGCTTCGGTTTCGTTCCGGAGTTGTGAGGACTCTCTCGTCTGTGTTGCTCCGTCTTCTTCATGGATCCGTTCTTCTCCCTTGTGGAATCCCCGGCAAGATGACCGAACCTCGATAACATTACTATCTTTGCCTATTGCTAGTAGTCTCGATCTATAGCTTTGCCTCGATGCCCATGTTTTTCTGTCAGCCTCCTATTGTAACCATGAACCTGTCTAACCACCCTACCTATGCAAACCTTTGATTGGCTATACGTAGGCTTTGCTCAGCCCCTCTTATAGCATTGTTAGTTGCAGGTGAAGATTGAAGATGCTTGCTTCATGTTGAAGTTTGGTTGGGTTATATCACACTATATAAATGCTTAAATGAAATCATCTATATATTGGCAAGGGTGGAAGGCTAAGCCTTTTGCGTGGTGTTTTGTTCCACTCATGCCGTTAGGAACCGTATAAACCGGTGTTATGTTCCTTGATTATGCGTTCCTAACACGGTTGGGGTGTATGGGACCCCCTTGATAAACCGCTAAGTGCTAAGTCTTTTCCAGCAAGTCCCAACATTGGTACTATTTGCCTAATAACTAATAAAACTTGCATGTGGACTAGCTATCCCTTTTATTTTAATTCAACAACCCCGGGCCAGTGCTCCACATGAGTGTTGGTCCGAAACGGGGAGCCTGCGGGGCCACCACGAGGAAACTCGAGGTTTGGTAAAAACCCGTAGCTTCACCCATCCGGTCGTGTCCTGAGACTTAGATACGCGCGGCTACTATCAGGGTGTCGACACGCCGGGAGGATTTGCTGGATTAGCCTTACCTTAGTTCGGTTTAACTTGAGCACGGGATTCCGAGAATACTCGGGTCTTCCCACCTATGGAGTTGCGACTCCGCGGATCGTGGGCTTGTAATGGGTCAAGTTGGAACACCCCTGCAGGGTTATGAACTTTCGAAAGCCGTGCCCACGGTTATGTGGCAGATGGGAGCTTGTTAATATCCGGTTGTAGATAACTTGACACAATGTTTCAATACACTACCAGCGTGTGTACCGTGACTGTCAATTTCCGAATAGGGATTCGAGAGTTGAACACGGTGGGGTTATGTTTGACCGGCTTTAGCTAGGATCACTTCGTGATCATCTTTCGACCGATGCTCTTCTCTTCTCGCACTCTTTCACGTAAGTTAGTGCTAGTTGCTGCTGCAGACTCTTGTTGTTCCTTCACCTCTCGTTCTTTTCTTCAACCTTATCCTCACCCAAGGCTTAAATAGTCGTGTTACCCGGGAACGGGATTGCTGAGTCCTCTGTGGCTCACAGTTACTTCACCACACCAGATGCAGGTTCAGCCGAGTTGGATGCAGGAGTTGGATCAGTTCTTCACCAGGCGCTCGAAGAAGAGTTTGGCTGGTTGTTTGTGACGCTTCGACGATCAGTAGTGGTTTCTACTAGGATTCGATCCTGACCTGTGGCTTTATGTTGTTTTGGTATCTTTCTTTGGATCTTCACCCGTAGTCGGGTTGTGATGTTTTGAATGATGTCTTGCTTATGTAATGTATTGTGTGAAGTGGCGAGTGTAAGCCAACTATCTCCTTTTGCAATTTAATCCCTCTTTTACATGAATCGTGCAAAGATACCAAACTTGAGATCATTCTAGGATGGGCTTATACCTTTAAGTCGTGCCTCGACACGTAGGAGGTATAGTCCCATCCTGGGCATTACAAGTTGGTATTCAGAGCCTTCTCCGACCTAGAAGCCTCCACTGATTGATCGAATCGTTGACGGTTGAGTCTAGGCACACACTGAAAATGTTTTGAGTCCTATATATATATATCGGAGAGTAGGAATTCTTTGCTCCTCGTCCCCTTTTATTCTGGTGAGGACTCCTGACGATTACTCTTGCCTCTTCTACTTTCAAAAACTGCACAATTTTTTTTTAGGATCCCGCGAGTATTCTGGGATTGTTTCGATGTTCTTGTGACGAGGATATTGTTCTCGATGCCTCCTGACATTAGGGGTTGTGGCAGTGTCCCGGGGAGTTGAGCTTCGGGGTATTGTCGTCACAAGCATATCGCGGCAGTACTAAATACTTAAGACGGTCGACATCGAAAATCTCTCCTATACGGTTAGTGGCAAGATAACCCCGACATCACCCAGTACTGGGGAGGTAGTTCGAGAGTATTGCCATAGCTTGTTATAGTGGATGCTTTTCGAAGGTCCGAGGTAAACAGTTTCCGAGAAAGACTGGTTATGTGTTGAAGGATGGATACACCTGGATGTAGGTTTAGAGTTGATTGCGCGGTGCTTCCAGTGTATCCCCAACACCTGATTGCATAACTGGAAACTTTCGGAAATCTATAGGTGGGTTCATCTAGTAGTTCTAGGCATTCTTCCAACGGATGCACGATATGAAGTTCGGGGTTCTACATTGAGTGAAGTGGTTTTATGGACTTGTTCTGATCGGGAGTTGCATCTTAAAGGATCCTTGGCTATGCTGATCCGGGGATGACAAAACCCTTTTGTAACACGTTCCATGAGCTTTCAGCACGAAGATGTCGAACGAAGCTTCTATCTTGTATTTGTTCTATCTGATCCTTGTTCCTTTTTATTATTATTTACTTTTGTTCTCCAAGTGGCTTCTCGACAAGTTGATGTACCTGCGTAATTCATTCGTTCAATTCTCCGTTCGGATGATATTGTGAAGATCATGTTGCATATCTATCCTTTGTTTTTTGTTTTGATTCTGGTATTCGAGTTGCTTCGATGTCAAATGTTGATTCCATACCTTTCTTAATCGGTATTCTCATATTTCTATGGGAGTGCTAACTCCTCTTGATCATCAAGATGGTCGTGTTAATCCTTTTTCAACCGGTGTGCCTTCTTTTCAAGTTATTCCATACGGACGTCGTTGAGAAATCTGACGATTTGTCTGTTTCATTCATCCCAAGTTGTCCTTGTTTTCCCCACCCTCCCACCCTTCTTCTTCTTGGAGCCAGAAATTCTCAGATGAAGTATCCATTTATTCATGTGACATTCCTTCATTCTTTTCCTTCAATGTTCTTATCCGGTGATTTGTCGTGAAGATGCTCAAGAGCTTCAAGTTCATCATTCTTTTGTTCTCTAATTCTGCCGGTGGATGTAATTCAAGATTCCAGTGTTGATCTTATCCTTTTCCTCATTTCACAATGCTTTCTTATTCCGGTGCACCAATTAATCATTCTCCTCTTGCTATTCTTATCCGAAGGCTCTCTTATTCATTCAACTCTCCTATCCATATCCGGAGTGTTGAAAATATCTCAGATGATCCGCGTTTCCATTCTTAATCCGTTCAAATTATTTTGAGGATTATCATCTTATTCAAGCCATTTTAATTCAACCGGTGCAATATCTCTTCAGCAATCTTTTCCAACGGTGATTTCTTTAGTGGGCCCTAACCCACAGGTCTTTTTCCAGGATCTTACCAGACTCTTCTTTTTCCGGAGAATTCTTTTCAAAGTGTGACGTAAGAATGATTCCCATCAGTCACATGCCTTCTCCAAGATCGCTTTAAAATTCTTTTTCATCATTGGTTCAACCTTTTAATTCTTCATTCCGGAGTGCTCAACAATTCTTATGGCATTTCTCGTCTTCATTCTCAACATTTGGAGACCGGAGTAGAAGTGTTTCTCTTAAATCTTGGTCTTTCTCTTGAAGATTCGTGGTTCTAGCTTCATGCCATCCTCATTATTGTTCAGATTGTGAGGAATTCTTTTCACACCCATCCGAAGCATGTCATGAATTCTTTTCTTTGTGATCCTCCGAAGGCCATCATTTCAGAAGATTCTTCGTTCTCAGTTTTCAACTTCGTCCTCCAAATATTCTTCATTGATGTCTCTTCGTTCGTCTCCATATTTTTACGGTGCTGCATTCAAGATTACCCTTCCGTTGTTATCGTTTTAATTCATTTGTTCTTTTCATAATCCTACCGGTGCTTTGTTGAAGATTTACACAAGCTTGTGCGAGATCTCTCTTAATTCTTTCCAACGAGAATAAGTAGTATGCCAAATCCTTTGGTTGTCATCAATTTAAATTGGTGAAGGATATGCATAACATAAATCTTATTCTAGTTTCTTCCAAGTGATTAATTCTTTTGTCTGGAGCTTTTTCATCATATCATATCCTTGGTTCTAAGTTGTTCATCTTGTTTCCGGAGCTTCAAGCTATTTAATTTTATCATTTCAAACCTAAATCTAATTCATCGCAGGCCTTGAATCTTATTCTTTCATCTTCCACTTCTCATGCTTTCATCACCGGAGTTCTTCATGGTGGTTCATCATCATTTAATTCATCCTCGAAGTCTTCATCAAGATTCTTGTTGGAGCTCAAGCATTCTTCTTCTTGCATTTCCAAGTGCAATTCTTTCTACCTTATCTTTTCAGATGGTGTTATGTCATTCTTGATAATTTTCCTCCGTGCTTCATGATTCACGAGTTATCAAGAATGAGATATTTAAACCCATCATTTTCTTTGTTCAGGAGATCTTTCCATCCTTTCAATTTATTCGTTTGAGTAATCTTGGGTTGTGTTTCACCTAAAGGCTTTCCTTGAGAATTGTTGCTATTATGGTGCTTATAAATGACCCAAGTTCTTCATTATCATTCCGGTGAAATAAGTTTTCATCTCCTTGTTGATCTCAATCCAATCAATTGTTTTCGTTAGTGGCCGGTTGTCACCTCATAATTTTGAGATGTTTTCCATAAGCCCACATCAAACTTATTCTTTCGTTGTCGAATTTCCAACAATTCTGTTCAACCCTTCTTTGTAAGGATGCTCTTTCAAATGCATTCATGGGAGAAGTTGTCTTTTTCTTCTCCGTTCTTTTCTTTCCAACGACCTAGAATATATTCTTTCATTCCGAAGGCATTGTGATGTTAATCTCTCCAAACCATCATCTCGTTTTTATCGAGATCATGTTCTTTCCCTTGCTTATCTTTTAACCGGAGTGTTGTATTCTACATTCTAGTTCTCTCATCTTATCTAGTTTTGCCTCTCTTTTCAACCGGAGTGCTGTCTGAAATCCTTCTTACCCCTTGTGCCATTCTTTTAATTGTTTCGGAGGCTGTGTGTTGTTGTTTTCATCAAGTATCACTCCATCTCCTCAAACTCTTGTTCAATTCCTTCCATTTTCAGACGAAGTGCTGCCCAAATTCTGTCATTCTTATTCCTTGGCTATACCATTGTGGTTTCTTATTCTTTCGTCATCCGTGAGCTCTTGTTTCATGTCTTTCAACCTCTCAAGGTTCTCTTTATATTCCTTGTTCCTCTTTTCTAACGGAGTTTTCATATTCGTTCATCTCCGTGGTATTCTTCTTTCACTTGTTTACCTCTCAAGGTTCTTTGGTTTCACTCGTCTGACAAAGAAGCAACTTTGTTTTACCTCTTCCTCTTCCGTTTTTACCCGGTGCTATCTCTAGGATCTCGGGTCGAGATCCTCTGTTAGTGTGGGAGAGTTGTGACGCCCGAGACCGACGTCCCAGAAGATTCCAGAAGATTCCAGATGTTCCGGGTTGCCCGTGTGTTCTTTTGTGCTTGTGTTATTTATTTTTGCATTGCATCATGTCATCATGCCATCATGTCATTTTTTATTTTGCATCTCAACCTTAATAAATCGTGTGGACATTCGGTCCATTTAAATCGAGGGAAGGTGACTTCTCTTTATAACATATAAAAGCCTCTCAATATTATTTAGGGAGCTATATAATAAATATTCCATTGTTTGGAATTACCCGCAACACACTTGCAATATTTCCCCATGTTTTCCACTTTGAGTTCTCCTACAAAAAACCTTGCCAATAATTCTTTCCGTTGTTTCGAGGTTCCTCCAAAAATTCGAACATTTTTGGACACTTCAATAATCAAGTTTTAGTTCAAAACTATTTGAATTAAATTCAAATATGTTTGAATTATTTTCCGATCATGCCTTTTCTATTTTTCTCGGACTTTGCTCATTTTATGATGCCCGAGAAAAAATAGTTCCATGTGCTAGTTTTGCCCTAACCCCCCTCCTTCTTCTCTTTTTCTCCTTGGCTTATCTGTAATTGGAAGTGGCAAAAATTAAAAACAGCAGGGAGCCGGCATCTGGGCCTGTGCCTCCCTCTCAGCCAGGCCCGCAGCGCCCTCACCTCACTCCCAGCAACCTTTAGCCCACTTGGCCCTCCCAGGCCAAGGCCCGACTCCAGGCGAACCCTAGCTAGCGACGCACCCGCAGCTCCTCCCTCTCTTCCCCTCGTGCGCCGCCAGCCTCTTTCCCCTCGCTCGATCTCGAGGCCCCAGCACTCCGATTCCCTCATCCTCTCGCTCGACCCCAACTCTCCCTGCGAGCGCCCGACCGCTCCCTCCTCCCTTTTCGATCTCCCTCCTCAGCGCCCGACTCGACCTCCCAGTCTGTCCCTTCGATCGATCCCGTGGCCTCCCTCCGCGGATCCCTCTGCCTCGACTACCTCCTCTCCAACCGCCCGCAGTGGCGAGGCCAGGAAAGAGCTGCGGCCTCCTCTCCATCGCCCGGATCCGCCTTCCTCCGAGCCTCCCTGCTCCGGCCCCTCGAGCCCCTCCGGCCGAGCGCCTCGGCCAGGCGGCGCCGCAGTCCCTGCGAGCCTCAGGCGCCCGCGCCTCGCGCCAACTCCAGCGGTCGAGCCCCTCCGCTCCTGACGCCTCCCTCCGGTCTTCCAGCAAGACGAGCGCCAGGGCCGCGCCCGCATCGCCATCGCCGCCGAGGTCCCTGCGACCTCCTCTCCAACACCAGAGCGTGCAGCTCCCTGCCCTTCCTCCATCGTCGCCGAGCCCGGTTCCCACAACTCCAGCGCCCGCACCCTCAGGCCGCAGCCTCGCCGTCCTGCTGCCTCGGGCCCTCCTCCCTCCGTCGATCTCCAGCAAGGTCTTGCTACTGCCAGGCCTTGTCCCGCCTCTGCTCCGAGCGGGTGTACAAGAGGCGTCGTCCCGAGCAACCCGCAGCCTTTTTCTTTTTTTTTTGCTGTTTTGTTGCTGTTATTGCTATCTCAAGTAACCATGTAACAACAAGCACATCTATTTTTGGACCCGTACAACTACCGTCTCGGAGACGCACCGTGTACCACTACTTTCGTCTACCGTCGCCCGAACGTCTACCGTCGCCCCGTGTACCTCTACGGCTACGAGCTCCGTGTACGACTACATGAACCAGTACACGGCGACCCGACCAAGTACCACGATGACCGAACGGCTACGATGAGGAGTACATCTACGAACGTGAACAACTACCGTCACCGTGTACCCCTACCGTCGCCGAGACCGCAAGTACCTCTCCGAACGGGATGTGAACGACTACACGTGTACCTCTACGTGAACGACTACTTCCTCTACGACCCGTGTACCACTACTTCAGCTACCGTCGCCCGAGTACAACTACCGCCTCGTGAACGGCTACTTCCTCTACGACCCGCAAGAACGACTCCTTCCTCTACGATCTCGAACCGCCTCGAAACAAGTGTTTCGAAGGTATAACCGCCGAGCCGATGACCCGTGAGATGCTTGCTTGTTGTGTTGTATGAAATGTTTCCCTTGTGTGCTCCGTGCCGTTTCGTCCGTTTGTCATGTTCCTCAGTTGTCTCGTCGCCAACCCGTGGGAACCCGGTGACGGGATCAACCCACTTTCATCTTGTTCGACTTGCTCACGTCGATTCTTCTTTTGCACCGGACTCTCAACGAGTTACCGGAACCGAGGTGTTGCGTTGCATCATTTTCGGATCATTGCCGTGGCACTCTTTCCTTTCACCACGGTGACAATGCTCCTTATCATCTTCTTGTTAACCTTTTAATAAATTGCATAAAACTTGATCATGTCATCCGCATCATGTTAACAACACTAAAATGTTTAATTGTTGTTTGTTTATAATTCCTAAACATGCTCATGGGGATTTTCCGGAATTGTTGTTGTTATTTCCGGCCTCATTTAAAATGTCTAAATAGGTAGTTTATTTATGCTTCACCTCTTGCCATGTTAACAAACATTTAATCTTGTCTTGTAAATAAACGAGAGTCAATTAAATAATTAAAATGTGGTGTTTCGTCAATATGCAACTCGTTGCATATTGAGCTCCACTTAACTTGTAGTGTTGTTTGTGCACTTTGCCATGCCATGCATAATTTAACCGGACATGCATCATACTTGGATGTGCATCGTATGCCATGTTTATGTTTGTGTGTTTACCGTGTTGTTTCTTTCTTTCCGGTTGCTTCTCTTGTTAGCTTCGGTTTCGTTCCGGAGTTGTGAGGACTCTCTCGTCTGTGTTGCTCCGTCTTCTTCATGGATCCGTTCTTCTCCCTTGTGGAATCCCAGGCAAGATGACCGAACCTCGATAACATTACTATCTTTGCCTATTGTTAGTAGTCTCGATCTATAGCTTTGCCTCGATGCCCATGTTTTTCTGTCAGCCTCATATTGTAACCATGAACCTGTCTAACCACCCTACCTATGCAAACCTTTGATTGGCTATACGTAGGCTTTGCTCAGCCCCTCTTATAGCATTGTTAGTTGCAGGTGAAGATTGAAGATGCTTGCTTCATGTTGAAGTTTGGTTGGGTTATATCACACTATATAAATGCTTAAATGAAATCATCTATATATTGGCAAGGGTGGAAGGCTAAGCCTTTTGCTTGGTGTTTTGTTCCACTCATGCCGTTAGGAACCTTATAAACCGGTGTTATGTTCCTTGATTATGCGTTCCTAACACGGTTGGGGTGTATGGGACCCCCTTGATAAACCGCGAAGTGCTAAGTCTTTTCCAGCAATGGGGAGGAACTTAGTAGTAACATCGTTGCCATGTAGGACAAAAAGCTGACATGGCAAACATTTAATGAGGAAAGAGAGGGTAGTGGTAACATAGCTAGTTACCGGAACATCACATATTTCAAGACATTGTGAGTCTATAAACTAATAAATAGAGTTTTGCATGATGTTCCTACCCATTGTGATGGTGGTAACATAGCATAGAATAGCGTGTATGTTCTTGCTCTATGTTACTCCCCATTGTGACCAGCCTTAGTGGCGGCTGGTCAAAGTTAACCTGCGCTCCATGGCTTTGTGTGCCGCTAGTGGTCTGCAAGGATCTCAAACGCCACCAGCCATGCTGACATCTGACCATTAACGCGTCCGCGTGCTAGCCTCTTATAAACGGAACTGATGCTTCACGCCTTGCCGTTGATGAACGTATCTTGTTCGCACACGAACACGTCACCGTGTACCCTCGACGTCGGGGGTGATGCACCGCAGCTCACGTCGAAGGAGACCCGCCGGAAGCGCGGTACGCAAGCAATCCGGCGGGCGCTTTTGTAGACCCGAAACCCCACACGCCCGGGAGGGACCCCGTCAGGGCGCGCGGCGGCTATGGGCTGCCCTAGGTCGACCTGATCGCCCCTAGGGCCTCGAGGTTCGCCGCCCTGCAACAAGAAGAACGAACGAAGAACGAGAAAAAAGAAGAACTAGGGTTAAGGAGAAAAGATAAAAGATAAAAAGTGATAGATGAGTTGATCGATTGTGTGTTGTTCAATCGGCCGTCACCCCTTAGGTATATAAGAGGCGGCTGGACTTGCCGTGCAAGAAAAAAGCTTGGATTCACGTCCAAAACCCTAGCCAAATTCGTATCCGAACTTTCCAAAACTGTTCGGTTTAACCTGGCTGTACCTTGCGGGTAATTCTTGAGGTGGTAAACGACCTCGGATGGAAAAGAGCCCAAAAGCAATCTTGACCGTTTCGACGATACGAACAACTTTTATGTTGAACGTTTTTCGATTTGAAGTCATCTTCTAGACCAAAACGGTCACGCAATACAGGCTGTTATTCGCGCTACCCATCAGACACGTGGCTGGTGGGGCGTGCCACTTATAGCTCTATGACAGGGCTGTGTTCGGATGGCTGTAACTTTTGCATACGAACTCGGATTGGGACGATTTTTATATCAAAGTCGACCGTTTCGACGAGACGCACAACTTTCATGCTGAAACTTTTTCCATTTGAAGTCATCTTAATTGGGTTTGAAGCCATTCTTTAATCTGGTGTCATCATGAGCATCTCTGAACTTGTCATAACTTTTGCATCCGGACTCCGTTTTAGACCACTTTCATATCCATCTTGATCTTCTCAAAGAAAGCCATCTCATGGTGACTTCCAATCATAAGTTTGAAGTAATCTTGACATAGATGAAAGCAACTTTTACGATTGTGCCACTTTTGAGCGTCAACAACTCTGGTCTGATTTAGGTTGTCATAGAATTTTTTGAATATCCACGGATTAACTTGGAGTCAATATAAATCCATCCGTACCAGTTACCACATGAGTCCTATATATCTACCTATATGCGGTATTACTCTACCATTCCAAGTAAATTTGCATGTGCCACCTCTAAACATTTAAATAATCATTTGTTTTGTGTGCCCGCGCCGCACATGGAGTGACAGGGGTAGTCAGTATTTACCATACTAAGCAGGTTATTCTCATGATGAGTGTTTATTCACTTTTCCTTGCACGAGAGGGGCTGCTGATTGGGATGCCCAATCCCATGATCAAATCGCAAAATAATGAAGCAAAGTCCCCTGGAAAGTTGTTGGCACGGAGGGCACTCGAGGATTCAGCTAGCCATAGTTTGTGTTTGTTGGTGGAGGGGGAGTAAACTTTACGTTTTTATGCATGGGAACCGCCTCTAATTTGTTTAGCATGGAAGATATTGAAAACTCTCGGTCATGACTTTGACAGGAAAGGCATACCTCCCAAAATTATATTTATCTCTGTTTTAAGCTTTGAGCTCTGACACCCCTACAAATCCCTGCTTCCCTCTACGAAGGGTCTATCCATTTACTTTTATGTTATTTTACTTTTATTGTTGAGGCATCACCCTCTCATTTAAAGCAAAAGTTGGAGAGCACTATTTTCATTCTTATGCATTGATTATAGTTAATGTTGGGTCTTAGCATGACCGGATCTTTTGTACCATTAATTACAATGTTTAGTCACTGCTTGAACTTCAGAGGTGCTCTGCGTTTAAGTTTTGCGGTTTTAGAAAGGGCTAGCAAGATATCCTGTCATCATATTATATCATGATTGTTTTGACAAATTGTTGGCATCCGAGATATCTTATTGTTGCTCGCTAGTTGGTTATGTCATTAATATGAGTAAATGTGCGACCTAAATGTAATCATGAATAATGTTAGTTCATAATTCTTGCTGAAAACTTGAGGTTTAGTTAAAATATTTACTATAATAAGAACAAAAAGAGTTTGTAATTTTTTTTCTTTATCACTTTCAGTTTGTCAACTGAATTGCTTCAGGACAAGCAATTACTTAAGCTTGGGGGAGTTGATACGTACCAAACGTATCTACTTTTCCAAACACCTTTGCTCTTGTTTTGGACTCTCATTTGCACGATTTGAATGGAACTAACCCGAACTAGCACTATTTTTTAGTAGAATTGCCATGGTGTTGTTTTTGTGCAGAAATAAAAGTTCTCAGAATGAGCTAAAAATTTACGAAGAATTATTTCAGAATATATAGAAAATATTGGCGAAGGAAAATACCAGAGGGGGGCCACCAGGGTGCCGCAAGCTCTGGGGCACGCCACCCCCAGGGTGCGCTTAGCAAGCTTGTGGGCCCCTAGATGCTCCCGCAACCCTATCTCCATCTCTATAAGTACCTATTTGTTCAGAAAAAAAATCAGAGGGAGGCCACTGCCACATCTTTTTCTTCATCGAGAGGCCAGATCCGGAGTACGTTCTAGGCTCCGAAGAGAAGGATTCGACGCCGTTGTCATCATCAAGCTTCCTCCATCACCAATTTCATGATGCTCACCACCGGGAGTGAGTAATTCCTTCGTAGGCTTGCTGGACGGTGATGGGTTGGATGAGATTTATCATGTAATCAAGTAAGTTTTGTCAGTATTTGATCCCTAGTATCCACTATGTTATGAGATTGATGTTGCTATGACTTTGCTATGCTTAATGCTTTTCACTAGGGCTTGAGTTCCTTGATTTCAGATCTGAACCTTATATGTTTTCATGAATATATTTGTGTTCTTGGTCCTATCTTGCAAGTTGTACACACCTATCACGTGTTATGATCCGCATATCCCAAGGTGATGATAATAGGGATTCTTTCTGGTGATTACCGTAGTTTGAGGAGTTCTTGTATTCACTATGTGGTAATGTTTTATTCCGGTTCTCTATTAAAAGGATGCCTCAATATCCCTTAGTTTCATTATGGACCCCGCTGCCACAGGAGGGTAGGCAAAAGATATCATGCAAGTTCTTATTATAAGCATGTATGACTATATAAGGAATACATGCCTACTATACATTAATGAATTGGAGCTAGTTCTATGTCGCCCTAGGTTATAATGGTTACATGATGAATGCCATCCAACATAATTATCCAGCACCAATCCAATGCCTATGAGCTTTTCACATAATTGATCTTTGCTAAGTTACTAATATTGCTGCTGTTACAATTACTACAAAACTGCTACTGCTACTGTTACCGTTACTATTACTAGTGTTACCATTGCAACCAAATTATCATATTGTTGTGCTACTAATCACTTTGCTACAGATATTTAGTTCTCTAGGTGTGGTTGAATGCACAACTCAAATGTTAATACTTGCAAATATTCTTTGGCTCCCCTTGCGTCGAATCAATAAATTTGGGTTGAATACTCTACCCTCGAAAACTGTTGCGATCCCCTATACTTGTGGGTCATCAATATCCACCTATGGAATTATTTTGAAAGATGATAGCACTTGAAATTATGCATTATGCCTAGCTAGGGTCATAAAACAATATCACTTGTTTGGAGGCAACCCAATTTTTATATTTTTTTCTATTATTGTGTGATGACATGATTATTGCTACTATAATGATTGTGCTTTTGTCTTTTAATTAGTGTTTGTGCCAAGTAACACCTATGGGATGATTTGAGCGATAGTTGCATTGATTTTGTACAAAATTGGAAACTTTTGCGCCTAGTGCTAGAATTCACATTTTTTTACTACAACGTGATCTTTGTCTAAAACAAAATACAATATTGTGATACAAAGTTTCTACGTTGTTCTAATTTTTCAGAATTTTTAGAGTTCCATAAGTATGGTTTTAGTTCAGATCATTACAAACTGCTCTGTTTAGACATATTCTATTTTTATTGCATAGTGTGCTTATTTTGATGATGCTATGGATTATATCAGGGGTTATAAATCATGGAGAAGTTAGAATAAAGTATGTATTATGCAAGAACAATTATGAATTGGTTTATAATAGTGCGTAAGTTGATGGTTCGATTATATTAATGGATTTCATGAAGTTTTGTTGAGTTTTTTGTGCTGAATTTTTAAAGTTTTGGGTGAGTTTTGTGATGGCTGAAGGAATAAGGAGCAACAAGACCTAAGCTGGGGGATGCCCGAGGCACCCCAAGGTAGTATTCAAGGGCTGCTGGTCATGGTCTCATGGACGCGTTTTATTTTGTTGAGTCGTTTCGACATGGATCGCTATGTATTCACATCAGTCATAATATTGCTCTATTTATTGCTTTGTTTCAATGGTTGTACTCTGTTTTCCGTTATTATATGTTCTGTTGCAATGTGTCTGTATATGCTTTCCATTCTGTATATGTGGACCATAACATCTAGATACCAATTAGTATACGAAAATAGATAGAAAATGGAATTCATAATATATATTAATTGTTCATTAGTTCATCACATAATATATATAATGTCATCACATATAAATGATGATACAGAACTACTAGGTACAATGCATAAAATTGAAAATGAACAATACTAAAACTAATAATCTCCTCCTAGGGGCAGTATGCCGGCAGCCCCGCGCGAGCAGCTCTCTGGTGTGTGGCGTCTTCCCAGCGTGGAGGCAGTACTCCGTCTCCTCTGCTTCGTAGCGCTTGACGCACCGATCGGCCTCTTGCTAGTGGACGAGCGCAAATGATCTTGCCATTTCATTGGGCGCCCACGGGAGCTCCTCCTCGATGGCATGTTGGAGCTTATCGGCCCACCTCTATGCAGCGATGAGGCGCCTAGCGCCTTTGACCTTCCTCGCAAAGTACCCATCTTCGTTTTGGGAACGAAGCATGCAATTTCAAAAAAATTACTATGCCCACGCAAGATCTATCTAGGAGACACATAGCAACGAGACGGGGAGAGTGTGTCCACATACCCTCGTAGACCGAAAGCGGAAGCATTATGTTAACGCGGTTGATGTAGTCAAAAGTCTTCATGATCCAACCAATCCAAGTACCGAATGTATGGCACCTCCGTGTTCAACACACGTTCAACACGATGACGTCCCATGAGCTCTTGATCCAGCAGATGCTCGAGGGAGAGTTCCGTCAGCACGACGGCGTGGCGACAGTGTTGGTGATGTGATCCACATGGCTTCTCTTAAGAACCACTCCCCATTTATATAAAGGAGGAGGAGGAGGAGGCCGGCCAGCCCTAGGGGCATGCCAAATAAGGGAGTCCTACTAGGACTTCCTAGTCCTAGTAGGATTCCTCTCCAAGGAAGAGAGGGGGAAGGAAGGAGAGGAGTGAAGGAGAAGGAAAGGGGGGCGCCGCCGACTTCCCCTAGTACTATTCAGACTGCCATGGG